>JAYKKI010000098.1:5790000-6470000 GCA_039881145.1 Druceiella hillmani | reverse complement strand
AAACTAATAATATTTGCGTAGATTTAATAAAAAAAATTTTCATAAATTTCAGTTCAGTAGTTTTGAAAATAATGGTAGAGGATATATTGGGTTTCAAGTTTTTTAGTAATATAATGGAAAAGTATTGACATCAATATAAACAGTTATTTTGAACTCGCCAACGCAACAGTACAATTTGAATTTTTTGTTTGATACTTAATTTCAACTAAAATTTCCATGTAAATCTTTTTAAGTGTTGTCTCTTGAAATATGTGTGTTTTATTACCATATTAAATTTCAGTGTCTATATTAAGGAGTTTATGAGAAAAAAGGCCAGACATACACATGATAGACGGATGGCCACGTGAGTGATCTTATAAGGATTCCGTCTTTTCCTTTTTAATTACGGAATACTAGGAACCAATGAATTCTAGTCCCTTTTGTTTTCGGTTTACGTATTTCTAAACGGTTTTCTGTACCTCGAGTTCTGTATAGTGTTGTTTAAAATCTTTGTCACAATCTCATGATAATTCGCATAAATGCTCAATCATTATTAAAATATGACATGCTTTGACTGTGAGTCTTGAGATTCCGCTGATTTTAAGTTACTATTGAAGGTCTCAAGGGGAGACCTTTTTCGATGAACTTCTGGGTTGAACTCCTAAGTCCAGATGTTGCAGTGGCGAAACCAACTCAACTCTGAGACTTGACGACCTACTGGTTTCGAATTGGTAATGTAGGTCACAAGTGGGAAGTTTGCGTCCTTTATAACTGTCAATCCAATCTAGTATTTATTTTGAAATACCGTGATTAAAACACCTAATATTTAGCTGTATGTGCAAATACAAGGGTGGAGTTACCGTAATAACCGGAATGAATATAATGAAACCAGACCAGGAACATCAAAAAATTAAATATAAAAGATTAAAACTATTTAAATGAAACGGTTTTACTTTATGGAACATTGTACAATGAGATTGAATGAAAAATTCCAAAAACTTAAAGATAATTATGGTTCATCAATTTTGAACTTCGATCAGATTAAAATAAAATCATTGGGCGGATTTATTAAGACATTTTGTTTTTCTTCGAGCTTGAAAATTCTATTAATAAATAAATATTCTATTATATTATATGCACGATTCTTTTGTTTTATATTCTATTACAACAAATTGTTATTTGTTTATATTTTATACTTCTAGCTTCATACGGCTTTCCATTAAGTGCACTTAACCTTTATATTCTAGTTTAATCAGGGCTACAAAAAAATGCTCCAAATAACTATTTGCGTGCTTATTGAGTATCATCGATTTCATACTAAAAAAGTTTTATTTAAAAAAAATTACCTTTTTTAATATGATTACAATCGATAGATTTTGTGGACAGCCTCTACATGAGATTTTGTCGCAGTGTTATTAAGATCCCATTGCAATGTTCATATGCTATGCTATATTTATATCATGAAAAGTAAAACAAATATTGTCATGAAATGCATACAAGTTGTTATATTTGGAAATGTGATTGCCCAGGCACAGGGGTAAAATAAAAAAAATATGGGTTTTAGACATGCTTCTGAGCTTCTGAGCTTCACATGTACATATTTATGTGTTTGTAGGAAAATCTAGCTAAGCGATTTCCATTCTCTTTTAATTGTCGTATCGATGTAAAACTTTGCAAACTTATGCAACTCTAATAACAACACAATAATATGATACCATCAAGTTGACATAATTATGGTTGAAGAAAGTGTTCAAACCAATCGAGTTTGGGATCATCTGACTTACCTCATTGAATCCTATGATCACATATTATAAAAAAGGGGCCACTGAGATAAGTCAAACGACTGATAGTGGAGGAGATAAACCGGCATCCAAACTCTCTGTGGCTAATCGTAAATCCATCGAATTTGGGTCAGTTGAATTGGTTTGAGTGGATCTCCTTGAGTGGATCTTTAAATGTTATGTTTTACTTACTTCAGTTCATGTCGATTACTGCAGTTTTCATTGAAGACTAAACCGTTTTCTATTTATAGATTTCTCTGCGCTTGGTTAATATGCCATATGTGTTATATTTATTTTAGAAATTGTATTAATTTGCCTGGTGTTTAATACTTACCCTGTACATAGAGGAATTTTATTAATATGAGAGTAATCTTTTCTAGTCAAAAATAACCAGGGAAATTAGTTAATTATTTCCTAGTGCCACCGCAGAAGATTGTATTATTTAAAATTGAAATAAAACTTTTTGAATCAAAATAAAAAAAGAGTTTTAAAAATTATGTTTTATGAAATATAGTCTACATTTGACATGTCGGTATGAACAAATGTGACTAAAGAAAACACAATATGAACGGAAGAAAATACTAGAGTTATAACAGGAGACATTTTTTTAGTAGTAATTTTTTTAGACGACTGTTGAAAGCGTGTACCGATGGTGAATTTCCGTTGTTAGAATATAATGAAATACAATGAATTTTCAATATTAAGATACAATGTAAACAGTAAAGGAAAAAATGCATAACAGGATGGAATTTTTTTAGGAATGGGCAGGTTATCAAAACGTAAACTGGGGCTTTGTAAATTGCAAAGGGTCTGTGTAAATTGCAAAGGAATAAAAGAATATGAAGATTGAGCCCATCACTAATCGCCGCCCATCGGAACCGTGATCTAAACTTATAAATTTAGTTAGGTAATTTATTTTGCTATACATGCTCTTAAAATTTATCAAATTATCTTACCTGTATTATTATTGATATGAAAATAAGCAAGTGACAAAATAAGATATTTTTCCTTCCTATCAAAAATAACATAACAAATGAATTGAGCAAACAGAAGCAAAATTAAATTTCCATTTTCTTGTTGGACTTAAGTCTTTTATTCGACGACTATAAATAAAAATGGAATCATAATTAAGATTATGTTAATGGTCAAACATTAAACTATCTAATTTATCTCGCCCAATCCGATGGATGAGGACATAATTTAACAAGGATCTAATTAAATCGAACTAGTATTAAATTTTTGAGAAACGCCGGGCACTGCGCAACATTAGCGAATGAGTATGATTGGTCGTAACTTAAATATATCAAGAAAAATTAGTAGCACTTAGTGCGAAAAATGCGAAATTTCAGTGTAACGGCAAGAGCGGAACACGAGCGTTACGAGGAGTGACAACATATGATCACCGATATCATTTATCTTTCGCAATATGTCACTTGTAGGCTCGTTTAATCTTCCTTTGACTTACTAACCCCAAAGGATATATTGCGATTTTTTTTTTATTGTATTACATAAAACTGCAACAAGTATGTCAATTATATATGAATTCTCCAAATAAAATTTATCAAGTAATACTACAATTAAGGATACGTATCGTACTGTAACACATGTAATGAATCTATTGTACCTTCTATGTATATTAAAGTTCATGTAATTTAGCATACCTTATATTTCTTAATTATTGCGATACAATAATTGTAAATTAAATATATTATAATTACCTGAAAATTAATGTCAACATTAAGTCTAAAATGTAAATAATCTAAGGATATATCTTATTAATTAATTGGTGCATACTTATTTTGATGTAAGTCAAATACATAATTAATCGCAAAAGTTCATGAAAGGACATTTTTATCAAAAGGTTATATATTTCTTTCTTAAATTTTTGTCTTTCTATCATCGGGTTATACTTTGACAAGTGCGGTTGTTATGTTTAAATTTTTACCTATACATTTTTTAAACTTTGCAATCCATAAAGTTTCAAGTAAAATAAATAAAATCATTTTATTTTTAAAATTGTTCAATGGAGGGTAACTGAATCGACAGTAAATATTTATAAATCACGCTTTTTATTTTTACATTAACGCTAATGAAAACTTATGAAGTTGTATCTCATGTATACATCACATAAGTTAACAATTGTTGAATAAAATATTTAAGAAATACATTAAATTTCATATCTTATCCCCTAATCTTTTTCAGCTTATATTGACATAAATAAAAAAACGATAACTGATGGAAATATTTTAAAATTCACTACGTACTTTTTATTAAGAATTTAGTTACTTACAACTAAAGCTAAGTAAAATGATGGAATGCTTGTGATAATATATCAACATTTTAATTATTTTATGAAGTTATTATAATGGTAATATAACAAGGTTGTGCTGTGGACCTCAGCATATATACGTGTACTTTACCTGTGCAGTCAAAGGATTAGTGAACATAACATTGATTTTATTAATACGACATTATTTTTACTTATTCTTGGAGATATTCTGATAAAAAATTGATCTGAAAAGAAAAATGACTTAAATATTCATAAATGTCAATTTATATCTCAAATTTTTGCCTGCAACTACGTTGTCAACTAGAATAATTCAATTTTTTTCCAAAATTCATTTGCCTTCAGTATTAACATCGCCATCGAGTTATAAAAGTTTAATTATAACTTTTAATATATCTCATCGTGTTTTATTTTTAACCTAATAACTTTTTGTGATACCAATGCGGTCACTATGGTAACAAGATATAAGTAATTAAATCAGAAATTTTCGTTTCTATAAAAAAACATACAATGAAGATAAAAGCAAATTAGTTGGCGACACTGCCTTTTTCGGCATTTGTATCTTATTATGAAACTGTCAAGTGAACAATATTTATAACTTCTATGACACTAATGTTCAAACTTTCAGCTATCTAACTCATATTTTTGCGTCCCTCTCAATCGCAAAGGTGAAGACATAATTTGATAAGAATTAAATTAAATTAAACCATTATAATTTTTTGTTGAAAATACATGACGTGATTTTAATATTAGCAAATAGATTTACTTAACGAAATATTTTAGAAAAAATTGATAGCAAAAAGTAAAATTACAATATATTCCCGAGAGCGAATTTCAAGCGACCGAGGGTGGGAACAAAATAAGATAGCATTAATTGTTCACGATATGACCATTCTATGCCCGATTATCCTATCGTTGAGTTATTAAGGACAAAAATATCTGCGCTCTTCGTATAGGCAGCTGCCGGAAAAACCGTAAGTTATTAATAGGTCGACTACCGCCCGCGGCTTCGTAAAAATAACTTTTACTAGAGAATTAAATTATTTATTTCAACATGCTGTTTTCCTTAATTAAGAAAATATATTTTTTTTAACTAAAATACTATTTTTCAAAATTAATTTGAAATGTATGTAAGCACAAAGATTCAAATCACTTTTAATTATTATTTGTCTAAATTCGTAAAATTTAATTTACTAATGTGATTAAATTTAAACATTGATGAAAAGTCCCTTATTAAAAAGAACTTAAAAACGAAATTGTCATCGAAACCCCTGTTTCTTAAATTTTGTATTTCTTTTAATAGATTATAACTTCCAAAGTATCTGTGTCATATTTACATTTCGCTGCTTGGCGAGAATATTGACGAGACTTAAAATTGTAAAAAACATTGACTTAAAGCTAACTTCAAACCAATAACTTCTAGACAGAAATATTATTCATTTTCGAAAGAATATTCTAATGTGTTTCGCGAACACGGGATCATGTTGGTTGCGCCGACGAAGTCGATGTGATCCTGCGCTCGATTTACGTAAGCACTGACGTACTTAGCATTTCGTCAGAATAATTAATTAATGTTATCAAGAATATTGACAGATTCCGTATTTCGTCGTTATTTTTGATGGAGTTAAATGTTGTCTTGCTATTTTGTATTGTGCCTTTGTTCTTGAATACCTGAAGCTAATTTTTTATACAACTCAAATCTTATCGAAGTCTATAGTCACGAAAAGAAACTAATTTGGTTTTGTCGTAAAAAAACGACATTGTTATTTATTAAGGAATGTGTCAGCGTTTATAACTTTCTGGCATACATTGTTGTATTAAATATTTTTTCAACCTTAATTAATTAATATAATAATTTAAATTATTTAAGCCAATTATACCTATTTGTATATTTTATAAATCCCTGAATATAAGAGAAAGTTTGTTGTTTTTAAAAACGTTGAAAGAAAGGGCAAAAAAAAATGTAAATAACGGTGAACATATTATTTCAAATAATGATGAAAAAAAGGATACATAATTTTATCAGATTTAACTTCAACCATTATATTTTTACAACGGAAATCGACAAATTATATTCCTCCAAGCTATTGAACTGTTCATTATTATTTTTAGATAATAATATATTTGAAAAGATAATAGTTTCACGTCATACATTACCATCAACAAAGGGTTACCAGGAAAACCACATAAATGTTACAAAAAAATTTTAAATCTGGACCTATTATACGATATCTCCGGATCAATACATTTTAATTATTTGCATTTTTTAAAAAATAATCCCTTACAAAGTTTAAGAAATGTATCATAAAAGATTAAAAATATTTATCAACTGATAAGGGTAAAAATGTTAACAAAAATACTGTTAACGAAATTGTAAAAATAGCAAACATAAAAATGTTAAAAGTTAGTTCTTAGCATAGTGTTTTCCTGTTAAAATTCTTACAATGAACATGAATTTATAGGGGTGAAAGCTGTCAGTCGAAACTCAAAGCTTTTGGACGAGGATTACATATTATAAAATGCTTATAAAAAGGGTAACCTTCAGAGGAGAAGAAGATACCTTTAATGGATATAATGGTTAAAAATATAAATCCAAACTATTGTCGACAATTCATTGAAAGGGTATAAATATTTTTTTTTTCTATTATAAGATTTAAATTTTATATCGCTTCATATTTGAAGAGCTATAATACATTTATTGTCGAAACGATTTTTTTAGTTGTAAACTTTACATTTTGTTAATTAATTTTTTTCGAAATACACAAGGCTATTTGTTGGTTTCTTGTTTTTTCAAGGCTTTTGTGATGAATGTAATCTACACTCATAGGATACTATTATATAATGTGTGTCTTTGTTAAAAAACTTTACGGCAAAATTTAATTTTTTATTAACAAAAGTCCCAGGAATAATGAACAAAGTCTGAAGAGCCATTGTGATGATTAATTATTATGACATATTAAATAAACTAAAAATATTTTGACGTGTTGTAATACCATAATATATAATACTTCAATTAAAAAACCTATATCAACCATAAGATAACTTTATTTTGGGATATGCATTTCAACATTCATAAATTATCTTAAAATGTTCATGCTTTCAAATCGATAATATTTAATTGTGATTTTCATCTTGTCAACCAGCGACTTGTTAACATGAAATTTGTTAATTAGGTACATTGACGCTATAATATCTGTAGTGTACCAGAGTGAAAAGTTTACGAATTAAATGTACTTTTTCATCTTCTTTCTTGTTTGACCGATTATTTTTTGCTCTTCAGATATGAACCGTGTAAGTTATAAAACTAAACATTGTCATATTTGTAGAATTTTAAAACAACGTCCAATAGACAATAACCGTAAAAAGTAAGAACCAGTATAACTAGCTTGTTTAAAACCTAACATTATATATCTCTGACTTTTATGCTTCTGTACCTAATAAATTGATCATTACTCATGTACGCTCACTCGTCTTTTTGTCTATCGGAGCCTTTTTATGGGAAACTGCTTGACGTAGTAGTACGCAAAAATGTTTACATAGAATTTAAGATGAGAAGGGGGAAGGGGGCAAATTAAGTACCTAAAGTTTCATGTATAGTATGGGTATCATTTTAAAGGGTTAGTCACAATGGTACTAAACAAATATCCTTATTCACAATTAAATGAAACTACGTGATGTAGTATTATTTCTACTTTCTTTAATTTCTTTACGACCTGGGTTTCGTTGTTTTACAACATCTTCAGTTGGGCTATTAGCAAAGATAAATATATCCCTATGTTTAGGCGGTACATTTTTCGAAATATACTGAAAAAGTCCAAAAAATAAATACCTTATTTCTGAAAGCACTGAGCTTAAAATTATGAAAGCCTGTGATTGTAGAAACATATGCCGTACAAAAATTGTAAAAATTAGCCTAGCTGTCATGGCGTTTGACACATCAACGATTTTTTTTCATTTATAAGCAAACATGAAAATACGTAGTTTTGACGTTCTCCACTAGGTGGTGGTAAAAAACACACCATTAATAAATCTTTTTAATTTAATAACCCAATTGAATTTACTTATCAGTAACTGCAGTATCATCACCCCGTATCAGCTTCAGGAGATGGCCCTAGACTTACTCGAGACAGAGAAACTGGTAAAATTGAAAAAGGTATAAAAAGTCAAAATTTTCATACCCAAATCACCCGAAAAGTTATTACTAAAGTTATACTTTAATCTTATAGCGACAATCAATCTTACCTTAAATCCTTATTCGTGCTAAAAATTTAGAATGTAGTAATTTTTACGACAACTAAAAATAGTATAAAAAGTTTAATGATAAATTTAAATGAGAATATTTCAAATAGAATTTATCAGGGAAGAAGAACAAAAAAGGATACTTTTCGAACCCTGACATACATAGTTAATTAAACGTAACTTCTATGAGTTTTAAGATTTATGTAATACAATATATAGATTTATGCAATTCAGTAGCATTCTAAATACGATTAAATGAAACTACGTGATGTAGTATTATTTCTACTTTCTTTAAGTTCTTTACCACGACCTAGGTTTCGTTGTATTACAACATCATCAGGTGGGCTATTAGCAAAGTTACTAATAACATCTTCAGGTCAGCTATTAGCAAAGATACTAAAAGTTAAATAATACTACATCACGTAGTTTAATTAATTTGTGAATAATGAATTTCTACAAAATTAATGCCAAGTGTATTCAGCATCTAAACATTTATGTACATACAATATGTACCTATGAAAGACGAACTACTTCGAGTATTTAATTCGGAGTAGTTCATTCGGCTCCCAGTTCGCAGCCTAAATTTGATCCCTTATTGCAAATCCGCAGCCGACAACGGGGTAGGTACACTGCGGAAGGCCAGAATAACATTGAGATAGGCGCATAAATATGTTAATATACTATCTTTTGTCAAAGAAATACGTATGGAAAGAGATAAATTACCAAACAACCCATGTTACAGTCCAACCCCCAGAGAGGGTAGCCTTAAAAAGATATTTTCCCTTTAGCTTTATCGGACGTAATTCGTTTAAGCGTACAATTCAGTACGTTTCAATACGACAGAAGGGACGTGCCATATTGACAGCTTTTAATGACATTTACCTTACTTAGTAATGCTGTATTGTAAGTTTTACTTCGTATTTACGTTTTATATATGAATGTTTGAAATAATGTGTCAATGAATGCGTTATTTCAGATCATGTATATATCATGATGCGTTATTTTGTATCAACAAATTTTCTGAATGAATCTGCACGCAATTTGGCACACAGAAGAAAATTACAGCCTGGAATAATATATTAATTTATTATCCCAAATTCTGAAGTATTATCTGAAGGATTGGATTCAATATTAAATTATTTTTATTAGGTTTCTACTCAGGCTTTTAGGAAAACCTTGTAAGTTATGGTTGATCGTTTACTAACTCAAGTCGAACTAACAACTTGAGCGCAATTTCGAAAAAAAATATGTCATGTTTCCATTTTAGTAACTTGAAAAATATTATTAAAATATTTAGAAAAATAATTATGATTTTGTAGTTCAATATGTAATTGTAATATTATTTTAATAAAAAAATTACAGGTGACAACCAAAAAGGGAATTTTAAAACATTTTCTGTAATTTTCCTTTGCCGTTGATATCGGCAAATACTAAAAGAGATACGGGGATGGAATAAGAATTAATGTGTATTTTTTAAATTTATATTGGACTGGTATTTAGTTTATAAATATTTTCAATTTTAAATTAGTTCTGACTTAACAGGATCTAATTTGGAATAATTCACGGCACAATTAAACAAATTTTTGTAAACTCAGAAATCCCTCTATTAAACAAATTTAAAATAAGGATAATATTATTTTAATTCCTAAAATAAACAAGGGGTGAAGCAAACAAATATTTTGTGCCGTCTTCTTAAATTTAATTGGAAGTCGACGGTACAGTATCGCCAAAGTAACCAAATCGGCTGTTTCCGAGTATTGAATATATTTTGCGTCAAGTTTGTAGAAACTCAATATGACTTAATTTTTATTAAGAAGTAAATAAAATTACGAGATGGAGTATTGTTTCTACTTTATTAAAATTTATAACCAAGACCTAGATTTCGATATAAGGCAACGTTTTCAGGTGTGAAATTTTAAGCGATTCCCACCTAAAGATGTCGTCATACAACGAAACCTAGGTATTGGTTAAGAATTTAAATAAAGTAGAAATAATACTTCATCACGTAGTTTCATTTATTTGTTCATAAAAATTAATTAACAAAATACACGTCATTTGTGTTTATAAACCTTCAAATCGTGGTAGATCTTATTGATAAATATAAATAAAAAAGGCACTTAAAAATGAAAAACCGTTAATAGAAAGACCGTTATAAGAAGAGAATTTTGTTTTTTTATCCTTGGATAAACATATACTTTTAATTACATAACTAACTTAAATAATAATAAATTAAATGAGCAATAATTTAACTTGATATGGAATTTATATTGATATTAATTTTCAGTTAATTATGGGTCGTTTGATTTTAATTATAAACGATATAGACGAGTGATCTTAATTAAGGGGATGTCAAGTGAAGGTATCTAATATCACAATTTACCCTACGAAGCCGCGAACCGAAATGAACCATTTTTCTATGTTACACTTTTTCCGGCAGCTTCGTATATGTATAGCTCTGACATTTATTGGGACAGTTTAAAATTCATTACTTTTGGAAATTTTTCCCGTGAGATTGATAACTCGAGGAAATGATAAAATTAATTACAACTATCTTTTCGCAAGGGATCAGTTATATCGGTAATCTTATTTTGTCCACAGATTTGACCACCTAAACACTGCCTCCGCGTTAACAGCGAATTTCACATTTTGCAGGTTAAGTGCTATTAATTTATCTTAACTAAGAGTACCTAATTGCTAATAAAATAACCGTGGATGGTGCCTCCCGAAAATATATTATGAGGTTAATTAAATTCAATGTTTATTCAACTATGTTTTCGGCTAGCCAATTGGGCAGAACGGAAGGAATAGATCAAAGTTTGAATGTTAATGGTATCCTCATTGTAAACAATCTTTCCGTTGATAGTTATCTGATAAGGTACATGCACCATATATGGGAATGTGAGTAATCACTTCGCTTCTGTTTAACCGCCTTTTTGTTTTAGATAAAAACGGTAATTTAAGATTTGATTATTTATGTATGATTATACTACTATTATACATTACTAGGAGTATCACAATAAAGTTGTTCGGTAAGAAGTAAAATAATAATAACAATATATATATATATATATATATATATATATATTTTTTTTTTTTTTTTTTTTTATAAGTTAATTTTACTTATGAATTTCGCTTTCATTTTAGTATATCAATCGAGAGTATAAAGAAGTCTAAGGGGCGTTGCCACTCGGAAATCCACAAGAATTTTTGAGTTTCAATTAAATCCAAAATATATCAACCCGAATTTTTGGTCGATAGAAATATGAAGCTTGTAAACCATCATTTGGAGGGTGCTAATATTTTAAAATATATATCGTATATTAAAAATGTAACCGATTTCCAAATTTGGAGTGAATGTTTAAAAGATGAGAAGCCAAGTAAATTCACATTTGCCCTCAAGTGCATAATTCGATTACATATTTCTCGTTATGAACTTTAAATCCAATAAATAATAACAATATCAGATAAAAGCTTATACTAGGTCGTTTATAACCATATATTATATTTCCTTTTGGATTTCAGATTTCCGTATTTAAAAATTAAAAACAAAACCCTTATGATACATTTTCAGAAATCGCTTGATATAAAAACTTAAAATGTCACAAAATATAAAACATATTAAACCTACACAAGAATCATTATATAACAGTTGAAAATATTTTTAAATTTAAAAGACATTGAACTTAGTTCATTTAAATTAGAAATGAACTAAATTCAATGTCTAATGTGTGAAAGTGATATTAATAAAAGTTTTAATTTTCTCTTACAATTTTAGGTAGTACATACTCAGAATATGCTAAAAATATATTCTTTCCTCAGTTTGAAAACCAGTGAGTACACAATTTTGAAAAAAATGACGTTTTTAGAAACCTGCACGATGGTTGTAGAAAAACTGTGGTATTGCCTATGGATCTTGAGATTCTAGAGATATTCCTGATAGTATATGTATACTTCAAGATTATTACTCAATCATGCTGCTGCTTAATTATATGGTAGTGGCATCTGTTGCATTCATTGGCAACTATCGTACAGACGTAGTTATGCAATTCTCCACTAGATCGACAAAAATATATTTATTAGTAACCAGAATATCACCACTTTGCATCAAATACCAAAACATTTTTCTGATTGCACTCGAGATGGAGAAAATTTAAAGACTTAGAAAAATATAATATAGCATTACTTTTCAAGCGCGTAGAGCGGGTAAAATTACTAGTTAATTTAGGAAACGGCAATCATTCCGACAATTTATCTTTATTTATCTAAAAGATATAAGGAGTAAATTTAATTTTACAAGACCTAAATATGGAAGAAGTCGAGATTTGAATAGAAGCATTTTATTTCTTTTTGTACATAAATACATTAAAGCAAATTTAAGGACACGTCTCAGAGAGTTATATTTATAATTAATTAAACGTATTGCATTAAATTTCATGTAATTTAACATGTTATCATTCGAAGCCTTTATGTATTTAAAAGTATAGCATACGTTACATGCCAAAAATCAGACTACATCGAGTAATTTATTCGAAGTGTCTTGATCGACAAACGATTCGTACCATAAAGTTGACTTTATATTATAAATCAGCGACCGACAGTATAATAAGTACAAAGTACTAGCTTTTGTCACCTTGATTCGTATAAAATCCATATTCATGTTCAAATTTCAGATGAGGTCACTGATAAAGGGTATTATTTCAGCAAGTATATGTTACGGACTTAGTTTATCTTGGCATAATATTCAGTATTTTACAATACGATAAGAGATACGTGACAGGCTATATTAAAGGCTTCTAATGACATGTGTATTACTCACCAATAACGTATTTACTTCGTAATCATAACTGACATACAAATTTGGTTGGGTGTTTGAACGTATGGACTAATGAACCTTTGTTATTTTAAATCTCTTTAATTTCTTGAGGGGTCTATAGAAAACTTTGCATGTGAATTAATTTTAATCTAGGTTAACATAAATCTAGGTAATTTCTATGGGATTTAATCCATTTTTCAAGATGCTTGTTATATTTCTACTTTATCACGCAGTATATTCATTAGCTAAAATTGTATCAATTTGATTTTAGCATGAGTTGATTCTTGTTGTGTATCCAATCTGAGCAAAGTTCCCGTAAAATGTCCTTTTTATAACTCTGTCACGATATTATTATTGAACGCGAACGTATATTGAAAAAAGGCACAAAGGTTAATTATTGCCTGGGTTGATATAAAAGCTAGATAACTTGTGTGGGTTTCTAGGTTTCTACCTACTTGGCTAATATCTATATGCTTAAAAAATTTTTCTATTTTGTAATCCTGGGTGTATACAAATTCATAATAAATAAGAAACAGTTTCAAAAAGTTTGGAGTTTCCTCAATATTAACAATATATATATATATGTATATATATATATATATATATATATATATATATATACACATATATTTCTTCATATTCCTATATGGTATAAATATCGATTTCTTAGAAAAATTTTATGCAGTACGTCAAATAATTGATAAGTCTTCAAACATGAACAGTTCTGTAGTATCAAGAAATGATAATATTTATAGAAAACAATAAAAAACACCATATTTACACTAAAAACATCATTTGTCTGAATTTCTGCTACATGTATTTAAACAAACAATTAAGGTAACAATTAGATAACTCAGAATGTGCCGAATTAATAAACTAATAATGTAAATAGAGTATTTGTATAAGTACTTTATATTATCCGTACATGAATAGAAGGCCATTTTCCCACCTTTGGTTGTAAAGGAGTTGACAAAGAAGACATAACATGCCTTCGCAGTTCTTGCTTGGCTATATTTCCGTTGATGCACTTATAATACCGCCACAACAGAAATCAGTACAATAGAAGCACCTCAATAGAAATAAAGGTGTTGTGAATGATTAGTCAGGGTACGAGTAGAACACCAAGCGTGAATAGAAATCGTATAGTACCCAACGAAGAGATAGCAGATACGGATAAACGGACGCTTGCTGTCAAGGATTCTCCTACCATTTTAGGTCTTCTAAAACAAATTTACTCCTTATACTTTCTATATAAATAAAGATGGTATGTTAGATTGATTGTCGTTTCATAATTTAACTAGCAATTTTACCAGGTCTTCGCGTCTGTAATGTTGGGTCGATATTCACTTTCCTGATCTTTAAAATTTATTCACCTTTAGTGTATCCAGGACAATATCCAAGAGTATGATACTGTAGTCATTGATATGTAATTATAATTGTGTCGATCTGGTGGAGTATTGCGAAATTACGTTTTTACGATGGATGCTAATGCATGGAACAGATGTCACTATCATATAGTTAAGTAGCAGCAGAGTTGAATAAATATATGTGTATATCAATAAACTTGATATACACCTTTATTATCGTAAATATCTCAAAAATCTTGACATCTATAACCAACGTTACAGTTTTTTTTCTAAAAGCTTTGATTAGGTTTTTAATAATGTTATTTTTTCATTAGTTTAAAGTTACTGGTTTCAGAAATAAGGCAAAGAACATTTTTTAGATAATTCTGTATATATACTACCTTAAAATACACAAAATTTAATACTTTTAAAACTTTTTCAATTATCACTTTTTTACGATACCACAGACTAGACACTGAGTTTATTTCTTTTTTAATTTTGCATTTTTGAGTTAGCCTTTTCACCAAAAAATTTTCACACAAATATTTTCAGATTTTATCTATTGACATATGTGTATTTTAACATGCTTTATTTTTCTCAACATTGAAAGTTTCTACGTAAAGCGGTTTCTGAGGAAAGGGAGTGTGAAACACGGACAGACGGATACGTGAGCGACCTCATAAACTTTCCTTTCTTACTTGGGATATACGAAAATCTAAAAAGAAATGTAATATAAGGCTTTAAACGAACTGGTTTTTTCTTTCATCTCTATTAGTTATTGCGATTACCTATTAAGTTGACAGTTTACAACGAGACATTTAAAGTCTAATTTCGCACTTAAAGACGGTTGTAAATTTGTTTGGTTTTTTTTCTTTTCAACATCCAAATCAAAGGTAGTAAATTAGTTACATTTGTGACATATGACGGAGTCTTTTAAATAATATTCACAACCTTCGAGTTTATAGATGTAAATATAAATTTTAATATTTCTTTTTTTCAGGAATATTCCTATCGAAATGTCTTCGAAGTAAGTGAAAACTGAAATCTGTTGTAGTTTTTATGAGCAGTAACGCCTCCTTGATTTCTACGTTGTTGATTAATATCCTTGTTGATTAGTATTTATCAGTAAAATTGGTTCTGGAAAATTTAATTAGATATTTTTATGTTTTATCGCCTTTTACTTTCTACCAAAAAAATTATTGTGATACTCCTACTATTATATAATAGTTATATGATAATACATAAACAGAGATAAGATAATTCAAGCCCTGTATAGTAAAATGGACTAACTTCCGCTCATGGCTTCGCATAGATAATTTTCGATAGGCAATTAAGTTAGTTATAATGACATGTTATTTTTCTTAATAACTAATTTATATTGGTTGTAATCCTATCCCATAATTAACTAAAAGTTAGCATCAATGCCATTATAATCAATGCAAAATTAGCATCAAACCTGATCCCATAAATAACTAAAAGTTAGCATCAATGTGGATCTACATTTAACATCACTTTTAAATCAAGTAATAACACCGTTTGTTCAAGTTGATATTACTTAAGTTAGACATTTAATTAAAAGTAAATATTGATCGAACAATTCTTACGTCAAAGAGAGAAAAAGAACCCTGATATAAATATTTGGTTCTTTCTATGTTTATTTTTCTGTCACAAGCTTCAAAATTGTCCATTTTATGTTAAAGTGTCGTTATTATATTTACATTTGTCAAAAACAAAATATGAATCATATCGACGCTGTAATTATTTTTCAATTTCCGTATTAACGATAAAAGAATTGTGTATTTTTCTTGATTGATTCAACTTTTATTTCTTAGAGCCTTATAAAAATTATACCATGTAAATTAGAATAATCATAATCATACTATTTTATCAAAAGAAATAATGTAATTTCATTTTAATATTTGCGTAATGCCTCCATGAAAATATGCCTCAAATACACTGTTGATTATTTCAAATAAAATCTTATTAAGACAGAATTAAGTTTGAAACCAAAAGTTACAAAATCAATTATAATTCAATATAAATTAAAAAATATACGTTAATTCTAATTTCATCTCCGTATTTTCTTTTCCATATAATGATTAAAATTATATAAAAAGTTTTAAAATTTATTATGTATTTTGTTATGAAAAACAAAATATGCTGTAATTGAAAACATAATTTGGTTTTTTGAATGGCTTTATACACTGTATACGTATAAATTTTCACTTTGTATAAAAATGTAAGTAGTTTGTAAACGATAAATAATATAAAGTTCTGGTAAACATTTTGAAATGATTTTATTAAATGTGATAAATATATTAAAATAAATAAATTAAAATAAAAATAAATTAAAATCTACCTATGAAAAATCTACCTAAATTTAAATTACAACTAAATATTGAACTGCTAAAAAATTTTATTTTGTCTACATATTGTTATTATTTTGCAAAGTTACTGTAATTGAAAACATAATTTGGTTTTTTGAATGTCTTTACACACTGTATACGTAAAAATTGGCACTTTGTATAAAAATGTAAGTAGTTTGTAAACGATAAATAATATAAAGTTCTGGTAAACATTTTGAGATGATTTTATTAAATGTGATAAATATATTAAAATAAATAAATTAAAATAAAAATAAATTAAAATCTACCTATGAAAAATCTACCTAAATTTAAATTACAACTAAATATTGAACTGCTAAAAAATTTTATTTTGTCTACATATTTTTATTATTTTGCAAAGTTACTGTAATTGAAAACATAATTTGGTTTTTTGAATGGCTTTACACACTGTATACGTATAAATTGGCACTTTGTATAAAAATGTAAGTAGTTTGTAAACGATAAATAATATAAAGTTCTGGTAAACATTTTGAGATGATTTTATTAAATGTGATAAATATATTAAAATAAATAAATTAAAATAAAAATAAATTAAAATCTACCTATGAAAAATCTACCTAAATTTAAATTACAACTAAATATTGAACTGCTAAAAAATTTTATTTTGTCTACATATTTTTATTATTTTGCAAAGTTACTGTAATTGAAAACATAATTTGGTTTTTTGAATGGCTTTACACACTGTATACGTATAAATTGGCACTTTGTATAAAAATGTAAGTAGTTTGTAAACGATAAATAATATAAAGTTCTGGTAAACACTTTGAGATGATTTTATTAAATGTGATAAATATATTAAAATAAATAAATTAAAATAAAAATAAATTAAAATCTACCTATGAAAAATCTACCTAAATTTAAATTACAACTAAATATTGAACTGCTAAAAAATTTTATTTTCTCAACATAGTTTAATTATTTTTCAAAATTGCTGTAATTGAAAATATAATTTGGTTTTTTGAATGACTTCACACACTGTATACGTATAAATTGGCACTTTGTATAATAATGTAAGTAGTTTGTAAACAATAAATAATATAAAGTTCTGGTAAACACTTTGAGATGATTTTATTAAATGTGATAAATATATTTACTACTCCGAAAAAAAATTAAAGTTAAGTAAAGAAATTATTTAGTCCTAGCATCTATTCCTAACTTGGTGCACGTATACTACAGTAATGTTGTCTATATGTCAGTACCCGCTATAATGGCGCCATTTTTTTTTCAAAATCATTTGTGAGACATTTTGTATACTAATCCACGAGAAATACGCCCGGGTATGTTAACTTAGAATATACTGCAAGAGTTAGTACGTGCAAAACTTAAATTTACACTGTTTCTTAAAAGACGATACTGTTGACCAAGCAGAAACTTAAAAGGAAAATCCAATTCCTCAGAAACTACTTCACATTTCGGGATAATAGGACAATATGTTAGCCCAGATAATATAATCTAATACAAAGTAACATTTCGTGTATATTCTTTCAGAAATAAAGGTCCATCCATCTATGTGTTCAAACTTTGGTATCTATAACGTTAGTTGCAATCACAAAATAAAATTTCCAACACGGTTATATAACACTAAATAAGGTATATATCATTAGTAGCCGTCAATATGGTACGGATCCTTTGTCGTATTGTAAAATAATGAATTGAATGCTAAAGCGGGTTACGTCTCATATGGCTGAAGGGAAAATATCCTTTAGGGGCTACCCTCATTGGGGACTGGGCTTGAAAGTGGGTCGTTAGGTAATTTATCTCTTTCCCTACAAACCCGGTTGACGAAAGCTAGTACATTAACATATTTATGTGACTATCTCAATGTTACTCTACCCTTTAGCAGAGTACTTATCTTGCTGCCCTTTGCGGATTTGCAATTTGGGATAAAATTTAAGCTGCAAACCGTCAGGCGAACGAACAACTTCGCGTTATAGCTGGAAATATTTCGGAGTAAATACTGTATACTATACTTATATATACATAAAGGCTTCGAATGTTGGTGAACTGAATTAAGTTAACTTTAATGAATATCGAAATTATGTCTAATAAACCAGGTACACCAATGTTTGAAATGTGTACTTATTTCTATTTCTGTGATAAATTCTACTCGAAGGATTCTCATTTAATTTCAAAACAGTACAATTCTTTTGCTACCAATCTTGTAGTATCATTTTTGAGTTAACGTCAGAAAAGTTCAAGTTCAAAGCCCATCTCGAGTAAATCCAGGGCAATATCTTTCAGCTGACATAAAATAACGATACTGAAGTTACTAGTAAATAAATATAATCGGATTACAAAATTAAAAACATTTATTAATGGGATGATTTATATCGCCACGTGGCAGACAATGGGAAAAATACGCATTTTCATAACTGAATATAAATGGAACAAATGTTGCTATCACTATTAATAAGAAATAGAAGAGTATCAAAGAAGTAATGCTCTTTGCATATATATCATCGTTATTGTCTCAAAAGCCATGTAAGCTAGGACCATCGTCTTAGTTTTTGTACAACCTCTGCGTAAATTAATGTAAACTCAGGTTTTCAGTAGTTTAAGAAATAAGCTAAGTTTGGAAATAAAACATATACATATATATATATATATATATATATATATATATATATATATATATATATATACATATGTATATGTTCCACCTGGATATATATACATTTTAATTATACAGTATTTTTATGAAAAAATACCATCTAAGAATAGAAATATTTTAGTTACCATTATAAATAACCCTT
Organism: Druceiella hillmani; assembly: GCA_039881145.1. NCBI lineage: Eukaryota > Metazoa > Arthropoda > Insecta > Lepidoptera > Hepialidae > Druceiella > Druceiella hillmani. The sequence continues at coordinate 6,450,397 of JAYKKI010000098.1, read as the reverse complement.
TAGAATGATGCCGAAATTCTACATGAAATTTTACATTTTATTCCGGAACCTAATTTTGCCCGCTCTCCTCCCGTCTAAAATGCAAATATTTTACAGCGTTACCTACTTAAATATATGAATCAACAACGTTTTAACTACAAATATTTTTGAGTGTTACTACGTCATGAAGTTGTGACAGATGAATATACGAACGCCTGGTTAATAGTGTGTCAGTACCGTTTCCTTTTTGAGGTACAAGAATATAAAAATAAAAGAGACATATAGTATCAGGTTCTAAACGAACTAATTTTTTTTGGTTTTGCTTATTACCGGTATTGTATATTAAGAATTGGCATAAAATTTTAAAGACGGGCCAAATCTTAGCTTTGTAACCTGCACGGCTAGTCTGAAGAGGATCTAACAAATAATCGGTCAAACAAAAAAGGAGATAAAAAAGTACATTTAATTCGTACCTGTCCTCACTCTGGTACACTACAAGTATTACATCATCGATGTAATGAAGAAATTCGATATTGAAAAACGTAAATATAAAAGCAACATTTCGAAACTTATAATCCGGTAAAAGTAAGACAATAACAAGTGTTTTTATGAGAATTCCATTTTATTAACCCTACTGAAATAAAAAACCTTTAGTCAATATTTTCTTTTAATTAATTAAATTACACCAACTTGATAAATAGTATCTTAAATTTATTTTGAGTCTTTGTGTGCATATTAATTCAAATTATTTCAAGTCATTTCACTTTCGTTACAAATATATATTTTCCGAATTGCGGAAAAAAATGTATTTATAAGAAGCCGCGGGCGCTAGTCAGCCTATTAATACGTTACACTTGTTCCGGCAGCTGCCTATACGAATAGCCCTGATGTTTATCGGAAATATTTAAAGTTCATTACTTTTGCAATATGTCCTGTGGGGTTAATAACTCAACAAAATGATAAACGCGCACAAAAATGTCATGTCGTGAGTTATTAACGCTATCAGTGATCTTATTTTGTTCCTGCTCTCGGTCGCTTGCAACCCATTTTGGCTAACAATTTCTCTTAAAAGGTTTGGATTAAAACAAAGGGTATCTATTTGCTAATACAATATAAAATGCATCACAATCATCACGCGTACTTCTTCAAGATTCTTGTTAAATTGTTTTAGGATTGGGCGGGACTGAAAGGGATAAGTTAAATAATTCAGAGTACACACATTAATGTTGTCCTAGTTATAAATTTTGTTTTCATTGCTTGTTAGTTAATAAGGTAGGCACGCCAAATAAGGTCACAATACTGACAAACACGCTTCTGTTTTATGACTGTTTTTAAATATAAATGGAAAATTCTTATTTATTTACTTTTATTTTTTTATGTCAATGACCGTGATGTAGAATTATTTCTGCTTAACAATCTTGGCCATACAACGAAACCTAAGTCATGGTTAATCATTTAAATAAAATAGATATAATACTTTATCCCGTAGTTACGTTTAGCTGTTAATAAAAATTAAACTATAATGAATTTCTATAAAATTGCCGCCAAATGTGTTCAGTATAATAAAATATTTATATATTTCATAATTAAAATTTAGTTTAGTTGTAAGTAATTCAAGTATCTAGTGAATTTTAAAATATTTCCTTTAGTTTTCTTTTGATATTTATCTCATTATATGCTGGAGGATATCTGGAGGATCAAAGAAAAATCCAGCACATTTCTGAATTATTTTATTGGACAATTATTATTTTTTTCGATATGTAAGTGGGTTTAATTCACGGCGATATTAACAAAAATATATTTTATGAATTCAATTGCCCCACTATTAAAGGTGAAAAATACAATAATATTCTTGCTTCTCGGAAACGTTATGGATTATAAAGCGCTAGAAATATTTCAAATTTCAATTTTCTAAACCGATTTAGAGTGTAAAAAAGCTATAACAAATAATTTTCCAAACAAGAAAAGAAATGAAAAACTACAAACGAATCATTTTTATTTTCATGAGAATGACTAAATATATTACAACGTCGGTGTAATTAATTTCTTATTGACGAATGGAAAATAACAGCGATAGTTCAAAAGTTTATAACCTGATAAAGAAAAACCTAAGAAATTAATTTTTAATTTTTTGAAACTTTATACTGATATTAATTTTCAGTAATTTATTGAACATTAATTTTCATTTATATTTAATATATCATAGTAATTAAGAAAAATATCAATGTATGAAAATTGATGCATATACGCGGCGGGAAGTCAGTCTATTAATACCTTGCTCTGGATATTTATCAGGAATATTTAAATATATATTTTTGCAGCATGTCCTGTGGAGTTAATAACTTTATAAAAGCAACGGACCTACAACTGACATATTGCGAACGATTAATGATGTCGGTGATCATACATTGTCCTCCCTCGTAAAGCTCATGTCCCGCCCTTGCCGTTATATCAACGTCATCTCAATTATATTGAAGTTTTCATTAATACTTATGGAATAAATATTTATAGAATAAAGAAGGTAATGTAAATGATTGTTTTTTTCACCTGTACAATTTTTTGTTGAATGGTTTTTGATATAAAGTAACATTTTGGTTTAAGTTATTGCATGTTATTATGTCGATAACAGAAGAGGTAAGAAAATAAAAGTGTTTGGTAAATTTTAAAGCCTATATGACATACTGAAATATGCAAATAGATTTCTAATCATACATTACGGTTCTAATGGGCATCGCGACGATCTGTGACCGGCGCAATCTTCATATTCTTTTATTCCTTTCTAATAGCTTAAACAATTTATTCAGAACTTTCTACCTTCCTACCAGATTCACAAATTTATTTCTGAAAACATATTCATTCCTTAATATTTTTTATTTAGTCTTGCATATTCCTTTACTGTTTACACCATAAACCCCTAGGTTAAGGATTTCATATTATCCCAACATTGAAAATTCATCATCTGTATACGCTTTCAAGAGTTGCGAAAAAAATGTACGTGTCTCTTGATCTAACACGCGCCCTTTTTTAAATACATTATAATAACAAAATGTTTAATAGCAAGTACATGTTTGTTATATAAGTTTCTCATAACTTTCCTTTCATTTATATTTCATTATACACTGAGTATAAGAAGAACAAAGCACTAATTTTTAAAGTTTGTTTAATGATTTCCATTCAATAAATTTTCTGCGTATATACGTGGATTCTACATTACATAAAATTTGTTTGATTTAACCCATGGCGTGATTAAGAAAAAAAAATCTTTGGCAAAAAAATTTAAATGCATTTAAAAACAAAGATATTTGGTCCTTTTCCCCAATTTAGTCATGGATTATGAAATATAAATTTAAACCAAATTTTAAATTTGTTGGTTGCATCATATAAATTTAAAAAGTTGTAACAGATAATCGGTCAAGACCACAAAAGGTTTGAAACTTACGTTGTTTATTTTCATTTCACTATGGAATAAAAAAAATATTATAACATAAATGTTATTTATTTAATTTTTTTTATTCCATAGTAATAACTATACCTGCGACTTCTTTCTCTTGTGTAACTCTAGAAGATATTACAAGTCAACTACAATTTTAATTAATAGACGCAAAGTTATTTTCGAGTTTTTTAAAAGTAATAATTAATAAGTTTTTATTAATGAAATAAATATTTTATTGAAATTTCAAATTGCTATACCTTCTTTTTAGTTAGTCGATTGCAATAAAACATAGCCTATATGTTATCCAAACAAATCTGTCAGTAAAAGTACATTGCAATATTTTAAGCTATCATTGTGTGATGGGCGAATAACTAACAAGTTCGTAGACAAGCATCCAAAAACAATATTTTCGTTTTCTATTATTTTATGTGTACAGACAATTGTTATATTTATAGACAAAAGATGGGTATCAATCAAATTTACAGGAGATTAACGTTTGAAACAAATTGGGGAAGTAAAATAAGCTTATTGAAAAATTTAACGTACGAAACGCGACCAACAACATCATCTGCCCTAATATGTTTGCCCGCATTCGGGTTGCTTACTCAAGTAGGTATTTCTACTTTATCACTCCACACTTCGTTTCTAGTTTAAATTCTTAAATTATCTAACAAAATAGGCAAATTTTATTAATATATGTCCAGTTGGAAAATTCCAATATACGATTTAAATTTTATGTAGCATCATTTATCGATGTACGTACTTATACTATACATTTGTATAATTATTACGCATCTAGTAGCTAGATACATACTTGTTGTGTTGTATCAATGCAATATAATTTTCGAAAATGATGAATCCGCATATTTTCTAATTGATTGAACTATTCCCGACAAAATAAAAAATAACGTATTATCAAACCAAGTCTGAATTGAGTCGGCCGCTTTTAGGTGATGCATGTTTATGCACACAAATAAAAACAGAGAAACAAGAATTCCGACAAATATTTCGAAGAGGGGTTTTCGATGAAGAAAAAAACAATTAAAATATATGTATCTATCTGTGTGTGTGTATTGTTTTGGTGGTCTAATCCCTAAACCGATTGATAATTCTGAATTGAATTTGGTCTTTACAGTTTTCTACTATATTTGCAGCGTTTGTCCATTTTATTCCAAAGCCAAAATTAAGAAAAAATAATAATTGTTCTCATGTCCTATTCTTTTATCTTGGGTTTCTCCTTTTTTCCTAAGTTTTTATTTAAATAATTGTTTAATTAAAACATATCCCAAAAATTATTTACTTTTATGATACAATATTTTGCGGACTGTCCTGCAGCTGCGCAGTTTTCCATAGTACCACGCTCTGCAGTCTTCCGTAGGACCAATAGTTGCACCTGGTGTATGCTTAAGTAAATAAGTAAATCCCTCAATACCGAAATAAGTAAAAGTTAAAGTACTTTAGGTGGAATAATATTCAATTTTTCCAAAAACTTTTCACAGACAATTTTGTTTAATCTTTCAAATGTTTAGTTAGTTTTTAGATAAATTATAGATTATGATTAACGTAACCGAAAAAAACCTGTTTGAGATACTTTTCATTTAAAACTTAAGTAAATTGCACGTGGTTTTAAAATGAAGGCGAGGGGTATTATGTGGTTTTGACCCTAAAGCGTTAAATATTTTTTACTTTTGACAGTAAACTGAACCAGTGAAATTTTATTTGTCATATTTTTAATAACAACAGCCTTGCCTTTCAAAGAGTGTGCAGTGTGGCTATACTATTTCTTTGTTGTTCCATCCGCGGGCTTTGTTTTATTTCCAATAAAGGTTTCAACCCTTGCGCATAACACGCAGCTTTTAATTGCTCTTTTTAACACTTTAATATAAAATCAAATTTCCACCAAAACTTTTCCTGTTTTTACCCAACTACTAAGAAGCGAAAGAGGAAGTGTAATAATTTCACGAGTCTTACTGAAAATTACAGTATTACCATAATAATAATTTACAAGAACATTATTATGAAAATATTATCAATTTAATTAATAATATACGCACACATCCATAAAAAAATAAAAATTATAATAAATAGTAAAATTTGTTAAATTTTTTTTTATAAATTTATAAAGGGCATAACTTGTTCACGTAAACTAGTTATTTATTTGAAAATAGTATTTATCTGTCAATTTCATATCATTTGCCCTTCTTACTTGAAATCTATTTGTGTGGGTGTCAATTTTAAACTCAAAATCTACATACTCAATTTTTATCCGTTTTTTATCCATTATTTTAAATAGCGTTGATGATAATGGATCAATTATGAAATCCAATACAAATAAATATTTTCACAAATATGCTTGTTTTAGCTGTGTTTTATTATTTTATTTACTTGTATAAAAATTATACCTCAAATTAATCAGAACACGTTTATATAACTTGAATGAAATATCATAATATGGTTCGCTATAATTCCAATTTCGCTAAATACAACATTCATAGTTTTATTGGAAATATTAAAGATAATTTATTTTTAATCAGCAATAGACATATCCGTGAACAAAAATACATGGTATTAAAAGAACTACATATCTTCTACACAAGTACAAATACACTTGCACGCATACATTTACACGTCTATGAATTGTGAATCCATTAATGGTTTCAGAGATACAGTCTGTTAGATACAGATAATTAATTTATAGGGCTTTTTGATCAAAAACTATGTTACATGTTGGTCGAATCTGATATAGCAAGGTCCTCTTAATATTTCTTAAAACTCCTACATTTATAGGTAATCACATTTGAGATTCCAAAGTTCGTCCGGTAGTGTGTGCATTTGAATGGAACAATTTTCTCTATTCTGATGTGGAGACGAGGCACCTAGAACCTAAAAAAGTTTTGTTATTAATTTGAATGGAAAACAAACATTTAGTAGTTTGATGATCTCAAAGTTTATGTCTGCCATAATACTGAAGTTGTGATTCATATAGGTAAACTTCTATGTTAACTAATAGAAATATAAATCAGTTGCGACCAAATTTTTATATTTAAAAAGTCAGCCTGCGTATTTTTGTGCTTCCAAAACTCTAAAAGTAGTCAGTTGATTGTTTTAAAATACTGATACGACGTTGCATTCTTAAATGTGCGTCCTTTTATAAAAAAATCTTTTTTTTTTTTCATGTTTTATTTCCTTTCTCTTTAATTATTTTCTTATATATTTTCTGAATATCGTAAATTCAGAAGAAGAATTAGTAGACAAGATTTAGTAGACATTAAAACAAATGATCTAAATCACAAATGGTTAACCAGAAGAGCTATTCTAGCTGCTCAAAATATCAACGTATATGATATAAACAACATAATTCTAAACAGAATCGCAGGTGATACAAACCCTTTGACTCCATGATGAATCAAATTAAAGTAGTGATTTTCCATCGGTATTTCTTAATCCTCTCAATGTTCCCGGATTACCGTCATAATTTTTAAATTTAAAAATAGGAGTGACAGTAATATTACGATGAAACGTAAATCATATAAAGTTATACAATGAAACAAAATTAGTAGTTACAAAATTAATGAACAATCTAATTGAAGCTACAATTCTGATTGGACTTCATAAAGGTGAAGACCTACTACTTCCACGAATATCATTTGTTCCGACCAACATGGCGTTCGAGTTCAATGTGCAGTTTGAATTTAGAAAATGTTTGCTTCACTTATGGGAAATTATAGGTTGCGTGCTTCAGAGTTGGTATTAATATAACTATTAACATTTCTTTTAAAAATTATTTTCAGTTCCTTTTGCATAAAATAATTAGATTCTTATCTCCCACATTTCATAAAATATTGTCAAATAATTGAAAGCATGATGCAGAAAACGGGCAAACAGTTAATGTAATCAATTAGCTAGCTTTGCAATAAGAAAAAATATATTCTGTGAAAAACACCTTTTTTCGTCCTTTTCTTTCATTCTACATAGCCACCGAAACGTAAGGCAGGGTATTGAATTGAATGATGTGTTTTATCGGTGAATCTATATTCGCTAAAATACTTTTATTTATTTTACCATTCATTTCATAAGAGACTGAACCACAGTTAGTTAGTTTTCTAAATAAATATTTTATTCGAATGTAATATTTCACGTGACTCATATAACGTGAGTACATTTTCGTCACCTGCGAGCAAAAACCGCTTAGTAGCTTACAAAATAAAATTCTTATCCTCTTCAAGCGCCCGCACATTAAATTCGCCGGGTCGGAAAAGCGTTAATGCTATATAAATATTCTATAAAGATAAAAAAAATTGCACGATCTTTTATGGTTGCCGAATAGCGGACTCGGTCCTTCCTCTAGTACCTGTTCGGTTCTTATGTGGCAAACTAAACTGAAATAGAGGGAATTGGCCTGAAGGTGGCCGCTTTTTTCATTGCAAGCGCAATTTGTTTGGTTGTAAGAACGCTGAAATAAAATATATATTGAAGGAAACCATCCCACACTTTACGTTAATATTTTTAAATAAACCATCTGAATATCAAATTCAATAATAAACCGTCAATTACTTAAAAAATATGTACTATTTTCCAAGCAGTTATTTGAATATTTTCTGAAATATTTTATCACATAATGTGGCGAATAAATTTCTTTGGTCTATTAAAGAGATTAAGTCGGTTCAGCAATTTTAAATAGAAGCATGCTTTTTGTAACTAGAGAAATATTTTACCTTCATTAAAATCTATCGTCGGCACCTTAAAAATGAAATCACCCGTCTATTTGGTATTTAAGGCATCGAAACAGTTATTATCCTTCTACCCGTAATATTATAATTTCATGGAAATTATTTTTTTAAGAACTAAAAATATCCGTCAATATATGACGTTGCTCTAGCTTGATATCGTTGTAAGAGGTTGATGATAATACAGACTAGAAAACACTTCTGTAAAGATTTTAAACGAAGGTGAAATAGTGCACCGCAATGTTATTAGCACTTCAAAATATCAGAGTTCATAATTGGTGACATGGGTTTGCATACAGTTCCGGAAACCAATCCTTTCTGTGTTATTACATACTGACAAAATATAGATTTTTTTGTATCGTTTACACGACACCGAATAGTAAAATACTTTTTGTCAAAGTTTCCTTCATATAGTTTTTATGTTGTCATTAAATCGTTTAAACCTTGTTTAATTTACCGGCGAAATAAAATAGAAAAATTTTAATATAAAAAAGACGTTTGTATATTAAATGATAAATATGTTTGTGGATAACATATTTTTATGATTCTCTACTCATAACATATGTATGTCCATCATTTAGACAGGTTTAGAATGTCAATACGCTTAATTAAATTTGTAAAACAATGAGAAATTGACATAAAGTTATTTTCTCACTTTTTTTTAAATATGTATATGATTATACGTATACATATATATATATATATATATATATATATATATATATATATACATCAAATTCAGAATAATCTTTGAATTTTGGTCTGTTTGTTTTTTGTGTTCTTGAACACGCAAAAACTCCATTAACTTAATTTGCTTTCGTATAATATTTAATTATTTTTTTGACGGAATCGGTTTGTTTATGTTCAAAAATTAGTTTATATACCATTAATGCAACAAAAAAAACGAAAGTTCCTAGCTGCTCAACGCGTTTTAATTACATAAATGTGTAGGGTATCTACGTACATCGATAGATGTCGCTAAGTATATTTAATGTGCGCATAAAAATTTCCCACTTAGACGCATATTAACGAAATGGGTACGGTCAGAATTGAAATATGGGGTGATGCGGTAAGGGTGCGTACTTGAGTAAACAACCCGAATGCGGGCATTTGCATCAGGGCAGGTGACGTTTTCGGTAATTTTTCATTCGTTAAGTTTTTTAATGTTGTGTGTATTCGTCGTGATCTTATCTATTCCTCAATGAAGCTGCAGAAAGTTGTTTGCTATATAATTTTTTGTCTATGTCTATTATAAAACAATAGAATCAACCTGTCTGTGTATATAAAAGTAATAGGAAACGCACAACATTGTTATTGAATGTTCGTCTCTAACTTGTTTATATGTTCGCCCATCAGGTACCACAGCTAAAAGAATTGCGATAAAATTTTAGGTGGTGGATTTAATTAGATCTAGAATAACATACTGACAATTAAATGAAACTACATGATGTAGTCTTATTTCTACTTTCTTTAAGTTCTTTACCACGACCTAGGTTTCGTTGTATTACAACATCTTCAGGTGGACTAGTGGCAATCTTTGCTAACAGCTCACATAAAGAATGTTGTAATGTAAAGAAACCTATATTGTGGTAAAGAACTTAAAGAAAGTAGAAATAATACTACATCACTTAGTTTTGTTTATCTGTGAATAATTAATTTCTACAAAATTAACGCCAAATATATTCAATTTAACATATAGAACTAAAAAGAAGAGACGGAAATTTGAAGTTATAATACAAAGTGAATTCACTTAATATAAAGTTCAATTAAAATAGATGTATTAGATAATATAGTTAGCAAATAAATAACATTTATGCTGTTATAAATTCCATGGTGAGGATGAAAATAAAAAAATAAGTTCAAACCTCTCGCTTCTTCGACCGATTATTTCTTAAAATATCTTAAAACCTATGGAGCGCAAGTTATAAAGCTACAATTGGGTTTAATGTTATACCTTTATAACCCACGGTTAAATCGGGAAAAAACTCGTATTATTTTGTTTCTAAATGTATTTTAAGGAAAAGTGACTGAGCCACCACAAGATTGTTTTTAATCACGCCAAAAATAATTCAAAATTTTGTGAAAAATAGAACTGATAGACACATGTAAAACGTCAAATAAATGGAAGTCATTCAACGAAAACTTTAAAAATACACTAAATTTGTCACCTGTCCTTTTTACTTGTAGTACATAACGTGATGTGTATGTAAGGAAAATCATAGAACCCTTGAATTTCATTATGCACTTGTCATTAAGAGTTTAGTTACTTAAATATATTGAATATATTTAGTGTTACTTTTGTAGAAATTCATTATTCACAATTAAATGAAACTACGTGATGTAGTATTATTTCTACTTTCTTTAAGTTCTTTACCACGACCTAGGTTTCGTTGTATTACAACATCTTCAGGTGGGCTATCAGAAAAGATTCAAATATTTGCTAAATCTTTGCGAAATCTGCGCTAATAGCCAACCTGAAGTTCTTGTAATATAACTAAACCTAGGTCGTAGTAAAGAACTTAAAGAAAGTAAAAATAATACTATATCACATAATTTCATTTAACTGTATTTAAATGTAAATTACATATGATTTTCGAAATACACAATAAAATATTTTCATCTTTTTTAAGTACTTTTTTAGTTTTATCGAGTTATTATAATGTTTTTATGATATTTAACAAACATTACAGACACAAAGATCCCATACACATAACAAGAGCATCTTAAAGGCCGTTAGGCATGCATATACGTAGTTTTTCAAAAGGTAAATAAGATGCAGTTTTAGTAACGTTTAAATCTCCAATTACTCATATTGGTACATAATGGTAATTTATCAGAGCACGATACCCAATTCGATTGGTTTTATTACATATAGTGGTATATGTACTAATCTTCATACTTAGTCTGATAAAATATCAAAGAGAATCCGGCAATACCTATTAGATTCTACAGGTGATTTCTTTCGCCTGGAGCGCAGTAGCGTAGCTTATGTGTCAATCCCGTTTAAATTTATTTCAAAATCGGTTCGCGTTCAGCAAAGTCGTGATTGATTAATAAAACGGGCGCAACTTGATGTGCTATCCCATGGGCCAACATTTGGATTTGGGAGTTCGGGATGCATTATATTAGTTAATATACGTTAAATCAAACTTTCAGAATTTTTCTTAATTTCCGTTAAGAAAAATATTTACACCGCGTGATAAAGTAGAAACTTAATTAACATTATGAAAGATGAATAATCTGATTCAGAAACGTCTTCAGTTTTGGGAACGATACGGTTACATATTAATCCAGGCTATGATGTGTCCATATGCAAAGTTTCATTTACATCTTTTAGGAAAATTTATATTTACAGCATCAACAATTGAAGTATCAGGATCACGAATTAAAATTTGATATATATACATGTATATATATATATATATATATATATATATATATATATATATATAGAAGATCTCCACAAATCTTTTATAGGGATCTTCCTCTTGAATTTAGACACGAAGATGCGTTGCTAGGCAATTAACCTCTGTCCTGACGAACTCGATTCACAAAAGCTAGTAACGTTAACATATTATGCACCAATCTCAATGTTACTTCGACCTTCCTCCACAATCATAATGTTTACTTATATTGCGTCGTGGATTTGCAATATAGGATCTAATTTAGCCGGCGAACTGTCTACTAATCCAACTACTTCAAGTCAGATAATTCGAAGTACTTCAGCTATCCAGAGTAGCATATATAGCATATGCTATACTCATATGTAGATACAGGTTTAGAATGTCAATATGTTTAATTACATGAACTTCAATATACATAGAAATTACATTAGACTAATCACATATATCACAGTGCGATACGTATCTTTAATTATTGTATTACTTGACAAATTTTACTCGGAGATTTCATATATGTATGCTTGAAATATAAAAAATAAATTAAAACGCTTTGCATTGTTAAGATTCTTCTTGCATTTTTATGTAATACAAACGAATTTACTCTCATACCTTTGATATTAATTTACATAGTTTGTTCTGTGTTTGCCGTTTCATTACATAAAACTGCTGTTATATAATTTAAAAAAAAAAGAAAACTTTCGCACCGGGATAATTGTGAATATTACATGTTTCTACATGATTTAACTTACTCCACCTTGAGTAAATCTAGAGATGTATTCGTAGGTCCAATATCAAGTGATGACACTGTACTGATATATAAATATAATTGCATTAAATTGCGTTACTGAAATATAAATTTAAGTGCGTTACTAATTAGGAAACTGTTATTAACAGTACGATTTATAACACCATCAAGCAATGAATTATAAAAATACGCATTTATGATGGTTGCTTAAAAACTAAATATTTCTCGTTTTCAATATTAAGAAGTACTAGAGTTGAGTGATAGTCTTGTCGTGAACGCCTGTGATTATGCCATCCATTATCATAGTTTTTGTTTTTCTAGAATATTTATTTAATTATTTATTTACTTTCATGTATAATACACATTGCGGACTTATTGCTTCATAATCAAACTCTTCCAGTTAACCATAACAATTGGTATTGAAATTTAGTTGGCAGACTGAAGAGATTTTACAATTATATATAGTACATTAGAATAAAAAAAATAAAAAAAAAAATAGAAAAGTATAATTAATACAGATTTGGAATGGGAATGACAGGAAAGAACAAGGGTACAAAGGAAAAGGATTCAGGAGAGGCAGGATTTTTTCACTCGATCTTTGAAAATATTTAAGGACGTGATTTTCCTGGTGTCAGGATCCAGCTGATTCCGAAATTTTGCTGCTTGGACAGTGAGGGATTTTTCTTAAGAGGTAGAAGTATGTTTAGGTATATGAGTGAACTTTCAGATCGTAACCCAAAGCCGTGAGCAGACATATCTTTAAATTTGCCAGTAAGGTAATTTGGGGATTTTCTAATATTTGAGGATATTTTAATATATTAAAAAGAAGTGTAAGTATGTGAAGTTGGCGTCGATCACGGATCTACAGCCATGTTAGAAGTGACCTGTATTGAAAAATATGACCATATTTTCTGCAGCCAAACATGTACCGCATGCATATATTTTTATTAGGTTCCAACTTATACAAATATTTTTCATTAAGATAAAGTCAGCACACATCTCCATAATATATTAGTGGTAATAGGAGTGTTTAAAAAAAGTGATTTTTCGTTGTAGTTGGTAGAAAATTTTGATGACGTTTCAAAGAATGTGTCCTATGGAAAATACGATGACTAACATCATTTACTTGAGGAGGCCAATTAAGATTTTGATCGATCAGAAGGCCCAGGTTTTTAACAGTCGACGTATATGGTACTATTTTACTATTTAGCACTTTTGGTAAACTAATAATATTTGCGTAGATATATAAAAAAAAAATTCCATAAATTTAAGTTCAGTAGTTTTGAAAATAATAGTAGAGGATATATTGCGTTTCAAGTTTTTTAGTAATATAATGGAAAAGTGTTGACATCAATATAAACAGTTATTTTGAACTCTCCAACGCAACAGTACAATCTGAATTTTTTGTTTGATACTTAATTTCAACTGAAATTTCCATGTAAATCTTTTTAGGTGTTGTCTCTTTAAATATGTGTGTTTTATTACCATATTAAATTTCAGTGTCTATATTAAGCAGTTTCTGAGAAAAAAGGCCAGACAAACACATAATAGACTGATGGCCACGTGAGTGATCTTACAAGGATTCCGTCTTTTCCTTTTTAATTACGGAATACTAGGAACTAATGAATTCTAGTCCCTTTTGTTTTCGGTTTACGTATTTCTAAACGTTTTTCTGTACCTCGAGTTCTGTATATTGTTGTTTAAAATCTTTGTCACAATCTCATGATAATTCACATAAGTGCTCAATCATTATTAAAATATGATATGCTTTGACTGTGAGTCTTGAGATTCCGCTGATTTTAAGTTACTATTGAAGGTAATGAAACCAGACCAGGAACATCAAAAAATTAAAAATAAAAGATTAAACCTATTTAAATGAAACGGTTTCACTTTATGGAACATTGTACAATGAGAATGAATGAAAAATTTCAAAAACTTAAAGATAATTATGGTTCATCAATTTTGAACTTTGATCAGATTAAAATAAAATCATTGGGCGGATTTATTAAGACATTTTGTTTCTCTTCGAGCTTGAAAATTCTATTAATAAATATTATATTGTATGCACGATTCTTTTGTTTTATATTCTATTACAACAAAATGTTATTTGTTTATATTTTATATATCTAGCTTCATACGGCTTTCCATTAAGTGCACTTAACCTTTATATTCTAGTTTAATCAGGGCTTCAAAAAAATGCTCCAAATAACTATTTGCGTGCTTATTGAGTATCATCGATTAGATACTAAAAAAGTTTTATTCCAAAAAAATTACCTTTTTTAATATGATTACAATTGATAGATTTTGTGGATAGCATCTACATAGAGATTTTGCCGCAGTATTATTAAGATCTCATTCCAATGTTCATATGCTATGCTATATTTATATCATGAAAAGTAAAACAAATATTGTCATGAAATGCATACAAGTTGTTATATTTGGAAATGTGATTGTAAAATCAAAAAAATATGGGTTATAGACATCACATATACATATTTATGTGTTTGTAGAAAAATCTACCTTAGCGATTTCCATTCTCTTTTAATTGTAGTATCGATGTAAAATTTTGCAAACTTATGCAACTCCAATAACACAATAATATGATACCATCAAGTTGATATAATTATGGTTGAAGAAAGTGTTCAAACCAATCGAGTTTGGGATCATCTGACTTACCTCATTGAATCGTATGATCACATATTATAAATAAAGGAAAGAAAGGAGAAGATAAATCGCCATCCAAACTCTCTGTGGCTAATCGTAAATTCATCGAATTCTGGTCAGTTTGATTGGTTTGAGTGGATTTCCTTGAGTGGATCTTTAAATTTTATGTTTTACTTACTTCAGTCCATGTCGATTACTGCAGTTTTCATTGAAGACTAAACTGTAATCTATTTATAGATTACCGAATTACGCACATAAAGGCAATTGCAAATTTATATGGAGTCTCCCCTCTTCCCGAAGGAGGAAATCCGTTACATTTTTGACATATGAAGTGTTCTATTTTAAATTTCATTAATATTATAAAAATATTTGAAATTTAAAACCTCCCAGGACTTTTGAGTTCGACAACGCCTTTTGGATTTCTCTGCGCTTGGTCAATTTGCCAAAATGGAACCTACATGTGTTATGTTATATTATATTTTAGGAATTGTATTAATTTGCCTGGTCTTTAATACTTACCCTGTACATAGAGGAATTTTATTAATATGAGAGTAATCTTTTCTAGTCAAAAATAACGAAGGAAATTAGTTAATTATTTCCTAGTGCCATCGCAGAAGATTGTATTATTTTATTTTATGAGTTTTAAAAATTATGATTTATGAAATTTAGTCTACATTTGACATGTCGGTATAAACAAATGTGACTAAAGAAAACACGATAAGAACGGAAGAAAAAACTATTTATAACAGGAGACATTTTTTAGTAGTAATTTTTTTAGACGACTGTTGAAAGCGTGTGCCGATGGTGAATTTCCGATGTTAGGATATAATGAAATACAATGAATTTTCAATATTAAGATACAATGTAAACAGTAAAGGAAAAAATGCATAACAGGATGGAATTTTTTCAGGAATGGGCAGGTTATCAAAACGTAAGCTGGGGCTATGTACAGAAAAGTTTGTAAATCTGATAGGGAGGTCTGTGTAAATTTCAAAGGAATAAAAGAATATGAAGATTGAGTCCATCACTAATCGCTGTCCATCGGAACCGTGATCTAAACTTATAAATTTAGTTAGGTAATTTATTATGCTATACATGCTCTTAAAATTTATCAAATTATCTTACCTGTATTATTATTGATATGAAAATAAGCAAGTGACAAAATAAGATATTTTTCCTTTCTATCAAAAATAACATAACAAATGAATTGAGCAAACAGAAGCAAAATTAAATTTCCATTTTCTTGTTGGACTTAAGTCTTTTATTCGATGACTATTAATAAAAATTGAATAATAATTAAGATTATGTTAATGGTCAAACATTAAACTATCTAATTTATCCCGCCCAATCCGATGGATGAGGACATAATTTAACAAGGATCTAATTAAATCGAACTAGTATTAAATTTATGAGAAACGCCGGGCACTGCGCAACATTAGCGAATGAGTACGATTGGTCGTAACTTAAATATATCAAGAAAAATTAGTAGCACTTATTACGAAAAATGCGAAATTTCATTGTAACAGCAAGGGCGGGACACGGGCGTTACGAGGAGTGACAACATATGATCACCGATATCATTAATCTTTCGCAATATGTTACTTGTAGGCTCGTTTAATCTTCCTTTGACTTACTAACCCCAAAGGATATATTGCGATTTTTTTTTTATTGTATTACATAAAACTGCAACAAGTATGTCAATTATATATGAATTCTCCAAATAAAATTTATCAAGTAATACTACAATTAAGGATACGTATCGCACTGTGACGTTTGTAATTAATCTGTTGTACCTTCTATGTATATTAAAGTTCATGTAATTTAGCATACCTTATATTATTTAATTATTACGATACAATGATTGTAAATGATTATACCAAGATGTTATATTTCCTAATTATTGCGATACAATAATTGTAAATGAAATATATGATAATTACCTGAAAATTAATTTCAACATTAAGTCTAAAATGTAAATAATCTAAGGATATATCTTATTAATTAATTGGTGCATACTTATTTTGATGTAAGTCAAATACATAATTAATCGCAAAAGTTCATGAAAGGACATTTTTATCAAAAAGTTATATATTTCTTTCTTAAATTTTCGTCTTTCTATCATCGGGTTATACTTTGACAAGTGCGGTTGTTATGTTTAAATTTTTACCTATACATTTTTTTCAACTTTGCAATACATAAAGTTTGAAGTAAAATAAATAAAATCATTTTATTTTTAACTGAATCGAAAGTAAATATTTATAAATCACTCTTTTTAATTAACGCTAATGAAAACTTATGAAGTTGAATCTCATGTACACATCACATAAGTTAACAATTGTTGAATAAAATATTTGAGTAATACATTAAATTTCATATCTTATCCCCTAATCTCTTTCAGCATATATTGCCATAAATAAAAAACGATAACTGATGGAAATATTTTAAAATTCACTATGTATTTTTATTAAGAATTTAGTTACTTACAACTAAAGCTAAGTAAAATGATGGAATGCTTGTGATAATATATCAACATTTTAATTATTTTATGAAGTTATTATAATGGT
This sequence comes from Druceiella hillmani, assembly GCA_039881145.1. Lineage (NCBI taxonomy): Eukaryota > Metazoa > Arthropoda > Insecta > Lepidoptera > Hepialidae > Druceiella > Druceiella hillmani. Next base: position 6,432,884 of record JAYKKI010000098.1, on the reverse strand, counting down.
AATATAACAAGGTTGTGCTGTGCGCTCGTGGCCTCAGCAAATATACGTGTACTTTACCTGTGCAATCAAAGGATTAGTGAACATAACATTGATTTTATTAATGAGATATTATTTGTACTTATTCTTGGAGATATTCTGATAAAAAATTGATCTAAAAAGAAAAATGACGTAAATATTCATAAATGTTGTCAACTAGAATAATTCAATTTTTTTCCAAACTTCATTTCCCTTAAGTATTAACATCGCCGTCGTGTTATAAAAGTTTAACTATAACTTTTAATATGTCTCATCGTGTTTTATTTTTAACCTAATAACTTTTTGTGATACCAATGCGGTCACTGTGGTAACAAGATATAAGTAATTAAATCAGAAATTTTCATTTCTATAAAAAAACATACAATGAAGATAAAAGGAAATTAGTTGGCGACACTGCCTTGTTCGGCATTTGTATCTTATTATGAAACTGTCAAGATAACAATATTTATAACTTCGATAACACTAATGTTCAAACTTTCAGCTATCTAAATCATATCTTTTGCGTCCCTCTCAATCGCAAAGGTGAAAACATAGTTTGATAAGAAATAAATTAAATTAAACCATTATAATTTTTTGTTGAAAATACATGACGTGATTTTAATATTAGCAAATAGATTTACTTAACGAAATATTTTAGGCAAAACTGATAGCAAAAAGTAAAATTACAATATATTCCCGAGAGCGAAGTTCAAGCGACCGAGGGTGGGAACCAAATAAAATAGCATTAATTGTTCACGATATGACCATTCTATGTCCGATTATCCTATCGTTGAGTTATTAAGGACAAAAATATCTGCGCTCTTCGTATAGGCAGCTGCCGGAAAAACCGTAAGTTATTAATAGGTCGACTACCGCCCGCGGCTTCGTAAAAATAACTTTTACTAGAGAATTAAATTATTTATTTTAACATGCTGTTTTCCTTAATTAAGAAAATATATTGTTTCTAACTAAAATACTATTTTTCAAAATTAATTTAAAATGTATGTAAGCACTAAGATTCAAATCACTTTTAATTATTATTTGTCTAAATTCGTATTATTTAATTTACTAATGTAATTAAATAGAAATATTGATAAAAAATCCCTTATTAAAAAGAACTTAAAAACGAAATTGTCATAGAAACCCCTGTTTCTTAAATTTTGTATTTCTTTTAACAGGTTATAACTTGCAAAGTGCCATTGACTTAAAGCTCACTTCAGACCAATAACCTCTAGATAGCGTCATTATTAATTTTAGATAGAATATTTTAATGTGTTTCGCGAACACGGGATCATGTTGGTTACGCCGACGAAGTCGATGTGAACCTGCGCTCGATTTACGTAAGCACTGACGTACTTAGCATTTCGTCAGAATAATTAATTAATGTTATCAAGAATATTGACAGATTGCGTATTTCGTCGTTATTTTTGATGGAGATAAATGTTGTTTTGTTATTTTGTATTCTGCCTTTGTTCTTGAATATCTGAAGCTAATTTTTTTATACTACTCAAATCTTAACGAAGTCTATAGTCACGAAAAGAAATTGTTTTTTTTTGTCGTAAAAAAACGACATTGTTCTTTATTACGGAATGCGTCAGCGTTTATAACTTTCTGGCATACATTGTTGTATTAAAAAATTTTTCAACGTTAATTAATTAATATATTAATTTAAATTATTTTAGCCAATTATACCTATTTGTATATTTTATAAATCCCTGAATATAAGAGAAAGTTTGTTGTTTTTAAAAACGTTGAAAGAAGGGGCAAAAAAAATGTAAATAACGGTGAACATATTATTTCAATTAATAATGAAAAAAAGGTTACATAATTTTATCAGATTTAACTTCAACCATTATATTTCTATAACGGAAATCAACAAATTATATTCCTCCAAGCTATTGAACTGTTCATTATTATTTTTAGATAATAATATATTTGAAAAGAGAATAGTTTCACGTCATACATTACCATCAAAAAAAGAGTTACCAGGAAAACGACATAAAATTTACATAAATTTGAAATCTGGACCTCACAATTAGTATCACAGGCTATTAGCAAAGATTCTTTGCTAATAGCCCACCAGAAGATGTTGTAATATAACGAAACCTAGGTCGTGGTAAAGAACTTAAAGAAAGTGGAAATAATGCTACATCACGTATTTTCATTTAATTGTGAATAATGAATTTCTACAAAATTAACGCCAAATATATTCAAAATCTGGACCTCTCATACCACATTTTCGGATCAATACATTTTAATTATTCGCACTGCCAAGAAAAAAATAATCCCTTACAAAGTTTAAGAAATGTATCATAAAAGATTAAAAATATTAATCAACTGATAAGGGTAAAAATGTTAAGAAAAATACTGTTACCGAAATTGTAAAAATAGCAAACATAAAAATGTTAAAAGTTAGTTCTTACCATAGTGAGTGTTTTTGTGTTAAAATTCTTACAATGAACATGAATTTATAGGGGTGAAAGCTGTCAGTCGTAACTCAACGCTTTTGGATGAGGATTACATATCACAAAATGCTTATAAAAAGGGTAACCTTCAGAGGAGAAGAAGATATCTTTAATGGATATAATAGTTAAAAATATAAATCCAAACTATTGTCGACAATTCATCGAAAGGGTATTAATTATTTTTTTTTTTATTATAAGATTTAAATTTTATATCGCTTCATATTTGAAGAGCTAGAATACATTTATTGTCGAAACGATTTTTTTAGATGTAAACTTTAAATTTTGTTAATTAATTTTTTTCGAAATACACAAGGCTAATTGTTTGTTGGTTTCTTGTTTTTTCAAGGCTTTTGTGATGAATGTAATCTACATTCATAAGATACTATTATGTAATGTGTGTCTTTGTTAAAAAACTTTACGGCAAAATTTAATTTTTTATTAACAAAAGTCCCAGGAGTAATGAATAAAGTCTGAAGAGCCATTGTGATGATTAATTATTATGACATATTAAACAAACTAAAAATATTTTGACGTGTTGTAATACCATAATATATAATACTTCAATTAAAAAACCTATGTCAACCATAAGATAACTTTATTTTGGGATATGCAGTTCAACATTCATAAATTATCTTAAAATGTTCATGCTTTCAAGTCTATAATATTTAATTGTGACTTTGATCTTGCCAACCAGCGACTTGTCAACATGAAATTTATTAATTAGGTACATTGGCGCTATAATATATGTAGTGTACCAGAGTGAAAAGTTTACGAATTAAATGTACATTTTCATCTTCTTTCTTGTTTGACCGATTATTTGTTAAAATTTCTTCAGATATAAACCGTGTAAGTTATAAAACTAAACATTGTCATATTTCTAGAATTTCAAAACAACGTCCAATAGACAATAACCGTAAAAAGTAAGAACCAGTATAACTAGCTTGTTTAAAACCTAATATTATATATCTCTTTGATTTTTATGGTTCTGTACCTAATAAATTGACCAATACTCATGTATCAACTTGTTCGTCTTTTTGTCTATCAGAGCCTTTTTATGGGAAACTGCTTGACATAGTAATACGCAAAAATATTTACATAGAATTTAAGATGAGAAGGGGGAAGGGGGCAAATCAAGTACCTAAAGTTTCATGTATAATGTGGGTATCATTTTAAAGGGTTAGTCGCAATGGTACCAAACAAATATCCCTATTCACAATTAAATGGAACTACTGATGTAGTATTATATCTACTTTCTTTAATTTATTTACCACGACCTAGGTTTCGTTGTTTTACAACATCTTCAGGTGGGCTATTAACAAAGATAAATATATCCCTATGTTTAGGCGATACATTTTCCGAAATATACTGAAAAAGTCCAAAAAATAAACACCTTATTTCTGAAAGCACTGAACGTAAAATTATGAAAGCCTGTGATTGTAGAAACATATGCCTTACAAAAATTGTAAAAATTAGCCTGGCTGTCATGGCTTTTGACATATTAACGATAATACACAAGTCAAGACATTTACTTATCTTTTCTATTCCTTAATAAATTGATAGCGACATTTTTTTTCATTTATAAGCAACCATGAAAATGCGTAGTTTTGGCGTTCTCCACTAGATGGTGGTAAAAAACACACCATTAATAAATCTTTTTAATTTAATAACCCAATTATATTTACTTATCAGTAACTGCAGTATTATCACCCCGTATCCCTTTAGGAGATGGCCCTAGACTTATTCGAGACAGGGAAACTGGTAAAATTTAAAAAGGTATAAAAAGTCAAAATTTTCATACCCCAATCACCCGAAAAGTTACTTTAATTTTATAGCGACAATCAATCTTATATTAATCCTTATTCGTGCTAAAAATTTCGAATATAGCAATTTTTACGACAACTAAAAATAGTACAAAAAGTTTAATGATAAATTTAAATGAGAATATTTCAAATAGAATTTATCAGGGAAGAAGAACAAAAAAGGATACTTTTCGAACCCTGACATACATAGTTAATTAAACGTAACTTCTACGAGTTTTAAGCTTTATGTAATACAATATATAGATTTATGTAATTCAGTAGCATTCTAAACACGATTAAATGAAACTACGTGATGTAGTCTTATTTCTACTTTCTTTAAGTTCTTTACCACGACCTAGGTTTTGTTGTATTACAACATCATCAGGTGGGCTATTAGCAAAGTTACTAATAACATCTTCAGGTCAGCTATTAGCAAAGATACTAAAAGTTAAATAAAACTACATCACGTAGTTTCATTTAATTGTGAATAATGAATTTCTACAAAATTAATGCCAAGTATATTCAGCATCTAAACGTTTATAAACATACAATATGTACACTACCTATGAAAGACCTACTTCGAGTATTTAATTCGAAGTAGTTCATTCGGCTCCCAGTTCGCAGCCTAAATTTGATCCCTTATTGCAAATCCGCAGCCGACATCGGGGTAAGTACACTGCGGAAGGCCAGAATAACATTGAGATGGGCGCATAAATATGTTAATATACTATCTTTTGTCAAAGAAATACGTATGGAAAGAGATAAATTACCAAACAACCCATGTTACAGTCCAACCCCCAGAGAGGGTAGCCTTAAAAAGATATTTTCCCTTTAGCTTTATCGGACGTAATTCGTTTAAGCGTACAATTCAGTACGTTTCAATACTACAGAGGGGACGTGCCATATTGACAGCTTTTAATGACATTTACCTTACTTAGTATTGCTGTATTGTAAGTTTTACTTCGTATTTACGTTTTATATATGAATGTTTGAAATAATGTGTCAATGGATGTTATTTCAGATAATGTATCATGATGCCTTATTTTGTATCAACAACTTTTCTGAATGAATCTGCACCCAAATTGGCACACAGAAGAAAAGTATAGCCTGGAATAATATATTAATTTATTATCCCAAATTCCGAAGTATTATCTGAGGGATTGGATTCAGCATTAAAGATTTTTGTTAGGTTTCTACTTAGGCTTTTAGGAAAACCTTGTAAGTTATAGTTGATCATTTACTAACTCAAGTCGAACTAACAACTTGAGCGCAATTTCGAAAAAAAACATGTCATGTTTCCATTTTAGTAACTTGAAAAATAATATTAAAATATTTAGAAAAATAATTATGATTTTGTAGTTCAATATGTAATTGTAATATTATTGTAATAAAGAAATTACAGGTAACAACCAAAAAGTGAATTTTAAAACATTTTCTATAATTTTCCTTTGCCCTTGATATAGGCAAATACTAAAAAGATACGGGGATGGAATAAGAATTAATGTGTATTTTTTAAATTTATATTGGAATGGTATTTAGTTTATAAATATTTTCAATTTTAAATTAGTTCTGCCTTAACAGGATCTAATTTGGAATAATTCAAGGCACAATTCAATACATTTTTGTAAACTCAGAAATCCCTCTATTAAACAAATTTAAAATTGGGATAATATTATTTTAATTCCTAAATCAAACAAAAGGTGAAGCAAACAAATATTTTGTGCCGTCTTCTTAAATTTAATTGGAAGTCGACGGTACATTATCGCCAAAGTAACCAAATCGGCTGTTTCCAAATATTGAATATATTTTGCGTCAAGTTTGTAGAAACTCAATATGACTTAATTTTTATTAAGAAGTAAATAAAATTACGTGATGGAGCATTGTTTCTACTTTATTTAAATTCATAACCAAGACCTAGATTTCGATATAAGACAACGTTTTCAGGTGTGACATTTGAAGAGATTCCCCCCTAAAGATGTTGTCATACAACGAAACCTAGGTATTGGTTAAGAATTTAAATGAATTAGAAATAATACTTCATCACGTAGTTTCATTTACTTGTTAATAAAAATTAATTACCAAAATACACGTCATTTGTGTTTATAAACCTTCGAGTCGTGATAGATCTTGTTGATAAATATAAATAAAAAAGGCACTTAAAAATGAAAAACTGTTAATAGAAAGGATTTTTTATAAGGTGGGTACCTTATAAAAAACCAACATTTCTATGAGAATTTTGGTTTTTTATCGTTGGATAAACATACACTTTTAATTACATAACTAACTTAATTAATAATAAATTAAATGAGCAATAATTTAAGTTGATAATAAATTTTATATTGATGTAAATTTTTCGTTAATTATGTCATTTTATTTTAATTACAAACGATATATACGAGTAATATTAATTAAGGAGATGACACGTTAAGGCATCTAATATAATTGCTAATCACAATTTAACTATAGAAAGCCGCGAACGGAAATGAGCCAATTTTCTTATGTCACACTTTTTCCGGCAGCTTCGTATATGTATAACTATGACATTTATTGGGAATGTTTAAAATTCATAACTTTTGCAATTGTTTCCTGTGAGATTGATAACTCGACAAAAGGATAACATTAATTACAAATATCTTATCGCAAGAGATCAGTTATATCCACAATTAAATGAAACTACGTGATGTAGTATAATTTCTTTATCGCGACCTAGGTTTTGTTGTATCACAATTCAGATGGGCTATTAGCAAAGATTACAAAATTAAAGCCAAATTTATTCAATATCAGTTATATCGGTAACTTATTTGTTCGGAGATTTGACCACCTACACACTGCCTCCGCGTTAACAGGGAATTTCACATTTTGCAGGCTAAGTGCTATTAATTTATCTTAACTAAGAGTACCTAATTGCTAATAAAATAACCGTGGATGGGGCCTCCCGAAAATATATTATGAGTTTAATTAAATTCAATGTTTATTCAACTATGTTTTCGGCTAGCCAATTGGGCGGAACGAAAGGAATGGAGCAAAGTTTGAACGTTAATGGTATCCTCATTGTAAACAATCTTTCCGTTGATAGTTATCTGATAAGGTACATGCACCATATATTGGAATGTGAGTAGTCACTCTGTTTAACCTCCTTATTGTTTTAGATAAAAACGATAATTTTGGATTTGATTATTTATGTATGATTATACTACTATTATACATTACTAGGAGTATCACAATGAAGTTGTTAGGTAAGAAGTAAACTAATAATCACAATATATATATATATATATATATTTATATTAAATTAGGTAATTTTCCGAAGTTAATTTCACTTATGCATTTCGCGTTCATTGTAGGATATCAATCAAAAGCATAAAGAAGTCTAAGGGGCGTTGCCACTCGGAAATCCACAAGAAGTTTTGAGTTTCAATTAAATCCGAAATATATCAACCAGAATTTTTGGTCGATAGAAATATGAAGCTTGTAAACCATCATTTGGAGGGTGCTAAGATTTAAAAAAATATATCATATATATTTCCAAATTTGGAGTGGTAAATTCACAATTGCCCTCAAGTGCATAATTCGATTACACATTTCTCGTTGTGAACTTTAAATCCAATATTTATTAACAATATCAGATAAAAGCGAAAACTAGCTCGTTTATAACCATATATTATATTTCCTTTTGGATTTCAGATTTTCGTATTTCAAAATTAAAAACAAAACCCTTATGATATATTCTCAGAAATCGCTTTATATAAAAACTTTAAATGTCACAAAATATAAAACATATTAACCTACACAAGAATCATTATATAACAGTTGAAAATATTTTAAAATTTAAAAAATATAAAATTAGAAATGAATATTGAATATATTTGGCGTTAATTTTGTAGAAATTCATTATTCACAATTGAATGAAACTACGTGATGTAAAATTATTTCTACTATCTTTCATTTCTTTACCACGACCTAGGTTTCGTTGTATTATAACATCTTCAGGTGGGATATTAGCATCCCACCCATGCTAATATCCCACCTTTCATAATTTTACGTTCAGTGCTTTCAGAAATAAGGTGTTTATTTTATGGACTTTTAAACGTAGGGATATATTTATCTTTGTTAATAGCCCACCTGAAGATGTTGTAAAACAACGAAACCTAGGTCGTGGTAAAGAAACTAAAGATAGTAGAAATAATACTACATCACGTAGTTTCATTTAATTGTGGATTAGAAATGAATTAAATTCAATGTCTAATGTGTGAAAGTGACATTAATTAAAGTTTTAATTTTCTCTTACAATTGTAGGTAGTACATACTCAGAATATGCTAAAAATATATTCTTTCCTCAGTTTTAAAACCAGTGAGTATACAATTTTGAAAAAAATTACGTTTCTATAAACCTACACGAAGGTTGTAGAAAAACTGTGGTATTGCCTATGGATCTTGAGATTCTAGAGATATTCCTGATAGTATATGTATACTTCAAGATTATTACTCAATCATGCTGCTGCTTAATTATATGGTATCTGTTGCATTCATTGGCAACTATCGTACAGACGTAGTTATGCAATTCTCCACCAGATCGACAAAAATGTATTTTTTAGTAACCAGAATATCACCACTTTATATCAAATACTAAGATATTTTTCTGATTGCACTCGAGATGGAGAAAATTTAAAGACTTAGAAAAGTATAATATAGCATTACTTTTCAAGCGCGAAGAGCGGGTAAAATTACTAGTTATTTTAGGAAACGGCAATCATTCCGACAAATTATCTTTATTTATCTAAAAGATATAAGGAGTACATTTAATTTTACAAGACTTAAATATGGAAGAAGACGAGATTTGAATAGAAGCATTTTCTTTCTTTTTGTACATAAATACATCAAAGCAAATTTAAGGACACGTCTCAGAGAGTTATATTTATAATTAATTAAACGTATTACATTGAATTTCATGTAATTTAACATGTTATGATTCGAAGCCTTTATGTATTTATAAGTATAGCATACGCGACATGCCAAAAATCAGACTACATAGAGTAATTAATTCAAAGTGTCTTGATCGACAAACGTTTCGTACCATAAAGTTGACTTTATATTATAAATCAGCGACCGACAGTATAATAAGTACAAATTACTAGCTTTTGTCACCTTGATTCGTATGAAATGAAACAAATTGCCTGGAAATCCATATTCATGTTCAAATTTCAGATGAGGTCACTTATAAAGGATATTATTTCAGCAACTATATGTTACGGACTTAGTTTATCTTGGCATAATATTCAGTATTTTACTATACGATAAGAGGTACGTGACAGGCTATATTAACGGCTTCTAATGACATGTGCATTACTCATCAATAACGTAACGCCTCCTAGATTTCTACGTTGTTGATTAATATCCTTGTTGATTAGTATTTATCAGTAAAGTTGGTTCTGGAAAATTCAATTAGATATTTTAATGTTTTATCGCCTATTACTTTCTACCAAAAAAATTATTGTGGTACTCCTTCTATTATATAATAGTTATATGATAATACATAAACAGAGATAAGATAATTCAAGCCCTATATAGTAAAATGGACTAACTTCCGCTCATGGCTTCGCATAGATAATTTTCGATAGGCAATTAAGTTAGTTATAATAACATGTTATTTTTCTTAATAACTAATTTATATTGGTTGTAATCCTATCCCATAATTAACTAAAAGTTAGCATCAATGTGGATTTACATTTAACATCACTTTTAAATCAAGTAATAACACCGTTTGTTCAAGTTGATATTACTTAAGTTAGGTATTTAATTAAAAGTAAATATTGATCGAACAATTCTTATGTCAAAGAGAGAAAAAGAACCCTGATAGAAATATTTGGTTCTTTCTATGTTTTTCTTTCTATCATAAGTTCCAAAGTTGTCCCTTTTATGTTAAAGTGTCGTTATTATATTTACATTTGTCAAAAAAAAAATTAATCATATCGACGCTGTAATTATTTTTCAATTTCCGTAATAACTATAAAAAAGTTATGTGTATTTTTCTTGATTGATTCACCTTTTATTTCTTAGAGCCTTATAAAAATTATACCATGTAAATTAGAATAATCATATTCATACTATTTTATCAAAATAAATAATATAATTTCATTTTAATATTTGCATATTGAAGCCCCTCCATGAAAATATGCCTCAAATACACTGTCGATTATTTCAAATAAAATCTTATTAAGACATAAAAACTTTTAAAATTTATTATGTATTTTTTTATTAAAAATCTACCTAAATTTAAATTACAACTAAATATTGAACTGCTAAAAATTTTTATTTTGTCTACATATTTTAATTATTTTGCAAAGTTACTGTAATTGAAAATATAATTTGGTTTTTTGAATGACTTCACACACTGTATACTATAAATTGGCACTTTGTATAATAATGTAAGTAGTTTGTAAACGATAAATAATATAAAGTTCTGGTAAACACTTTGAGATAATTTTATTAAATGTGATAAATATATTTACTACTCCGAAAAAAAATTAAAGATAAGTAAAGAAATTATTTAGTCCTAGCATCTATTCTTAACTTGGTGCACTTATACTACAGTAATGTAGTCTATATGTCAGTACCCGCTATAATGGCGCCATTTTTTTTTTCAAAATCATTTGTGAGGTATGGTGGAGACATTTTGTATACTAATCCGCCCCGAGAAATACGCCAGGGTATGTTAATTTAGAATATACTGCAAGAGTTAGTACGTGCAAAACTTAAATTTACACTGTTTCTTAAAAGACGTTACTGGTGACCAAGCAGAAACTTAAAAGGAAAATCCAATTCCTCAGAAACTACTTCACATTTCAGGATAATAGGACAATATGTCCAGGTAATATAATCTAATACAAAGTAACATTTCGTGTATATTCTTTCAGAAATAAAGGTCCATCCATCTATGTGTTCAAACTTTGGTATCTATAACGTTAGTTGCAATCACAAAATAAAATTTCCAACACGGTTACATAACACTAAATAAGGTATATATCATTAGTAGCCGTCAATATGGTACGGATCCTTTGTCGTATTGTAAAATAATGAATTGAATGCTAAAGCGGGTTACGTCTCATATGGCTGAAGGGAAAATATCCTTTAGGGGCTACCCTCATTGGGGACTGGGCTTGAAAGTGGGTCGTTAGGTAATTTATCTCTTTCCCTACAAACCCGGTTGACGAAAGCTAGTACATTAACATATTTATGTGACTATCTCAATGTTACTCTACCCTTTAGCAGTGTACTTATCTTGCTGCCCTTTGCGGATTTGCAATTTGGGATAAAATTTAAGCTCCAAACCGTCAGGCGAACGAACTACTTCGCGTTAGAGCTAGAAGTATTTTGGAGTAAATACTGTATAGTATATTTATGTATACATAAAGGCTTCGAATGTTGGTGAATTGAATTAAGTTAACCTTAATGAATATCGAAATTATGTCTAATAAACCAGGTACACCAATGTTTGAAATGTGTTCTTACTTCTATTTCTGTGATAAATTCTACTCGAAGGATTCTCATTTAATTTCAAAACAGTACAATTCTTTTGCTACTAATCTTGTAGTATCATTTTTGAGTTAACGTCAGAAAAGTTCAAGTTCAAAGCCCATCTCGAGTAAATCCAGGGCAATCTCTTTCAGCTGACACAAAATAACGATACTGAAGTTACTAGTAAAAAAATACAATCAGATTACAAAATTAAAAACATATATTGATGGGATGATTTATATCACCACGTGGCAGAGAATGGGAAACATACGCATTTTCATAACTGCCTATAAATGAAACAAGTGTTGCTGTCACTATAAATAAGAAATAGAAGAGTAGCAAAGAAGTAATGCTCTTTGCAAATATATCATCGTTATTGTCTCAAAAGCCATGTAAGCTTGGACCATCGTTTTAGTTTTTGTACAACCTCTGCGTAAATTAATGTAAACTCAGGTTTTCAGTAGTTTAAGAAATAACCCTTTAGAATGATGCCGAAATTCTACATGAAATTTTGCGTTTTATTCCGGAACCTAATTTTGCCCGCTCTGCTTCCGCCTAAAATGCAAATATTTTACAGCGTTACCTACTTAAATATATGAATCAACAAACGTTTTAACTACAAATATTTTTGGGTGTTACTACGTCTAGAAGTTGTGACAGATGAATAGACGAACGCCTGGATGATCGTGTGTCAGTACCGTTTCCTTTTTGAGGTACAAGACTATAAACATAAAAGAGACATATAGTATCAGATTATAAATGAGCAATTTTTTTTTGTTTTTGCTTATTACCGTTATTGTATATTAAGAGTTGGGATAAAATTTTAAAGACGGGCCAAATCTTAGCTTTGTAAGCTGCACGGCTTGTCTGAAGAGGATCTAACAAATATTCGGTCAAACAAAAAAGGAGATAAAAAAGTACATTTAATTCGTACCTATCCTCACTGGTACACTACAAGTATTACATCATCGATGTAATGAAGAAATTCCATATTGAAAAATGTAAATATAAAAGCAATATTTCGAAAGTTATAATCCGGTAAAAGAAAGAAAATAACAAGTGTTTTTACGAGAACTCCATTTTATTAGCCCTACTGAAATAAACACCTTTAGTCAATATTTTCTTTTAATTAAATTAATAAATTAAATTACACCAACTTGATAAATAGTATCTTAGCTTGGTTTTGGGTCTTCGTGTGCATATTAATTCAAATAATTTCAAGGCACTTTCGTTACAAATATATATTTTCCTAATTACGCAAAAAAATGTATTCATAAGAAGCCGCGGGAGCTAGTCAGCCTATTAATACGTTACACTTGTTCCGGCAGCTGCCTATGCGAATAGCCCTGATGTTTATCGGAAATATTTAAAGTTCATTACTTTTGCAATATGTCCTGTGGGGTTAATAACTCAACAAAATGATAAACGCGCACAAAAATGTCATGTCGTGAGTTATTAACGCTATCGGTGATCTTAATTTGTTCGGTGGCTTGCAACTCGTTTTGGCTACCAATATCTCTTAAAAGGTTTGGATTAAAACGAAGGGTATCTATTTGCTAATACAATATAAAATACATCACAATCATCACGCGTACTTCTTTAAGATTCGATAATAGTTGAAGTTAATTTAATTCTTGTTAAATTGTTTCAGGATTGGGCGGGACGGAAAGGGATAAGTTAGGTAATACAGAGTACAAACATAAATGTTATCCTAGTTATAAATTTTGTTTTCATTGCTTATTAGTTAATGAAGTAGGTACGCCAAATAAGCTCATAATACTGACAAATTCGCTTTTGTTTTATGACTGTTTTTGTTACATGGCTTTAAACATAAATGGAAAATTATAATTTATTTATTTTTAGCTTTTTATGTCAATGATCTTTTTCTTATCACAATAAAGTTATTTAGTAGAAATGAAGAAGACGACGAGGCATTGTAAAATTTATAACTAAAGTTTTATAACTTGATCACGATGTTACTATTGAAAGCAAAATAAAATTGGATGAAAAATGGAACAATAATATATTATAGCCAGAATTGACTAATAGGCTACACTACTGTATTTGACGTGAACAGAAATAGTTACGAGATGGTATTGATACCTGCATTTTATATATTTTTTTGTCAGATTATGTAGAATATAAAATATTGCATCAAAAATCGAAATGATATACACTAATCCTTGGATCGCATAATTCAATTGCCCGTATACCTTGTAAGGTAACTTGCACGCAGCCTAAACTTATGTTAAAATACTATTCCAATAACTTGGCAAAATAATTAAAATATATGACAAAAGTAATTTTTTTTTTACAAATAAATAAAACTACGTGATTTAGCATTATATCTGCTTAACAATCTCTGCCATACATCGAAACATAGGTCACGGTTAAGAATTTAAATAAAATAGGTATAATACTACATCACGTAGTCACATTTAGTTGTGAATAAAAATTAGACGATAATAAATTGCTATAAATTAACGTCAAATGTTCAATATAATAAAATATTGATATATTTTCTTACATATTTCATAATTTAAATTTAGTTTAGTTGTAAGTACTTCTGTTGTTAATAACAAGTACCTAGTGAATTTTAAAAGATTTCCTTCAGTTTTCCTTTGCTATTTATCCCATTATATGCTGGAGGATATTAGGGAATCGAATAAAAAAATCTAATATATTTCTGATATATTTTATTGAAGGATTATTAATTTTTTCGTTTAATGGATTATAAAATGCTAGAAATAATTCAAATTTCAACTTTCTAACTAACACGTTTTAGAGTGTAAAAAAGCTGTAAAAAATAATTTGCCAAAGAAGAAAAGAAATGAAAAAGTACAAAAGAATAATTTTTCCTTTCATGTGAATGAGTAAATATATTACAGCGTCGGTGTAATTAATTTCTTATTGATAAATGGAAAATAACAGCGATACTTCAAAAGCTAAAACTTGGTAGTAGAAAGAGAAAAACGCAAAGAAATAAATTTTTCATTTTTTGAAACCATGTTTTTTCATAGACATTTCCGATTAATCACGTAATTGACTTAAGTTTATACATAAATATGTTCAATTTGAGACTTTATATTGATATTAATTTTTAGTAAGTTATTAGGCATTTCTTTCCATTTATATTTAATATATCATAGTAATTAAAAAAAATATCAACGTATGGAAATTATGCATATACGCGGCGGGAAGTCAGTCTATTAATACCTTGCTCTGGATATTTATCAGGAATGTTTAAAGGTATACCTTTGCAATATGTCCCGTGGGATTAATAAATTTAGAAAAGTATGAATGGGCCTACAAGTGACATATCTCGAACGATTAATGATGTCGTGATCATATGTTGTCCCTCCTCGTAAAGCTCGTGTCCCGCCCTTGCCGTTATATCAACATTTCAAATTGTGTGCGCCGAGTTTTTATTGGATTTTCTTAATATATTTGAGTTTGAACCAAACGTACTTATTTGTTAATATTGCACCAAATTTTGGCGTTTGAAGTGAATTAAATTAATTCTATGCTTATTATATTATGTCCTCACCGATTGGGCGGCGATTGGGCGAGGCCGAAGGAGTTAATTAAATAGTTTAAAATTTTAATATTAATGTCATCTTAATTATATTGAAGTTTTCATTAATATTTACAGAATAAATAATTACCTCAAAGAAGACAATGTAAATAATTGTTTTTTCTACCTGTACAATTTTTTATTGTATTGTTTTTGATAAAAAGTAATATTTCGGTTTAAGTTATTGCATGTTATTATGTCAGTAACAGAAGAAGTAAGAAAATAAAACTGTTTGGAAATTTTAAAGCGTACACTTAAAAATATCAGAGCATAGATCACGGTTCTAATGGGCATCGCGGCGATCTGTGGTTGGCGCAATCTTCATATTCTTTTATTCCTCTCTGATATCTTAAACAATTCGCTTCGAAAAGATTCACAAATTTATTTGCACGTGGCTTCGGTTTACGTTAGGAAAACCTATTCATTTCCTAATATTTTTCGTTCTGTCGTAAAACCAAATCTGAATTGAGTAAGCGGCTTTTACGTGATGCATGCACACAAAAAAAATAGAGAGACAATAATTCCAAAAAATATTTCTATGAAGGGTTTTCAATGAAAACTAAATTAAAATTATGTGTCTATATATGTGCATGTATTGTTTTGGTGGTCTAATTCCTAAACCGATTGATTATTCTGGACTACATTTGGTCTTTACCGTTTCTTACTACATATTTAGCGTTTGTCCATTTTATTTGAATGAAAGGAAAAAATAATAATTTTTCTCATGCCCTATTCTTTTATCTTGGGTCTGTCCTTTTGTCCTAAATTTTTATTTAAATTATTTTTTAATTAAAAGATATCGCAAAAATTATTTACTTTTATGATACAATATTTTGCAGACTCTAGCAGCTGCGCAGTTTTCCGTAGTACCAAGCTCTGCTGTTTTCCGCAGAACCAATAATTACACCAGGTACAAGCTTAAGTAAATGAGTAAATCTCTTGATACCGAAATGAGTAAAAGTTAATGTACTTTAAGTGGAATAATATTCAATTTCTCCAAAAACTTGTCAAACAATTTTGTTTAATCTTTTCAAATTTTTAGTTATTTATTAGCTAAATTATAGATTATGATTAACGTAACCGAGAAAAACCTCTTTGAGATACTTTTCATTTAAAACTTAAGTAAATTGCATGTGTTTTTAAAATAAAAGCGAGGGGTAGTATCTTGTTATGACCCTAAAGCGTTAAATATTTTTTACATTTGACAGTATACTGAACCAGTGAAGTTTTATTTGTTATATTTTTAATAACAACAGCCTTGCGTTTCACAATAGAGTGCAGAGTGGTTGTACTATTTCTTTATTTTTCCATCCGCGGGCTTTGGTTTATTTTCAACAAAGGTTTCAACCCTTACGTATAACACACAGATTTTAATTGCTCTTTTTAAGACTTTAATATGAAATCGAATTTCCATCAAAACTTTTCCTGTTTTTACCCAACTACTAAGAAGCTAAAGAGGAAGTGTAATAATTTCACGAGTCTTACTGAAAATTACAGTGTTACCATAATAATAATTTACAAAAATATTGTTATGAAAATATTATCAATTTAATGAATAATGTACGCAAACATACATGAAAAATAAAAATTATAATAAATAGTAAAATTTGTTAAAATTTGTTTTATAAATTTATAAAGCGCATAATTTGTTCACGTAAATTAGTTATTTATTTGGAAAGAGTATTTATGTGTCAATTTCATATCATTTGCCCTTCTTAATTGAAATCTATTTGTGTGGGTGTCAATTTTAAAATCTACTTACTCAATTTTTATCCGTTTCTTATCCATTATTTTAAATAACGTTAATGATAATGGATCAGTTATGAAATCCAATACAAATATTTTCACAAATATGCTTGTTTTAGCTGCGTTTTACTATTTTATTTACTTGTATAAAAATTATCCCTAAAATTAATCAGAACACGTTTATGTAACTTGAATTGAATGTCATATAATGGTTGGTAATCATTTCAATTTCGATAAATACGGCATTGATAGTTTTATTGGGAATAGTTAAGAAATTATAGTGTTTTAATCAGCATTAGACGATGTCTGTGAATAAAAAATACATGTTAATAAATACATGATCTATGAATTGTGAATATATGACTGGTTTCAGAGATTTGGTCTGTTAGATACAGAGAATTAATTTGTAGGGCTTTTTGATCAAAAACTTTGTTATATGCTGGTCGAATCTGATATAGCTAGGTCCTATTAGTATTTCATAAATCTCCTACATTTACAGCGAATCACATCAGAGAATCCAAAGTTTGTCCGGTAGTGTATGCATTGCATTTGAATGGAGCAAAGTTCTCTATTCTGATGTTGAGATGAGGCACCTAGAACCTAAAAAAGTTTTGTTATTAATTTGAATGTAAAACAAACATTTAGCAGTTTGATGATCTCAAAGTTTATATCTGCCATAATACTGAAATTGTGATTAATATATAGCTAAACTTCTACGTTAACTAACAGAAATATAAATCAGTTGCGAACAAAATTTTTATATTTAAAAAGTCAGCCTGCGTATTTTTGTGCTCCCAAAACTCTAAAAGTAGGCAGTTGATTGTTTTAACATACTGATACGACGTTGCATTCTTAAATGTGCGTCCTTTTATAAAAAAAAGTATTATTTTTTTTTCATGTTTTATTTCCTTTCTCTTTAATTATTTTCGTATATATTTTCTGAATATCGTAAATTAAGAAGAAGAATTAGTAGACAAGATTTAGTAGACATTAAAACAAATGATCTAAATCACAAATGGTTAGCCAGGAGAGCTATTCTAGCTGCTCAAAATATCAACGTATACGATATGAACAACATAATTCTAAACAGAATCGCAGGTGATACAAATCCTTTGACTCCATGATGAATCAAATTAAAGTAGTGATTTTCCATCGGAATTTCTTAATCCTCTCAATGTTCCCGGATTACCGTCATAATTCTTAAATTTAAAAATAGGAATGACAGTAATATTACGATGAAACATCAATCATATAAAGTTATACAATGAAACAAAATTAGTAGTTACAAAATTAATGAACAATCTAATTGAAGCTACAATTCTGATTGGACTTCATAAAGGTGAAGACCTACTACTTCCACGAATATCATTTGTTCCGACCAACATGGCGTTCGAGTCCAAACAATTTCAATTCCCAATACGCCTTACGTTCGCTATAACTATCAGTAAAGCGCAAGGGCAAGCTTTGGAAATGTGCGGTTTGAATTTAGAAAATTTTTGCTTCATTTATGGGAAATTATAGGTTGCGTGCTTCAGAGTTGGTATTAATATGACTATTAACATTTCTTTTAAAAATTATTTTCAGTTCCTTTTGCATAAAAGAATTAGATTCGTATCTCCCACATTTCATAAAATATTGTCAAATAATTGAAAGCATGATGCAGAAAACGGGCAAACAGTAAATGTAATCAATTAGCTAGCTTTGCAATAAGAAAAAATATTTCCTGTGAAAAACACCTTTTTCTTCCTTTTCTTTCATTCTACATAGCCACCGAAACGTAAGGCAGGGTATTTAATTGAATGATGTGTTTTATCGGTGAATCTATATTCGCTAAAATACTTTTATTTATTTTACCATTCATTTCATAAGAGACTGAACCACAGCGACGCATGTCCATATGCATGACGCAGTTAGTTAGTTTTCTAAATAAATATTTTACTCGAATGTAATATTTCACGTGACTCATACAATGTGAGTACATTTGGGTCACCTGCAAGCTAAAAACCGCTTAGTAGCTAACAAAATAAAATTGTTATCCTCTTCAAGTGCCCGCACATTAAATTCGCCGGGTCGGAAAAGCGTTAATGCTATATAAATATTCTATAAAGATAAAAAAAATTGCATGTTCTTTTATGGTTGCCGAATAGCGGACTCGCTCCTTCCTCTAGTATCTGTTCGGTTCTTATGTGGCAAACTAAACTGAAATAGAGGGAATTGGCCTGAAGGTGGCCGCTTTTTTCATTGCAAGCGCAATTTGTTTGGTTGTAAGAACGCTGAAATAAAATATATACTGAAGGAAACCATCCCACACTTTTTTCTTTCCTGAAGATTTCCATTGAATCATCTTAAAAATTTCAGCAACGGAATTTTGTGTCCTACGTAGTATTAACATATCGTAAGTAATTGTAATGAATGTGCAAAATTTGGGAGAAATTCATAAATCAAGATTTTTATAAAAAAAAATAAATAACATTTCTTTTAATACATACATTTAATTATATGTAAAAGATAAACTCATAATATTTGATCAACTATCAAATTGATATTAACCTCAATTGATAAAACCAAGAAATTACACATCAAATAAAGATCATGCCACATCAAGAATGACCTTTTAAAATATTTATTTTCAGTACTAGCAACCCATCCTGGCGTTGCTTGGTACTGATTATTGAAATAAATTCTAATTTTCATTAACTCTCATTGCATTCGTTTAACCTTCGTTTTGATGGTGACAAAACGTACAAGTTTTCGTTTGATGTTCGGCTTGATTCCTATGACAATGGTCATAGGAAACAGTCTGAAATTTGAACTGTATGGTATTAAATTAAGAAGTAATCAGGAAATGCTAATAAGCACGTAAATAATCAATACCTGTCGAATCAATGCCGGCTACTTAAAAAGTTCTCTAAGGAAAAGTAGTGGTGGTTCGGCCAATTAATCAGAGATTCACTTAATATTCAAGAAGAGGAATGTCATGAACCCAAAATTCAAGTGTTCAAGAACTTCTTATACTCTCACATTAGCTTTTCTAGAATTTTTCTAAAATACTTCCCGCCCATTCCGGAATATTCCATAGATTCGTATTGACTTTTCTAGAATTATCTGGAGTTTTACAATATTTCAAACACTGAAACTTTTCGAAGTTAATCCCTTTCACAATGACGAAAAGAGTATCAAATTAATATAGTAGGCCTCGATTAATTATAAGGCAAAATTTACCTATAATAAAAGAGGAGTCTGAGATGAAAAGTATTCAGAAATTGGTGTGTCTTTTTATATATTAAGAAAAAATTATTATAGGTCTAAATGACCTGTAATAAATTTTTCAGCCAGAGATATAGTATCGCATAGTTCTTAAGATGTCGTGCTATAAATAATATTGGTGTGTGTTTAATTGTTTTGCCTGCGTTTGGCAGAAATTGATTTCTACCTTGGACTACCAGACTCTATTAGTGAATCAACCACAGATGACATTGGACAAATGAATATTAATAAAAGTAATTTCAAATAATTAATTGCGATTTAATGAATTATCGAAAAGATAATGAATATTATTGAATTAAAAAATATTTTTTTTAATTACCAATACATAAAAATATATAAATATGGCAAAGTCAAATTTTTTGCAGGATTTTCAATTATTTCACAATATTTCATGAAATGTGGGAGATAAGAATCTAATTATTTTATGATAAAGGAAATGAAAATAATTTTTAAAAGAAATTTTAATTGTCATGTTAATCCAAATTACATCCAAATACTCGAAAAAAATCATGAACTGTGTGACTGAAAGTAACGCAACGTGTCAATATGCCACTGTCTGCGCTGGAAAAAATTCGCTACAGAAAAGCTAATTACTTTAAATATTGTAAAAATTACTTGATTGACTTTAGTATAATATCCTAAAAAAGATTGAAATGTTTTTGAAAATAAAATAAAAAGTTATTCAAGAAAAAGCATGGACTCTTTTGATTTCGTTCCATGCTACCATAGTAGTCCACAAAAAAGGATGTAATATTATTTATCACTCGAATTGTTTACTTCAATTTATACAAACATGACCTCTAAAACATGGAAAAAAAATTAAAAAACATAATATTTATCTGTTAAATAAAACTGTTCTAAAAATAATTTCAAATTTTTTTTCATTTTACAAACAAGTATTTTTTGCTTAGAGTATGCAATATTGCAAATATAATTTAGATATTCATTGAACACTGCTATTTTTTCCGCCGCGTTAGCATACAGAAGCGTTTGTATAACAATAGTAAATAAAATTTAAAAAAAATGGTCTTGTAATATTATAATATATATATATATATATATATATATATAAATATATATATATATATACATATATAACATAAAAGTACTAATATAATTATATAGTATAAAAAGCACTAACAGAACTGATATTGAGTGCAATTATGAGTGAGTTATACACGATGAAAATACTAAATATTTCACCTTCAGCACGCGAGTTAATGAGTGATTAAGTTTATAATTTACTAAAAAATGAGATAATCAAATGGTTTTTATACTATTTATTTCTGGGAATCCCTTATGAGATATCAGAATATTCTAAATATAGCCACAAATAAATCAGCAATATTACTGTGATATAATAGGAAGCTTTCCATAATCACCGAAATATTGGAAATGTGCGCAAGATTAGTACCTGCCGACGTATACGTAATTGGGACTCGGAAAAGAAAAATTTTCAACAGTGTTCATTGACTTACATTAAAATAAAGTTTACTATTCACAATTCATTATAGAAAAAAATCGATCGTAGTAGTCTCTAATAAATAATTTTAAATCGTTAGGAAACAACGTACACTTCGTCGTACAGGCCATTATGTTAATAAAAATACTGTATCATTTGTTTTTCATAAATTAGGAAATATAAATAAAGCAAAAACCACTGTCCTCCTTCAGCCATCCATCCCCAAGCTGCCGGCTAAAATAGTAAAGTACATAGATTCTAATCGTAGCTTACGCTTCTAAATAAATCTTTTTCACGAATATAACCCTTTGTGTGCAGTTTATTTGCCCCGTGAGAAATAACGCTTTATTTTTGTTTCCTATTAGATAGGTCTTACATTCCCGGTGCGCAACATTATATTACATTGTTACATTGTATAGTTTGAATCGTTTTATATTGCCTGCTCTCAGGTAATTGGTGGAGGGTCGTCGTTTAATTATACTTTGTATTGGTAATCAATCAATTAACTAGAAAAGACAATTCATCTTAGTACCTGCTGTTTCATAATGTGAAATGAGGACTGTTTGATTATCTGTAGATAGACAAAACAGATACTCTGTACACAATGTTTACACTTTTGCATGAAGCAAAGTCAAAGACACCTACCTCGAGATAGCTTTGATGAGTAAATTGTTAACTTGTCAAGAGTAAGTTCCGTTATTTTTATTTAATTTCAGTGTAACTTTTTTCTTCAAAGTTCATCTTGGTAACAAAATTTGTTGATACTTGGTGAGTTTCCTTAGCTAGTCATCCATCACGTTATTAAATAAAAAATAAGTAGCTCTTTAACTAATTTTAAACAAATTTTATAACCCTGATATTCCTTTGATTATATTTACTCTAATTTATCATCTATTTGTTTCAAATTTTGTTTCATATTTCTTTTAAGTCTTTAAATTATTTTTAAGTTTTTAATTATGTATAGGTTAATATGTACAAATAACTTATACCATAAAACATTATGTACCTTTAGTTTTACTAGGATTTAAAATATTTAATAATACTAGCATATAGATGTAATCGTAATTAATGACTTTTACTAACTGCGAAAAGTAAATTTTATAGTTTAAAATTTTGTGTAGATTTATAATATGGATATTAGTATTTGTGTAATTAAATGTTTCATCCAAATTTGTCTTATTATTAGCTCTTAGGCACTTTTACCTTTACAGACTGTGAATAAGAACGTATTATAAAATACCTTTCAAAAATAATATCATATATTTTTGTAAATACTGATTGTTATTTAAAAATAGGTGTTACTGACGTATTTATGTTTTGTACGTAGATCAATTATTATGCATCTATTAGCATAAAAAATAGTCTTATTTTTAAATTCTATATATTTGCAAATGTCAATATTAGTTAAGTTTGAGGGGGTAGGAGTTTTGAATAAATTGAAACAAATTAATAATAATAAAAACGTCACTGAACACTTTATGCACTCAGGTTAGCGACCCTCTGAGTTAATGATATTTCCGGTCAAATAATGCAAAGAAATGTTAGTTGTTGAAATGAGAGTCAGTCGTAGAAAAAAAATGTAGTGTGGTTAAAATAGTTTATAAGGGATAAATCAAATTCCAATTTTTTTATATTATTAAAAGTGGATAATTTAATCAAATATTTGGTATAAACGTATACGTGCAAGAAAAGTTAAATATCAAATATATATTGGAAAAGTTAAATTTGAAATCGACACGATGTCTATATATTATCGGCGTCTGTCTTTCTCTCAATATATTCAAGTTTCGCAATCTTTATTTATTTGAGTTAGAAAACCCATGGAGAAATATCCGTAGAGAGGCATCGCCTGTGATATACAAATATATAAAGTAAATTTATTGCTATAGGAGCAATCACTTAAAGCAATAAATAATAAAATATCTGATGTGTAAGTCTGAAATATAATGCGAATGTAATTGCGAAATAATAAGTGTTTATAATATGATTGGGGTTGTTGAACCCGGATATCATATTATAAATATATTATGTCACAATTTAGTAGCGTGTATAGGTAAAGAAAGGAAATTTTCAGAGCGAAGTCCAAGGTTATACGTATCTAAGGTTATAATAAAATTATTTAGTTAAATGATGAGTTTTTATCCATAAAGATCAATTATAATTTTGTATACGTTTTCGTGATTATCTTTAATATTTTCCCATTTTCCTCTCAAATAATTTCCTTTTTTCCATACTGTTATTCTTATAAATATTAATGTCAGTTAACACGAAAAAAGTATTTGATATTAGTTCTCAATTTTTAATTCCTGTATTTTCTTAATAATTTCGATTATAATTTGCTTTATTTAATTAGTATTGCAATATCATGCTGTCCAATTATTTTAATGCCAATTTTGATTCCTCTTCTGTTCTTATTATTAAATTGCCATTATTGTTCTGTACAATATTATTATTACCATTGTTTTAATTAGTCTTTCCATCTATCAATATTGAAGATAAATAAGTATATAAATATTGAAATGTTACAAGTCTGCCCGGTATAAAATTCATACTTTGTTATTACATCATTATTTGTACGTATTTTTTCTGAAAGAATTACAATTTTTATTTATAAATTAGAGACCATAATCTGTTATAATGTTTAATCTTATGAACTACACTATTTATTTGAGACTAATGCTGGCTTAATCAGCCATCATACTCCTCAAGAAAATAATGTGTTTCCTCAATAATATTTAGGAAATTAAGTTTAATATTGAGTGCTTATATTTCATTTATATTAAATTTTTGAACGGCAAAAGATATAGAAATTGTAATAGGGTTTCATTGGAAAAAAATAGGGTTTCATCAGAAATTGTCTATACTCTGCAATATCTTTCCATCTGTCATTGCCTCACATTTACTTGTGTTGACCTCTGTGCATGCAATTTTATATGAATTATATCGAGATTTTATTTAAATTGTTCAAAATTGTTCAATTTTTGCATAAAACTTTTAACTACCATTTTTTCCCGGATTCTATCAATTGAAGTTATTGTTGGATAGTTGTTTTTTGAGATTCTATTTAACAATACCAAGCCCAATCTCCGAAATATTAAACTTCAAATTGCTTTAAAATATGCTCCATGCCATTCCTTTAATTTTCAACAATTACCTTAAAAAATCTGAAAAATCGTAAATTTGGTTAGATCTTTAAATTAAAATAATTTAAATAAACTATTTTAAACTGTTTTAGCAATTTCAAGAGGTATTGACAATTATGTAATCCTAATAGATGTTTAATTAAACGGATTGTCCATATTTGGTTTGTTTCTGGTCTAGTTTCGGTCCAGTGGGATATTGTTAAACAAGAATCAATGTACGTATTCGGGCTGTTCTGTACCGTTTTTATTCAGATATAATCACATTTCGAGGTCGACACATCTCGTAGAATATTTAACTCAACATCTGTGATTTGTACTCAAACAATTACTAAGTTTTTATTTTAAATAAAATCATTCAGTCGAGGCAACCTAAAAAATTCAGTCTTGAAATACGTAATTATAATCTGATAGATTGTATTTAATAATATGCATATATATATATATATATATATATATATATATATATATATTTATATAATTACGCATACTCGTAATAATTTACATAAAGGTCATTTTCAGCTCCAATGCTTATTTAATGGAAAATTTTTTTTATATTATTTATATTATATACATGCACATAAGGTTGTAAACCGTAGTATATATAACCGTAATATATATGGAATTTAACCAAATATGCAAACACTTCACATTTATTGTTTAATCTGCAGAAAATTCGGCACAAGATTGTTTAGATTATAATTGAGGTTAACTTGTAGATTTTAATTAATTCATATGGGCCAAATGCTTACAAAACAACGGCATTAAAAATTAAAAAAAAATGATCTGCTGATTTTTCTTATCAGAACACAAAATATATATTGCTAAAAAGAATTTGGAAGACACTACAATTTTTGTAAGAAAGTTGTATTTTTTTCCATTATTTATTGAAAAGTAGAAAAATTAACATAATTTTACGAGTATTACAAATTATACGCCTGTGATGTTTACGGTGTCTCCATAAAATACATATTTTTATTTTGAGAAATGGTGTAATTTATTTTACATCTTATAATGAGTTACTTCATTTTACACACCTATGAATTTACAAAAACTATGCAAATTAATTATTTTTTTATGTGGCGTACTGAAACTTTTGGTTGCGGAAATTACATCTTATAATGAGTTACTTCATTTTATACACCTATGAATTTACAAAAACTATGCAAATTAATTAATTTTTTATGTGGCGTACTGAAACTTTTGGTTGCGGAAATTACATCTTATAATGAGTTACTTCATTTTATACACCTATGAATTTACAAAAACTACGCAAATTAATTAAATTTTTATGTGGCGTACTGAAACTTTCGGTTGCGGAAACATATTCAAATTGAGATGGAATGAAAAGTGTTTAGAAATTGCGTGTTTATAAATTGTTCCACCTGTATTACATTCCTTTCCATCTTTTGTTTAATGGTAATAATGGAACGACCTTTTATATTCTGGTTTGACGGCTATTTTTACGAGAACACTCTTATGAAACTAAACTCCAATCATCACGCTGCTTCTTTTTCTTACTATTTTTTCTTCGTCCCTACTGCCGTGATATTCAATTTCATTCATCGCTCCAGTCACCACAGAGACTGTTACTATCCATATTATAGCAGCATTAGCCATCAAGTACCGAAAATATGTAAATTATTGTCAAACACGTCAAACCCACTATTATGAATCGTCGAATGACGGAACTCGCATACATATGTACTTTAACCGCGTATTATCACTTTTTTATAAAATCACCCTTCAATGGAATAAAATATAGCATTAAATTTATTAGATTAACATGCAAACCCATAAATATTTCATGTCGTGGAGATCACTTTCGTGCTACTCAGTTTTATAAATTTGCTGACCCAGGGGTAATTGTGTCATGAATATTTTGCAAACGCATAAATTGATTAGAGATGCAAATGCTGATCAGAGATGTGTTTATTTGATGATAATATTTAGTTGGCTCATAAACCAAGTATTGAGCCTCATATTTTTTTACTGCCGGCAGAATACATTGTGACGTCCAAGTAAATTAATACTTTCAATCCAACATTTATATGTTGAGTCATTTAGACACTGAGAATATCCCAAATTTATTATCTAAAATTAAAAGCACAAATATGACCAATTGATCAATAGTGTGAAATTTAACTTTCCTTTAATTTGACGAAATGAATCAATTTTGTAATTTTTTAGGATATTTTAGGTAATTTTACGTAATTTTTTTTAAATTGATTGATCTGGAATATTACATGAAGACACGCGAATACCGATCAATTTGCTTTTTGTAATATTTTACATAATTAACTTTCTGTTATGTGCAAAAATTATTACAATTTTGGCTAGCACTTAAAATAATAAATAAATATTTTTAACTTGTCTACTACGCACACGGGAAGAACATTCTTATTTTATATTTTGTAACCAAAATTGGGTACTACAAACATCTCGAACTTCCTCTTATAAATAGCTCGCCGACAACTGCTTCCGCCGTGATAATAAAATAATGATATTTTTCCTCGAGAAACCGCCTCCAATATTACCGGCTCCTTTCATTGCCCCTGGCAAAAAAATTACCTGTTTATGATATCATTTTACAATGTCGTCCCTTTTTTTCTCCGAATTTTACTTTGAAATGCTTTTTAGAGTTAAGTTGTATACATAAAATGTAACACTCAACTGCTTCCGACGAACCGCAAAGTCGTTTCGTTTAAGTTTATGTTTTGAGACATTTTAATTTGCTTTACAACAGTGAGGTCCAATAGGGATAGTGAGGATAAAATTTTTATTTGATTTTTCTAATGCATTGAACTTAGAAACATTTATGATGTCGCATGTTATTCTTATAAAACATCTCTTTGTAAATAAAAGAAATCTTATATTAATTTACTATTACTTTTACGATGAAAGAATGTACAAGTATGTTCTATATAATAACATGCGGAAAAACAGGCACACGCGCTCCATTGTCTAAAAGCCTAAACTAATGGTGTTTTAAGGGTCGTTGCTGATCACAACAAGAAAGGTTAGTAAAATTGTATTATTAATATATCTGAGGTTTGTTATTTACTATTTTAGAAAGAAATAGTGAAGTGTAGAAGCGAAATATGATAATACAAGTATGGTTGAGTTCATTTAGGTATAAAATCAAATAATATATTGGAATTTAAATGTATATAACGCAAAAAAATTATTTAATATAAAGTGCAACTATAAAAACCAATATATTATATATATACAACTTTGTAAAAAAGGGCAATCAAGCTTTTTTGATTAGTTTAAGAAAAAACATATCCGACTTCTAAAACTTGGCTCACAATTTAAAATGATAGACAGTAAATAAAAATATTTTATACGATAATCAACTTCATTTGTTCTTTATTTACTAGACAATTATTACACTTTTGGAAAATAGTAAAAAATGTTAAAAAAGAATAGTTATTAAAAATATAATGTGTTTCCTAAGTATAGATTTAGTTAACAATTACCACAATTTTTTTTCGTATGGTAACCACAAATCAATTTGGCATATTTATGGCACTTAGCAGTCGTTTTTCTGTCGCTATGTCGTGGGCGAATGTAGCATCTTCCTCGTTTCACTGATTTTAAGCCACTGCTAGATAGTGAAGAACCTGTAATTTTTGGGATCAGGAAAACACTTTTTCAAAGTACTAGGCAGGGATGGAATTTATCCTCGCTTTAATTAATGTGCTTTCACCAGTTCTGTTGCTGAAAATTTTATAAAAATTCTATTGCTTACAGTAGTTTAATAATTGAAGTGATAAACAATGAAAGAAATTATAGCTGACACATTTACTAAATGAAGAAAAAATCATAATTCATCTCTTCGGCCGTCGCACCACATTATATATTGAGCACAACTTGTCATTAGTGTCTACCCACCCATTGTTTTATTACAAAATAACATTTGGCTTTTTCTTTTCTTCCTTTCCGATCATGTAATTTTGTTGCCTAGAACCTAAAACTACAATAGATTTAGACTTTTTGAGACATAGGGACACATAGACACTTCTTTATGACAACCGTATTCGGTTTTCATGACGCTGAGTATAATTCACGATTTCTATCAGCAAAAATGCTTGTGGTAATTTTAAAATGTTTTTTTGAGTGCACTCACTATAGTTAGATTATCTTTCATGGGGTTTTTATAGTTGTCCTATAGTTGTCCACAGCTAAATTACGTCCTGTATTCTTGACTGCCTCAGTCAATCGCTTGACCAGATTTTGATGTCGTTAGGGGTATGGTATGAACCATCTTACTGTTTGCCTACGTGAACTTTAAAATCCTGAAGGTAGACAGTCCCAGCATCAAATATTGCAAAATGTTTTATGTCCTGTTTGTTCAGCTTATTTAGCATATATACCAAATCAGAAAATTTTCCTCCAAACGCTGGCAACCGCTCAACCACAGTAAAATACTCCGACATAGCGTTGTGTTTTCTAAAATTATCGTGTATAATATCACAAAACTTTGGAATAGGGACCAGTTTGCCTTTAGCTAGTCTAGACTGCCGAGAGGTAGCATCATCAACCCGTGAACGACGTGGATTGAACCAAAAACATTTTGCTGACATAGTGTCTGAAAAAAATTATATTCCAGTTCCATCACTTGATCGAAAAAATTTAAACGTGATGGTCGTAAAACTTCAGACATTGACAGTAAACCGTAAAAGCCAACAATTCTTAAAAGTTACTTCCTTGGTGTCATGTTTCTTTTCGAGTTTTCACAAATACGAGATATATACTCATTTGTGTGTTCTAGTATCACTTCTATAGTACTTTTAAGACGGTAGTACTTTAAGAAGGTAGACGGACATTGGACATTGCATGTTTGTTGGGGGTTGATAGATATGGTTGGTTTTTCAACGTTGCTTAATTTTGATTTCGAACAATGATCTGGTTTCATCAGCATAGTTAGGTCTTTTTTAAATCTAATACTTCATCAGACTCACCGAAAGCTCAAAAAAGATATTCACATAGCTTCTTAGAAATAACCTAGTGGACTTTTCATAATATAATAATTTTAACTACTATGTAATAGACAATTCTTAACTACAGATATAAAGCAATACATTACAACCAATTTTTGCCCATAGAATGGTCTGACACAAACTGTGAGAACAATAGAAATGAAATTTTCACAAATACAAAATGTTTAAAATAAAAGCAACTGTGATATTAATTTAAAGAAGGAAACAGAAAAAAACACTACTCGTGAAACAAAGGAGATAAAACCTTAAATTAATGTTTCGACGTTCCAAATAATCTTGATTTTAATGCCTCAATGTTACTAGAACGCATACAAAATTTGTATATATATATTAAATTTATGCCTTCAGAAAATTTTATTACTTTTCTGAGTTTAGGATTCAACAAATTCCGTGAAATTTTTAATAAAACACACAGTCCGCTTATATTACTTATGGTTATACATCACTGTCTGCTTATTCACTTTTAGCAAAATTACAAACACACTCTATTCTTTTACGATACATCCTTTATTGTTAACGTCATCAATATATAGAGCAAGTAACGTCATATTCTTCGAATTTCCTCGTCAAACTATGTATTAAAAAATCTTCTAAAACTAAACTTTTCCTTTTCATTATTCCTCCCCTTGTCCACTTGGTGTTGATAATTGATTGTCTTCTTTTAAATAAGATATTGCTGTTGTAGTATTTAGCAAATCTTAGTATTTGCTCTATGTATATTGAAGTTTATCCATTATGTAGTAAACGCAAGGCCTTTGTTTGTTCACTGATAACTAGCTGAACATTGATTACTTATAATCAGATGGATGGCTACATACCTACAGAACGCAAGACCTTTTTCTGTTCACTTATAACCCGATAGACTTTTCCCTTGCATAGAGAGTACTTATTTAGAAATGTGTTTGTGTATAAAACATTAGCGTATATGCTCAGGTTATGAGCTCTATTAATATTTATAGGGTTTGTCTTTAAACTCAATTAAGTTTAAAAGATAAGGAGTATACAATTTCAATTTCAATCAAACTTTTACACAATATTAAAATAATTTTTCACCGTTTAGTTATGGGTGTATGGCTTGGTGTATATTTTATATGCCGAGGAAAAACAATTTAATTAACTATATTTCTTCAATTTATTAATACTAGTTAACCAAGTTAATTTTTCAATATTAGAATCGAGTTTTTTAGGTCTTTCGTGTAAATAAAACAATGGAAGGAATTAAAACAAGCACCGTGACATAAATACATGTAACATTTACTATTTGAAATATATTTAATATGAAATCCCAATTAAAACAGCTCGCGAAGAATTTCTTTTTCATATCCAAGTTTGTCGTAAGTGTAGTTTTGACAGCATAAAACTAACAAATACAAGGGTAAAGCAGAACACTTGAAAGTTGCAACATTGCAGTGGGCCGCACTCAAGCCAATATTTGAGCTGTCATTCATCCATATGATTAGAGTTCTTTTATTCTTTTGCCGATATATTCGAGATTATTTTAGGTATTGATATATTTTCAATTTCCCATGGAATTAAAATATTTTCTGTAATGAACAAAGTTATTTTTAGTTTCGTCCACATTCGTTTATTTGTTTACTCTTTTATTTCTGAAAAAGGAAAGGTTGCAAGAAAAATTATTGTCAACATTTTTGGTTAATGCTCAATAATCAATTTAATTAAGAAAAAAGTGCTGATAAATTCATATTCTAGCTACAGGCTCAATTTTAAAATTATGTTTCTGCCAATATCTGCTTGCGAACTTGAATTTTCCGAGTTTTATTTTACTTAAAAATGATACAATTTCTTCAATATCAAATTGAAAAAATTGTATCATTTTTATTGTTTCACTTGTACCACTCTGAAGTTTTTCCACTCTGAAGTCACTTTTTCAGACTTCAGAGTGGTGAATTTGATATATAATTTATAGGCTTCGTACCTCAAAAGGACAATCACTCGAGGAAGATCACCCGATTATTCACAAGATCACTCGACTCCTCACAAGATCACTCGATCCCTCACAAGATCACTCACCGTTTTATCACTCCTTCCATAATAGCAATATTTCTGAGGAAAAATATGACGTTGCAATACGAAATTTGGTTCAAAGGTACAAAAAAAATGTACAAAACATATTAACTTGCACATATATCAACAGCTAACACTTACTTTTATTTATATGGACATATAAAGGAAGGCGAGGCGTATTAAATATAATTCTTTTTTATCCTAAGAATAGGTATATTTTTTTAAGATACACTGCAAAACGTGCCAACAAATATGTCCATACCTCATTTCCGAAACCATTCAAGGTAAAATTGTGAAAACAAATAGGACTATAATTGTATATATATATATATATATATATATATATATATATATATACACATATATAGTTAAAATTTATAAAAAATATATTAATATTTAAAATTTAAGAAGGAAAATTTTTTAATATTTTGAATCTTAATTTGCAATAAAACGTCACCAAATTTATTTACTTATCCCTATTGTTATTTAGTAACAACTTTTAAGGTAAAATATAGATATATAATCATTTATGCAATATAGTTACCAATGTTGTATTGATAAAACGAATAAACGCTTAATCGTCACTCGTTTCATTAAACAATTTCCCCAATTTTTCAAACGGTTATTAATTTGGTCTTTAATTGATAATAATCTTCGTTGCGATGAAAGTTAACGCAAATTAACCGGCAATTTAGCCTAATGATTGTAATTAAGTGGTTAAAGTTTATTTATTAGACTAGGTGAGAGTTCATTGAGGATTAGAGGCCGATAAGGATTGAAATAAGCAAGGATTTTTTTTAAACATTACGTCATTGACAATTATATACAACAATAATTGTTGGAAATGACTATTACAGATTGGTTTATACGAACAAAATTTGTGACAAAAAGTAAAACGTTAAAAGCGAATAAAACTATTGTTACATTGTTAATTTGTAATAATATTACTGCAATTTTAAAAGTATTAGAAATTAACATTAATTTTTGTCGCGTAAATATATCGCCTAGTGAATTCTCAAAAACTTTTAGATTTACAGTCATCATTAAATTATTCGGTAAACTTCAAATAAACTTCCAGTAAGGCTGTTTTTCATAACCCATACTTAGTAGTTTCAGAGGTGATGCAGGCTACTGCAGACATTTTTGACAATATCGCTAGAGCATTCTTATCCCTACATAGAATAAAGCGGTCAGTGAATGAATTCTGTACATAGATAAGTGTTTTATTAAGAGTATAGAATGACAACATTTTTAGAATTGTTTTCTGCCTATTTTCTATAGGTATGTTAGTTTGTTCGTAAGTTACACTTAATTTACTAGACGGATTTTAATAAAATTTTGTTTGATAATAATTTATGGCCTCAAGTAAACACTGAAAATTTTTATAACGAATTATAAAACTCCGAAATTGACGAATAATATATCTGTACTCTTAACGACCATTATTATAATTATTATTATAATAAAAATTGTTTTAACAGAAAACCGTATTTTTACACGAGTGAAACCACGGGACACAAGTATTATAAAATATTGTCAAAAAATTATTTTTAGAGTATTTATAAATATGTTTGATGTGATATGGCTTATAATAAATTATATTGTACTATACAAAAATAAAAAAAAAGGAATTTTGAATATTTCATTCGCCACCTAAAAAAATTTTCATGAATGTATATATATTTTTAGGCTGCCGTAACCTCTTTGAGATACTTCTAATATAAAAGTTACGGAAATTGCATGTATTTTTAACATGAAAGCGGGGGGGGGGGTGTGGTATGGAGTTACGATCTACGGTCTTTTTTATATTTGGCGGTAAACTAAACCAGTGAAATTATATTCGTTATTAAAAATATACAGCCTTGCATTTCATAAGAGAGTGGCTGTACTATTTTTTTGTTGTTCAATTGAAACCTGTTTCGGAAACAAAACAAACAGGCTTTGTTTTGTTTCCGAAACAGGTTTCAACACATGCATAAGCAAATAGCTTTAAACTGCTCTTTTTTACACTTTCATGTGAAATCGAATTCCCACCTAGATTTTTTCTGTTTTTACACGACTACTATGAAGCGAAAAAGGGAGTGTTATGTTTTCAGTAGTCATATCAAAAATTATGATGTTAACATAATAATAATTTACAAGATCCTTGTTATGAAAATACTATTAATTTCATTAAAAATGTACACGCACTTACATATTATAATACTTACGAATTATAATAAGTAACAAAATTTGTTTTGAAATTATTTCTAAATTTGTAAAGGGTATAACTTATTCACATTAACTAGTTATTCATCTGCAGAAAGTATTTATCTGTCAATTTCATATCAATTGTCCTTCTTACATATAATTGAAATCTATTTGCATATATCTTTAAAATCTATTTCTTAAATAAAATTAAATTCTACTTACTCAATTTTGGTTCGGTTCTTATCCATTCCTTTTGAGTAACTTTAACGATTTATTCGAAATTTGAAAAAAATTACAACGCTTTGGTCAGCATCGGAAGATATCCGTTAAAAATATACATGGTATTAAAGAGAGCTATATATCTCCTACATGGACATATATACACATACTCATGCATGCATATGGTACATACATACATCTATGCATTGTGAATACTTGCATGGTTTTAGAAATACAGTCGTTTGGATACAGAGAATTAATTAAATAATTAATTTAATTTAATCAAAAACTTTGTTTCACGCTGGTAGAATCTGATATAGATATATGCATTAATCTGCTAAAGCATGGGAAATATCATTTGAGAATCCAAAGTTCGCCAGGTAGTGTGTGCATTTGAATGGAAAAAATACTTTATTCTATTGTTGGGACGAGGTACCTAGAACCTTAAAAAAATGTGTTGTCAATTTGAATTGAAAACATAAATCTAGTAGAGTTTGAAAATCTGAAAGTTTATGTCTGCCGTGATACTAGAGACGTCATATATATATATATATATATATATATATATATATATATGTAAGCAAATTTCTATGTTAACTCATAGAAATAAAACTCAAGAAATAATCAGTTGATTGACTTAAAATTTTGACACGACGTTGCATTCGGACACATTCGTGTTTTTATAAAAAAAATTGTTAATATTTTATATCCTTTCTGTTTAATCACCGTCTTATATATTTTCTGTAACATTTTGAATTCAGAAGAAGAATTAGAAAACAAGATATTTCGAAGCATAAAACAAATCGACATCATACATGGTTCAACGGAGGACCTATTCTAGCTGCTCAAAATATCGACGTATATGATATGAACAACCTAATTGTAAATAGAATCGCAGGTGATATAAATACATTGACACCGCGGTGAACCAAAGTATAGTATTGAGTTTTCCAACGATATATGCTAATTCTCTCGATGTTCCCGGATTACCGTTATATATTTTAAATTTGAAAATAGTAGTGGCAATTATATTTCTCCCAAAAATCAATCAGATAAAGTTATGAAATGGAACCAAATTAGTAGTTATAGAATGACTGAAGAATCTAATTGAAGCTGAAATTCTGAATGGACCTAATAAGGGTGAAGACGTACTACGTCCACAAATGCCACTTATTCCGACCAACATGGCGTTCGAATTCAAACAACTTCAATTCCCAATACGCCTTGCGTTTGCTGTGACTGTCAATAAAACGTAAGGACAAGCTCTGAGAGTGTACGGTTTGAATTTAGAGAACCATTGCTTTTCTTATGATAAATTATACGTTGCAAGTTTGAGAGTTGGTAAACCTTCAGGGTCTTATATTTATGCATAAAACGAACAAACATTAAATGTAATCAATCAGTTAGCTTTAGAATAAGAAAAATTATTTTTTTTTTAAATATCTTTTTTCTTCCATTTCTCTCGTTTTACATAGCCACCGAAACGTAAAGCAATGCATTGATTTGAATGATGTGTTTTTTCGGTGAATTTATGTTTATTTACTTTCTTTTTTACTTCATAACAGACTAAGCTACAGCAAAGCGTGGCCTGTTTGTTAGTTTTCGAAATAAATATCTGATTCGAATGTGATCCATATTACGTAGATACATTTGGACATCTGCAAGCTAAAAACCGCTTAGTAGCTTGCAAAATAAGATTCTTATCCTCCTCAAGTACCCGCACATTAAAATCCCCCGAACCGAGAAAGCGTTAATGCTATTTAAATATTCCATAAAGATAAAAAAAAAATACACGACGTTTTATGGTTGCCGAGTAGCGGGCTCGCTCCTTCCTCTAGTACTTGTTTGGGTACTAGGTGGCCGCCTTAACTAAAATAGAGGAAATTGGTCCGAATCAAGCCGCTCCTTTTATTTGCAATAAAATATGCCCATTTTTTTTCGTTGAAAGAAGGCTGGAGTAAGATATATACTGAATAAAACCATCCTACACTTTTTCTTTCTTGAAGACCATTGAATCTTACTATTAAATCTTCTTAAAGCTTTCAGCGAAGGAATTTTGTGTTCGTAGTATTAGTATGTCATACGTAGTTTTAATGAACGTGTAAACTTTGGGAGAAATTCATAACTGAAAAATTTTATAAGAAAAAAAAAATTAAATTGATTTTAATGTATAAATTCAATTCCATGTAAAAGATAAATGCATAATATTTGATCAACGATCAAACAGATCTTAACCTCCATTAAAAAAAAGGAAAAAATCATAGATCAAGTAAACACCATGTCACATCAAGAATCACGTTTTCATCCTGACTAGGTACTGATCACTGAAATAAATTAAAATTTTTATAAACTTTCATTACATACATTTAAACTACGTTTCGATGGTGACAAAACGTATAGGTTTTCGTCTGTAGTTCGGCTTGATATAGTTACATATAGATGATCATAGTAAAAAAGTCTAAAATTTTAACAGAGGCTATTAAATTAATAATTCATCTGGTAATGCTAATAAGCATATAAATAATTATTATCAGTTTAACCAATGCCGGCTACTTAAATAGTCCTCTAAGGAAAAGTAGTGAGGATTCGGTTAACTAATCACAGCTCAAGATTAACGTCACCATCCAGAAGGGGACTATCAAGAACCAAAATCCATATGTTCTATAATATACTGAACGGTTCCGTGTCTACCATCCAAAAAATTTAGAAGTACCAATGTTTTCACGAATAATCAAATATTTCTTACACTCTGATTTTTGCTTTTCTAGAATGTTTCTAAAAAATGTCCCGTACATCCCGTACATTAAAATTAATATAGTAGACCTCAATTCCTTTCTCTAATTAAAAGAGGAGTCTCAGATGAAAAGCTTTTAAAAATATATGTGCTTTTTTACACATAAGAAACCTTTATTGTAGGCTATTTATATTAGCCGGAGATAAAGCAAAGTTCTTAAGGTGTAAAAGCAATAAATAACATTGATATATTTATCTTTAGTTGTTTTGTCTGTGTTTGGCACAAATTTATTTCTTCCTTGAGTCGCCCGGACTCCATTAGTACATACACCACAGATGATCTTAAACATGACATTCCAAACAGGTTTACCACTCAAATTATTAGCTAATTGCGATTTAATGTATTTTCGAAAAGATAATGAAATTTACTAAATCATAAATATTTTTTTTAACAAAAATACATAAAAATATAAAATTTAGAAAAATAACATTTTTTGCACTATTTTCAATTATTTTACGATATTTCATGAAGTGTGGGAGGTGAAAAAGTAATTCTTTTATGCAAAAGGACCTCAAAATAATTAATCCAAATTAGATACAAATTGTCGAAAAAAATCATAAACATTGGGAAAAAAGTGACATGTCGACTCGATATGCCACTGCCTGCGAGTGAAAAAAATTCGCTATAGAGAAGATAATTACGTTTTATATTACAAAAATTACTTAATGAAATTCTAAAAAAGTGTTGTAATATCTTTCAAAATAAAATAACAAATTACATAATAAAAAAAGACATGGACACTATTTCTTTATATAGTGTAATAGCAGTCCATAAAAATGGATATGATAATATTTACCACTTGAGTTGTGTACTTCAGTTTATACAAACAAAACCTCTAAAAAATATATGAAGAATAAAAAAAAATTACATTTATGTGATAAATATTACTATTCTAAAAAATTGTAAATTTTATTTTACCAAAGCGCGTTTTATGTGAGCTATATTGAAGGAAAATAATTTTTTTCTGAAGGAAATTCGTATGAAGCAGCATTTTTTTATACATATACGAGTTACTATTACTCGTTAAAACTAGTTTTTTTCCTGAAAGAAATTTTATTTGTAGATGAAATAATAACAAAAAACCACGAATAAAATTCGAATCAGTTTCAAAACAAGTTTATTCGTGGATTTCAGTAGATATAATAGTGATTATTTATAATAAATTTAGAGTATACAAGCAATGAACATTATGAACAAATATGAGTGCAGTGTTGGAATTAGCAACCAAAACGAATTTCTAAACACAACTGTAAAACGTTTATAAACACATCAGTTTGTTTCATTGGCAAAATAATTATCGGCGGTTAAATTTTATCAATTTTGTGGACGCCAATTTACAAACAAAACATAGTATGTTATACATCTAGTTTTATTTGATTAAATTTTAAACATGAACACTTATTAAAGATATATCCCACTTTTTTTTACATTGTGTCATTTGACATGCTAGAAAATTGCTCGCAACGAAACTTTGAAGTTTTCATTGCATAGGCCATTATGGAAAATTTATGCTGGACCCACGAGCTGGTCCGCGGACTGCGCTTGAAACTAAAGAGAAAGTTAAAAGTAATTTTTAATTGAAATACGTTAAGGCAATTATCGTGTTTATTACTTAATTTTCATGCTAATGTCGAGCATGTCGAATAATATCAATTGTAAATAAAATGAAGACAACAAAATCTTAAAAAAAAAATTTTAAAACAATTGTCTCGTAATATCACAATAAATATATTTATGATCTTCATTATATCTCTTTATTATAGTACATATTTCACAAAGTTTGAATAGAAAAATTCCGTTCTATCGAAAGTCTTGTAAAAGTAATATATCGCCTCATTTCTGCATTAAACTTCTTCATATTATAGAGTACACCCAATCTTACTACGTGCATACGTAAATTATTTTATTTACTTAGTCAAGAAACATTAATTGATTCAACAAGTTGCTGGTCCAGCTAATGGCCTGAAAAGCTTAGTGTGCATTAATCAAATATTTGACATAAAAGATCAAAAGATCATGATCATGATCAAAAACTGATGCAACTGATATTGAGCACAACTAGAAATATTGAGTGAATTATGTACGGTGAAAATACTTCACCTCCTTGATTATCGTAAAACGATGGAATTATTATTAAAATAGCAGAACAAGTCGAATTCCAGCAAGGCTTCTAGTGTGTAATTAAGCAAATTCAGCACTCGAGTTAAGGAGTGATTAAGTTTATGATTTACTAAAAACGAAATAATCAAACGGTTTCTAAGTATATTCACACATAAATCAGCAATATTATTGTGAAATAAGAGGAAGCTTTCCATTATCACCCAAATGTTAGAAACATTCGCAAGATTAGCATCTGCTAACGCAAACCCATGCGTATTCCTGATACTCAGAAAAGAAAAGTTATCAAAAGTGTCCATTTACTTATATTAAAATAAAGCTTACTGTTATCACTTCATTATAAAAAAGAGTTGAGGTCTAAGAAACCACTAATAATTGTGAACTATTGATTAGTCTCTAATAAAATATTGTCTTAATAATTTTAAATCGTTGGGGAACAACAGACACTTCGTCGTACTAACCATTAATTTTAAGTCAATTAATGTTAATGGAAAAGTACATCATTTGTTTGCTATTATTTAACGGAAAACTATCGTTTACATTAATGAATTGGGAAATATAAAAAAATAAATACTCCTATCCTGTTTCAGCCATCCATCCCCAAGCGGCCGGCTAAAATAAAGTACATAGATTCTAATCGTAGCTTACGTTTCTAAATAAATCTTCTTTACGAATCTGACCCTTTGTGTACAGTTTATTTGGCCCGTGAGAAATAACGCTTTATTTTTGTTTCTTATTAAATAGGTCTTACATTCCCGGGACGTAACATCTTATTAGATTTTTACATTATAATTTTTGAATCGAAATTTCCTTACATTCATAAAAGTGTAAAATTGACTAAAATATTTAATATTTGGTATATACGTACAGGAAAGGTCAAATATTAAATATATATTGGAAAAGTTAGATTTGAAATCGATCCGGTATATCTACCTTATAGGCGTCTCGTTATAGGCGTTATAGGCGTCTCTCAGTCTTTCTCTCAATATATTCAAGTTGCGTAATCCTTATTTATTTGAGTTGGAAAACCCACGTAGGAATATCTGTGGAGACGCGTTGCCTGTGATATACAAATGTAAAAGATATGTTTATTGCTGTATGAGCAATCTCTTATAACACCAAATAATAAAATTTATGATGTGTAAGTCTTCAACATATTGTGATTATAATTGCGAAATAATAAATATCTGTAATGTGACATCAGGGTTCAACTTATGCCACAATTTAATAGCATTTATAGGCAAATAAAGGAAATTTTCATAGTGAAGTTCTAGATTATACATATGTAAGGTTGAGGAAATAGATTATCTAGGTTACGGTAATACTTCAACATAATGAAGAAAAATCGAAGAATGTGCAGATTAAGCTGCGCCGGCACAAAAATATTAGATATTCTATGTCTGGTAATCAGAAATACGATTTAATTTATTAAGGTGGTTGGAACCTCTGTACATTTAAATCCGTTAACATACTTCTTCGTACTAAAGTAAATGCGGTAAGTGTGTTTGAGGCATTAATTTTTCCTGTTAAAAATATTTAAGATCCTTAGAAATGGCGGTATCTAAGTACCACTACGCAGGGTTGATGATAATTGCGAAAATTTGTTTAATTCTGTGGACATTTTCACTTGTTCGTAATCCCAGTACAAGCTGTTAATTTTAAATATATTACTTAAGTGTCTATCACTTAATAAAAAATATTTAATTAATGTTAACTTATAATTTCCGTATTTTCTTTGTTAATTATTTGTTAAGTGATAATTTTTTGTCCATAGTGTTCAATTATGATTATTTATATTATCTAATCCTTTTCGTGATAATATTTAATATTTTTCCTTTTTCCTATTAAATTATTTCTGCTAGTTTGTATATTGTTATGGTTATTATTATTATTGCTTTCAATTAACACAAAAAGGTACTTGATGTTAATTCTCAGTTTGGTGTTCTATATTCTTAATAACTTCAAATATAATATATTTTATTTAATTATTGTTGCAATATCATATTGTTCAATTATTGTAGTGCAATTTTTATTCATCTTCTATTCTTGTTGTTTAACTGTCATTATTCTTCTGTACTGCATTATTATTATCATTGTTTTAATTAGTCTCTACATGTATCAATCTACATGTATCTAATATTGAAATGATATTTGAAATGAATATTGAAATGATACGATACAAGTCTCCCCGGTATCAAACTTACACATTGTCATTATGTCGTAACTTATATGTGTTTTTCTCTAAAAAATAAATAAATAGATAAGGAATTAGAGAACACAATCTACTGCACAGTTTATTGTTATAAATAACGCTATTTTTTTAGACTTTTGCTGGCTTAATCAGCCGACATGAGCCACAAAAATATTGAAAAAAGTAAGTTTAATATTGAGAGTTTATATTTAATTTTAATTAAATATTTGAACGTCAAAGGAAAAAAAAACATTAATGAGGTTTCATTGGGAAACAAGTAACTTTTAATACTTTAAACCTTACTAATGTTGAGCTCTGTGCATGCAATTTTGCATGACTTAGATCAAAATTTCAGTTAATTTATAGAAAGTTGTCTAATTTTTATGAAACAATTATAATTGCCAATTTTTCCCGCATTCGTTTTTTTTCGAATTTATTGTTGGATGGTTGTTTTTTGAGTTTCAATTTAACAATATCAAGCCTAATCTCCAAAATATTAAACGTCAAATTGACGTGACATATGTTCCTACTTCTCCTCTAATTTTTGACAATCGGTATAAAATGGTTTTTGACAATCGGTTTAAAAAATCTGAAAAATTTTTGGTCTTCCAATAAATATAAGGTATTATAGGGTTATATATATTTTGAAAAGGTCTTCCAATAAATAAATTATTTTAATAAGCTTTTATTAGCCAACCATGTAATCCTAATACATGCATAACTGGACGGATTGACAATACTTTGTTCGTTTTTGATCTAGTCTCGGTCCAGTGCGACATTGGTAAACAAGAAGCAATATATGTATTCGCACTGTTCTGTACGGTTTAATTCATATATAATCACGTTTCGACGTCGAGCCGTAGCGAAGAATGGTTTACTGAAATCTGTGATTTGTACTTACACAATTACTAGGTTTTTATTTTAAATTCATTCTGTAAAAGCGACCTAAAAATATTCACAATCTTGAAAAACTGAATTATAAGCGAGTAGACTGTAATAAATAGTATGCACATAATTTGCATTATATTTTAACATTTTTTTCACATGCTGAATTTCATATATGCATATATATATATAAATATATATATATATATATTTATATATATATATATATATATATATATATATTTAGTACAATTATTACGCATGCTCGTAATAATTTGCATAAGGGCCATTTTCAGCTCAAATACTTGTTTAATTGAAAAGAAAATATATTAATTAGGTTTATATAAATTACATATAATACATGCATGTGAAAAATGTGCAAAAAAAAATTACATGCATGTGATCAAGTATATAAAAAGCCTGGAGGCCATATTTTTTGTAAAATCTGCATAAAATTCGACACAAAACTGTAAAGGTTAAAGTTGTCAAATACTGTCAAAATACTTTCAGAACAATGGCACTATACAATTTTTAAAAATTATGAATTGTTATAAAGAACTTTTAAGATATTATAATTTTTGTAAGAAAGAATATTTATTAGAAAGTAGAAAAGTGAGCATAATTTTACGAGTATTATAAACTATGTGCCTGTATCCATACAACATCGTTTTATTTTGAGAAATGATACAATTTATTTTAAATTTTATCGTCTGTCACTTTATTTTATATACTATGGATTTACGAAAATTTTGTAAATTAATTAAAATACATTTTTTTTATGTGGCGTCCTGAAAAAGTTTTCAGCGTACTGCAGACTTTCGGTTGCGGCGACAA
This sequence comes from Druceiella hillmani, assembly GCA_039881145.1. Taxonomy (NCBI): domain Eukaryota; kingdom Metazoa; phylum Arthropoda; class Insecta; order Lepidoptera; family Hepialidae; genus Druceiella; species Druceiella hillmani. The sequence continues at coordinate 6,389,639 of JAYKKI010000098.1, read as the reverse complement.
CTCAAATTAAATTTGACTAAAAGGTGTATTATTTTTTCCATTTCCTGTTTAATGGTAATAATGAAACGACTTTTAAGTTCTGGTTTCACAGCTATTTTTTCGAAAATACTCTTATGAAACTAAACTTCCAACTAAACTTCCAAACTCCAAACATCAAACTTCCAAACTTCCAAACACCACTCTCTCTTCGTCCTTACTACCGTGATATTCAGGCATTTAAATTTGAATTTATTCATCACTTCAGTCATCACAAAGGCTCTTATTATCCATTTTACCGCAGCATTAACTATAAAGTATCGAAATTATATAAACCAGTGACGAACACTCCAAATCCACTACGATAAATCGTCGAATGACGGGACTTACATACATACCCACTTTAACCGCATATTATCATTTGTTTATAAAGCCACGCGTCAATGCAATAAAATATAGCTTATTTTAATTTTTAAACTGACCATTACCTTAGCATACAAACCCATAAATATTACATTTCGTGGAAATTATTTTCGTGCTACCCAGTTTTATAAACTTGCTGACCCAGGGGTGACTTTGTAACATGTCTCTTTTGCAAATGCATAAATGTTGAGCTAACTAGAGATATGTTTATTTGCTGGTAATATCTTGTAGGTTTGTAAACGAAGTATTCAGCCCAATATTTTTTTAATGCCGGCAGAATACATTGTGATGTCCTAATAAATTAATACTTCCAATCAAACATTTATATAGTGAATCATTTAGTTACAGCAAAAACTTCCAAAATTGATTCTATAAAATTAAAAGCACAAATATGAGAAATTAATCAACATTTTGGAATTAAACTTTCACATTTTTTAAATTGATTGATTTGGAATAATACAAGAAGGTACGTGAATATGGATATATCTGCTTATTACAATAAGTTACGTAATTAACTTTCTGTTATAAGCAAAAAACTATTACAATTTTGCCTAGCACTTATAACAGTAAATAAATATTTTTAATTTGTCTACTGTATACATGGGAACTAAATTTTTATTTTATATTTCATAACCAAAAGTATGTACTACAAGTATCTCGAACTTCCTCTTATAAATTGCTCGCCGACAACTTCTTCCGCCGAGATAATAAAATAATGACATTTTTCCTCGAGAAACCGCCTCCAGTGTTACCGGCTTTTTTCATTGCTCCTGGCAAAAAATTACTTGTTTATGTTATATATATACGGAATCAGGATATACATGATGTATCATTGTGCCTTCAAAGAGCCATTTTCAACAAAACCTAAGTACGCGTGATCTTCAGAAATTATGCCTGCCCAAAGTATAACAGAGCTTCTGCGCTAGGTCGTAAACTTTTGAAAACATATATTTGTCTAACGATTTTTAATTCTTCTGAGCACTTTGCGACTTTCTTCCTAATTAAATAAAGAAAACCACGTACTAAAAGATGCCGAGTGGGATGACACCCCGCTAGGTGTAAATACAATCAAGTAAAAGTTGCGGGTATCCATTCAAATCCAGCAAAAAAGTGTAGATCATTATAAAATTTATAAGAGAGGCCAGCGTTCAGCAGTGAACATATATTCACCAGAAATAATATAGGAATCAAATTCAAAACCATTTTTTTGGTAAGATTCTAATAAGAAAATCTATAGCCTATAAATAAAAAAAACCGGACTACTACGTTTTATAATATGCCCAAAACTGAATCCTTTATCTGTCAGCATTTCTTAAAATTATTGTTTCAACTTTACCAAAATACTTTAATTTAGAAGTTCTATTCTAAAGTTAGCAGTTCTAAAGTAAGTAATGTTTGAATTTTGTTTCATTTAAATTCTGAAAAGTTGGGAGAGAAGAGTTAACAGCTGCTGATGCCTTAAAAATTAAAATTTTTAAGATTTAATTTTGAAAACCCACGTGTTATACGGGAAAAAAGGTTATTTGTATCTCAGCACAAAAAACGCATCAAAAAACACATTTTTCTTTATTGTTCTTACATAATTATTTTAATTTCATATAAGTTTATTGTAATTTTTTTCCTATGTTAAATTTAGGTAATTTGTGTAACATTAACCTTTTATTAAGCGCACGGGGTCTCCGCGACCCTAAGTGATTTAGAATTGGAGTTTCTTTTTTGTTTTTTACGTTAGTAAGCCGAACTTTCTGCTAACCTCCTAACTCGTTGGCCACTGTCGCATCAGTATTGTCCGCGCAGCGGTAGTAGTTAGAGATGCTGTAGGTTAGTGCCTGGGGTCAGGGCGACTCCGCGCGACTAGTACTGTAGTTCAAATTTAGATAAGTACATATTTGAAAATGTTTAAATTTTTTTCCATTTATTCATTTCATTTCGTTGATCTTAAAATAATATAACTGTTTACTGTTTGAACAGTTTTATTCGGTTAAAATAAAAAAAAACTAAATGTCATGTTTTCATTTGGTGAGAGCATGTAATTGTACTCTGTTGTTTCTTTATGACTATAAGCTATATATTTATTATTATATCGTATTGAACTTTATTCTGCTGTGACATTTGTATTAGGGCTATTTACATTTTTGTGGAAATACTACATCACGGTTTAAAATAGGCGGAGTCTTTGTCTTGAACAAATAAGTTCGATTTTCGAAGATGAAGAAGAAGCATTCGATAAGTCTGATTAAGAACTAGATTTAAAAAAAGACCTACCTGTGTTAATGGAACCAGACCCTGATTCGAACTCAGAATTAAGCGACGTTGAAAAACCTACCATATCTACCAACCCCCAACAAACATAAAATGACCAATGTTCGTCTACCTACTTTATGGGAAAGGATCGGAATACTAAATGAAACAAAGCTATTCTGAACCAAAGAGCATGATATATCTCATAATAGTTACTAATTTCAAAATCTTGTATTAAAATTACTCATTTGCCAAACGCAAAGGGAACGGCAAGAAATGTTAAATGTAAAACTGATTATTTTTTCATAAAAGTATTATGGAAGTGATAATAGAACATAGAAACGAGTATATATCTCGTATTCGTGACAAATTCCAAAGGGAAATTCCCTAGCAAAGAAGTAAGTTATGAAAAAATTTTAGTTTTTTCGTTTTACTGGCAATGTCTGGAGTTTTACGATCATCACATTTAAATTTTCTCTATCTCTGGTAAGTGATGGAACTGGAATAGAATTTTTTTCGAACACGATATCATCAGAATGTTTTTGGTTCAATCCACGTTGTTTAGTGATTGATGATGCTACCTCTCGATAGTCTAGACTAGCTAAAGACAAAATGGTCCCGATTCCAGAGTTTTGTAATATAACAAACATTTTAAAAAACGCTACGCTGTGTCAGAGTATGTCCCTGTTTATGAGCAGTTGCCTGCGTTTGGAGGAAGATTTTCCGATTTGGTAAATATATTATGTAAGCTGAACAAATATGGCATAAAACATTATGCAATGTTTAATGCCGAGACTGTCTACCTTCAGAAATTTAAAGTTCACGTAGGCAAAGCAGTCAGATAGGCCAAACAAAATCCCTAACGACGTCTAAAGTCTGGTCAAACGATTTACTAAGCCAGTTAAGAATACAGGATGTAATTTAGCTGCGGACAACTATTTCCCAAGTGTTGATTTAGCCAAAGACCTCATGAAAGATAATCTAAGTATAGTGCTTACATTAACAAAAAAAATGTAAAAATGCCACAAGCATTTTTGCTGTCGGACATCATGAATTACACTCAGCCTTATTCGGTTTTCATAAAGAATCGACTGTTTTCCTATGTCTTAAAAAGTCTAAAGCTGTTGTACTGTTATGTTCTATGCATCACAATAGCATGAATGGAGAGGGAGAACATAAAAAGCCGAAGATGATGTTATTTTATAATAAAACAAACGGTGGCGTAGACACTAATATCAAGTCGTGCTCAACATATAATATGATTCGGCGACCGAAAAGAGGGCTTTTGATTTTTAGTTCACTTATTCAATGTGTCTGCTATAAATTCTTTCATTCTTATTATGGAATCCTATTATGGAACTATCACAAGCAAGATAATTTTTCTAAAGTTTTGTATGTTTGTATGTTTTAGAACTGATAAAAGTACATAGATTAGCGAGAGCAGAAATTCCATTACTGCCTAGTACTTTGAAAAAGCGTTTTCCTGATCCCAAAATTCCAGGTTCTTCAACATCTAGCAGTGGCTTAAAATCAATGGAACGAGGAAGATGCTACATCTGTTCGTGACATGGCGAGACAAAAAAGACTACTGTTAAGTGCCATAATGTGCCAAATTGGGTCATAATGCGCCACACGAAAAAAAATATGATAATTATTATATAAATCTATTCTTACGAAAAACCTAAGTTTTTTAATTACTGTTCAAATATATTTAACGTTTTTTGCTATTTTATAAAAGTGTAATAATTGACTAGTAAATAAGGAACAAATAAAATTTAATATTGAGTAAAATATTTTCATTTACTGCTCAGAATTTTGTGGTAAGTAGCAACCCCACGCCACTAATGATGTAATTTTTTGGCGCGTCTAATTTAAGGTTATTATATATTTAGTAAGTTTTCATAATTTAAGTAGAAAAGACTATCTTTAACCGGCCACCTAAAAATGTTTGTTAAATCACAAAGCTCCGTCTGACAAGAAAAGAGTATCCTTGACTTCAAAACTCTTCTCTTTGTACCACTTGGAAAGTCTTCACTTTGTAAACAAATATATAAAGGCGTACAAGTAATAATAAAATATATTCAACATTAAACGGTAAAGTAGATCCACGACTTAAAATGTGATTAATTATATTTGTCAGCTTATATAAACAGGAATCGTTTAGTAACTAACAGGATGGTGATAATTACATAAACAGCGTCCCGAATTAATTGATCCAGATATTAAAACCATTCAAAATGCTTTGGAGCCACATATTCAGAAGGAAATTATTTTCAATCAATTATTAAACGTTCAACCGCAGTCTCTCCTCTAACTATTTCAATTAGGGTCGATTAGGTCCGGTTATCTTTGAGGAGAAAATGATGCTTAGGAAGAGGTGGAACGAGCTTCTCCTCCCAACTCTCAGTGTATTTAAAACAGGTACGTTGACGATGATACCTACCACCTTTATGTTGGTTTGCAAAATATACAAATTTTATAATTTTAACAAAATTATTAGAAAGCCTCATTTCAGATCTTTAAAAAAGTAACATTAAATTGAAATTGGGTTCTGAACAATTTATATTATTTTAAGTTCATTAAATTTGCAAATTTTTTATTTAATTAGTTTAACTGCAAGCGAAACATTTTTTAATTGATTTTTATTACATCATGAAATTGTATTAATTTTCAAAACATTTTAGTTTTTACGAATGGATATCTCAAGAAATTTGTTACATCCGAGCGAATTTCATTAGTTCCATTGATATTTTTTTAAAGTGTGCTACTACTTTTTACGATATGAATATTTCATCTATACTCTATTCCCTTTCATAAGGATATTTTTGTAAATAAACTAATTTTATTGTTCATGTATTTTAACCCTTTCTCTTCCATTAAGGTAAAAATTTATTATTTTATTGTGCATATTTTTACTATATACACACGTAACTTGAATTATATAGAATATGTTATATATTTACGAGCAATTTAAATAAGTAAAATAAAGTTTTTCTAGCAATTTATAAATATAACATGAAAAAACTTTTAATAACACCAACAAATGTTGATAGAATTAATAGTTTAATTAAGTGGTAGTAACAAAACAATTAAAAAGGTAAATTACTGGCCAAATGACGGGGCTTATTAATGTCATTGCTTTTATTAGAAATTTAACATCGTTTAATTTAAAAGTACCTTTTCTTTCGCCACATATCCTTTCGCCACATATATTTTTGCTCAGATAATCTCAATTATGTTTATTTCAAAGTGATATGGTGGCAATCTTAATATATGTGTTCTCGATATGTCTGCGTACTGTGCTCATAAAACCCGCCATTTTAACTACACTATACACATATAAGCAACAAAATTTAGGCTATAAAACAAATATAAATATAATAAACTTTATATAATACAAAATATTTGCTTTTTTTTTCTTTGTAACTTTTGTTAAAGTATGTTGCCAGTTGAATACCCTTATTTTGTTGGAGCGAATAATTTACAAAGAATACGAAAAAAAAACAAAACGTGTGTATATTTATAATTTTTTAAATTACTTGAATGAAGCTATAAGCGTAGATTGTGTTTTTGTTTCAGAATAAAGATTCAATTATTATCCGCTTATAATGCATTGTTTCAAGATCATTAAAATACGTTATTCCCAATCACTGCACATTATATTTAGTGCCAAAGTATGTTTAAATAGAAACACAGCTACATTCCGGCTCCGGCTACTTCTCGGAACACGGGGTAATCAGCATATAATTCTTCTTTCAAAAAAGCAATAGTCCTCAGTACTGAATTTTTTTGAGATTAAGTTGGGGTGGTTGCCGACATTATCTTCGCATATTTATAAGTCTTGGCATGTAATAAACAATTCACTATTAGATAAATCAATTATGAATGTTGAAACACCGGGCGCGAATCAAACACATGCCTCTTAGACGGGCGCTAGAGTCTTAAGTCACTGAGCTACGAGTAATTATGTATAATAGGAAGCACTTATAAATAATGCCGAATTTTGACATGAAACTGTTAAAATATTGTTAAATGAATATATCTAACATTCAAATAATTATCGTACAAAGACATCGAAATAACAGTAACAGTTGAGCTATTAAAAAAAGACTACCCTTAAGTGCATGTAAAATATGTAGTCAACCTACATTAAGTATAACAACACTTATTTCAATAGAAAATAAAATGTCACAATATTTTGTTCCAATATCCACAGGCCAAATATAACGTAAGTATATTTTATATAATGCAACCCAATCTAGAAATATAGCAACATCGTAGCTATATTACTCTAACGCCTTGTAAAATTAATAAAGAGCACATATGGTTTAGACGTTTTAAGCCTTAAAAAATTTTAATATATTCTTGAATCGTTTGAAACGTCTGACCTTTCCATAGCAAAAATGGATGGTTGTCCATTTTTACCCTGTGAGTGTCACAATTCGTATTAGTATTAGGTTGGCGACTTATAAACCCCCAACTCTTCTCGATCGATTTCTGAAGTCTTATAGAAGCTTCAAAAATATTTTTAGGGTATGTAAAGAGTGGAGCATTCAAACTTCGATTCAGTTTTCAATTGAGTATATGACGAGTAAAAATAAAATTAAAAATAGAAGTATTTCGAAGTAAACTTTCTTTATGAATGTTGTTTAGAGTGAAAACCAGCGAAGCAACAAGGGTGAAGGTATGCCATCTTACGACATAGCCAAGCACTGGTTCCAAAGATGTAAAAAACGGAATTTTGACTTATCCGATAAACCACATCCAAAGCGACAATTTACTTAGAAAAATTTAAAAACCTTATTGAAACAGATTCAAGATTAACTTAGCGTCGTTTGGTAGAGCTATTTTCATTCTCTTATACTGCAGTGGAAAAACAACTTCATGCTTTGAGAAATAAATGGAAATATTTCGTTTGCCTACCACATGAGCTAATATTCTTTCAACTTGAGAAGAGAGCTAATGTGTGCTTGACTAATATCCTTTCAACTTGAGAAGAGAGCTAATGTCAGCTAATATCCTTTCAACTTGAGAAGAGAGCTAATGTGAGCTAATGTGTACTGACTTTATATCGTACCAACGAGAGGCTAAAGTATACGGTTAAGGAAGAAAAAAAGTGGGTGGCTCATGTTGATTTTCATCGCAAATGCCAATGGCTGGAGAAAAAGGTGTACTTAAAGCAAAATATAATTTTTAGTGCATGATGGGGGTGTAAATGGAATTATCCATTGGGAGCTCTTTCAAACTAGCAGTACGATTACAGCTAAGATTTACTGTGAACAATTGAGCAAAGTTACCTCTAAATTTCCTTCCAATCAAAGCAAGGTTTATTTTTACATGGCAATAATCAACGCACCAAAAAAAAGTAGAACGCGAAAAAGTACTTTCACTTGGATGGAGTATGCTTATTCATCCACCATACTCTCCAGATGTTTCGCCATTTAATTACTGTCTGTTTTACTCTCTGTCTAACAATTTACATCATAGAAAATTTAAAGATAAAACTAATATCAAACTTCTCCGGTGTTTTAGTCAAAGGTCCAAAGATTTTACAATGGCGACAAGTGTTAGATGCCGACGGTGTTTATATAATTAACAATTCATTTTATTGACTACAAAAAGTTGGCAAGTTTGTTTATGAAGATGATGCATTTATAAGTTGCCAACCTAACAAAAGAATAGTGTAATACTGGTATATGTAACATTATTTATGGTGAAAGTTTCTTAAGTTCATATTTTGATTAGGTATATAGTTTAATGATATTGTCGTATTTCAAATATTCTTGTATTTTGAACATTTCATTGACTTTAATAAAAAAAAACAAGTATATTATATATCCTTGTTATAGTGGGTGAATTGCATAGATTTCAAGGTCATATTTGAATATAAAGCAATACAAAATGTCCACCTCGTAAAAGTCATTCGAAATGTATACTATCATTTAATGTGAAAAAAAATTAATTATTTGCTTTCTGCCAAAAACTAATTTTATTTTTAATTCGGAAATCAATTTCAAATTTGCTGATTTGTAAAATTCTCCCCAAAATTATTTTCCCGAAAACTTGTGAATATTTGTGATAATATCTTGGTAAAAAAACAATGATGGAATATAAGAAATATCGTTGAAAGTCAATCGTACTTGTTTTGGGACAAATTAATAGTGCAAATCAGAGTATTTAGTATCCAAAACAGGATATGCATTAGTATTATAATCTCCATCGGACCTGGAAAAACTGCGTTCGTGGTCTAAGATGAAGAAGACAATTTTCGATTCATAGCTACAATGATCCTGAACATCTCTGCCAGAATTTTCCAAATTTTGTTAAGACCAGATATGAAGAAACAAATTTTGGGGTGCACAAATAGTCGAAAATAATAGAAAAGTAAGAACTTTTCAAGCTAATCTGATCACAACAGAAAAGGAAGTTTGAATTCCTTTTAGAAATATACTTACAATTTTATAAACTTGATACAAGCACTATGAGAATTCGTGTTACATTTAATTAATTATATATGTTTATTAAAACTTATTAAAATCAGTTTTACGGAGAAAATGGTATTTTTTATTCCTCTATTTAAAAACCTTATAAGAAACCTTATTACCACTTGAAAACTGGGCAGTATATTAACTGCTATAATTAAATATTTTCATTATGTTTATTCTTGATAATGAAGGATGAAATGACAGGTATAGATGACATTCCAAATAATCATGAATGAGACGAAATATATGTATACAAATTAAAGAGAAAGTTGGTCGATGATATCTCACGGCGTGAAAATAAAAAAAGTAGATGGTAAAATTTAATAAACATATATAATTAATTAAATGTAACACGAATTCTCATAGTGCTTGTATCAAGTTTATAAAATTGTAAGTATATTTCTAAAAGGAATTCAAACTTCCTTTTCTGTTGTGATCAGATTACTTGAAAATTACCCTAAATGATATTGGGTGGCACTAAATCTCTAGAATGATGATCTAATTTTGCAAACAGTTATATAAGTTTATCAATTAGTAGCAAGATAGATAGTATATATAATTAAAATATTTTTGATTTTTCAAATAACATATCTTTCGATTATAGAAAATGTTACTCAGTGATCTTTGACAACATAAAATTAACAAATATAAAGGTAAAACAGAACACTTGAAAGTTGCAACATTGCGGTAGGCCGCACTCAAGCCAACGTTCGATTTGTCATCTATCCACGTGTTTAGAGTTATTTTACTCTTTTGCCGATGTATTTGAGATTATTTTAGGTACAATTAAATGAAACTACGTGATGTAGTATTATTTCTACTTTCTCTAATTTCTTTACCATGACCAAGATTTCGTTGTATTACATCTTCAGGTGGGATATTAGCAAAGATTTTTGAAAGAAACTTTGTTTTTTTGCATCAACACGCCACCTTTGTAATTTGCATTAACACGCCACTAAATTTCTTTACTTATTCTTGTAACTAGAGTTACAAAGAAATTTTGTAAATTAATATAAATATATGATAATTTTTCCAATTCTGCAAATCTGTAGGCTATAATATAAAGATATAAAATGATTTAAATAAACGTAAGTGGGACGCCAACTTTAGTGTAAATAAGTATGTGCTTTTATTTTTGTCATATACAACGAAATAAGGATTGATTTTAAATAATCAATATAGTACCAATATCATATTGATAAAACGAACAAACGCTTAGTTGGTACTCGATTCATTAAACAATTTCCCCAATTTTGTCAAACGGTTATTAATTAGGCCTTTAATTGACAATAATCCTCGTTGCGAAGAAAGTTAACGCAAATTAATCTGCAATTTAGCCTAATGACTGTAATTAAGCGGGTCAAAGGTTATTTATTAGATTTGGCGAGAGTTCACTAAGGATTAGAGACCGATAAGGATTGAAATAAGCAAGGATTTATTTTCAAATATTGCGTTATTGACAATTATATACAACAATCATTGTTGGAGATGGCATTTTTAGATTAGTTTATAAGAACAAAATTTGTGATTGTAAATAAGAGAATGTTAATTTTTAATAATATTACTTTAATTTTTAATGTATTAGAAATTAAGATTAATTTTTGTCGTACAAATATACCGTCTAGCGTATATTTTGGATGCATGTTGGTATAGTGAGTTCTCAAAAGCTTTCAGATTTACAGTTATCGCTAAAGTTTTCAGTAAACTTTATATAAAGTTCCAGTAAGGCTGTTTTCCTTTACCCTTACTTAGCAGTTTCAGAGATAATTTGGTTTATTGTAGACATTTTTGACAACATCGCTATAGCAATATTACTCTACATAGAATAAAATGGTGACTGAATGAATTCTGTGCATAAATTATATTTTAAAGTTTTAGTTAGTGTTGATTTAGCGTATAGAATGACAAAACCAGAAAACTTTTTTTTTAAATTTTTGTCTGCCTGTTTTCTGTGTGTTAATTTGTTCGTAAATTACACTTAATCTATAGGATGGATTTTGATAAAATTTGGTTCTATAATTACAATTTATGCCTCCAAGTAATACAATGAAAACTTTTTATTTGGACATTACGGATTAAAAAACTCAGGAATTGGTGAGTAATATGTACATACTGTTAACAACCGTTATTTTTATAATTATAAGGGTTAAAGGGTAGTTAAACGGATATTTAAAAATAGTTTTGACAATGAAACCGTATTTTAGTGGAATCGCAACACACAGGTAGAATAAAATATTTTCAAAAAATCATTTCTGGAGTATTTAAAAATTTCGCTGTTATGATACAGCTTGTAATAAATTATATTTCACGCTACACCAGTTCAATCAAAAATTTGGAATTCTTCATTTGTCATCTTTACAATTTTCGTGAAAGTATATACATTGCTAAACTTCCGTATCTTAAAAGGAAAAACGCAAGCTTATAAGATATTTTTATTACTGACAGACACTCACGTGGCTGTCAGTTTGCATTGTTGCTTTTTCCAGCAACCTCTCAACGTAAATACTTGAAATTTGGGACAATAATAGCACATATTGCAATTGGTAATACGGAAAAAAATTCGTTCGGAAATTTAATGGGGGTAAATTAAGTATACGAAATTTTCTTTAAGTTTCAGATATAGTGGGAAGTGTCATTCAAAAGGTTTAAGATATTATGTAATTATGAATAAAATATGGGTTTTCAGAATTTCACGCGTAGATTGTGAGAAAACATAAGATGTGACTTCAGATATCACAACTTTTAATACGATTTAACTATTCAATCTTTTTGGCTTTCGAAGTCAATTTTCTCAGAAAGTACGCAACCTAAAAACCTGAAATTAACGTTATACTACATTTTTATGCAAAATATTTTTCCTCTCTTCATACCATATGGAGTAGTATCCACAACTTTAATTTGCATATTTAAAAAGATATTCTAAAAATAAGAAATAATATAAAAACTACTGCGCCAAAAATCATAAAAAAAGAGGGTTAGTAAAATCTAAGAAGAAAATTTGACAAAAACTACAGCGATTATTCTAGATCTTATAATTTTTGAACCATGTTTCAGGCAAATAGTTTAAATGTATAGTTTATAATGAGTTGCTATATATTTACGTTGACAAAAATTAGTTTGGCTCCTATGAGTTTTATTACATCATTGTATATTTCAGCAATCTGTCCACAATTAAAAAAGTGGTATATTCTTTTAGAGATTCAAAATAATTTTGCGTATTTGAAAATGTCGCTAAAAGTCTATACATGTTAAAACAAATTTTAGGAATGTTAAGTCTTATAATATGTAATTGTTAAATAGGTTGTTAAGTAATTAGGGTATAGGGTCCATATTTTGGTTATTCAATACTAATTGGAACATTTAAAATTGGTTGCAAAATTTTTATACTATGCAAAAAAAACTTTATAAAAAAATCTTATATAAACGCAGTGTTACCTTCTTTTAGCAATCGAGACTAAAGACACTAGAAAGAAACTAAACAAATTAAAATTGCGGGAATTCTAGAATTATTTCCAAGAAATAAGAAAATATTATACAATGAATCCCTCGATCACGTTTTTATTCCTTGAAATTCTTTTAAAAAACTTTGTTCAGTTTTTCAGTCATGATCAACTTTGAGGGAATCATTTCCATTTGCGGGAATAATTTCCAAATTATTCTACGGACATAAACTTCGCAAATAATTTCGAATACACCTTTGGCGTAGGATAGATAAAATGAACAAGTTATTTTAATCGTTAATTTATATTGCATAATATTATGTTCAGAAATAACTATTTTATGGAACTAATCTATAAAAAACCAACAATTTTATAGTAGGTTTTTTCAGATAACACATTGTGCTTTAATGTTTTCTTCAATCCATTAAATTTTAAATTGACTAGTGTAATCTCACATCAGAGCTTGTGGGCACTTAGAAATAGTCGAGCTAAATTTTTGTGATGTGTCATACTGCTGAATTATTCCATGTTTATAAACGCTGTAGTAAGCTACTATTTAAAAAACTACCCCGTTTAGTCATTGACGTAATTTGCACACTTCAATGCCACATAAAAGTACAACAGTAAATTAATTTTGCGGGAAGGGGGCATAACTAAAATCAAGGGGTACAGCTAGTATTCACATAAAATGCAACTTTAACCTGTCTGCTTTTTCTCTGTGAGTTCATAACATAAATTCCAATGGATTAATTTTCATGAGGTTCTCATCAATGTACAGGTAATTTATTTTAGTAGGTTTTGTATAAAACATCAGTATAGATGTTGAGGTCGTGGAGCCATGTTCATTTTTATGAGACATATCTTAAAACTTGGGCCAATAGGAGCTGATGGTACCAGTTTGTGGGATAGGAGGTCGTTCTATCACTAAATTTTACATTATTATTTTCAGGGGAGCGAAAGGGTTGCGGGAAAAAGCTAATATTTTGTAAAACATATAATGTAATATTTCACAAAAATTCCCTTAAATTTTAATTCCCCACATATTAATGATTTTAATGCAATAAAATTGGTACAATAAATGGGCATCTGTATGTCCAGTTCGAAGCTAACGCACATTAGAGGAACTGTATCTATAAAACTATTTGGCAAAAAGTCCTTTTTTATAATCTAATACTAAATTTAACAAATTACCATTAAGTTAAATAACAAAATATTTAATGAAGCTTCCAAATAGCTTTAAATTTTTCAATAATGCTCATATGTAGGGTTTATTTTATGAAGAAAAACAATTAAAATTAATTGGAACAAAGGACAAGAAGGGTATGTGAAAATAAGCACGGACAAGCTGACGGGATTAATTAACTTTGCTTGACCAAAGTTAATTTATTGTAATTGCTATTATATTCGATAGACATTTGAAACAAACAGAGTAGATAACTATAATAGGTCAAGGATTATATGATAAATGGTATTGCTGAGGGCGGTTATTGAGATGCTTTTTAGGATTCCGTTCCTTGGAATGAAAAACAAAACAAACCCATTGGTGGTCGCACTATTCTTCCGTTTGGGATATCAAGTTGAAGATGACGTTGTATACTGATCCCAATGTAATAACTGTAATAGCTTTACACTGCAATAAACGTCTAAATTTTTATGGTTGGCCTACATACATATATACATGTATATATATATATATATATATATATATATATGTATATATATAAATATAAATATATATATATATATACATATATATATACATATATGTACATATATATATATATATATATATATATATATATGGCTCTTTAAAACGTTGCTATTTATTTATACAACAGTCTTAATGATCATCAAAACCTATAAGGTGTTTTTACGTATGTAAAAGATAAAGTAGGCAATGCTTTACTGGGTAAATAACCCTAGTAGTGTAAGTTCTGCGTGGGCTTGTCAGGTTTTTTCTTATTCTTCTAAGAGTTTCTTATTCTTCTAAGAGTGTAAGTTGGCAGTCACCCCTGCCTACTTAATCTTGTCTTTGGCAAGGCGAAAATATTCAACGACAATCGCAATCCTTGTCCATTCTCGGATGTCGCGCAAACAAGACTTTCTTTGACAACCGGTTTTCATTTTTTCAGCAACTTTTCCCATCATTTTTGCTGTTTTCATACGTTTTCTAAGATACTAATTAATATTCTAAAAATTCGTATAACAGTAATGAACAGATGTAGCACTGGAGAACCTCAATTCAAAATGGGATTTTAAGGCGACGATTTCAATTTTATCTTTTTTTTAAATTATTAAGAACCCTAATCTACGTATGCTCCGCCATACCCTTGACCGGTATTTATTATAATATAATTACCTATTTTATGTATGTTTTGTGATTTTATAATTAAATTACGCACTTAAATGTTAGTCTCATATAATATCTTGTTTTTTCTTCAGGCACTTTAAAGCAAAAATTCTAACTCACAATCGCAATTTTTAAATAGCATTGTAAAAAGATTCATTTTCTGCAGTTAGTTTCTCAATTTAGTGGCATTAACAAACGTTAAATAGCCTTATTTCATCCATTACTTTGATATTTTAATTGTAATCTCGTTTATTTCCATGTACATAAAAGCAATAAGTTTAATATCCTAATAAGCAAAAAGATCATCACGTAAAAATTACTCAGGATAAAATTATGTCCTCATACCTAATCCGTTGAAGATAAAAATATATAAAAAATATATATATATATAAGTCCATAAAAGTGAAATGCTGATTTTAATTTTTGTAATCTATTAGTATATGGATACACAAAATGAAAAGGTTAAAATAAAGGAAAATAAATATTTCATATGAAAAAAAAAATCCAAATTATGCTTTATGATAAATATGTAAAAAATAATGCTAAATTATTAATGCTAACTTAGGCAAAGTATTTAATGGTTATATTAGAGCGCTATATATAAAATAACTGCTTATTACAAATTTCCACTCAATTTTCACATATCTGGTAGTTTATGAAACAATTTTAATGTAAATACATACTTTTTCTAAGTTATAAAATTTCTCACAAACGCTCGCTAAATTTACACATATTTTATCCATAAATCGAATTAACATGACTGAAATGTTAAAGTATTTTTGGTATTTAAATTGTGGATATATATATATATATATATATATATATACATATATATATATATATATATATATATATATATACATGTATATATGTATATATATATATATATATATATATATATATATATATATATATATATTTTAAAGATATCCAACATTATTGACCTTTATCTTTAATCATAAATGTTAGAATAGAGCAGAGGCTTTAGTTTACGAGATAAGTGATTCTCGTGCAAAAATATGCAAAATTTATAATTCACTTATACAGATAATTCGCTATTATTGAACAAAGAAATTGTTGTTTAATTTTATTTTAGAACGTGTGTGAGTTTATGTGCGTATTGAATGGAGTACATTGAACAAAGTTTTAGTCTTTATCTCACTTTCAACGTATTAAATTTTGTATAACTTTTGACAAAGAAGAACGTGATATAAATTTAAGTCATGTAATTGTAGTATTTATATTAATGCATCAAATCTGTTTCTAATATCATCATATGCCTAAAATATTTGAATCAAAATTCTCTTTATAAATCAGCTTAAGAAATCATAAAATTCACATCAATCGAAGTAAAGAATTATTCTAACCTCTTATTCAATCTTTAAACTAATTATGGTAAATCCCATTCAATATAACAAACCACTTTCTAAATATTTGAACGGACATGTTATTTAATTAACTGCGTTTCTCTTTCCTGAATGCTTTCATATAAAATAATGGACAAAGTACTTTATGAGGCAAAGCGATTTATATTAATTGGGTCAAAGGTCTTTAATAGGTAAAGAGAGAGGTCATTGCTGCTTGGATGGCGGTACGGACTGAACTATGAAAGGGTTTAATTTTAATTGCGTTATCTATAGGCACAGTTATTTTATAACGATACATGCTGGGGCATGTAATGATTTACCCTGCTATGAATAGTTAGAGATAATCCAACATACCACAAGGAAGGCATCGTTTGAAAATAATTTCTGATAGTATCTGGTTGTGAAAGTAAAATATATTGATGGTATAAGTATATTTAATATACTGTACATGTAAATTACAATTTCATCGATGCCTACAATTCTATTACGACAAATAAGGCGGACAGATTTTTGAATGTGTAAAAATGGAAACAACTAACAAGTTTGTAATAAAACCAATTCATTTATTGTTTTCAAATAGTGTCGTGGTAATCTATGCATAATTTCATTTACTGTACCTAAACAGAAAATGAATCGGTTCATTCATCTTAGGCGTATCTTCCGCGGCCTTTTTGAACTCAGTCACTGCTCCTGTGGTGTTCATTAACTTTACCCTTTCTAGGTTATCTTTATTTTTGGAAATAAATAGAAATTGCTGCGTGCGAAGTAGGAGATGTATGTTCGATAACTCACTATTTCTAAACGTGACGGAAACAAATATTCGATCATGTATATCAAAATATGACAGAGTTGCAGGGGCTATTCTGCATTCCAAATTTTCCCAAAACGAAATGCAAAGAGACTCTAGAATAGCAGTCTGTAGTAACTGTTTTTATATTTTCCAGAACAATTTTTGAATGGCATCTACCCTGTTTTCATCAAATGTAATGATATAGAAAATAACATGACGGCTAAGTTTTTACGTAGAATTGTTTTTACTTGACTTATACCAATAATTAAACGTTGCCAAAACTTTTATCAGTCAATAAACATACTTGCTGAAAACTAAATTTATTTACATAGGGAATCATAAGTTTTCACAATAAACATTCGCGAATGGAATATTCAGCAATGATACTAATTAGCTTTAATTTATTATTATACGGCCTATTATAGATCTTACCTTTATGGAAATCCATAGATACATCACGTCGCCAACTACTCCTGCACATTTTGTTTTTCGTAGGCGTTATACATTTTATGTTTGCATTCACTGTTCTACTTTTGTAAATTGTAACATAATTTCATAGGGCCTTATCTATTGTAGTGTTTAAACTTTAAAGAATAATAAACGGACGGTTACTCAATGTTTTCTTAACTTTTACCATCGTATTCACAATGTAAAATAAATAAGAAGTATATTAATACCTGATGTTTGGCTCGTTGAAGACGATCATTGTAAAATTTACTTATGGACATATATAAGCCTTACACAAATTAAATATAATAAACAAATCAAACTAACAATTACTCTGAAAGGACAAAATTATTATGGAAACATTTATTCAATTTACAGACTCACGCTTGGAAGAAGGAAACAAATCTTTCGCCGAACTGCAAATCATGGGAGTTAAATGTATCCTGATGCCAGGAACTCGCTCTCTATAAATGCTTTCAAAGGTCGTCTGAAAAAGTTCCTCTTCTGATGAGCCCTTAACCCATTCTTTTTAATTCCATCTTGCTCCATTTTCTTCAACCATACCGGTAAAACATTTGCTATTCATATTTTTTAGTCTTCTTTCCTTTTTTTGGTTTGGTATATTGTATTTTCTGCCTTTTTTCCTAAGTATATATTCTAATTTGTAAATTTTGTAATGAATGTATATAAATACAATTTAAAGTGAACTCATATGTGGGAAGTGGCTTTATATATAAATAAATAAATTGTTTCAAGCAAAAACTTTTATTTAACACAGAAAGCTTTTCAAAATATTTAAGAATATATTTTGACTAAATTCAAATTTTAATTTCCCCTACTGGAAAAAATGGAATTTGATTAATCGTTTCTTTACTTTATTACATAAATTCGAATCAAAATTATTTAACATATTTAGATTATTTTGAAGTATAATGGAATCGAATATCTTCTGAAAATTTACTTAATATCTCCTCATGCGTTTATATTAAATTTTCTTAATTTGTTCAATGTGCAAACTTATACCTGTATCAAAATATGAGAGTATTAGGAGATAATGTAGATCTGTTGTAAGAGTGTGGGATTTGTGGTTTCCAATTGACATTCATTCGGGATATGCGGATATCACACGATGTCGTATTTAGACGGAATGTAAGATTATTTTACTTTGTTATTGTTGTTGAGCGGACCACGTTACTTTATTGTTTAGAATTTCACCAAATATTTCAAAAGTTCAAGAAATTTCTATATATCTCATATGACTGATGGCATTTTTAAATTTTATTTACAAGCCACCAACGGTGCAATAATATTAAAAAGTATCCAATAGACCTGTATTTGAATTTCCATTTAATAACAAATTCTTTACAAAAACGAAAAAATTATCAGGTGTCAATAATTTAATAATTAATAATGTGATTAAACAGAAAGCATCACTAAGTAACGTCTATAAATTCAAATAGTCAAATAATTGCGTTAATATGTGTTTGATGTGAAGCCTTTATTTATGCACAATTTCAAAAATAATATCAAGGAGTACTGAACATTTCACAATCATAATTTAGTGGTCTATTGTTAATGGTTCCCAGATAGAATAGCGCATTACCGACAATCTACTAAATCAAGAAATAAATTAATTTTGTTTCTGTTAGGAGGCTAAATTTGAAGTGTAGCTATTTGGTTTATGAGGGAGGTAATAGCACTTTCTTTATTTATTAGTTTGTAACAATGTAGTGACATCGTACTTTTGATGTTGGCCTAAATACGGGATTCTCTAATAAAAACCTGGTTCCTACTTTACCGATCTTTTTTCCTTCAGTTTCGACTTACTTAATATTTTTTTTAAAGAAAATAAAAAGAATAAAAAGAATAATGGTTAAGTATTAGGACAATAGTGAAAATGAATTAAAATTATTGGAGGTTGTTTTATTCTACTTGCCCTAGAAAACTTTGTGATTATTTATATAATTTAGCAGAATTTAAATTTCATGAAATTCTTTTCGTTTCCGTAATAAAAAGGAACCCTTGTAATTTCATCACGGTTATTCTTTCTTTCGTCTTTTACGGTTCCAAAGTTTTTATAATTTGAGACTTACCAGTAGGAATTTACTATTTATGCAAGTACTTTGATTTTTAAATAAAACTCTTCATATTATTATAAAGAGGTATAAAAAATATTTTTCACACATTACATCGTATCATATAAAAGTAAACTTGAGTTTTAATTCATAAATTTTTTTTAAAAATTTAAAATTAAAAAAAAAAAAATTTGAAATACATGCCTCCAAACTTAAATATAATGTTTTATCTATCTTCATTGCTTAATAATGACAAGTTTGAGAAATCTAAAAAAAAATTCCTCATTCTATTATTTAATAAGATCTTTCAGACAAAATTATTTCCATTAAGTGAGTTTCCCATGTTACTGAGTTTTTATTATGATACTCAGTTGCCCGGTTTCTTGTAAATACGATTTTTCGAAATTGTATTTATATAATAATTCTACGAAAGTATTGTATATTTACTTTTATAATAGTAGATATTTAAAGCCAATATCAATAAAATATATGCAGCAGCATTAGTGGATCTGAAGTAATACTTCTAAATAATTTGATATCTCCATCTAAGGAAAAAACCTCCATTTAGGTTTAAATCTTCGTTCACTTCAATATCTTGTTCAAATTTAATATTTCCAAGTGTAATATATCCAACAACAATGTATGTATCTAATATACACATTAAGAATATACGATCCATTTCATGAAACTTTTCCGAGAATATATTCAAATTTAACCATTTGCAAAAGCAATCATGCAAAAATAGATAAAATCGGTATATACAAAGTTGGTAAATTAAATTAAGAAAATAATATAAACGCCCGACGATGATTTGAGCAAATTTTCGATTGTATAGTACTGCAAAATAATTTGATTATGTTAAATAATTTTGATTCAAATTTACGCAATGTAAAATAAAGGAATGTATAATTAAATAAAGGTGCTTATAATTAAATTTCAATTCATTCAATAAAAGAAATTATAATTTGTGTCTAGTCAAAATATATATTTCAAGTATTTCGACAAGCTTTCGCTATTAAATAGAAACTTGCTCAAAACAATTAAATAATTTATTTACGTATTTCAAAATTTAGTGTCCAAGTAAAATTGTATTTATACATTCCTTACAAAATTTGCAAATTTAAATGTATATTTTGAAACAAAGAGAAAATTCACTACATCAAATAAAAATTAACAGGGGAAAAGTATTTAAAACACTCAAATAGCAATTTTTTTTAGTGATTAAGAAAGTATAGCAAGATGAAATTAAGCAAGAGTGGTCTAGGAGATTATCAGAGAAAGAAGTTTTCCTGACGACCTTAGAAAACATTTATAGAGAGCGAGGTCCCCACGTCAGAATCCATTTAACTCCAAGTTTTGCAGTTGGCTGGATATTATTTTTCTTCTTCTAAAGGCTCTGGTTCCATTTACTTGGTTTTGTTCTTGGCAAGGAGTTCGGTGGCACTCGTAATCCCTATCCATTCTTGGATTTTACTCAACCATAACTTTCTACTACGACCGGTTTTCGATCTTCACGCAATTTTTCCCATCGTTATTGCTTGCAAAACTCATATATCTCATACCTGAGCACGCGCCACAGATAGGCAATTTTACGTTGTTTGATGGTTTGCAAATGTTCCAGTTTCTGACTAACCCATCGCCGAGCTTCTTCATTGGTGACTTTCTTAGTCCAAAATGTAGGTATTATGCGTCTGTAGACCCACATTTGACAATTTCTGGTATGTTTCTTAATAGTCCAGGCCTCGAACCTGTATACATGTATTGACCGGAAGAAACACAAGAGTAGAAAAATTCGAAGAAAAATTTTCGGGCTACGAGTGGAAATCGGTTCTCATTTTGTCTAAAGGCACTGCGGGTAATTTTAATGCGAGTTTTTATCTCTATCTCATTGTCCTAATTTTGAGTAAGCCAAGTTTCAAGATATTTATATTTAGTCAGAAGTTCTTGTTTGTGACTTACCACAGCTATGCTCGGATTGTTAGAGGTGACCATAAACTTTGTCTTGAGGGCATTCTTAGGCTAAATTTAATACTGTAGGGCGAGATTAGCTATTATTTAATACATAACCCACTCTTTGTGAAGGGTTCTCCTTGTAGGTTTTACGGATTTTTTTTTAAATTTAATTCAAACTAAACTTTAACTACTTTTGACATGAAAATAAAAATGTTACAGATTTTAAATTTAATGAGGCAATATATTTTCGGAACCGGATATACTAGACATTATAAAGAATAAAAAATATTCAGATCATTTTTCCCTGATGCAGTTTACCTTTATTATTGTTCAAACTTATAACCTGTTATTATTATTTAGACCTGTAACATATGTTACTCAAAAAGTAATAAATTGACAGATAGTGCTTCAACTTATGTCATTCCTGTCCTTTAGTAATAATGCCAAGATGTATCTCATACTTCGAACTAAATAGATTGAATAGAAAGGACTAATTAAGAAATTATTTAGATTTAGCTAATAATCAGTTATTTAAACATGATTTCACCAGGATTTATTTGTACTTACTTATAACGATTGGAATATATTTACTGAAATGGAAGTGATTAGGTTACGAACATATCACGTACTCTATCATACAAATTGTTTTAATTGCCTTGTACGAAAATGACCAACAGTTATTTTTTTCGTCTCGAAACGCGTCACTTCGTGAAAGTTATTGCGTGCCTATTTAGCTTATTCAAAAGAGCGATCTTCTTCAATTTGCATAGAATAATTTTCTCTTTCATACTTTAATTTTCTAACGAATAATTCTAACTTGTAAACTTTGTTAGAATAATAAGGCATACAAAGAAATTTTAAACTACGTAAGAAGATTACTAATGTTCATTTGATAAATGTTAAGGCAGTTTTCCACAATGAAGTCTGGAATATTTATTTGAATAAACGCAATATTTTTAAATCACCTTTTTTATGGGTTTTATGCAATATGTAAACATATTCTATCGCAGTCTTTTTCTATTACCTTGTTTCTACATATTTCTAACAATTTAAGCATTGCTCTCCGACGATTCCTTCTTTGTTGATCGACCTATCTACGTATGAAAACCGGACAAAATCCGTTCAGTATCTACTATGAAAATAACAAATATCCCAATAGACGGACGCCACGGGAACATTGTGTTATAGTGTGCAATAATTAGGAAAGGAAAAAAAGAAATATTAAATTATTCGAATAATAAAAGAAACGAAAATTTCTTGAGAAATATTTTTCCTGTAGCTCTGTTCCATTTTTCTCCATTTTTTCTTCTAATTGTTTTCTATTCACCCTCTATCTACACTTCCTTTCGTTTCTCGTCTCTCTTGATACATAATATTATTGTTAGTTCGTATGTTGAAAAATTAAATAATGACATATATTGAAAGAGACTAGTCAGCGGAAGGACAGAACTGTTTTGAATTTTTCAGAAGAACAATACTGTTTAAAGCTTTTGATAGGAACAGCACTGCTTTGAGTTAAAAAAAAAAAGTTTTCAGTTTTTTAGAAGAAAACCGTTCTTTTGAATTTCTTTTAAAAGGTCATTATCGTTTTTAGTTTTTTATTGTAATGACATTCTAAGGACAACTTACCTTTTGTTACCTTCTTGTTCCTCGGAAGAAAGCATTGATTTAAGTTTCTCAGAAGAAGAGAACTTTTTTGAGTTTTTATATTGAAATTTGATTTCCTTAAAATAATTTTGCTATTCGTAGAGTTCCTGTTCAAAGGAACGAGACTTTGAATGACGCCCGAAGCCCATATTGGAAATAAATCAGGAGTGCAGAAGGAAATAGGCGAAGGGCAGGAAAGCAGAAAGTGATTAATTTTAAAGGAAGATTAATTTTTTAGATGACATGTTCGGAGGATTATTTTATTTACACGACAGAGAGCTGCTTTTTTAGAAACTTGGTTGTTATATTTGAAAAGACTCCCAAATTTTGAGTAATAGTTTCCTATGTCATCTTCACACTTAAATTGCATTTAAAAATTAATTTGCAAATTTCAACTTTTTGTTCCATAGTCGAGGAATTTTTCAGCAAAATATAGACTTTTTCTCTAATTTTATTATTTCAACTTCTTTGCAATAATCCATACAAAGACATAACTACGTGAATATAGATTGTATCTTATCAATTAATGAAAGGATTTCACGACTAACTCAGTAGTTTTTATAATAACCTCGGAGTGACAAACTGAAAAACTTTACTTCTTTTGCCATAGAAATAATTAAAATCTAATATGTGTAAATATTACTGACCAACAAAATCTATGATCTATAGCTTTTTGAGTCATTGGGTTCCCTTTTCTAGTCATTAGTCTTTATCAACGTATAAATCCTACTTAACATTAGTACTTTTTATCAATATCATATTGCTTCTGATATTTAGTTGTTTCAATAATTACTAATTAAACGGACTAAACAAATTTAATGTTAAGTGTAAACAGGATTTATTACGTCCATGTAAAACAGTACATTTCAATTGGGAATTCTTTGATAGAATAGAAGATAACAATTTTCATTAAAAAAATATATTGTTTTACATCAATTACCGAGATCCTTTTTTCCTTTTTTCCTTTTTTCTCTATATGATGTCGGATAAAATTAAAAAAAAAGTATTAAGGTGCGATTCGGTGAATTCTTAAAAAAATGTAAAAATTTCAATGTTTGAGGAGTTTGGTTATGTTTTCAGAAAATAGTGTTTTAATAGCTTTTCAAAGTATGTAAAGAGTTTATTTTTATAGTATATGTAGATTTGTGTAGTATATACAATGTTTCATACATTACGAAAGTCATTTTATTGCCTATTAATAAAACCTATGTTAAAGATGGGATAATTGATTCAAAGGAAATATTGCATTAAAAGTAAAAATTGTTACGGTGCTTTCGCTATTTAACAGTAATTTAAATCTAACCGAAATATAATTCGATTAGATTTAAATTAATACAGATTATTCGAAATTTACTTGTAGTTATTAAAACAGTTCTAAATAACTCAAATCATTAAATAAAACGTAGACTAAACTACAAATATGGTTACTTATATTTTCAAAATCCCTGTAATATTATCTATATTACCTATATTTAGAACGAGTTAAGAGAAATTAAGCGTGCGATCTACGGTTTCCGCCCGAGAAGCATCCAGGCCACATAATGAATATAGTTTGTTAACGCAAGCTGAAAATATCCCGCTCGATTTTCTCCCTCTGGGCTAACTTAAAGTAACTTTTGTTAAGGAGTAAGATAATCGAACCAACACAACGTAAGAGGACAACATTTGGTTTTAAAATTTTAACGTGCATATGTATCCGCCTAAACCTATAATTGTATTGAACTTTAATATTTCTGATAGTGTTTGCATGCCTTAATTCTTCAAAGTTTCTTTACACTTCACAAGTTTATAATGGGCCGACGAGGGTTGAAAACTTTTGTAATTGGTCAACGTTATTAATCACCTCATTTTTTTATATATTAATTACATTTCTTATATAAGTAAACAACCAAACCACGACACCAAATAAAAATGCTATGAAAAATATAACAAATACATTCGGCAAGTGTTAAAATAGGAAATAAATGACAGAATTTTATCAATGTATTATTCAGAAAGCCCAACGGATTTCACATTTCAAACGTAATAAGGTTAGAAGAGCGGTTCAAACTGACCAAGATTCTGTTAAACAAATAAAATAATTTTTTTATAATTTTTATCACCGAGGTGCTGTCATAAATTTTTATTACAAAACTTATATGTTTTACTAAATTTAATTCAAGTTTCCACAATTATTATCTACTACTAATCGCCATCTAGTTAGCAGCAATAATATGCCTTTCTTGTAAAATTCTGGTGACTGATTCAAAAAGCTGTGGGACGTCGTTTTGGAGATCTTCTTCAACATCGAATATTTTTTCACGTGAATGGTTACTTAGAGCCCTGAATTATATCTATTTAAATCTAATGGTAATCAAAGGTCGCAATTTCCGGCGAGTATGGTGGATGAGTGAATAAACCCCAGCCTAACCCTTCCAATTTATCATGAGTCCATTTTGCAACATGTGATCTAGCATTATCAC
Source organism: Druceiella hillmani (assembly GCA_039881145.1). NCBI lineage: Eukaryota > Metazoa > Arthropoda > Insecta > Lepidoptera > Hepialidae > Druceiella > Druceiella hillmani. Next base: position 6,363,983 of record JAYKKI010000098.1, on the reverse strand, counting down.
ATGGAAAATAAATTCGATAGTGTTGATTACTCAATTTGTTAGCTAATCAGTCCAATTGGTCTCAGTAAATATCTGCATTAATTGTAGGGAAAGTATTTCCTAATGAATAATGCCCTTGATATTCTACCGGAAGCTGAGCATCACCTTTTTGAAAAATTTTTCTAGTTTGGATACTGAAACTCTTCTTTCTTTTATTTGACACCGAGTCATTTATGTTTGCGTGTATGGTTAACGTAGGTAACCCACTTCTCATCGCCAGTTACTAACTGATTCATTCAGTCGAAGTTACGTTGCAATGTCAACAACTGTCGAAAATCAACTCTATACTGAAGGTGACATGATTACAACGTATTTTGAAATATTTCCCAATTCGTGCAAATGTGTTTCTATGGTGCCACGACTGCAGTTTATCTCATCTGTCAATTGAGGAGTCGTCAGTCAATGATCCTCCTCAGTTAGGCGTCCACAAGATCGTCCTCAAGATCAATTCGACCACAAGATCGTCCTCATTATTGGACTTTCTGAACTTTCTTTACCATCGCGTAAGACACCAAGGATTTGCCAATCGCATGACATATATTATTTGTGGTAGCCTTTGCATCCTAATCCAGACGAAATTCATAAACTAATAGAATACGTATTTGATATCGATATCTAAATATGATATTTAAATCCATTGTCTTTTATATAATTCACTAATTCACTTAAATCTTCGGCGCTGACTGTTGTCAACTGACTGCACTTTGGCCTATTTATACCCTACGGTAAAACTTTTTAGAAGTTTCGAAAATCTTTCTAGAAACGTCCCTACATTGTGACTAAAAACTTATTAGCCAACCTAATACGCATATATATATAAATATATATGACTATATGTATACACACATATATATATACATACATGTATATATATATATATATATATATATACATATACATATATGTATATATGTATTACTACCCTGTTATCAACGGTAGTAAATATAAATGCTAAAAAATATGCCCGAGGAGGAATAACTAAATTCGCCGCTACTCATTTAATTTTTAAAACAACAGAAACCGTTAAATTTAACACGTAAAATTTTTGTATTAATTTGTCGCATGGCATTAAGTGATCTGACAAATTGTGTTCAAAATGATACCTCAAGTCTATGTAATGGACCCGACAAAAATCAGTATTTAATTCTGTGAAACAGGATTCCTTTGAATATCCAAGACCACACCGGCGAAGCCACAAAAAAATGGTATTAACTAAGTAATCCACACATCATAAAGTATCAAAATTAATACAGTCCCTACGTCAAACATAAAGTTTATGGGTGACTATTCGCAAAGAATCGATGGTTTATGTAATTATCGTCTGCTAGCCGCCTATTTGTTTAAAAACAAAAAATCAAACATTTTCGATTTGTTTATTTACGCATTGCATGACAATTAATGTGCAGACTTCAACGAGGTACGCAGTATTTTATATTTTAAGTACAATTTAATAAGGATTATTTGTTTCAATTTTTAGAGGCCGAAAAAAAAATTGGCTTGTGATTATTGATACTAACAATTTGGTAAAAAAATCAGGCCATCAAAGGCTTGAGCAAAGAAGTAATTAGCACTAACTGAGATCCGGAAAATTAAACAGAAAATTAAATAAATTCATAACGTTTTGCTGGGTGGTTCCTGGTTAATCGTTTCCCAAGGGCTGTTCAGCATTTTACATGGTTCAATATTACGTATCGTTAAAGATTGAAAAGTAAATCTTCATGACCAGAATTTGTTTTTCTTATATCTTTTCAGATATTGGACACATTGTCATAAATTTTATTAAAGGTTAATCTAAAACTAAATAGAGTGGTTTAATTACGATAGAAGTATTTTATTTCCCTAAAAGAGTTAAATTTGGTATGCAATTCATTTATCAAGAAAGGAAATTTAATAAATCAGTTTATATTAATGTTGTTACAAAGTGACTTCATTATATTCATTGTGAATGCACAGATACAGGCCATCTAGATTTTTTTATAAATTTATTTTTACATAGGTTCCGGTAAATTTTTTAAATTAATATAAAAACTTATTTCAAAAAATTTAAAATTTACTAACATATAATTTTTCTGTTTTCGTTTCGCCCATTTCTTAGTGGAAAAAGTAATTTGGCGAACTTTAATATTCTTTAAGGCTATGTAATATACAATCACTGTGTCTTATTTGTAATTTTTACATATATATATATATATATACATATGTATATATATATATATACATATGTATATATATATATATATATATATATATATATATATATATATATATATATATATATATATATATATATATGAACTATCTACGTATTGCGTATTCCTATTTACAGCTCGTAAATATTAAAAGGTTCTGAAACTCTCGTGAGAGAGACGAGATTCGCAATCCCCACTTGAGCCAGCGTTACACTAAATTTTGCAAGCATTTCTTTCATTTTTTCGCGTCAAGATCGGAGCAGCAGCTAGGTCTATCTACCCGTCATAGGTACGATTTATTATGCAAAACTTTGAATGTTGTGATTATAGACGACATCGATATCGATCATTATTGGTAAATTATCCAAATTTGTAGAAAAATTAATAAATTGGGGTCTATTGAAAATAAAACACATAAAGACCGATCTACTATTTGCACTAAGGCTAATCAGTGGAATGTGAGGCTACATCCCTCCATTCCCTTGCCTTCCAGAAAGTGTTATTTTTGTGAAGCAAGATCTAAGTGTCTATAATTAGGACAAAATAATACCACCATATCTTACATTGGGATCTTCAACGAGAATCTTTAACCGCTAAACCCGCTACCGTGACTCGTATGATTTATAATAACCACTTCCGGCGGAATTATGCCCTATTATATTACACTTCATTTATAAGTTTATGTATAAGGAATATTTTTGCTTTATATTGTTTGGAATAAATTTATACAAATATTGTAAACAAAATATGTATCTTATAAATAAAGCATTTTTGATGACCTTATTATCTTAAATAATATTTAATGCCCAAAGATTAACGCCATTTACATAGAGAAAAATATTTTGATCCAATTACGTTATAGAAAAAGTAAAGCGCTATTTAACTTTCTGATATTTAACTTTCCAAAATAATTTCTATTTACTAAATTTTCTCTGGTATAACGTTAGTCACATTTCAAACAAACTCTATTTTGATTCAATATATTAAACAAGTAGATAGTGTGCCCGCGTTGAATAGGGTGAAAGAAAGTTGAATGTATAACGAAAACAATTTTACGCCATGTTTATAAAACTTATAAATAAAAGAAGCATTCAAAAACGATTCAGTAAAAATATAATTTTTTACGATACGTATCAAATTAATAAATAATTGAAAACTTAATTGGCAAAACTGTTAAAAGAGTTCTAAACTACTCGTACTTAAATTTACAAACCGAAGGTATATTAAGCCACAAATGTATATGGGTATTGCTTTAAATTCCTCCTAATGTAAATGTAAATACTTGTACAATGTAAACAGAGATAATACTAAAGCGCGCGGTCTGCGGTTTCCGTCCAACAAGCATCCGGGTCACGCGATGAATATGATACATGATGCGGTTTGTTAACGGAAGGTAAGACTATCTCGCTCGATTCTCTCTCACTCTGGAGCAGCTAGAAATCTCGTACTGTTTAGAAATAAGTTATCCGTACTGATGTTTAATGTAAGTGGACTATTTTTAAATTCTCCCTACGATATATTCGTCATTATATCAAATCGATAATTGGGATGAATTTCAATAATTTTTACCATATTTCTATGCTTCACCCCTTTTAAGTTCCGTTGCCCTTCTTTGTATACAAAACACGAATCAAAACATTTTTTGTTCGAAAATACGCAGGCGAAAGTTAAACGTTTTGTAACGGGCGAAAGTGAAAAAGCAAAAGGCGGAAGCCGGCGAAAGTTATAAATGTTGCCTACCATTAATATATACATTGTCAGTTCACTTTGTATATCACGCATCTTTGCAAACAGAAAGGAATCGGCAGTAACCGATACCTGGAAAATAAAATGGAAAAAGTGAACGCTTCCATGGAGTTTCTGAAATAAAATTATATCATATACAAAATGTTTAGATATGCTATTTTTGAGTACTTTTGTGATTCTTGGTCGATTAGCTCCCAAGAGTTTTTAAGCATTTTGCATGTTATAAGGTTAGGTAATATATAAAGTTAAAAGTAAAGCTTATTGGATATATTATTAATTCTTTTCTCACGGTCTTTTAAATATTGTACAAAATTTCGGGGATAGATATCATAAAATGCTAGACTGGCATTTAATTTCGAAACGGACTTGTAAAAAAGTGGAGAAGTAGTAACTTAAGCATTTAGAAGGGTTATTTAAATTAATCATATTTAAAATTATTAGACAAAAGTTACAAAATACAAAAAAATTTAGGAAAATTCAAACTAGCAATGTTAGAATGGAATAAATTTGTTCGGAAAAATAACAAATTAAAATTTGTATTATGGTTTAATAAATTTTGATTAATTATGCATGAATATTCAGATTTGATTGTTTATGAATTCTCTTTATTTTAATTTTTAGGTAATTTTTGGTATTAAAAAAATATAAAAACTTACCGTTTTTTATTGTTTTTCACACAAAATAATACTATTATAATTTTTTTTGTGCATGGTAATATTTACTCTGTGAAATTATTATTCAACGAATTTAAGTCAACCTGAAAATGGCGTTAGGCTAACATCATATGCCGGTGAAAAGCCAAGGAAGGATTCTGTCCAGATTTCAAGTTATCATCAAATGTACCGTCATAAATTTTGATTAATTATGGATGATTATTCAAATATCCAATAGTTTATCCATTCTGTTTATTTTACTGCTGAACAGTAATTTTTAGTATTAAAAAATATCAAAAATTACTGTTTTTATACTGTTTTCACAAAAAATAATACTATTATAATTTGTTTATGCATGTTAATATTTACTATCTGAAACCAAAATAAAACGAACATAAATTGGTCTGAAAATGGCGTTAGGATAACATCATTTGCCGGTGAAAAGCTATAAAAGATTTTGTTCAGAATCCAAGTTATTATCAAACCTACCGTCATGTATTTGGGTATGAATGTATATTATAATTATCCGCAACTGCCATAGATACCGTAAAATATATACATGTATATTTATATGCCTATATGTATGTATGTTTATATATATATATATATATATATATATATATATATACATATATATATATATATATATATATATATATATATATATACATATATATATATATATATATATATATTTTTTTTTTTTTTCCTAATAAATAAATTGCTCTTAATGCTTGTGAACATGCTACGTTGACGGTGATGACAATACCCAGTTTTCAGATTTGCGCCCACTATGGTCAAAATTTAGCACTCGGATTTATTTACCGTAATTGCAAGTGTGAATTAAGTGGCCTAAAATAAATTTTTGGATTTTTGCAGTTTTCATTCTAATGTAATTTTTCTTTTTATTTTTATCTCTGTAAGGTAATCTTTTACATAGGGAAAATTGACATAAATAATTGAAAATATATTAACAGAAATACCTTGTACACTTAAATGTTTAGATATAATATGTCTAATTATGTACACAATCTTCATAATATGATATCTACTCTACTATATAATAAGTTTTATTTTGGTAATCATGTATATTATCATATTCGACGCAAAACATGATCTAATTTCGAACAGTTATTAGCTAGTGGCAACGTTCTTACATATCGAAGAAATCAACGATCGATCAACAATAGCTAGAACTAGTTTTAATCAGAAATTCATTCTGTGATCTAATTCTCTTTTTCGTTTAAGGATTATCACCATTATATCTACCAGCATCAGAAATTAATAAAAAAACAGATATTGACGTTATTAACAATTGGAAAATTGTAACTGTGATTCTGAATTCCACATTTTCGAAACCATACAATCACATGGTGAAAAATAATGTTAATATTAATAAACAATATCCTTAAATTGATTTTAAATGAAAGAAAAACGTTACTAGCTTGTCTTAACTATCATGTTTATTAATTTCAGTCAGTATTTTGTGTTCCTGCCTATGGTTTTTACTACAGAAACAGTTGTCGCATCACATTATTATGGTAGAATATTAATTGTAGCAAGACATATTTTCTATTGGAATTTGATATTTTGAAGATTGATATTACCGAAAAGAGGAGACAGCGAAGGTTGATAAAATGTTAATGTAGTTCAAACTATCCATGTAACATTCGCAATTTAATATTTTGTCTATACCATTCGCGATGAACAGCATTCATATGTCATTCGCGATGAACAGCATTCGATTCGATTGACACCACTATCACCTAATCAAAGAACAGTTGTCCCAAATAACTGGAAAATAAAAGAAATTAGTCAATTTTAATTTTTCGCTGTACTTCTATAAATTGTGATATCAAATAATTATGTGCGTTTTTTACATAAAATTATTGAATGAAATTACTTAAAAAGCACATTCGTTGAAGGACTGAACTAATGAACTCAATTCTTAGAACGAATTAATTTAAACATCCTGAATATTTGCTTAGTCCTTTTCTCTCTAAGACCTGTGTTATAGAGCCTGTATAAGTATTTTTATGTTGGTATGTGAGAGTAATAGCTTCTTTTCTACATTGTTAATATTAAGACCTGCTTTGGTAAATATTTTAGCAGTCCAAGCATTTAGTGAGTCTCCAATTTGCTCTGACACACCAACAGCTAATTTTTTTTTATATTTTAGGAGCTCCTTGAAAAATGGTTTGTCTTTCTGAATCGTGATCACATTTTTTGGTCCATTGGTTTTCATATTTACGTTAAAATCGATCTCAACTGACCACTTAAGTACATTCTGCACTGCTCTCTTTGAACGTTCTGTCACTGGGGCAATTTTGTATTTAGTAATATAAAATTGACCCAGTGACAAAACGTTCAAAGAGATGGGTGGGGAATGTACTTATATTTAATATAATTTTATATGCTACGTAAAATGTTTTTTTCTGGACAAAGTTAACTTTTAAAACATTACGGTTTAAATATTACGTAGTTGTTTATACAATTTAAGGTATAAACGCAACAAAATGCGGGAGCCTGTATATTTACAATGTGTATTGTAAAACACCACTAATATTTCTTCTCAAAATCCAAATATGATACTTTTTATGAGCTAGATATTTAATGACCTCAATTGGAAATATCTCTATTGTTTTAATCTCCTTATCTCCTTTGTTTTTTTATATAACTAATCGCGTTGTAAGCAATATAAAACCCTTCACCTAATACTTTTGACAATTTATTCGTGTTTATATGTATATACGCTAGAAATGGCTTAAATGCTTTATTAGATATGGCTTAAATTCGGAAAATGGTACTTTTCACTTATTAAGAAAAGTTCAATAGAACTGTTAAATTATTTATAAACAAAATTAAAATCCAACTGCATCATAATCCTTTAAGACTTTTTGTTAACTGTAAAGTTAATTAGTACTCAGATGTATGCTAACAAATTATTTAACAAGAAAAACTTTTCAACATATATGTCCGTTACGTATTTAAACTCAAAATTATTATCACTATTCTAAGTCCAGATAACTCATTATCAGTCTAATTTTTAAATACTTTAATTGCTTTATAATATATGAAATAATCCACATGGACTTTCTTAACTCAGTGTCCAATTCAAGAAATTATCTACCCTTGATCCATATTTAGTTTCTCAATTGCTAATGTGCTAAACACGGTCAATCATTTTGTAAAGGTTTCTTTACTATTTACACCACTAAATTATAGAATTTATTTGATCCTAACTAAAATTTCGCCCTACACAGTCCTGCATAAGTCGTTTGGAAAAATTATACTTCTATGGATTTAGATGTACTATTTTTTTCCGCTGAAAACTTATTTAACTGCATGCCTTAATATTTTCTTTTTTCCTATTAATATATCTTATTATATATAGTTATTTTTTGTTAATTATTTTATCAAAAATAATCTAATTTCATCTACTGATTGTAGCAAAGGGGAAGAGATTTTTTTGAAGCAAAATGTCCGCTGTATATACAAATTTTCCATTAAAGACCAATAAATAAAGAGTAAATAAACTTTTTATATGTACTGATGTGCACGGAATTCACTATATTTGATAATACTTACCGGAAAGAAAAAGAAACAAAAATTAACAAAGTTGTTTTAGACGAAATTTTAAGCTACGATATAATATATACACACACATATATATATATATATATATATATATATATATATATATATATATATATATATACACAAATAATAAAAAATAATTTTATTATTTTACCTACTATAACCTTCGTAGACCAATAAAAATATTGCACGTATATGAAAAATACTAGTTTCATTTAGAATCATTGCTGTAGCTTGCAACTTTTGCTCTGGCTTATTAAAACCTACTCCTTTTCATATTTGGAGTAGTTTCGGAAATAAGCATGGAAGATGTGTTTTATTATATCATTGAAGTTGTAATACCTTAAATATCATATCTAACTCTAACTAATACCATAACTAACTCTATTCAATGACGTCTCACAATATTTTTGGATTTTAAAAGAAAAATTCGAATTCTCAGTCTCTTCCCTCTCCCCAAAAAATTTCAATATTTTTGAGTGTAAGCTAATGGTCTATGTTTCGGTCAACATTTTGTTGTTATGATACGATTCTAAGTTTCTATGACGCTCTGTTTCCGAGAAAAGCGATTAAGATGAACGAACGGACTTACACGTGAGTAATCCATTTTCTCTTTTGAGATAAGGAATCCCAAGAATGTTTGCTCACCAAAGACATTGTTGAAAAATGGTTTCGGGTAATTTAATTTAAAAATATGCAGAAGAAGTTGACGGCTTTTTTGGTTCTGTACCGCAAGGGGAAAAACAAAACCATTATAAGGTAACTCACTCGTTCATTCTCACAGTAGTCGTTCTCAAAAATAATTTCAAGTAAAGATTTTTAAAAATTCGGTATAATAAATACGTAGAATGACAGGCTCCGCACTCGATTTTTTCTGAATTTAAGGAAATTATTCAATGTTCATCAGATCTGTCGCTGTTGACTATAATCTCTCTAGAGAGCTTGCTGGGTCAATCATAAATAATAAATCCACGTCAAGCAACAGACAATTTCTTTATCATTGACAATAACTGTTTACAAGGTTGACTATCACTGTCGAAGTACCAATTGCTCGAACTGTATACTCAAGTAAGTTGATTAATCTGCGAAAAGAAATGAACTGGACTGATTTTTGCACTATCGTAACATCTCTTATGGGTCTTCACATGATACGTTTGTTCAGTAGATGGTTATGAGCCCGCGGCCACTTGATCATCGCATCTATTACTGCAGGTTTGTGATAGAGCTCTCGCTTGCTTCTTCCGCCAAGTGTGAATTACATGCAGTGATACATTTTTCTGATGCTAAGAGCACTACCCTATTGACATTCATTGTCAGTTATGCAAAGTTTATGGGCAACAATATTTAGATGTCAAAAACGTGCGAAAGTCGATCAGAAATTTCAAGAATGGACGTACAGATGTCCATGACGCACAGCCTTCCAGTCAGTCTTTGGTTTCTGAGAAAACAATTGCAAAAATGGAGAAAAAATTGTTGAAGATCGGCGTGTGATGGTTTGCCAGTCATGCGAAGGGTTTTCTGATGTCAATAAGATTAGATTTGACCAGATTTTGATAGACCATTTGTATTATCGCACCTTAAACGGCAACGTATTGAAGCGGCCCACGATTTTCTTGAGCACTATGGAGAAGAAGTTGAAGATTTTATTAAGGGAATTGTTACTGGCAACGAAACCTGTATTACACAACTCCACGATATCTAAATTTGCGGATAAATCTCCTCTGTGGTGGTATCCGAATTCACCGAAGCTGCGAAAGTTCAAACATACATTGTCAGCAAAGTGATAACCACTTTGTTTTCGTGTTGACTCGGTAAGACTGAAAAAACATCACCCTTATATTCAAAATAAAAGGTGGGAATGCTGACAAACGGATTGTGTTTTCGTTACGATGATGCTGGTCCACATACCGCACGAGTAGATCTTCTAGTTTAATTCAGACGAGACATCATCACCTCCCTCACTACAATTTACACTTAGCACTTAGTTATTGTTATCTGTATCTTGGATTGTGACTTCAATCTAAGAAACGACGTGGATGGGATGAATTTCCAGACCAACGACGAGTGGAAAGGCGGGATTGAGTGCTACCTGCGCGACGCGGCGGGAGAGTTCGATTACTAAGATATACAAACATTCCACAGCGGCTCTAAATCTATATCGATCGCAATGATCATAACGGGAAAAATAGCTGAAAGTTCAGCATTTCCCTTAATTTACAATTTATTGCCAATAAAAGTATATTTCTATGTGCACGACTTTTTATTTATTAGTTAATTCTAACTAATGTCTGAAACTACTCCTCTGACTTCAGAAATTATTTTTCTGTCAAAAGGCCCATATCTAAAAAAAATATGTATAGTATGATCATCACGATACAGTTTACAAAGAAAGAGCAATATTAAAAAAATGTAATGGTATTCGCGGAATACTGTAATGTACAGAGATACCGTTATATATTAATACGCCAATAATATAAAAATATGTATAAATTACTATATATAAATTTGCTTTTTTCGTCATTTTGGAGATAGATTTCTCCAAAATTGTTAAATTTAAAAGTAAACTGCATGACACGTTTTTCTTACAATTCAATAATTCAAGAAACATTAAGTTTTTTAAATTAATGAATTGAAAAAACGACTGATATCGATTTATAAACTTTAATGAAATATACAAAGAAACAAATATTTACAAGGAAGCAAAAATGTGTTTACTTAGGTATTGCATTGTGATAATATCAACAAAATTAATATTTAACAAGCTTAAAATTAAAATAGTGTTAGTGTAATAGTTATCACATAAAACTGTCAGTCTTGGAGGTATAAATAGAATTTTGGATATTTAGGCTTACTCTGCAATGAAATCTCAATAAGCGACTGAATATGTAGTAACAAATAGTGCCTCCAAAAAAGAACAGCACAAACAAAATTTCATAGACATTAAATTTCATCAATTATACATTTCTAGAAACACTTAAACCACTGTCTTACTGATACTCTCTGTGACGACATCATTTACATTTGTATTTTGCGATAACTCCATGATTGTTTCCGCGAAGAAACTTTGGTAAAACAGATTTTACGTTTCGCCATAAAATTATAAATATTCATCAGAATACCCTTTCAAACGCTAAATAAATATGTCTGCACGGAGTGTTAATTGGGCAGTCGTTATTTTAAATGTTAGAGAAAGGGCTGTAATTACAATTTAGTACCTAATTAGTATTCTCTAAATTTCATCAATAGTCTCTAATTTTTCACGGTACAAGTTATAACGTGATCCATGATGGGTATTTCATACGTAAACCGCCAAGCAATATCCCGCCCGACTCGTAGAAATGCGATGTAATTTTGCTGTCAATAGGCAAACTATGTCGAACGAAGCAACAAGGGAAATTTCATACATGGTCTTAGAAGTATTTGAATGGGCAGAATGAATTATAATTATTCGATCAGTATATTATATAAGACAAATCTTTTCTGGTTATACTATTCCAGGATTGACCGTCACGTTCCACGCAATCTTTTTTCATAGCTAAGTGGGTGACAAAATTTAATAGATAATATAAAAGTAATCATTTCCTTCCATTATTCACTAAATTATTTTAAATAAAAATTAATTATATTTGAAGTGACTATTTGTGAATTAAATTTATCCTTTAAGGGATATTTTTACTTAAATATATTAGTCTGTAGTACGGAATAAATTGCATTTATATTATATTGCATATAATATATATAGTTCTTGTTCAAGTACATATATTTTTAACTACGTTTTATCTGCAGTCGATTAGATTACTAATTACTTAGTAAATTCGACGGTAAAAAATTTGTAATCATGCACTTCGAGTACATATCATATTTTGGTTTTATAGAAGGTTTAATAAAAAGTGGGAAATCAAGTGATTGGAATATCTGGTGTGGTTGTGGGAGGACGTAGCGACTTGAGAAATTATGAATTTCGGAGGGACAGAAGAGGCACAGCGGACATTTAATTAAAATTTGTTTTAATTGTTAAAATCCTTACAAGTTTTTCCTTCGACTCATAAACTTAGCAATTTTGGAGATGGCGAAGGAGGAGATAGATAGTGAACATTTTAAACGAATACAGTATCTTAAAAAAAAATCGAAAAAATGTTTTGAGTTTCAAATATAGAATTAAAAAGAAAAATAGAATATGGAATGAAATAAAAAATAGAATTGAAAAATGAAAAATAGAATTAAAAAGATCTATAAACTGAGATGGTTGCGTCATAGGTCCAACGCATATATCTTTAATCTTGAAAAATCTTTTTTAATCGATCCTTTATCATCATAAATTGTCACTGGTCAAATTTTTGTAACTCCAGAAATAATGTTACACAACATGTAGGGACATTCAATCGTACTATTACGCCTTTTTGTCATGTTTATCAGTTTTTGTCTACATGTAAGTCAGTACGTGCATATCAATTTATTTTTCTAGTGGACACATCAGATTTAAAAGTATTTTCGAAATTTTGTTTTTAGAACGTTCACATATCAGTTTTATATTATTTTTTACCTTTGTGGAAAAGGGGTTTCTTTACCAAAACGCACTTTGCAAAGTTCCTCTTTATTTCATGTATATAACAGCTTGCTTTCTATACATCGTGTACTAAAACGTTAAATGTAGCATTCGACTAGCTTTCATTAATCTAGTACAAATATTCAAGATACATAGTGATTTATGTAAGTTTTTATTACTGAAATAGTTTCTTATGTTAACGTGCCTAGCGATTATTTGCTTTTGATGCAAGCCAAATATATCGAAGAGAATAACTGAGATAATTTGGTTCATTGTTAGATTAATTATAATAGTTGCAAACATTGGCACACAGAGGATTATGTCATTGAACGTTACCCTAAATAGACATGATGAATTTATTTCTGATAGAGATGTACGAACAAAAGTAGGACTAACATTTTCACATATTAAATTCATTCGATCATAAATATACAGTCTCCAAATCGCTCGCAAAATGCGAAATAAATTATAGAGATTAAATATTTAAAGAATTTGTTAACAAAATATTACTATGAGACTTTAATGTTTTATTCTGAAATGTCGGTAGTAACATTTTGCACATATGCAATGGGTGGTATACCCAGCATTAATCGAAATTATAATAATAAAATTTAATATCCGCAAAAACTGTAGCCGGGAAATAATTCGAGTTTCATACTCATAAAGGCCAAAGATCACGAATAGATCCCGAATAATTTTTTGTCCATTTGTTTAATGTTCCATAAGCCCTTGGTTGTTAATTAACATTTAAACATTATTTATTAAAATATTCACGAATATTTTCGGGGCCAAAATATATCTTTAAATAAAATTTGGATAATTTAATTCTTCATTTTAAACATATCGACTTTATATGGTATTAAATTTTACCCTTCGCAGGCAAATAAATTCGGACTATTCATAAATATGTATTTCATCCTGAGATAATATTCTGTAAATTATTAAAACAAGAATATGATTTTACGGAAACGAATTGAAGTGCAGGATAGGGGAACTTTACTTGACTGTTTCCTTAGTATCTGATTAATTTACAATCTAAACGCCTTTATTCACAATGATTACCTAACTTAATGAAGTAAGTACTTGATGAAATAAACCTATTTTTCTATAGTGCGGTTAAAATATTGTAAAAATTAAATTATGAGTATCAATGTGTCATTCAGAAATTTTAGCTTTGTTCCGTCTTCTTACTTGCATCGTTCACCTCCATGTAGAGGATCGTAATATCTAAGAAAAACTTTTTCCAAAATACGTGTATATACCGTCTTTCAACCTTATTCTCGTGGTACTGATAGACCCGGTAGTATTGATTTCGAGTGTAAAGTGAATCGGTTCGACGCATTGGACAACGTCGTCTGGATCTTTGTTCCATTTTCCGTCTACTATACCTGTAACGAAATGTTTTGGGATATCAGTTCTCTCTTGAAATATGCAAGGATCTTGACTAAATAAATTGTAGAAAGTTTAGTATTAATGTTTACTTTTATTAAATATGATTGTAAAGTTAGATGTGTTTCTAATGGAATTCGAGGTATTTTTCTTCACAACTAATATTTTTGCAAAATGGTCTCTTTTCCGTTTCAATTCGTTACACATTTCTAGTTAGAACGAACCATTAATGGCTTCTAAAAAAAAACTTTCGTTTCTATTTTTACGTACATAGATTTATGGAAAATACATAATAAATTATTATGATAACCGTAGGGTAGTTTGAAATAAATTTCATGTTATAATTAACATTTTATGAGTTTGAAAGCCATAAAACGGAAAATTATTACAAAATTTAGACCCATCAACATTTTATTCTGCCTGCACAATGCTATTCAGACCCTTCATTTTACATCAAGTTAGAGTTCAAAATTATTTAATTTCTCTTTCTATAAATTTTCTACCGCACTGAAAATATGGACATAACAAGGTTTAATTTATTTCCTATCATATTCTGAGTTTTAAATTCTATTTTGTAAATATAAGGAAATTTTGACGCAAGAAATAAAATTTTAACGAATGAAATATTTGAAATTTAAAATATACATACGTTTTATTATAACTCTTGTTATTTTAAGTAATTTCTGTCAGTTTATTAGGGTTTCTTAAGAGCAAATATATTAGGTTTAATATTTTATTGAAAATAAAGCGAAAAACCATTTTTTTTTGTAATCATTTGTTATTTTTTTCTCGTTTTTATAATTATCATTTGCTTAAAGTCAAATGCATTTTAGTATATTTTTAAAATTTGATATTGTTACTGATAAAAGCATTTTAGAAAAAAATAGATTAGTTAACTGTTTTAAATTTAATTTTTTTAAGTTTTTGAGCTTTTAGAAGCAATAATTAAAAGACTCCGGATACGAAATATAAAATATAAGGAAACTGATCTCTTGCATGAAATAATTTGGAAAAACACTCAGCAATTGGCTCTCAAACGTTTATTTTGTCATCTCATTTAGTAGATAACTTCATTTAACCATTAAAATTGTAAAGACATCTGCCCTACTCAATGCCATATAATCTCAAAGCCTATAATCTCAAATTGAAAATTCTGCAGAATAATTTCAACGACAAAATTTTCCGTGTTTACGCGTAACATAGTTGAATCAAACAGACGGTGTAGAAAACAAAGAATGTTTCAGATCTCTGCTTTAGTAAGCGAACAATAAAAGAATTAGAACCTTTTAATTTAAAGGTATATTTCAGCATTTTATTATATTAAACTTTGTTAGCGTTATATCATCTGTTAAGGTTCCGTACACGAGAATGAAACAATGAAACAATTCAAGATATTTTGTTGTCCGTCTTTTATCTATGATGGCTTTTTCTCTCAGAAATGGCTGAAGATATCGACCTCTGAAGTTAATATTAAATATTAAAGCCTATATTCTCGAAATTCCGTGAAATATTGATATTCATTTTAACTTAATGAAATAACAATTTAACTTTTTAAATATTACGTAGTTTGATTCTGATTCAATCACAAAATGACTAAGGTTAATTTTCATTGACCTGGAATCTTGAAGAAACGTCTCGTGGCACATGTAAAGGAAAAAAAAAATATTTTTTATCGGTGTGAATTTAGTACTAGCTAAAAATTTGCTGGTTTTTCGATAAAAACTTTTTGTATATTTATATAAAATCTACTTACTAAGCTTTACGATAATGTAATAAAATAGTTTCATTAGTTTTTCCGAAATCAACCGTTTTCTACGCTGCACGAGAATATATAGTTGATATTTGTTTTCTCTAACAATATTTGCATATCAAGTTTATTTTTGACTACAATGACACTAATTGCATAACTCTGACTCATGTAGGTAGTAAATTTTTGTCGAAAAAGTTCGGCGTCGGCTTTTGCCAGAGAAGGTCGGCGGCCGACTTTCTACCGACTCATCTTACATGTCACGAGGCGCGTACCTTCTGATAAATGTTTACCTATTTTATCAGCACGTACTTAGTCGTGTGTGCCCTTCTTTGTTAAGATACTTTTAGTCGCAACATTAATACTGGCGAAAATCGGACAGAGTCCCTCCGATTTTTTGTAGAGTTTACTTTTCTGGTATGCGGGCGTTAAAGTCATATGTTCTCTTTTTATCATCATATATTACGTTACATTGTATAAATAATTACCATAAATATAGTATTTTCTCTTTTTACCGATTCTTCGTCATCTGCATTGCATGTAAGTAAATTTTATCTCGGCTAGAACTTCAGATTGAATCACTATGAAAGTTTCCATAATTTAAATTCATTATTTTTTATGTTAGCGTACTCTGTTCGTATTATATGAATATCACTAATTAAATGAATAGTCCGTTAAAAAAATTTGAATAAATGCAAACGCAGCTTAGACACGAAACCTGATCTTGCATATTGTATTGATATTTGCATACATATTAATTCAGAAATATTTAAATTATTATCTACTGGAAAAAAAATTAATAACTTTAAGTCTTTAGAAATGTTATACGTAAAGCAATATGTTGAAAGATGTAAAGTATTTTAGAGTCCATAAAAATATGAAAGAAAAGCTCAATATTTTAAGATTTCCAATTTATTTCATATTGATTACGAAATATATGATAATTACATCATTAAAATGATCTAGTTCGAGTAGAACTCGCGTATTGACTGTTTTTTACTATTTTATCATATTATCGTAAAGTGTAATAAGAATATATTTCACAAATCTAAAAAAAAAACAAACGAAAACCAAAAATTGTCTGGCTCGTACTAATTTCACACTGAATTAAAAGCAAACAATATTTTTCTTTACTTGTACCACGAGGCCTTCTTTCGTACCAAGTTTTAAGATTTAATGTGTATGAGAATTATTTTAATAGTTTCGTGAGTCAGAATCAAAGTATGTAATATTCAAAAGCCAAATTATTAAGGTATTAAGTTAAAATTAATTTGAATATTTTGCGGGAGTATGGTTACATATGCTCAGTATTTAATAATAATTTCATAGATTGACGCCTCTGGCTATTATTGAGCAAAAGAGCCATCGTGGGTAAACGGAGGGACAAAAAAGAGATCTTAAAAGGTTTCGTTTTTTAATTTTCCTGCACGAAACTCTAAAAGATTATAAAATAAAATGGAAAATAAAAACATTTTAAAACTTTGAATTGAACTTGTTCTATTATTGTATATTTACTAAAGCATAGAGTGGACATATTGCCTGTTTTCTTGACTGTATCTTTCAACTATCTCTTGTGTAAACAGGAAAAATGTTGTCGTTGAAATTGTTCTCTAGAATTTTCATTGAATTTTCATGCAACACGTAATTTATTTAAATTCTACGACATCGAGTAGAGAAAAATTGTTTAACGTTTTATAAGTTGAATGAAGTTGACCATTAAGGAGATGACAAAATTTTGCAAATTGTTGACTCAAATACTAATCAATTTGCAATATCTTAAGGACGATCTAAGTTATTTTGTGGAACAGTATTTAGTTATATAATCTATTGCTACTCATGCCCTAACTTTTTATATTATTTCTTTTTAAAGACAAGAAGCTCCAAACGTTTCAAGTAAAAAAAAACTGACTTACAAATTTTATTCCCAAACATATTTATTCGTACCAAAATCAAATTTTAACACATACTAAAAATAATTATGAACACGAGGTATAAATGAATAATTGACATACTGAAAAAATGGTTTCGCGTATTATAAATGATTTAACAAAATATATTTGTTGTTAAGGTTTTTACACGTATTTTTACCACACTACATAAAACTAAATTTAATTAATCGCGTACTTACTTTCATAAGTTTGGTGACCATTAAAAATAAATGATTTTACATTGTAAAATAATCACACACAGAGGAAAAAATAAGCACAATTCCTCTTAACCTACACTTTAAGTTATTTCTGCCCAATCATATCATTATTTTAATAATTTAAAAAATATTATCTTAGGATGAAATATATATTTATTTATTCAATT
The DNA here is from genome assembly GCA_039881145.1 of Druceiella hillmani. NCBI lineage: Eukaryota > Metazoa > Arthropoda > Insecta > Lepidoptera > Hepialidae > Druceiella > Druceiella hillmani. The sequence goes on along the minus strand of JAYKKI010000098.1, from coordinate 6,345,764 downwards.
TTATTACCCGAATTTATTTACCCGTATAAAATTTAACACCACTTAAGTTGGATAAATTAGGTAAATTTTAATATTTTTCAACACCAAAGAATATTTAAGATTATTTTAATAATCGATTAACATTTTTTACTAACAACCAAGAGTTCATTTAATAACAAAAATCGATAAAATGTTATTTAGGATCTAATAAATAATATTTGATGTATATGAATATGAAACTTTGAATAATTTTCTATCTGCAATTTTTAACCGTATTATATTTGATCAGTATAATTTGAACTAATGATGGGCGGTGTTAACAACTTTAGTAGGAGCATCTAAGATTACAATAACTAAATTATGTGGTAATATTTAAACACAGCTTTTTGGCTACATATTCTTTAAATATTTGATATCTGATATTTATTTCGTAATTTTGAAAAAAAGTTAATATTAGTGATTGATTTCTTGTAAGTAATAGGCTATAATATTAATTCAATTATGTTTGTGTCAGAAGTACTTAAATCCTACCTGCGATAACAGTAGACAATTTTTAATAATAAAATATTGGGAATAAATATTCTGCAATGTACGAGAAGTAATAGGTGATAATGTCAACGCTAACAATAGTGTGCTATAGCATTGTACTTTAGCGTAACGCTATAGTAAATAGGTGATAATGTCAACTCTATTGTACTACGCTATAGTAAATAGGTGATAATATCAACGCTATTGTACTACGCTATATTAAATAGGTGATAATGTCAACGCTATTGTACTACGCTATAGTTAATTGGTAATAATGTCAACGCAAATGAGTTCTTCAGTGACTTTATTGGGTCCGGATTAAAAATAATATTTAAAAAAAAATCGCAAGGAATGAATGTAAAATAAAGTAGGATTTTGCTATATATTTTGCTATATCAAATAACATTAAGGTTTTTAATGTTATTTAGTCTTATATATTACCACTTTTAACCATATTTAAAATCATAAATTTTTAATATCAAATAGTATTTTTGTGTAAATAATTATTTACACAAAAATACTATTTGTGACATAAATAATACGGCAATTCAAGTTGAAGGAAGTTACATTTTCAACAATAGATCCTAGGAAAAACCAAATATCTTTTGTAGATTCAAAATCAATTGAAGATAAATGATAATTCCATATGGTTGTTGTTCGATATAAAGCAAATATTTTCAGTGTACTTTGTATTACTTTATGAAATACCAATTTATATATGTTAAAAAATAATAAAAAATGCGCATTTTTGGTTAATTATCAATCAGTATTCTCTGCTTTAGTATAAAAAGTTATTTTCTAATAAAAATATTTTCACCGATATCCTTTAAACTACAAGGTCCGTAAGTCCTTTAAATTATAATTTAAAAAAAAATGATGAGGAGAGAGCAAAAAATAATTAGTTACCTAAATTTCTCATTAAAATTATTAAAAGATTAAAACAACCTAAAAATTGTTTTTAAATCTTCATAATTTATCAAGTTATTATAATTGTAAAGTAGTATGTTTTATAAGAATACCTTAAGTTCAAAGTTGATGTAAGTATCACTGATGTATACTTCACATATATTTCGATATTTATACAATAGTAAAAAACACTAATTATGGATTTTTACCTTCAATTTTACCTGTATCTTTTATCTGAATGTGTATTAAATTTGATTTCAGTTATTTTAAGTTGAAGACAAATTTCAATAACTTAGTAAAAATTTAGTAAAAATTATTTCAAAGTGAACGTCTCGGAAGCGATATAATGATCATTTATTTAAACTTATCTCTAATCTATTAAGGGATAATTGAAAGCATATTTTAAAATATTCATAACATTATAATGAAAATATTCATATTCATAACATTGGTTTAACTATGTAAAAAATATTGAAAAGTTGCTTCATGTGTTTTTGTATAATTTCTAAATTTAGATTCTTTTACAAGATCGAATTAGATAGATATATCGTTTAAATGTAGATGATATTATATCATAAACATTTAAACGATATACGCTAAGATATATATGAATGTTTCGTCACAGGTCATTAAATTTTCACAAAATTTTCCTAAGTTATAAATTCAAACAATCATCGTGAATGGATCTACCATTCAATGAAAGCCGCAATAAAATAATTTGAACAGTTACTGAAGAAATCGTGTACATACAGAAGCAAGGGATGGGGTTGTCTTTGTTTAATAAAACATGTCTTTGGTAAATAAACACGTAAATTAAAAATTTAGGAAACTAGTCCTATTTAATAACATAAATTTATATTTAATGATCACGGAGATATCGACAAATGGCACATGCAATGTTGATCCGCATTATTGGTATAAATTTTTAACTATTTACAAATATTTACAATTTATTCCTGGATGCAATAATACACTGACTAAATACCGCTTTCTAAAATTAAACTGAATCAGTTTTACATAAACGCTCGACTTCCATTAAGAAGAATGATGAATGGATTTTGAAAATGGTAATTGCGCCTCGTGCCATATTGACGTAATGAACCGTAGAAACCTAATGAAATTTCTGGTAAAAAATCTGTCAATACATACCCGATGTGATTAATGATCTGCATTTCGTGGGCAACGATGGCAGTCGGTTCGTTATATTTCAGATTGAATTGCTTCAACTTGAGTCTGGATTGAACTGGAATCTGAGCATTGAGGTTATGCCAGTGAGGTATCTTTAACGTTTTTATATCGCAGTGAAAATTGTAAACTTCTTAAAGGAAAATTGGTGATTGCATTTATTTGGTGATATGTTCATTTAATCCATAATATTATTGGCTTTATATACAAGATAAATCCGTAGAAAGGTTCTAATGTGTCAGTATGCCAAACGTGATAAATATTTACAGTTATTTGTCATGATGGTTCTATATTTTATTAAGTATTCTTATATGAAATTCTATTTCCTAAGAATTTTACTGCGCTTCAATTAACCGTCTTAATTTAAATCGAATATGAATAAATTAATATTCAACCAAATTTACAATGAATTAGCGCAATTAACAATAGATGAAATCGAATGATTTTTATTTTGATTCCCATAATTTCACCGGTAAGCAGACTATCATAATTTTGAAAAATGTCTCATTAAATATATATTCAGTTTGAGTAAATTGAGGCAGACAAAGCGAGTCCTTACACTATGCAAAAAAATTCTAGATTATTGTGGCACACTTGAAAAAATAACCATACGAACTAATTATCTACCCTACGTTATATGAGTATATATATATATATATATATATATATATATATATATATATATATATATATATATATATATATATACCGCAGTCTCAAACAGTAAGAGTCTATTGGCAAGTATAAACACACACACAAATTTATTTTTAAATTAAACAGGTGTTTTACAATTTAAAGAAGAATGAACTCTAAAAGTACAACTCGAATAATTCGAAAAATTCTGAAACCAATTTAAAGCTAGTTAGTTGTTTGTAGAGTAAAATATCTGCTGATCTACCGTTGTCTTCCTCCGCCCTGACTATTCAAGACATTCCTGGACAACAAAAAAACTTTAGATAAAAAAGAAAATTTAGATTAACAATGTAAAAAATATTATTTTTGCAGCACAATATCAATTAATCCGAAAAAAAATCATAGGTGATAATTTTTAAGGATAAATTCTTTTATGTTTTGATTTTAGGAATTCATTAAATTTTTATTTTTTTTTCCCATCCATTCATTATAACCGGGTCTCAAGATATAATCCTAAATGCATTCGATTATGAATGCTATACTTGTTTACATTTTCAAATACTAAGTTCGTGTAACGGATTTTCGATTTCTTTAAAACCATGAAATTTAAATTATGAAAGTCAAATTATTTTAAGAAAATTTACTTGTACAGCTTTTTCCACGTTACAATCATAAAATTCAAGACGAAAAGAAGACAGGTATATTAAAAAGCACGATAAAATAATTTTAAAGCGTTATTATCCACATCCCATAGTTATTTTGCTTTCTACTTTTTCAGTGATATCCTTTAGATCCGCGTTAGCATATCGTATTTATGTTGCTCATGTGCTCCGCCCCATATAATAAAATTTGTGGGCGAAAAGGGTATAGGTTTTACTCCCGCTGGGAGGTCGTTTTATGTCACAGTTGCTCTGAGTCAAATGTATCAGAGGTGATGCGCACAGCACGCCGTTGCCACATATGTGCATTCGCCCCTGGAGATTTCGTTTCGAGAACAAGGAGAGACATTTAAAATTTATTAAAGCTATCATTCCCTTGGGTTTAAAATACTATTGTCCCTTATCTGAACTTATCTCTTGTAAAATAAAAGAAATTCTTTGATTTTACAGATGCGCACTGGATGAATACTTGTAAATTCAGTTTTGTAAATGTTATTTGGAATAGGGTAAAAATCTTTTTTTTATAATTTTACTCTGCTGGTGCATTGGTGAAGTATAAAATATTAAAATTTTCGACTTATACCGATTTCTGCTCGTTTCATTCTCGACCTTGGCTAAAAAGTGGAAAATCAGTTTCTCTAAGTAACTAATTAAGAAAAACTTTTAAGGCAAATATGTCATATTCTTATGTCTCTTGGAATAAATTTTTTTGTTAATAATTTACACCGATTTAATAAATTTAGCTGTATGATAAAATAGAATGGAAGTTAAGTAGTAATTATAAATTTCTTGTTTTAAGTAAATGTCAATACCAATTATATTTTTTAATTCACCCTTATTTAAATTAAATATTTTGAACTATGTTTTAAGTTAATGCATTTATATGTTTATAAAATATTTTTTGAACTATTTAGGCATATCAAAGATTATAAGTTTGAAAATATATTTCTGATATGTAAAAAAGCTGGAAAAATAGAGAAGAAAAATTGCACGTCATGAATAATTTCAACTAAATTACGAAATGTAATATTATTACATGCCTTCAGTTTTTACACTATTATATCTGTATTTTTACACAGAGGAAAATACAATTTTATGCAATTGCGTAGAAAAATTCACATGTTAGCATGCTCGATTAGGCATTTTATCAAGTATATATCAATGCAGAGAGACTCCCAGACACAAAACAAATATGATTATGAAACATTGGATTTAATGTATCGACGATTTAGAATCAAATAGAAGGAGCGCAGTAAATCCTGTTATTCTACAATATGTAAATCATAATATTCAATACCATGTCTTCATTACTAATCGTCAAATAAAGTATAAGCATGACAGGAGATTTGAAAAGGCCACGAAGGTCGAGTTGGAAAGGAGGCAGTGTTGCGATAATTCCAATAACATCTAAGGCTAAGCTCCTATGCTTTTGTATAATACTATTTCACGAAATTGTAAAAAATATGATGCATTTAGCTGCATGAAAATTAGACAAAAGTGCTAACTTATTTAGGGATTTTGTAACTAAAAATTACTTGGAAATGTAGCAGAGCTCTTCAGGTACAGTGAGGAGGGAGGGATACAATTGCGGCTCGCCAATGGTGAGGAGTTGAGGGTCTTATCTCTAGAAAACTAAGTTGCGTGTACATATAGATTATATAGGTCAAGATAATATTTAATGCATCTCTAATCGGACCACTACTTTATAATACTATGTTATCTTTAATGTAAAATAACCTGAGAGAATTATACCTGTGGTAGACTGACCAGAGAGACACCGAGTTCATCCTATAAATATTTTGTTATTGCGTTTTATGTAGGGATAACTAAGATATAAGCTCGTTTCGAACTGTTAAATTACGATTTATTCGATAAGTTACGTTATTATTGGGGGTTAAGAAAATTGTTGCATTGTACCTTATTATTGGGGTCGCATCTGTACTTGAAATAAATCTATATATCTTCAACATTTAATAAGCTTTAATTAACCAAAGACCACTCATCGCATTTTCTTGCACATATTATGTACTGATGTTGTATATTACGGACAAGATTATTTTGAACTAAATGGATCAAAGGCCAAAAGTGATAGGAGTAAACGGACCTGAATAACTTTACGGCGTTTGAGGAGTTTTGTTTTGAAGCAATGATGTTAATTTTTTTGTTATTTCTGTCATATAAGATGATATTAACACTACGGTGCACGCGTCCTTTTTTTATACAAGTTTGCTCGCGTGCTTTAGCATGGTAGAAAAAGTTAAATGTAATTTTTTCTAACTAAAATTTACCGAAATAAGAAGAACAAATTTAGTTTAAGAGCTAGTTTATTAAAAAATACAATTCTCCAAAATGTACTTAACACTTACGAACTATTTTAAGAACATATTAGTAACATCTTCGAAAACAAAACAACATTTTTGACTAGATCAACAAGATTGAGATCAGCTCGTATAAAAATATAAATTTATGTATTTAGTATTCAGACTTTTATTTATCTTCTTCCTCACATTCGAGGCATAAGACAGCCTGGTAATCAGGGCAGATCCACTTGGCACAACATTCATATTACTTTTTAGTGGAGCGATTACGGGCTCGAGAGCATATGCAATATTTGTCTACTCTTCCCAACTTGTTGGGTTCATTACGTGGCATCTCATCAGTGTACCCCAAAAGCCATTTTGTTTTACTTTTTAGTTCCCAAAGAAGGTTTTCCGATGTCAATCGTCTTGCCATGAGGGATTTCTCAAGTTCAAATGAGAGATCAAGCAGAAAATCACGCCGCACAATATTTTCCTGACCTTTATTTAATTGACGGACGATCAAAGCATTTATACCAGCTATATTAAAATAATTGAAAAAAAGATAAACCGCTACCGTCGTGAATTTCAAGAAACGCTATACTCTTTGCACATTTTGTCCAAAATATTGACACCATATGTAGTGCGATTATAACGGGTTATTATTTCTGACTTTCGATCATACCCTGTTTCTGTATCTATGGCATTGTCGTAGTGCATAGTCGAGAGAAAAGCGACTGATTTATTTTTTATTTAGGCAAATAAGATACTAGTATGCAATTTGGTTGGAACCCAAAAATAGTGCTCTTATCAGTTCTGTTTTTAAATTTGTATTTCAGGCCTGCTTGCTTTCAGAGTGCCTTCAACAGTTATTATTTTCTTCAGTAGCTGTAAGCTTGTAGGAAGAATTGTCAAATAATTGTCCATGGTCAGGTTGCATCCCAAGCTAGAAAGTGGATTGAGAAGACGAAGAACCACATCGTTTACTTTATTGAACTGTTGATATGGCCCTTCTGGCTGTACTCTGGCGTAAACTTCAAAATTGTATAAGTAAAGAAACTTTGTGTCAACAACCATGTATTATTTTATACCAAGTTTGTCTGGTATGTTCGGAATAAAAACGATAAATCCACAACATCCCCTAAATCCAACTAGCTGTTCATACAAAGTGAGATAATCACTAGGTGTGTGCACCATCATCTCTGTGATTTCTTGAACAGAGGCTTGTTTTTCAATACTCCGTCGTTCTACACGATCATTCACGTTGTATCATTCAAATTGATTATTCAAATTGATTTATTGACATTGTACAATATACAAGTTGCAAGCCAGTTCCTTTTGAATTGTTCCAAAAGTAATTGAGATTACTACGACCTGAATGTGGGTTGTCACATGCCCCAGCAACAATGAAATCAGACCTCCGATTTCAACCAAATCAGTTTTTTTTGCATCTCTTTCTATTTCGAAACTTTATCAATATAAGTATTTGTACCAGAAACAATATTTTATGAAAACCATTGATCAAAAAATAACTCGAAGCAAGACAATGGTGTTTCTGCTTTTCTTGCCTTACCCTTTTGACCCAGAGGTCGAAATCAAATTTTTTGAGGTTTCACCCGCGTTTCTGGAGGACATATTTTATTCCATCGTGTTCCATTCTAAAGGCATAAACTTCTATACCCGCATTAATTGATGATAATTCAGGGAGAGGTACGTCGTCGTCAGATGAAAATTTTTCCATCACCTCTTCGCGTAAGAAGTGAAATCTATCTTGTTCCATTGATATTGGCGCAGGAGCTGTGCTGTCATCTTTGTCATCTAATTCACTCGGTAGAACTTCATGGTCATCATGATCTTCTTCTATTCACCTCAATACTTAACTTTCCACGTGTACATTCATATTTTTCCAAGAAATCACTGTGAAAAAAAAAATTAAATACATTAGAAAATATACAGATAATAACAAATCACATTCAACACAATCAATATGTTACAATAAGGAACAATATTAACATCATTAACAGTAAAATTAAAGTTTAAAACGTTTTAAAATGAAGACTAGTTATCTTCATTAGTTTTTATTACGCTGATACTCGCACGTACCACTATAGTAGAATGCCGACTTTGGCGGGAAAATACGGAAGTGTGCCTCCATGCCGTTCCTTAACGCTACACTAACCCATTGCGTAATTTTGTTTTCTAGGCTTATCTAGGGGCACGGGGGCAAAGGTCAAAAAAGGAGAGAGGGGTACACAAAAATTCATGTGCGATCTACCATAGTAGAGCGCGCGTGCACTCTAGTGTTAAACAACCACTGTAAGTTACTGCCTCGATTGCTAGATTAAATATTATTATAGAGTAATTAAACTACTTTATACAGTAATTTAATTGATAAGTATAAAAATGTTCAAGATCGTTTTATAAGAATTGGATCCATTATAGAAATTAGTGCTGTTATATTTATTTCCGATATTGCATTTGATGACGAATATATTTTTTTCTTTGCTGTACTCATAAAATACAAATATAGCTAGCTTCTGCCCACAACTTCATTTGATTTTGGTAAAGACGCAGAAATCGTTTCAAATTTTGTTATAAACGGTTTCTGAGGAGTACACTTTCTATATATAATACACCGCATTCATAACATTAATTAGATTTCCGGTACTTGGCAACTTAAATTTAAAATTTTGATAAACTTTTAATAAAATATAAGCAAGTAAGCAATAACAGAAGAGCACTTCAGTTCTTACCTATGCTGAGAATCTCGGCTTCTTTGAAAATGACCTAGTGGGTTTTGAATCTCTCCGTCGCTCTAAGATAAATTTTCTATTTTGCTTGAGTAGTAAATTGACATAAAATTCAAATATTACGCCCGAATAGCATAAAATGTATACTTAGAAGAAATTTAAACGCACCCTAATACTATAAAATTGCAGTACATCAATTATTATTTTATTTGTGACTATGGTTACCACTGGAGCTACCAAAATGTTTGCCGATAATTAATAACCAATAAATTATAATTACGACCATACCGAATCCTACATTATAACAAAATCTATTTAATTTTATGTTAAATTTATATTTAAGTTTACAAATTATTTCTAATGCACGATGCACAAATATTTATTTTTTTCTTTATGTAAATATCATAAAAATTTATAACTCTTTGTAGCGACGTGAATTTAACACAAACTTCATTTCATCGACCACGCCAAAGTTCTTTTATAATTAGTCCATACTTTTATCGTATCTAGTGCCACTTACTAATATCTCATGGGATATTTGCACTAACATCGAGTAGTTCTGAGAAATTTGTATGACTATTCCTCGCTTCTGCTGAATTGTGCACAAAAAATGCTTTGGTTTTATTACTCAAAACTTTTTAATATTTTGTGTTTTGAATTTTTTAGCATTTTTTATTTAAATCGACTGCGCCAAAGTACTTTTATAATTAATCCATACTTGTATCGTATCTAGTGTCACTTACTAATATCTCATGGGATATTTGCACTAACATCGAGTAGTTCTGAGAAATTTTTATGACTATTCCTCGCTCCTGCTGAATTGTGCACAAAAAATACTTTGGTTTATTACTCAAAACTTTTTAATATTTTGTATTTTGCATTTTTTGGCATATATGATTTAAATCGACTGCATCAAAGTACTTTTATAATTAATCCATACTTGTATCGTATCTAGTGCCACTTATTAATATCTCATGGGATATTTGCACTAACATCAAGTAGTTCTGAGAAATTTTTATGACTATTCTTCGCTCCTGCTGAATTGTGCACAAAAAATACTTTGGTTTATTACTCAAAACTTTTTAATATTTTGTATTTGGCATTTTTTAGCATATATGATTTAAATCGACTGCGTCAAAGTACTTTTATAATTAATCCTTACTTTTATCGTATCTAGTGCCACTTATTAATATCTCATGGGATATTCGCACTAACATCGAGTAGTTCTGAGAAATTTGTATGATTATTCTTCCCTCCGACTGAATTGCATACAAAAAATGCTTTGGCCTTATTACTTAAAACCTTTTAATATTTTGTATTTTGCATTTTTTAGAATTTATTATTTAAATATAGAACATCAAATATATTAAAGCCAAATTAGTTTCTTATATATGTTTCGTATAGGTTAACCCGGTAATTCAGGGGATTTAATAAAAGCCACAACATTGTGACAGTCCACCGAATTGTCGTTTTTTATGAAAAGCAAATAAAAATTAGTTTTGATTATATTAAAGATCTTAAGAGCTATACTGTATATCTATAATGAAAAAATATACACTGAACCTCATCCCATCCCATTTTATATGCTGTTCTACAACCCTGATTTTGCAATTATTTCTGTGTATGTATAAAATATTGGATATATTACATTGTTAACTCTAGAAATGTCGACGCGTAAGGTTTATCTAAATTATAAATTATTCCTTACTGTTTTATTGAAAATTATATATCTTTTATATTAATTTGAACATATATTTTAATTAATATATTTATGAATGATAATTTTCAAGTAACGTTTAAAATTAATTTTTTTCAAATATTATTTTGTATTTCATTGATTGGTTAGCATTAGTTAATTTATAAATTTTTTTTAAATAAAAGTTAGGTTTTTAACAAGTTTTTATTGGCGTGAACAAATTGCATTTTTATTCATTCATATATCGAGTATCCAGGAATTATAATTTATGATTTTGTTCATTTAAATTTACCTATGGTAGTACTGACAAATTGTAAAATTACGACCAATACATATTTTTTGTCTGAAAATGATTTTTCAATATATTTTTATTTACTGTAAACTAAATTCCATATTTCTCAATTCTTTGCTTAGCTATATAATTTGACAATATTTATTGAGATGTAAAATTTTGTTTACTCTTTATCATGGTTTTGAGTTAATAAAGTCTTGTTAGCTATGAGACAGTTTTGTAAAAGTTTTTTCACGTTAATTTTTTAAAATATAAAAACAATCTGTAAAGATAATATGTTTGCTGAAAAAATAAAAGGAAAGTTAAAATATTTAAAAAAAAATAATATATTTTTCATAAATCACTCAATATTAGTGATCCTTTTTCATCATAATATGAGGATTAAAACTTTTTATGTTTCAACTCCTAGACATATAACCAAAAAATATATAATATGCGTAAAATTAAGTATAGATCAGACACTTTAAATAATTTGTTAATAATCTACGTGACCCGAGACTGCTTGTTAAGTATGGGTGATTGGCGAACATTAAATCCTAAATACGAAAATATTATATAAGATTGGCTTATTGTGAAGTATTTTATCCGGATTATTTCGATGATATTATATATTATGAACGACTGGAATGAAATAGATTATAAGTAAAATTTACTGCTACATGACCGGACCTAACTACTGTCAAGAAAAACCATTTTTCAGTATCATTGTATCAAAGAACTGTTACCTGTTCCATTGACTATATTCATTTATTTTTAACTATTAATTGAATATTTTGAATAAGATAGTAACAGGTGTTTCAACCAATTAACTTTTTATTAGTAAGTTTCTTTTTTAAACAATGTGTATATTTGTTGGAATATTTTGTGAGGTGACTTTCCTTTACCTTTCCCCTATTTGAACTTATTTCAATTTATACACCCCTATCTTATATATATAATTTCGTATTGAATAATAAAGTAACTTAGCTTTGGTCAGAGGCAATTATATATCAGTATTTATACTACTGATATACTACTGTGTGGCTACTGACAAGGTTCTAAATTAATATTAATTCATTAATTTCTTTCCATCATTTTAATGCACCTGTAATAATAACACTTCTTATGTCCAATAACATTTTTATGTCCTGAGAACTGTAATATTGTATGAATTATTGACTAAATAAATAAATATTAAGAAATACAAGGCAATTTTCAAGAAATGGAAACAAAGATATCCCATTAGATAAGTGTTTTCTCCGATTAGAAACGTATCGACGCTCTTTTCTGAATAATTTAACCTATCGTTAATTTTCGAAGCTATAATTACTGTCTTATTTCTGCATAATTATCGAAAAGATACTATTTTAACAATTTCTTAGAGCGGTTCCTCACAACAGATTTAATCGTAAATGACTTATAAAATATGTAAAATTACGTGCATTTGTTTAAAGGGATTATAAATATTTATTGAAAAAAAAAAATAACGACGTTACACGTGTTTAACAACAACTTAGGTTCCCGTGTGTTTATGAAAATAAACAATATACTTGTTTCGTAATTTATCTACAAATTTTTGAATTTTTCTGTTACAGTGAAATATACTCTTTATGAACAGTCGAATATTTAAATATTTCAGTTCATCAATTAAATTTTGAAACGTACCACGATCCGAAAAAAACAGATATTTGATTTTACCAAAAATATTTCAAATATTCTCAATTAGCGTTCCTGCACTAAGTTTAAAAGAAAATATGTAAGTCACTATTTTACTGATTGAAGGGTGTAATTTGGATTAAACGTTAAATTGAATGTCCGTTTCTTGAAGTGACGTATTTTTAGAAAATGTGTTAATAAATTACTTAAAAATTAAAAAATAGTTTTGTAAACTTAATAACTTACTTAAAAATTAAGAAATAGTTTTGTAAAAATTTTTTTAAAATCCAGGAGAATTGAATTCAAATCGAATTTATAACAATTGCACGACATTTTCATCATTTTACTGGCTTTGAGAAATAAAAAAAGATTGTGGAGTTTACCATAATAACATGTCGACGACATTTTCAACTTTAAAAACCGACCAACAGATCTACAAAATGGTTAGGTCTTTAAATAACAAAATAGTTAGGGCTTTATGTGCAATATTTTCCAAACGCAATAATTTCATTTATAATGTCAGTATATCACTAGAGCAATACCACTAAAGCTCAATGCCCATGACATTTCTTCTCTGCTGAATCCCTTTTTGAATTATTACACAGGTAATTATGTTGAGAGCATCGCTTTGAGTTGAACAACTAGGCCAGAGACAAATTCATTAGGAAGTTAAAGTGCCAGTAACTCTATTCCTTACTTAATTTAGTTATTGCACACCGAAATCTGTCGACGGGGCTGCTCGTCTAAGCTAGATAGCTGTAACAATTTTTCGCTTAATCATTAGAAAATGTATTTGGCTAACTAATCGTCATACGCAGGCAGACTTTCGGCAGTTGTGCGTGTAGTTTGTGGGTTTGATATGAGATATTCCGAGCCACTGTTCACCACAGTCTAACTCCTATTGAAAAGTTTACGTATATAAGGAAATGATAAATATGACGCTGGATTTTATATTCATATATATGGTTTTTTCCGGACTGATTCCTTTATGTCCAAAACTTTTGACCTACTTTTCATCCAGTTGATTTAAAAGTTGGAAATAAGGCATATAATTAGAAATTTATATACAAATAAGAAAAAAGTTAAAAATTATTGAGGTAATTTTTTTAACAAATTAATCAGTGCAATTACGTGTAAAATATTTTATACGATGTTTATTTATTCAAAGATCAAACTTCATAATTTTTTGTTTGGATTTACAGATTAGGTTTGGATTAAATTACGGTTATTTCTATTTTGGACTTTATTTAGTTGCAATTAGTACATACTGATCCTTCTTGTCCGGTTCTTTCCTACAACATACTTTACTTGATTTTAAAGACTAGATTTTGAAAGCCGAATTCGAATACAAAAGTTATAGTGAGTACGCAAAAATGTTCATGCCCTCCTTTTTAATTTAAAATTTATTTTAATTTCTCAAAAGAAAACTATTTGAAACTTGAGGTTTATTTTTTTTTTTAACTGAAGCTAACATGATATTTAAAAGAGAATACCCATTTTCTACATTTATGTACTTTGTGGGATTTTCTATAATATGTGACATAAAAATAACCCATTTTATTGGTAAAAAAGGTCATTATGTATACATATTTCTTTACATCCGTGCAAAAAATTAAATTTGTTTTGCGCCTACGAGTTATTTAAAATGTTTTCTTTGCCATGCATTGACATCGTGGATGTTTCAAGATTATAACATTATTTTCAGTGAAATTTATCGAATTGTTTATTTGTCGTTTCATCTAGATTATGGTCGTTACCGCTTATATATTCGACAGGATTAATTTTTTTTTCATGTCTTGAAAATAAAAATAGGTTTTTAAAAGATGAAATGACTAATGATACTCAAATTCTATATAATTTCTCGACGGTTTTAATTTCAAAGGAAACATAGCATAAAACTTAGTTTGAAATTGGTACAGTTTTCATCGGATTTTATATTTTATCAACGTTACGACATGTCCACCTTTCATTAAATTTCACTGATTGAATTAGAAATTAAATGAATTAAGTGTGATCCTAGAAATCAAAAAATAAATTATTTAGCCACTAATGATTTGTTAAAAACTATACGATAATTATGGATTTATACAACATAATATTGTAAAATATAATGATATGGTTGCCAAGCTTTTGAAATTAGACTTTTAAATTGAGCTTAGAAATCATAGCATTAGTAAAGTAAAAAGTTTATTACAAAATTCGCCCCACGATTAAACCCCTATTGAAGATCTATTAATTTGTTTTTTGGACTTTTGTACATTATCTATTTTACAAAAACTATTAAAGTTTTTAATTTTTTATTTGCCTGTTTAGGTCTGTTTTATTCAAATCATATATAATTTTTCTTTTTCAGTTAAATCTTACATGTATACCATATATTTTTTTCTTTATTACTTTCTAATTACTTTTGTGGACTAAGTAAAAATATTTTATATAATATCAACTTGCTAAGTATGAAACAAAAGGCATAGCACTACCGTAGTTTCGTAAAAAAATGGGTAAATATTAATATTTAAGGCTGTAATTTATTTATGTTGGGTTAGTTGCAAATATATTACTCTTCATCGTGGTAATATATTATCTATTATAACTTTCACAGGCTTAAAAATATGGTAAATTTATCAAAATCCTTGCAATTTTTAATTATTGCAATTTTTTAAATCTTTAAATTTTCTGGTAATTTTCTATTTGTGCAATTTTTGTCATAAATTTTAGTCGATGGCTTTAGAGATTGGAAAAAAGCCAAATTATTTTTGGCCGAGGATATACATCTCATAAAACTCTGAACTAAATTTTATCGGAATCTTCCAGAATCGTTCGTTCAATCGATACCTAATACCAGAAATATTAAAAAATTATTTTAAGTACGTTATTTGCAGGGTCAAACATTTTTGTATCAACATTTTTGACTTATATGTTATCAGGTTTGAATAAATATTTTAATAATATTATAATTAAATATTTTATATTTACCAGGTTTGAATAAAATATTTTAACACTATGCCAAATTTAAAGTTTCGGAATCAAATGGTATCTCCAAAAAAACGGCAGTGATGGACTGACGGATACAAGGATCATTTCGTAAACTCTCCAATTTTATTTCCTTTTGAGATACGAAACCTAGAAAATAAACTTAGTAATTTGAATCAAATCATATATGCTTAAACTATATAAATTCACCGCAGTCCACCCTCAATTAATTATAACATTATGGATGAGAACAATATGAATTTTCGATCGAAGTGAAACTTCTTACGTTGGCCCTCAGCATTAAGAAATATACGCGAGTAAATAGGCGAGATCAACACGGTCTACTGTCCCGTTATACCGTTATTGATCGAGTCTCTTTGTATGTCTTCTCTTGTTTTCGCCTCTTTCCTGTTATATAGAAATTTTCAAATATTCTCAAGGCTACGAAAAGTACATAGGACTCATGCGACTTGATCACTATGACTTGAATTTGTAGGTAAGTGTTGTAGATATACCCCTATTGCTGAGATCTCAACTTTTAAATTTCAAGGTTAATTCCGTGTAGAACCCGATCAGGATGTACCTTAATATAAAAATACCTTAGTTAAAAACTAGATTAAGTCGTAAATGAATAAAATTTATACAATGTGTTCTAAACACAAGTGAAACATAATTAGAAGAAATTGGAAATTTTGACAATTTTCGACGAAGAAATGTTTCCACCATTCTTTTGGAAAAAAGAAAAACGTCCCTTACTTTATTTCAACTTATGGGCATTCGGCATTATGGCGCAATGTTATTACATTTTAATAAATATTTATTTTATTCAAATGAACGGTTTATATTTAATTCTATATTTTTGTGCATTGAATAAATCCTTATTAATATTAATTTTTGTCCTGTACACAACGAGCAATTTCACTTCTATCACGCGTACCCAAATCCACCTCATTTCCTTTTCCTAACTAATCAACAATGTACTCATATTTTTTTATTAATTAAAAACAAAACAAGTAATAAATAAAATTTAGTTCTTTGGTCAGTCTAAAAAAGATACAGTTTTTCATGTGTTTATTCAAGTTATTGAATATATATTTAAGGCGAAGTCAGTAATTGGCTGTCGATAAAGATATTAAGTTAATATTTGTTTCGGAACTTTACCGGAAATTGGATAGACGTTAATAAAATATAGCAAATGTTAGAAGAATTAGGTATACTGATGTATATACGTTAAATGCCAGAATGTATTAAAATAGTTCTATATAACAAACAAACATTATTTGGGAAAGCATAATTAAATTTTAATCATTATTAACATTATTAGAAACGCTCAACTATTGTTTTGCATAAAAATTTCATTATGAGCAAAAAATATTTTCAATATAATGTTGATTTAACGAACAATAAATTTTCGTATTGCTTTCAGATTACAGTTAATATCTTTTTGGCAATAGAAAAGATTTAATTGTGTACATTATTACATACATACTCAACTATTTGTATCCGTTTGCGTGTGTGCATAAATTAATATAGGGCTGCCTGCAAGGTGCGCGTACAGAATATTTACTGTGACTACATATCAGTCTCGATCGTTTCGGGCAATCGCGCCGATCGTGCAAGATGAGGCTATACGTCCGCAACATAGCTGTTTCTCTTTCTAATCAATAGCGTTGATCGAATAACTGTCTCGATAGCACGCTGACGCAGTAGCTTTGGACTGGCACGCACGTCTTTATTATTGCCTAACTAATGCCTTTACTAATTGCAAAAAATATAATCATATAAATAAATATTTTATGTCATACATTTAATTGAGGGAAAGTGATTTGATAATACTTATGTTAAGATAGAATTTGAAAAAAGTTATTTACTAAATAAATATAAATTTTGTTTGTATATAATTGTAACGTAATGAAATTTGTGGTCGTTGTACTTTTGACTTGATTAGATTTGTTTCGTGTGAAAAAGTGCTTAATAAACATATATGTTAATCGAATAATGTACACGCGCACGCAACAAACACAACCTAGAAACGAGTACCCTGAATCGTACTTGTCATTTTCTTCACGAAGTAATTGTTAATATCCTTTGTTTTTAGTATACAACTAATAGTATATTTTGCTACTTAAAAAACATTGGATTTTTCTACTTTAACTTTCATATATTGACAATACTATATAATACAATATTGTAATATAAATGTTAAATATTTTTGATCTTTCGTGAACAATCATATAAAGAGGCTATTAATTTAATTGCACCCCAGCATTAGAAATAGAATATTCATGTCCAGTTTTAAAAGTTATCGTTTGTAAAATCATACATATATATATATATATATATATATATATATATATATATATATATATATATAATATAGGCGGCAACAAAGGCATGGTTTTTATAATTAAAATATTGGAGGATTGAAAAAGTCCTCCAAATGCATTTCATAATTAAAGTGACAACTAAGAGAAATTTTTTTTAAAATGCAACCTTTGAAGGCATGAGATGGGGTTTCAATATTACAATTTAAAGAAAAATATTATATGGTCCGATTTATTCGAAACTTTTACGAAGGATTAAAATAAATAATTAATCTAGTTTTCCTAGGGCTTTTGTTTCGACATCTACTGCTAAGGGGGTGGAATGGGGATTCAAACATTTGGAAGGAAATGTTCTATTATTTTGGAGAGATCATTCATATATTATTAAACGCAGGCAGCCGCTAATTAGACTTAGAAAAATGAAGCCTAGTTAAATCCTGCTCATATTTATGACAAAATGTTGCATTATGTTTTATGATAAACTAGGTAAAAATTTAGAACCTATATTGTACTAAATGATCAA
Source organism: Druceiella hillmani (assembly GCA_039881145.1). Taxonomy (NCBI): domain Eukaryota; kingdom Metazoa; phylum Arthropoda; class Insecta; order Lepidoptera; family Hepialidae; genus Druceiella; species Druceiella hillmani. Next base: position 6,327,387 of record JAYKKI010000098.1, on the reverse strand, counting down.
TATTGTAAACATGGACGCTAAATTGCTTTATGTACACTATATATCGTGCTCTCGCTTATTTAACTCAGATCTACTTGAAAATGTTCCTCTGTATTTTTGCAAATTTATATAGACTTTGCTTTGGTTTAGAATTTCGTATTGTATATTGTTTTTGATTTCGAATTGGTCTTTGTTAAGAATGACTCTGCTATTCCCATGTTTTTATTTCACTTAATGATATTAGAGTTCCAATTTCTATTTTGATTTCGATTAGGCGTGGAGAGACTAAATTTTTGCCAAAAATGGTGCAACAAATTTTTCGTGGCTTTTAATTAAGGTGGAAATTTTTTATTGCGGTCCTTTTCTTTTTTCATATTTTGGCATCAGAAATAGGAAAGGATGTGTGTGAACCAATTTTGTGATAAATAATTGCTTTATTTTTCAGACTAATCACTCAATGTTGATGATGAAAACTAGAACAAGACAAAGGAGTGCTCTAGTATATATATGTATATATATATATATATATATATATATATATATATATATGTACATATATATATATATGTATATATATATATATATATGTATATGTAGAATTTCCATAAAAATTGTTTTACTGCTATCTATCCATTCTGGCTTACCCTGACACATTAAAGGCGAAAGCTTTTTTGAATGTAAAGATTTTTTTGTTCTCCTTTTACTGCTTAACAATTTAAGCAAACTTACAAATGTTGTCAAGATGCGGTAGTAAACATTTCTAAATTCTATATTTGTGGATACTAGTTAAACGTGCCAATATTATGTATGTCATAAGATAGCTTCCTCATCGATATATTTGCAACTATAGATGTGTGTTAAATTTTCTTACCTCCATTATTAGGAAATCGATTTTCAGACGCGGCATGTTAGTTTAATATTTTAATTTAATTTTATAATTCCAGGAATGAGCACAGTCATTATTTACTTTAACATTTTTCAAACTGTCTCTGTAAATTGTCTCTCTGATCTAGGTCGTTATGTACGGGTGGGAGTTACGGACGGGTTTGCGTGATACCTGTAGATTAATTTCATCAAAAATAATTATATTTACACTTTTTCTCAGTTTGTTGTTTACTAAGGTATGTCTTCTTATTATCTTTTTGGGGTTCAGAAAGTTAAAAGGTGGTACTTAGATTTCAGAGAACGCCGCTTGTAACTCTGATAGAAGACTCTCTGCTGAACAGATGCATTTCCGACTTTGACAGCTCCCTTATCTAAAGTTCTCGTGATCATGAAACATGCGGTAAACTTTGAACCGGAGCGAGCAATAAGTTTTGACTCAGGATCGTTTCACCTTGAACTCCAAGTGTATGAACCCCTCTTTTCTACTATAAAAGTACATTTATGATAAGCTAGGTAGTTGTAATATATTTCTAAGGGCAAAACTACTAGTTAATTCTTTCCACGTGCTTATCAGTGGATTTAAAAAACTTAGGTCAATCTTGTTGTGTTATATGTTGCAATTTCTTAATAAATATGTTATTTCAAAGCTCAGTTTTTTTGGTCATCGTGACTTGGTTGACAGTGGATAGATCTTTGAGTCACCTTCAAAAGTCTCCTTTATTTGAATATAATCGGGTTGCTACTGGTTCTTAGTGGGATTTTGAAAATATCCTGCGTTTTTCTCACTTTTATACCTAGTAACATGTCTCATAGTAGCCACCATCTTCTATACATAACAAACCTGCAGCATGAAATTTTTTTCCAGACGATTTTGACATTTTACGACCTGCCAAAGGAATTATAAAACTGACGATTTTGATTTGGTGTCGTGGGAAAAATTTAGAATGAGAAAAAGAATTATCAAGTTTTTTCCACATGACTATTGTGTTGATTAAACATTTATTAACTGCAAATTGTTGAATTCATTTCTAAATTAAACAGCGTTTAACAGAAATTTACGAAAGATAATATTAGTTCAATATTTTCCCATTTGATCCTTTTGAAACGAAAGGAAATCTGAAAATGGTTACGTTATGGGGCCAACGCTTCCTATTTTTTCAAATAATTTAAGAGATAAAAAAGATACACATTCAAAAATGTTTGTACTTTCGAAGCCTAAAAAACAACTAATGCATTCATGTTATTGGCAATTTGCAAGGTTTCTCACAACTTCCGTAAAATAGTAATAAAATTTACGAAAAAACATATGTTCAATATTTTTCTATCTGCTTGTCCTCTTGAAACGAAAGGAAATCTGAAATTGGTTACTTCATGGGCCAAAACCTTCTGTTTTTCATATAATTTCAGGGATAGAAAAGATATATTTTCAAGAAATGTTGGTTTTTTCGTAGCCTAAAAAACATCTAATGCCTTTATGTTATTGGCAATTGGCAAGGTTTTCGACAATTGTCGTATAATATAAATAAAACATATTGTTTGTAACGATGATGACGATGAGATTTTTTCTTGTCAAATTTTTTGTTTATTTTTTTTATTCCTTTTTAGACACGTACTTGATATAATGTTGATAACTAATATAATGTTGTTATAACTACTTACTTATACGTACTTGATATAATGTTGTTATAACTGGCGGTTCCATTGGCTAAATTTCCCAAATATCGTACCGCATTTTCCAGAGAAGCTAGCGAGGTATTCTGATGGCTTCAATTCGCTACCTACTAGAAGATATGAGAAATCTGGTTTTGCTACAGATGGTCCCATGAATAGTTCGTGACTGTACGATCCGTGAAAGAACTCTCTCCTGTAGATGCTCTTTAAAAGACTTCAACAATATCCCATTAAATTTATTTTTTATGTCATTTGTTGACGTGATTTTCCCAATGAATTTTCTAGGAGTCCGGAAGAGATGAGGGTGTCTCTCGTTCCTTTGTTCCTTTTTTAAATCAGATGAACCTCATATTATTATAATTTACTGATAATGTTATTACAAACTATTATATTTACATCAATATAAGTGTGATGCAACTGCTATATTACACCTATTTTGATGAATATGAAACAGTTTTCTATAAAACTATAGTCATACTAAATTAATTGGGATAAATTATTTTCGGTAAGAATACATTTCCTTAGTATTCCATTTGTTTTGTAGCCCCTTTATTTCAGTTTCCTCATTCTGCTTAGTACTATTGCACACATTTCATAATTCAATATTTATTTTTGAGATAATATTAAACAATATGTATTTACAGACAAATATACGTATATATACGTATATATATATATATATATATATATATATATATATGTATATATATATATATATATGCATACATATGTAGGTATATAAACAATCATGTTTTTAGATCTAATAACAAAATAAAGGACTAAAATATTCGAATTAAATTATTTTCGAGAGGTGTTTAAAAACACAAAATGTGGAACTTATCCCCTTCAAGAACCTGATAGCAATCCCTTGTCAACAGAGTTGTTGTGATTCCTCTTGTGTGGTTAATTTGCACCGAACTGCCACTCGAAACGAGGTCGAGATGGGAGTCGTTATCTTTGCCGCGGTAACACGAAATCATTTCTGAAGTAACTTCAATTCACATTTTACTACTTTCGGTAATGGCGATATTCCCCAAAGACTTGATATTTTTAACTCTCTCAACTTGTGGTACGTATGTACTTTAATGAATTATATGCATCGGTTGCGATAATGATGGGTTTATATTACTATGTTGATATTTCACTTAGCCTATTATCACGGCTTTTATCGTAATTTTATTGTTTGAATACACAAACTTAAATGTATCATATTTATGTGGTATTATTTGAATTAAATATCACCTCTATGTATAAACATGAAAACGACAACACATTAAATTTATTGTTGAGTTAATTAATATAACTTCTATGTCATATTCTTAGTTTTTCGAAAGCAATTGAACATGTTTAAAAGATATTTTTGTGAAATATTATAAAAAATTGAGACGACCTTTACTTATAGGTATACCATTACTTGTATTGGCAATTTTATATAAAAATGCTTTAATATTTATTTCAGTGCTTATTTTTAGTTGCACTATGATTGAAGGCATTCGTGTGTTTTAGATTATTTTGTTTTTAGTAACTTCCGTTTTCAACAAAACTTTTGGAACATCGGAAAAATTAAGTTTTCTTAAACAAATCGCAAATCTTCATCACGTTTATTATATGTTTATGAATAGAGTTATGTTTACATAAATTTAGTCGCAAAATAAAGTAAATTTCAATTATATAAATATATATATATAGATACATATATATATATATATATATATATATATATATATATATATATATATATATATATACATATACATATATATATATATATATATACATATACATATACATATATATATATATATATATATATATATATATATATATATATATATATATATATATATATATATATATATATATATATATATGATAACCCACAAGTTCCTTTCCGGAAAAAAAATAAAATAAGTACAGAATAATAGCGAATTAAAGATTTGTTATTTATTTAATTATATTCATATATTTATTGATATATTACATATAACCTGTTCCTAACGATAAGCAATCAATATTTTAATAAATTAAAATATTACAGGGTATATATTAAATACAAACACAAAATACAATGGAAATGTATACCACATCGACGACACATTTCAGCAAATTTATTTTCACTCATCATGAACTAATAACACGCTGGTGCCACCTCTATGAATAATTGAATGCCATAGTGGGTAGCGTAGCAAGAAGGTTATGATAGCGTAAGTGCAAGGAATTTTCAGATATGAAAAATGAAAATTTTGTTAATACAACCACAGAATTTATTTTAATAGCTGAAAGATAAATTTTAAAGCGCAGCGTTATTTCAGAAATGCAAGGAATGGAAACCTATCATAATATAAAGGAAATCGGAAGGAAATAAAAAGGACAAATAATCATATTTTTTCGTATACAGATATTGAAAGAAAGTATTTACAATACGTTCAATCAGCGAGCTTTGTTTAGCTTCGTGTAGGCTCTTAATAATGGAGCCAGATTTTAATCGGCTTTGTACTCATCAAATTTCCTAAACGATATTTTGCTACAGTCGCCTTATGCCCACGAAATGTCAACCGCGAATCAAATTTGATTCCCAAATCAATGATGTCATAGAAGTTATGCAGTGAGGTTTCACTGATCTTATGTACTTATTTGATAGGAGCATATGCTTGGCTGTATCTCATCATTGAAACTTTGTTTGCGTTAAGCCATTAGCCGCTTACTCCACTCATTTAAAGACGGTGCTGATCTCATGGTGTAACCATTCGATATCAGTTTTATCCTTGATGACTATAAAAAGTAAATATCGTCCACGAATAACAAACAATGCGCAGTCTTTACAGTTCGATCAATGTCATTTACTACGCCGCATGCACACACTCATCTACGCACGTACGTAGGTACGCACGCACTATATTATATCTAGAAAATATTAAGTATGTATGACAATATTGTATCGAGTCGTTCATTCAATATATTAATGTTGGTATCTCTCTTGTGTCTGTTTAAGTCTAATGTTTCTAGGATGTTGATTTGATTGCCTTTTGTATTTATTAGTAATATATAGGGAGTATTGTTGGCATGAAGGTGATATATTACAAATAAATACTATATATTACAAATTCATTAATTAGTAGTTGGGAAGAAAATATCTGTTTTAATTGGTACGAAATTAAAATTACAGTTAAATGCATCACTCATGCCATTTTGTTGAAAACTATTTATTAATATGCACTTAGAATATATAAAAAAATGCTGCAAATACCAACATAAGAGATAAACATTCTACTAAATATAAAAAAAGTTTTTGTTGTTTTTGTTGATTAGAAGTTTCCACGTGCAAATAAATTATGATTTGGTTACATTACATTTTTGAGATTTTAAAAAATGTAAGAGAGTGGTTGAAGGAAAATTCAATAATTTTGATGTGTAAAAAATAACAGATGTATCTTTTAATATCATGTATGTAATACGTTTTGAATTAACATTAAAAATGTGGAAACAAAAAAAAATGCCATGATGATTTTTACCTGATTAGACCAGCGAATGGAATGTCGACTGCCAAATTTTTAGCCCTTAACTTTCTCAACAACAAATAAGTTTTTCTGGGTTATCCTACTCTCTACTAGCTATATGGACAAAGTCAATAAGATCTTATTAGTAACAAATGGTCTTTAATTTGTTCTTATTATGAGTTGATCGATCACAAATTTATCGGCTCTTCCGATTGTCCATAGTATATGCAGCATTCTCCTCTAAGGCTATATCTAAAAATTATCGATATTCTTGTACACTGCACGAATTGTCCAAGATTTGGATCCTAAAAAAGATTATGAAAACAATCTCTTCCTTATCTTTTCTTGGTGAGTTTGGAGAAATTGTCCTCCTGCCATATTCTTTTATATTTATTCACTATAGCTTTGGTCATCTGAATGTTTCACCTGCCCCCTTCCTTGCATTCTTTCTGATCACTTAACATAGATTTGAAGTATATAAATATCAAATATTGAATATATTTGGCGTTAATTTTGTAAAAATGCATTATTCACAATTAAATGAAACTACGTGATGTAGTATTATTTCTACTTTCTTTAATTTCTTTACCACGACCTAGGTTTCGTTGTATTACATCTTCAGGTGGGATATTAGCATAATCTTTGCTAATATTCCACCTGAAGATGTTGTAATACAACGAAACCTAGGTCGTGATAAAGAAATTAAAGAAAGTGTTAATAATACTACATCACGTAGTTTCATTTAATTGTGTATATAAATATCCTTACTAGATCGATCTAAGAGTTTTCCGGTATATCAATTTGTTTTCATTGAGAGTCGTACATTCTTGCTGCCTTCTTCTCATTTTTAAAGAGTCTTTTTTGCCATGTGTGCTCAGTTGATTTCACTTAGGAGATAAAATATCTCTTAGCTTATTTCTAAATTCAGTTGGAAGGGTTTGAAATCATATCATTTCATCAAGTTACGTTTGTTAGATCTCCGTTAAAGAGATGATCTCCCTTAATGAAATAGTGTCTATTTCATTAAAAATTATGTTTATTTCGGTATCTGAGTAATAAAAGTGCATGTTTTCTCTGAATATTATTTACAATCTGTGAACATTATAAAATCAGATATGTCTAGTTCAGGTTTCATCTTCTCCCTAAGTTTTATACTTAGCTAGATTTACTGAAAACTAAAGTTTACAAAATAGGCATTTTTATATTATATCACGTTAACTTTCATTAGCCTCCCAGAAAAATAATTAGTCAAAATGAAATCAGTTAGACCTATAGAAGACAATTATAATAATGCATGGAATAAAGTTATGAATCGATGGTAATCCACTCTAAAATTTAGAAAAATGGCATAACGTTCATAACGATAATACCTGTAGATAGGTACATGATAACGATTCAAACTACTTATACTGTATTCTAGAGTAGTATAAAAAATTCATAGAAGTAAAATCATCGAAAGAAAAGTACCTATATCCAAAGTACTATTCAATAATTTTTCTGAACGTTACGATTTATTTACAACTTATTCTGTATACTTCAAATCTATTCATATATTTACAGCCAACGGCATTGGAAAAATACCATGAATTGTGGGAAAAAAAATGTATTTTACCTAATATAATTCACCTATATAATTTAAAAATATGCAAACAAACATGAAATTTTTAACTTTGGACAAAATTAACTACGAATAATATATATTTGAATTTAACTTGCATTTGAAAGATGGATCCCATTTTGTTTTTTATTACGTTATATTAACGTATATGTTTTTTTGAGTTTAAATGTCGAGTACTTTGTGCAGCAATAGCTTTAAAGCTCTACTATCGCCTGTGCAACCAAAGAGACGCGGGAACTGTAGCTTTTACGGTAAAGTACAAACAATGAGTACTTGTTTTACCGTTGGGATAGCATGTTGAGACATAAAAGTAGATTGTATGATGATACCCACATCTATATTTATACTGCGAAATATTTCACGAGAAAACGTTGACAAAATATGTCTTTGTCTATTTTACAGTGCTGAACTTTTAATATAAAATAAGTATTACTTGTATATACTAGTATGTTCAGCGTCTCCTACGTGCAAGTCATGATACTAACCTTGTCGCTCTGGTCCCGCATCAGTACGCAATACTTGAGGAGCCAAGTTAGTCGACGATAATAACCAAACAAATTGATGATATTTTATAAATAAAAAATCAATTTGTGAGCTTATCGTAAAATATATTAAAAACCATTTAACTTTTCCTACATTTTCCCAATAAAAACAGAAAATTTCATTTGTAATTATTTAACTTTTAGTACTGAAATTATATATGATAATTAAACAAGATAAACTTAATTGATTAAACTTGTTTTCCTATATGAATTACATTTTTTAATGATCCCATATAATAGCAGAGGTATTAAGTTTTGGAAAATAAGCCTAGGATATACTCAAGTATTTTTTCAACATTAAATTATATAACGAAAAAAATACTAAATGGTGCTTGATGTTTAATATGCCTGCATTCATTTAAATGAAAATTTGCAATTTTATTTGCAGCCATTTTATTTGTCTCTAGATTTACCCCTTCCATCAATAGTAGAATTCAATTTCACGCCAAAGTATTTACACTGATGTTCGAATTATCGAATCCGAAAAATTAAATTATTGGTACTTTAAAATGACGATTGTATACATGATGGTGATAACATTGAAAAAAAATATGAAACGAAAAGTTTTATGATAATTCTAAAAAATATTAAAAAACGAAAAGTTATAAATAATTTAATAATGAAACTAGACTTGAAACTTCTCGATCTACGTTAACGTTTCGTGCTATTTTTAAAATCAAACAGGGGCAAATATAGAGAAAGATAATATTTCATAATTTTGTAACAGTGTCATTAATGTCACTGTGGGTAATTTCCAAAAACTATTGGTATTTACGAGCTAAATGTTATTTATATTACAAAATGTTATACAACCTTTTTTCAGGTTTGCGTTCACGTTAGGAAAAACATGAGATCCTTCTAAGAACACTAATTTGCCCTTCATCGGTTCAAAATCTCCGCCATACCAAAAGAAAGGAGCCACGCCCGATTTTTTTTAATACCTTTTTTTACTTTTCCCGTATTGTGTGGACAAAAAATTAAAACACTTTATTTTAAATATTACAAAATGATTTTTGTTTATAATTTTAAATAAGAAAGTATAATAGGTATTGTTCAAACAAAAAAGTATCTCAAACTTCCTCCGATTAAATTTAAAATTATGAAGAAATTGTTTACATGAAAAATATAACAATGATACCAGTTTTAGAGTTTCAGAATATCCAAAATCTCTTTACGTTATTAAAACATATACCAAATAATAATATTTACACGAAAAAAAGTATTATCAATAACTATAAATAATTTAATACAAATATTACATCCCTTGAAATTTCTGCATTTATATAAGTGTGAACGAAACTTTGGTAGTGAGAAGTCTGTTCATACTCAGCATGTTTATTTATATTACAGAAGTCGGCTGCATATGTATTTTTATTAACCGACTTTAAAAACAGGAGAGCGTTCCCAATTCGTCGGAATCTTTTTTTATGTATGTTCAGCGATAATTCTTTACTTGCTGGTTCCATAATAATGTGATGATGATCTGATCATTAAATTCAAAAACGAATAATGGAACTCCTTAACGAATGGCAGTAAATTAACTATGATTCAAGATATTTACTACGGATAGTTGTTATTTTGTAAAAGAATTAAACCGCATACCAGGTAGATGTTTAATGACAATTTTTAGAGATGAAAAGAGAGCACCTTAATGGATGTTAGAATATTAAGCGTGATTAAAGATATTTGCTACTAGTAATTGTTACTTTGCAAAATAACTACATCGTCTGGCAGGTTACGGTCTGATGGTGACTTCTAGATGTAAACAATAGAACTCCTTATCGAATGGGAGTAAATCAAATGCAATTCAAGACATTTGCTACTGGTAGTTTTTGCTTTGCTAAATAACTGCACAAGGCTATTGTATATCAAGGCTATGTAATTTTAAAATGAATTTACTTCATTGAAACCTTGAGTCGGAAGGAATCAGAACTACCAATAAATAAAATATCAGAACCTTAAAAAAGCCTTGAATCGAAAAAAAAATCAGAACCATGTTAAAATTACTCGATATACAAAAGAATCGTACATACAATTAGTTATGATACATATAGATGTACATTGAGTATATTATGTGTGGATATTTTAAATGCCACAAAAGTACATGTGACATTAGCATGTGACGGGGCGCTGCACTGAAGTAAAATATAAAAAGATATGTACATATTTTTATTTTGTAAGTAATATCTACGGTTTTAGAAAGTTCTTTCACCGAGGAGTGCATGTAAAAGTTTATTTAAAAGTTTTTATATGAAAGCTGTATTGCTTCTTTCACCATCAATGTTCAACGCATATAATAAAATAGAATTGAATCTCGTTATTTCATTCCAGATTTCTACAAACGACTATCCCCGGTTTATTTTTAATTTTTCATAAATTTTTGTGGTTTTCAGACAATCACCATTTTTGATGTAATCGATGTAAATGAATGCTGTAAAATTATTAACCGCTGTACGAAATAATCCAACACGTAATTGTATCTAAACAGCTTACTGCGAAGACAATTTTCTAATTAAGATAATTATCTGTAAATATCAACTGTATTTTCAGATTAAAACAACATATCTTATTAATATATAATTAAAGAAAATTCACTCGAAGTTTGCAGTAACTAGTTATTACGTTACTTTTGAACGGCATTTCATTGTTTAACCTAATAAGATTTTATTCAACCCGAGGGAATTTCTTTATGGGTAAAGATAATTAAAAGCTGGGATAGCTCTAAAAGAATGCACTGCTTCATGCTATGCAATGCTCTTTCATGATTCTAACTAAAGCATGTAATTTATTTTCTGAGATCTGCTGTAGAAACTACTTTATTATGCGATAACAGGGTCCAGTCAATATGTCGTGTGTACTTCTTTGCAAGTTAGGGTAATTCGACTGCTTGCTGCAAATTTCCTAAGTTATTAAATATAAGATTGACATTATATACCCCGATATGTTACTATTACCTCAGTTTGAATCATTCGTTTAGCAACTTTAGTAGGTTTCACCATCAAGGTTTGTATTAGGTTTTGTTGAAATGGTTTGTTTAGGTTACGTCTTTAATTATTTAAAAAAACAAATTTCTGAAAATGGTTTTTAAATTATACTCTGTTACATCTGCGGAAAAGTAAATTATATAATAAACGTATAACTCGAACAAATGATAAATAACAATATTGTCGAGGAAAGATACCAATACGGATACAAACGAAATGAACTGTATTTATTGTCACGTATTACAGTTTTCCTCATATTTTTTTAACATAGAAATATTTTTAAATTTAATAAACTAGTCCGTTTTAGCTAAATCAAATATTATTTTAAATAATTCTAGTGAACAATGAAATTCACAACAAAAGTTTTAGGGTGTACGTGGCTATATTATTTAATATGACAGTGCTGAGTGTAAACAAATAAATTTTTGAGAACTGAAATATCATATAGATCATTCTAAGTTATAAAGTCTTATTAACTTAATTTAGTATTATTTTCAATATAATAATGACTATTTGTGGTTGATAAGTTAGGTTTTGTTTGTACTCGTAAATTCGTAACTCGTCGTTTGCTCTTATTTCATATCAACAGCTCGTGAGTCAACGGCATTATCTGAGCGTTACTACGATATATTTCATGTTTATAAAGAAGAAACTATTTGTGTTTACATTTTTGACAGTTCAAAATACGAGAAAGATTAGAAATTGAAAAATATTTATCAAAGAACGACGAGAAGTTTCTGATGTCAGGGCCTTATCGAATAAAAAGTTTTGCAGCTCGCAACGAGTAATAATAATATTTTGTAGGTTAGACAGAGTAGTATTTTCCACAGAAAATGGAAGTAAAATTTGGAAAAAAAAGAAGGCTAAGCAAGTTTTTAAAATATAAATCCAGATCATGAGCAGACAAATAATTAAATATGCATTTCAAATACGTCGAACAACTGGGATTTTATTTAATTTATTTTCTCTCATAATTTTACCTATATTTAGGGTACACTGACACAATCAGTGAATTCAGCATACAAATCTTTATTATGACTCTTATATTGTAAGGAAATCTAAGAAACACGAACAAAGATATACTTCTTAATTTTCATTTATTTGAGTATCATATCCTCACAATAACTCAAATTTACACCCTTATTGATGTACAATTCTCATATATCGTTATATTTTTAAATATTTCTCAGCTTAATTATTCCCAATCTTATTTTTTTTTTAATTTCCATTTCCATATTTTGTGTTCAGTTATCAAGGAAATATGGCGGTAGTATATTTTTTACATATTTTTTCCTTATATTTACATGTTCAATGCATTTCTCTGAATATGTACATATTCATATATATATATATATATATATATATATATATATATATATATAAATATATATATATATATATATATATATATATATATATATATATATAATATATATATATATATATATATATATATATATATATATATATATATATATAATATACATGTAATTTGAATATTTTGAGACTCGAATTAGCCCTTTTAGATGATAACCCAATTTATATGGGGAAATTGAATTTTTTTACTTCCCCCCCCGTTATTTCCAAATAGATGTTTTGAAGTATTATATTGAAATGTGTTTTGGTTAATATTCTTTATACTATGCTTAATTTACTATGCCAAATTTCAATTTTCTATGTCAAATACTTTCCTAGGAAAACGGCTGTGACACGCGAACAGACGCACATTTTAGTGATCTTTTCAGGATTCCGTTGTTCATTTTATCGAAACCAAAAAATCATAATTGTTCACTAATAGTAATATTTGGAACTGATACTCAACGAAATTAAAATTTGCGTTTAAGATACACAAAAAACATATATAGAATTGTTTGTATCCTGAAATAAATACATATGTACGTCGCTTTTTTAGCCTAGTGTAACGTAGCACTTACATAATTTTATAATGGAGCATTATGTAAGATCTAAGCACACATTCCAGTAAGATTCATTTAGCATTGATTTCATAATTATTATAATAGCAATATTTAAGATATTTAACACAAAAATAAATTAAATAATAAAAAAATCCCTTCGTACGACATAATATTAGCATAGGACATATGTTACACACATACGTATGTTACAGACATATGTTACACCTATTATAATGTAAAAAGGTGCAAATTAATTGTATCAAAGGATAAAAAGGGTTAGCTAATTATAATGGACACGAATAAGCCAACATTACGTAGGGACTTTTCTTTTAAGGGCACAAAGTTAAATAACGTAATTGGTGTCGTGTAAAATTACATTAATTACCGTGTAAACAGTTTAAGCGGAAATTACTGTTAGTAATTTCTAGTTCTGAATGTCTTAATTACAATAGTTAGACGATAAAAATGGACCACTTTTATTAATTTAAGTAGTTGTATGATATTATATTTAATATATACCTCAACACAAAATAATAATATATTTATAAATAAACTCTTAACCTAGCGCGGTAAAACACGCAACGTTGCCATATGATGAACAACTTCATGACATTTTTTCCTTTTCAAATATCTTTAACTGTATTTTTTTAACCAGTGATACCAACTTTTGAGTAAAATTATTTTAAACTGGTATTTAAAGAATTGTATTCGTCTTATTATATTTCTTTATGTCTCACATCTTTTATTTTTGTACCTTAATTAATGATATCTTTAAATTTTCTTTTTTAATAACCTATATCTTTTCCAATAATAAGCCTAGTTAGTCATATGAATGCTCTCTTACCAATTTATAAGGTTTAAAAAATAAATCCCTGCCGCAAATGTATTTGGTTAGATTTGAACTCTGTTCACTAGATAATCCAAATAATGGGTACCGAAATTCACATTTTGAGGGCAAGTAACAAATCGCGAGAGAGGAGCGAGTCGTTTAGTCGCGTTATGAAATTAGTTACGAATCACCATTTCACGTGAGTGAAATGAATCGCGAGGACGGTAGCTAAATTGTTTGGAAAAATGCTGGGCTTACATTCCGGATATCGGCTTCGGACATTGAAAACAATTATAGGACCTTTCGGAAATTTAAACCATCTGAATAATTTGTTCTTCTGGCCTCTTTGAATGTTAATTCATCTCATAATATCACTGTGTGTTACCATGTGATGAAGTGGTATTTTACCTATTTATTTTAATCATTATTATTCTTGGTTCATAAACACCTGAATAAAATATATTTGTATTGTTTATTAAAAAATATTAAAACAATAACGAAATACATTGTTCTGATTATATTAGTAACTGAAAGTTCATTATTAATATTAATAATTGAGTTCTAATTACCAATATTGTACAAATACCAAAACAGTCTCAATGTTTTATTCTCAAAAATTCTAAATGTGATTTAGTATTTAATAAAATTATGATATGATTGCTTAAAGATTTATTATTTTAAAACTTGACAGTTATGTAAAACGGATTGAATAGGTGAAGGTATATTTCAACTTCAGTTGCGCATATTTCATAGTTAAGAATCTGCCTTTAAAGTTCATCGCAATTGTAGGGATTTAACTATACATTTGAGAAGTGGGTAGGTGTAGTAATAGGTGAAGAATATTATATATAGGTGGTAGTAATAGGTGAAGAAATATTTCAATTTTTAATGTGCATATTTTATATTTTCTAATAAGCCTTAAAAATTCACAGCAATTGTAATTATTTTTCCACCTTCATACTCGTATCTATTTATCCATACGTCAAATTTGAAATTAATGTAATTGTATATAGCAATTTTAAAAATTGATTTTAAATAAAGATAAAGACAAAATATGTATTTATGAAATTTTTAATAAAATTATAATTTTTTATTTTATTGTCATTTGGAATTTAACATTCAAAGTTAATATTTTATTACACTACAAGCGGTTATGAAATAATTATTGAAATATAACTTAATTACTTTAGTATTTAAGAAGACATGGTAATAAAACATTCTAATCGAATTACAAGTTTTTGAGTGCAAGTAATTAAAGATTTAACTAAGTTGTTTTTAATTAATTTTAATTAATTTAATTGTAAATTTGTTGTGTTAATTAGGCTGTAATTTGAAAAAAAAACTAATTCAAAACTCTAAAAATTAGAAACAATGGGTAGTATTAGTTTATTTAAAAATAAAATTAAAGATACTGTTAGGTATCCCGAAGAGTTGATCAAAATTGTACATTACTTATAAGGTGAGAGCATGAAAAAATTAGTATTTAAAAAAAATTGCAGTAATTAAATTTAGTTTATAAAATTAATAAAGCAGAATTATTATATTATGTTTTATTACGACTTGACCAAATTTTCTAAAGAAAATATTAATTTTTGACGAAGTTATCGCCATCTTTTTCGGACTCCATTCCATGAATAGTGTCTTCTACCTGTGAAATAATTATATCATTTATAGTATTATATGTCATCTGCTCTTACAACCAATCTCAATTTTTCATGTTTTGTTCCAATTTTGTGATTACGTATATTAGTAGAAAAAAATAACTCCTTTATTTTCATTCACGTATCTGTCGGTCTACCGCAGCCGTCTTTTGTCCAAAACCATTTGATGTAGGTACTCAAAATGGCCACATATGGCTAAAAATAATCATATCTGGCCATTTTGAAAATATTCGTAAGGAAATTTGGAGGAGGGGGCTAATTAAATTCAGAAAAAAAATTCTATATCGTATAAGGTACTATTTAAAAAGGAGATTAGTAAAGATTCAAACATTTTACGTTCTATAAAAATTGCTAAAACGTCTACAGAAATTTAACTATAGACAACTTATATACATGAAATTTGGCATAATGATAAATCATACGCATACATCGCAATTTCTCCACACGGAGATTTTTGAGGAATACAATTATCCGTTTTTTTTTTAAATTCATATGTTTTGTATGATATTACTTGAAAGAGCAAATTATAATGATCCGAAAACTATTTGCAGAATTATATTGAAAATATTTCTTAAGTTGAAAGTACCAACATAAATATGTTCTCACCTCTATCATCGAAACTACTTACGTCTAAATTATGAAAAAACATACCTGAAATTAAGAGGAATATTTCTATATCTCCGAATTTTTTAGATACTCACGATATTTCTAACCCTTGTAGAAGGTAAAATAGGCAATATATTTAAAAACTGTAAAAATAATATTTCGCAATCTCTTAATACGAATCTTATATAATTTTAAACTTTATACAGGCCTATATTTTATCAAGAATAAATGTTTATAGAACACTATTAGTTCATGTCTTATGTGGCCCCAATATCGTAATCAAATTTTCTGTAAAATTTTTAATAAACCTTATGCTATTCAATTATTTATCCTTTCCTTATTTTGAACAAAATCTTCCAATTTACTTTACATTATAATTATAAATGCAGATATGTATGAGGATACCGTGAGAATACCGAGCTACATAAACGATATTAATGGCCGGATAGGGTGTTATAATGACTTATGTAAATATTCACATACATTGATTTATGGTTATAAAGATTTCTACTTCTAATGATTCTTAAGAAATATAGTTTCTACTTTTCATGATTCTAAAGAATAAAAGGGTTATTTCTTGGGGAAAATTAACTTTTAGTATATCGACTCTATCACAGGTCAACTAATCTAATCTTAAAAAATCATGATGTGACTAAAATTATGTTGATTTTTGTACCTTATCATTCACTAAAATCTTAGTAATTCCATTGTAGCCTTAAAATAACAATCTGGCATTAGCACAATTATTTATTAATTAGCCGTTGTCTGAAATATCTACTTCACTTTCCCGTTTATTAACGATAGTGAGACACGTAACAATCAATTTTACTTTTTTTCCTCTCGTTCCTTCTCCAGTTGAAATCCGATGGAGAAAGCATTTTCTATGTGAATACGTTGTTATGAGTATCACACGATTTGAAAACTTGTTGACAATCTTCTTCTATAACAGTCGATCTTTTGTGATGGTTTTAGCGCCTTAAAAATTCATGGGTTGTTTCAGGAGATTAAAAGTAAAACAAAATCCAAAGTCAAATCCCATTATTTGATTTATAAGATATTAATTAATTAAATTGCAATCTTCGTCAAATTCTGCATCCATTACAAAAGCATAAATTGAAGTTAATATTACTACAGATGTTTAATTGCCGAGGCAAATAAATTAATGATCGTCTATCGTTTCATCAGACAATGTAATTTTCAATATTTTATGACATTAAAATTATTCCCTGTAAATTATCTTATGAAGCATAACCATTCGAACTAAATGTGTTGGTGAAATTTAATGGGTAAAGAGCAAGTTAACCCAAAACTCTATTACAACACGACCTATCTTAATTTAGTAAAGGGTGGACTTCAATTATATAGTTTAGTTTAATTACATAATAATACTACTAAAATATACGAAGGTAATTTCAAGAGTACCTTTTCAATACTAAATAATTTTAAGAGACAAGTTAGAACAGAATTGCAATTAAATACTAACTGTGTTAAGAGTACAGCGCAAACTTCCCAAAATTAATAATGAATTTAGTGTTAATGGGATTGAGAGAAGCAAGAATTTGAGAAACGTGTATTTTCTTTTATTTAGCGATAAAAGCAATCTATGGGTGATAAAGTACATGTATAATAAATTTCCAAAAATTAAAAAAAAAACTTCATTTAAATGTAACCTTTTCTAATTTGCATTTTAATATAAACTCCAAAATATAAAAGAAAATGTTATATATTTTTACAATAATAAAATGCTAACCATGTAGAAAATTTATTTAAATGTTTTTGGTTAACCCTTTATATAGTTGCCCAAATTCTTGAGAAAGTCGAGTTATATAACTTAATAGATAATATTATGTGAATAGGTATTTTTTTAACCTAGTGTAAGATCGCATTTACATAATGTTTATTTGTCCATGTATCACATAATTTCTAAACATACACAACCGGTGTGACCTGTCCTAATTTCCTTTATTTAATTTCAATTTGTTAACAAAACATAACATAATATATAAATTAATTTAAAAATAATAAATAAATTAATTAATTAAGAAAAAGAACCGTTTTTGCAGTCATTGTATACATAAATGACACACATGCCTAAGGTTTTAGAGAATAAAAAAGATTAAATTTGAATCAAAGGACAAAAAGGGGATGTGCAAATTTTAATAGACATGAATAAGCGAACAGTGTTTAAAACTTTTCTTTGTATGGTATAAAGTCAAATTATTGTAATGGGTTTTTAAAATTAGATCAATTTTTGGAGAGCAATACTTTTTAATATAACGTCGTCAAACAAAACAGCAATGAATTTTACCATAAAATTCTATTCTTTATATTGTTTGCTATACTTCAAAAATGTCAAATTTAAATATAACCATTGACTTTCATTTAAAATTTATGAAATTAAAATTTAGCAAAATTTTTAATTATTTCTACTCATAAATTTATAGTTAGCCCAATTCAATTAAATACTGCATGAAATCTTAACACCAAAATAATTTATTTAGTAAAGTACATATTTGAAATTAAGAATTTCTAAAAAAATTCCGTGCTTTTTCTTAAATAATTTATTGTTTCATTTTCAAAATGTATATTAAAAATTCAATAAAGTAAATTATAAATTTAACCCATTTAATTTCACTGTTATAATTTCTTACTTATGCGCGGCCAACTACATATTTATATTTATTTATATTTTGTTTAAATCTCAGCCTTTTATCCTTGCAGAAATACCTCTTTGCATTAAAATAATTTTAGGCATTTGTAATTTGAATGATAATAGGTTAGTATTTTTAAGTAATGAATTTGACATATCGTCAACCGTTAATTGTAGGTAATAATTATTACACAGTCTAAAACAACGACTCTATCTATAAATTTATATATTTTATTTTTTTTTTATTCATATATTTATTTGTGATGAAATAAATTACTGATTTTACTAATATTTCATATGTCATAGTTGCACTGTTGGTATACGAATTTGTTCTTGTAATACTCAGCCTTATACCTGTTACCGACGGTTAATAATAATATTGTAGTACATCATGAGTATAAATATATATGAATACTTTAACTTACCCATTCCTCTGTCCTCGTTAATGTTTTATTGGCTGTGTCGTTGGTATTTTAATACTCGGCAAACTAACTTATTTCCCAATCCGCTACTAAAACAGAATCTCTAATAACATGTCAAATCAGTCTTATCCATCTAAGGCTTGAATAATTAATAGTAATCATACTAAGTACTATATGCACATCGGAAGGCTCACTAATGTCTGCCTCGCAGTGCACACGGTACAACATCAAAGTAACTGATACTAATGTACATCACCAAGTATTTATTCCAATCCTGTCGGCAATATTTCAGTATGCAGATGGTCTGAAGCGTAAACTGTACCTGTCAACTATGTCTTATATAATAATAGTGAAAATAATGAAGATTTATAAACTACTATCCTTTTAAAAATACTCTCTTTTCTATATCAGTTTGACTATCGTAACATTAGAATTATTAACCATGAAATAATGGAGTACTTTTCAACCTTCAAATTATGACGAACCCAAAATAATGAGTTCAAAACATATCAGGTGCACCACTTTTTAAATTTATCTAATTTGTCTTTAATGAAAAAAATTTATTAAGAAATATAGTTAATACACAATAAATTTTACACAATAAATATGTTGATGAAAATGATTTTATCATTTTTATAAGGAAAAAAATATACAATAACAAAAGCAATTTCTTCATAAAATTCTTCATAAAATCTTATTTGTCATGAAAAATCTTTATTGAAAATAATTGAAAGAACGCTTTTAAACAAATAATTACTTAAAATTAATATCTGATATAAATTAGTTAACTTTATGTAAGTTTAATATAAGCTTGTATTTTTTTCTTGGATGGCACTACAGCCTATTACAGGTAAAGGCTGTCTGAACTTTCTTGAGCGGATCCGGTCAGCGGTAACCGCTCGCCAGCGTTGAATTTTTAAAAGTTTGAAATCATTTTCGACAAAATCGATCCATCTTGTGTGAGATCTTTCTCTTTTTCTAGTACCCTCCATAATGAGAAAGTCTCTTTCTTGACCGGGTTGTTGTCCTCATATCTAAAAATATGCCCAATAACCTGATACAAAATATTTTAATGACTCGGATAATATTTGATTCTTTAAATTTTCTATAAATTTCACGATTAAACCAAATTCTTCATTTGTTATTTTCTTTGACGGAGCCAAATATTTTACTAAGTATTTTTCTTACCAAAAAATAAAGTCTATATTCATTTGCTTTTGTTAAAGGCCAACATTCACTGCCAAGCAGAATTATTGGTCTAATAAGAGTAGTATAAATATTAATTTTTTTTCCTTTTATATATAAAATTTTAGACTTCAGAAAATTCCTTCCTTACGTATACAATCTATTGTCAATTTCAGGCTTGATATGTTTTCTAATAGTAATGGCATTACCAAGATATATAAAACGTTCAACACATTCGAAGACATAACAATGTATATGCAGTGGGAGGGAAGTATAAGATCTACTTTTTATCACTATGAATTTTGTCTTTCCTTCATTTATGGTTAGTCCAATATCTTTGGCTGCAGCCTCTAGCGAAATAAAAGCATCCATAACAACCTGTTTGCATCTGCCGATAATGTCAATATAATCGGTATAGGCCAAAACCTGCACAAGTTTGTATTTACATATATTGATATCTTATTGGATGTATTTACGTAAAATAAATTTTACGTTATTTGTGCGGATCCGGCATTTATTAAAGAACGGTGCAAAATAAAAAAAATTAATTAAAATAAATATTTGTGAATCAAATTGACCATCAAAATGTTTTGAACATTTTTTCGCATATTTTATAGGTATATATGTGTTACATTTTACTAAGAGACGCGATTCAAATGGTTAATTGGATCAAAGGATAAAAAAGTCAAGCGCAAATAAATTGAACAACCCAACGGCGTTTAGGCAGTTTCCTTTGTAAGTCACAAAGTTAAATTAATGTTACAAATATTACCATGTATGATGACATTAATACGCTTATAATACTTTGCGAATGGCACGCACGACAATGGCCGCAAGCAATATCTACGTCGGTAGGTACAATTTACAACAATTACGTGGTGTGTGATGATTAGGAAATTAACTACAATATACAACATACAAATTAATACAAATGTCGGCTAGGTAATATTTTATATCTGAGTGATTATGTGGCAACAATTTTTGCCAATCAACAAAATCATATTTCAGCAACAAACATATATTACTCTTGATTTATGGAAGTAAATTTATATAACAATTATTAATCTAAGGAAATTTCATATTTTAATAAATATTAATAATATCGAAGAACGATTTAAACAACGATTGTTGCGCCATCTACCAAATAACATCAAATAAAAGTAAAACTCAAAATATAAAGGTTCCATAATTGTTACATTTAGACATATAGAAATATTTGAGGGAATATTGATATTACTCGTTTAAATTATTATCCTAGTATAAATGTGTTATTGAGTATATCTTTCACATGCTAAATTTTTTTTAAAATATACCATTAAACTTTATATAAACTTCTACTCTCACTTCTTTTTTTATAATTTGACCTTCAACAGAGGTGAGAAATAAATTTTAGTGGACATGCCAACATTTTTAGAACAATCTTACATAAATTCTGTAAATATAATTGAAGGAAAGTAAGAAAAATTTGTGAACACTTATAATATATTCTACTTTATAACATTCTATGTAAAACTATTTCTGCGGAAAAAAGTTATTATGAATAAACAAATGTGTGATCTTATAACAGTTCCCCTTTTTTTTTGAGGCAAAAACCCAAAAAATAGGTAAATTTTTGTAAATATTTATGACGTACACCAACCGTAATTTTACGTTGTAGTTATTTCTGACTACGGTATGAAGTGCAAATATTGTTTACTGCAAAAATGATCGGTTAATATTTTCGGAAACATTTCGTGAATCAGTATATCAGTGTACAACATTTCATAAATGCGAAGAATATCCTTGGTCCGTTTGTTCCATTGAAAAAATTCTATAAGGTTATTACAAATTCTACATATTAAATCACATTGAACGATGGAGAAATAATAACTACTACACAATTAATTGAAACTACGTGATGTAGTATTATTTCTACTTTCTTTAATTTCTTTACCATGACCTAGGTTTCGTTGTATTACATCTTCAGGTGGGATATTAGCAAAGAAAAAAAAAGCAACCTTTTTTTTCTTTGCTAATATCCCACCTGAAGATGTTGTAATACAACGAAACCTAGGTCGTGGTAAAGAAATTAAAGAAAGTAGAAATAATACTACATCACGTAGTTTCATTTAATTGTGGAGAATTAAATTATTATGAGCACCGCAAAAATTTTATACCGAACATTGTTTCAATCACCAAAAAAATGGAACTTGCCGGAAACAAACCAAACTCAATGAACGATCAATCTCAACATATATATGGACTACTCTCAACAAAAAAATGACTTCGAATTTAAAGGTGGCATTCACAGTGGGAAGGGATAGACGATTATCCCGAATATCGAAGCGATGATCCCGAATATCGATACTATTTATCAGGTGTATGAGACCAGCCTGAAATATAACAATAAGATTATGGTAAAAGCAACCTAAACACAGCTAGAGAAACTCGATGAAGTGCTAATAGTTGCATTTCAGGTATGTATAGGTGGTACAGAATCAATACATATTGCAGCTGTCAAGATCCAAACTAGTTTCTCTTTACTCGTAGACATAAAGTGATTTTGAAAATTTGGGCACGCGTGAGGTAATACAGCTCTGTTCACAATCGTACGCGAACATTTTAATTTGAACATTTCTGCGTGGTATAGAGCTACGTTTAACTATACGCAAAACAAATAGCAATGATAAAGTTATAAGCCTGTGATGGCTATGACTACATAAAAGTACACATTTTCTGAGTTATTATAATTATTGTTTTAATGAAAGCCATCTTTAACATTTGAAACGTTTGTTAATATACTTAAAGAAAATTAAAGTTATGGTAGAGTTTATAGGAAGACTGCAAGTAATTTGCATGGATTTGTTGATGCCAATTAGGTATCTGGTTCTTTGTATTCCACGTACTGGGTTTAATTTTATCACGTCGAGATCAGTAATTTCTTATGAACCAAAAAAAAAACAGAAAATATTGGCACTACCCAGCATGGAAGCGGAATATAGGGCCTTACCTGAATCCTGTACGGAAGCCATTTATTTAAAGTATGTATTAAGTGATTTAATTGTATCAAATGAACCTACGTCAGGAAATTTGCATCGTGATAATCAAAGTTCTCTCAAATTAGCATCTAATCGATTGTTTCATACTACGTATACAAAACATATTGACGTACGGCTTCCTTTTGTTAGAGAGTATTTAGCACATAAGAAAATTAAAATATGTATCAACTTCTGAAATACCGGTAGACACGTTACCAAAAATTTTAAGAAATTTTAATATTATGGTTTATTGAAAAGGGTATATTAGACGATTTTTCTCGGAATAATTTACGCAATTAAACATTGAATTAACTAGAAATAAACCTCTTTACTTTAAAATCTTTATCCATATTTATTATCAATCTTCGATTAATATTTGAGTGTCATCATCAGACCGAAATAGCTGTATAGAATAGGATCCAAATCAAGGAATTAAATTAAAGATTTAGTTATTAGCTGGGATTTTCGAGGGTGACCAAACATCCAGATATTAAAATGAAGATCTTAATCTACGTAGGGTTTATTTGATTCATTGTTAAGTTTTATAAATTGCTACAAACGTACGTTAAACATCTACGTTAGGCGCTAAACTTAAAATAAGCACTGGTTTTATACATTAATTAGTGCATGCGGCACCAAGAAGGCAATATTATTAAAAAAAAACAAACTGTACATAAATGTAAAACCATAGTTTTTGCAATGAATCTCCATTAGTGAAAACGCGATTTTATAATACTGCATAAAACCATACTTTCATCATCGATAGCCTGTCTCAGTCCACTGCTGGATATAGTCCTCCCCAATCTCCAATATAATACCTATGATCGCCTCGCAAGTGAATTACTAATGTTGACCGTCTCCGGCCTGTGAAATTGTATTTACACGTCGTAAATATAAAATGTTAATAAGTTTTAATAATGAATTGATAAGCTAACGTAAAAAACATGAAACTTTTTCTGCCATTTGGAGTTAAAATTTATTTATTTAAATTTTACTATAAATTGAATACAAGATAGCTTTAATAAATAAAATACTTTTAATGAGATATTAACACCGATCAAGTTATAAATTGAGCATTGCAACGTTTATTGAGATATGACCCGTCAAAATGGTCGAGAATAAATAATACAATTCTTAAAAAGTGACAAAGTCAGATAATATTTTTAGTATTCGAAGCTTTTTCATAATTAATGATATTTTTCAAATTTTTAAAGCATTTAAAAAAAAGCTACATATCATAATTTGGATTATATGTACTGATCGCACCTTTGAAACTCTATAGTTAATTTGATTATTTTTTATCAAGTCTTAGATTAAAATGATATTAAGACTTCTCTTCTCGATTTAATAAATATTTTCTACAAAATAAAAAATTGGTTGAAAGTAACTTTTGTTCGAAAATGTATTATACGTTTTGTTTCCAAACCATGCTGATTAATGTAAAAATAATTTTCTATTATTTCTAAATTGACCAAATTTTTCTAATTCAGTTATGCGATGCAAATACTTTATTTCTGTTTGTTAGCCTAACGTTCGACACTTTACATTTTATTTTACCTTTAAATAGATTTAACATTTGTTTTTGCATATTCCATACGCACTTTAATTTTGACGATGAAAAACTGTTTAAGAAAATTAAGTCAGAAACGAGCAGCATAAACGTAAATGGAGAAAAAATCCGACATCGTTTAAGGACTTCCTTTCAAATGGGACAAAGTTGAATTAAAATAATAATTCTTATATTAACGCAAGAATAAAATACATAAAACAATAATTTCTAGCGAGTGTTTAGATCGGTTGGAGTAATAATTGTGAGTTACACCGAGCTCGTGAAGTTTTAAGTTTCTTTTTCCACCTTTACAGCTTTATTATAAATATATTTGGATAGCATATTTTAAGGTTGAGCGAAAAGTGAGTCTTTATTGATAACAGTACATCATTTTAATTAATAGAAAATGAATGTACTAAGAGTGTAAAAGTAAAAATCAATAGGTTACAAGGTTTAAATACAATGAAGAGCAAAGTCTTAATTATTATTATGTGTAAAGAAATACATATCTCAACATTTATAGCATCTGACTGGCAAATCAAACAAACTTTTAGATAAGTCCAGATTAAAAGACACATAATACCGGATCGGAATGGGACGTGAGCTGGAATTATATAAAAAAACACTTGCAGAATTTTCTTATTTTAATTATTGAATAAATTTGGGGTTATTGAAAAAATTAAACTACGTGATGTAGTATTATTTCTACATTATTTAAATTCTTTACGATGACCAATTTTCGTTGTATTGTTGTCATACAACGAAACTTAGGTCGTTCTAGGATAAAATATTTGCGTTGGTATAACTTTTGGTTTCTCGGTTCAATTTTTAAATTTTGTATACTACACAACAATTTTGAGAGAAATTTAAAAAATAATAATACATAAACAATTAAACAAAATTATCCATCAATTCTCACAAAACTGAACTAGAATAAATTAAGAAAAATACTAATCCAAAAAATATACCTGGTCGTATCTAAATAATAACAAAATTTAATAAAATACATCCCGTACATGTTCTAATTAAAATAGGAAAACACTTAACTAATAATAAAAATATAATTAATATCACATATGCCTAAACAACTCCTAAACCTTGAACAACTCGAGTAAAACTCTGATTAATTATAAAAAAATATATAAATTCAAAAAGATTGGTATCTATAAACTTAAATGTCGTTGCATTTGAGTTTATAGATACCAATCTTAATATAAATGTAATAGCGTATATATAGATCAAACAGGAAGAGAGTTTACTACCAGATACAAAGGGCACGTTACTAGCTGGTGAAGTAACAAACCAATCAAATCTCACGTTGCAAAACATCTCATTGAAAATAACCATCACCCTCGTATCCACGAAGCTCCATATATATTGGAAATAAATACAAAAGGCAATAAACTCAAAATCCTAAGAACATAAAAAATAAACAGACATAAAAGAGACACAAACGTTAATATAATAAATGAACAACTCAATAGAATATCATGATTGATACTTAATATTTTCTAGACGTAATATAGTTATACAATTGATACTGCATATAGTTAGACAATTGACACTACAAATTGTTCCGGCCAGGCGACATATCTGAGGAGAGAGAGCAGAAAAGAAAACAAAAGAATAGGAAATATGTGGAGTTAGTTGCATAACCTTGTTCCGACCATCAGACACCCTTGCTATTATGTAAATATATTACTGCGAATAATATCTATTTAAATTTATTACATAAGACGGAATATTTTCATTATATAACCTCATAGTATTGGAGCAATTTAATTTATTACCCTCCCAAAAATGCGTGTATATTATATAACTTTCGAAAATATAATAAAAATTACACCGCTCCCCTATCATAAACTCACCAGCGAAAACCCAGCTTCCGCTGATTTTTTGTGCAATAATTTTAATAAAATTTTTTACAAATCTCTGGATATTTAAAATACTCTCACAAATTTAGAATCTTAGAATATTTTTCTTCTGTGCATGAACAAGATCTACAATTTATGTAGAATAAAAATATTACCCATTTTTTGTCAACAAAGGCAAAATAATATCAAATTTTAAATCCTAATATTGAATATGCAAATATTAATGAAGTAATTCGATAAGCTCTGTAGCTTTATTGAATTCTGCAACGATTTTAAAAGCATTATTTGAAATTAATGTGGGAGTCAACGTTCTATTGTCAAGTCAAATAAAAGATTAATCGTTTTTGGTTCATTAAATAATTTAATTTTCAATGTTTCATTGACAATACGCTCTTGATTTATTTTACGAACCGTAATGATTTGAAGTAAGTGGGTTAGAGGTTTTTAATGGGTAAAGACGGTTCACCAACAACTCTATAAGGACACCGTATATTTCAATTTAACAGAGGTTTGATTTTAATTGAACAATATAAATTTATTACACAATAATACTTACTGAAATTTATGACGGTGCTTTCTACAATTAGTTTACGATGCTAAATCAGTTCAAGAGGTGATTCAATACTGATTACCAGCAAAATTAGATCAAAACAATATTATATTAAAAATTAAAAGTCAAGCTACATTAAAATTCTTCATTTGTTTTATATTATTAAAATTCAAATACTAATTAACTTAAAAAACAAGTGAATTTTTTGGTGTCTAATAGAATACACACTCGAACGGGATTCTAAGCCCTTTTAAATCGGAAAAAAATATTTTCAACCATCTGACAACCGTCAATTTTCGTTTAACCTCAATAACTGAAATCTGTTTTTCTCCATGTTTAACTAGTATTTCTGTATCCATTTGTAACAACTGTATAAGTATTTCTCGTATATATTCATATTTACATTTAAAAAAATATCTTTAAATATTTATAATCACCGAAAGAAATAAGCAGAAAGAATACATTGTATTCAGTTTGGTTTCATTAATATTGATTAAAAAAATTGCACTTTTTGAGATATGGGAGATTATGAACTGTTAAAAGATTATATTATGAAGTTTAGTTAGGCTTCAAGCATTATTAGAAAATAAATGTTATTGTTATCCACGCCTGTTATATTCTCATAAGAAGCCTTTCAGATATAATATTTTAACATCCGAATGAAATTGTCTTATCTTTTATTTGGCTTAAATAATATTTATTTCGCCCAACTCTAGAAGAAATTGAAATTAAACGAAAAGAAATCCCCACCACGTCCGTCTCATATTTTTGGGACTTGCGCTACGTAAATTAATTTAAGGTTGTATAAAAGGCCATATAATCAGAGTGCTTAAGGAGAATCGATTGACAAATTTGGATCAAATCGAATCGGTTGTTAATATTATTCTGTGTATCATGTAATTATAATTTGAGGTTAAAAAAATTTTAAAATGGCTCAGTGGAACGTACTTAAAGGAAAATTTAAAATACAAACTTTTTAATTGAGTGCAGTCCTGTGCTTTGGGTGTGAGAGTACTGGGCGTATATAGATATGCTTTCAGGTGTACATGTGCAAATTATTAATTGTCGCGTTTTTATTTAATCCATGAATGCATTAGGATATATTCCAACAAAAACTTAAATTCAATATCTACATGCCAAAAGTAGAGGTATTGCTCAATTTCGTTCGAATTTCATTTGAAAAATAACCGGACCCAGAAATGTCTTGGTTAGTTTTCATCCCCCCTTAAGTTTTATATTCACTAAATAAGATTAGATTAAAATTGAAATTCGCTCGACGATATAAAAACATATTTCTTTCTTTTCGTTAAGACATGTTTTTGAAATAATTTCGAATTAAAATTTCATTACACGAATTTAGGAGTGATACGATTGGATAAATATGATAAAAATAAATTGGCCTTCCATTCCTTTATATCCCAGCGTAAGTTCAGCCTTTTATTCATCCTCTTTGCATTGTTTCAATTTCAATACGTTTGTTGGTCATTGGGTCAAGAATTGTTATTGAGAAATTATTTTGTAATAGTAAAAATTTGTTATCTTGTGAGATCACTTATAGAACTTGAAAATATTATTTGTATAATTACATTTAAAAAATTGACAGCAAGTGTTGGGTTTTGTCAAATACATATAAAAAAATTTACTTTATTATCAAGGAAACTCTTAAAATTATATCGTATTTGAGATCTCTGTGATCTCAAGGTATCATATTCATATTTATCTAAAAAAACTTAAGTTTAATTTGGAGTGTTTCCTAAAAAGATATTAGTGCCTCATATTTGGAAAGGTTGAGGAAATAGAAGAAAATAATATGATAAATCTAGTGGAATGTGGTCAGATAATATGAATGAATTTAGTTACAAATTAGAAATAGTCTCTCTCTTTCACTCTCTGAAACAAATAATACATAAATACACAATATCTAAACATAATATCTACATACATAATATCTAAATATGTATTTATAATTTATTACTAAAACACTTAAAAAACGTTTGCCACAACCTGTATCGATTTTACTGAAAGCTACTATTACTACATGGTTTAGAAATAAACAGCGTGTTAATATAATATAACCCTGGAGCTAGACAAGACATTATGTTTGAGCACGTGTTTATTGTACAACGTGGGATTACTGTAATAACGAAGGCCCACTCTATGACGAATAATTTATTTAAGAGAGAAAGAAACAGATAGGAGAGAGCACTTCATTCCAGCTAAGCAACAGAGAGAGAATACAAATAAAGTCATTACTGACTCGCACCTTTCTTATAGACACGTTTATAAAAGTAGCCTAAGACAGTATATATATATATATATATATATATTTATATATATATATATATATATATATATATATATATATATATATATATAGTCAAATAATAGTTTTATCCAACATGGATAAATAAAACAGACTCAGTCACTTCAATTTGTGTATAATAAATCCAAAAATATATTGAAGATAAAAAAAGAAATAAAATTAAAATAACATATAATTATACTAAGCTATTTCTAATTGGTATTTGTTGTAAGTATATAACATTAAAATACAAAAAAACAGATGAAAATCACGATAACGGCCATAATCTTTGCTTTATTGAAAGTTCATTACGCGTGATTTATGAATAAATACGATTTCAAGCGTACAGGGTCTGCGGGTGGCTCGAACGGAATGCAAACTGGAAGCTCAATCCTCTACCACTTCCTCGTATATTGGTAATAACGCAGCGACTGTTGTCTTCCAAGTGGTCCGACGTCTGTGATTTATCGGCATAGACTAGCAACTTCACATATGGCCACAGAAAATAATCCATATGTGTGATATCACTCGATCGTAGAGGCTAATTCACAAGGGCCTTACGCGAAATTATGCCCTCATCAAATGTTTCCTGTAAAAATTGAAATGCGTGCTGTATGGTTGCGTGCTGTATGTCATGTTGTACTATCTTCTTCATACCAAAGCTCTTTAAAATTAATGTTTTTTATTGGGGAACAAAACACTGCCGCTTACACAGATTGTTGATATAGTCGGACATTACTCTCACAATTTCTTCCAGTGAAACGTAAGGTTTGCCATTAGAATAATTTCTATATCACTACTAAGATTTCAAAGCAATGCACAAAGATCTTTTACTAGTTCATCACTCTATACATTAATTTTTGGCTTAGAATGGGCAGGGTTGTGAATGGGCACGTGCTCAGCAGGTAGTTGTCAAATTATGAGCTCCATTTTTATTAGTTGCGTGTCAAATATCTCTTCGAAATTTCATTTCGTTTCTTCCTTCAAAACCTTTATTTTAATATTCTTATTTCTAAACTGTATCCTTAGGAAATGTCACATACTTTTGAAATGTATAATATTTTGTGTAAAATAGGTAACCTTTAGCTTTCAATTTTTAGCAGATCTAGTAGGCTTCTTTTCTCTGCCGATGTTGTTCCTTTCTTATACTTCAACTTGTTCTTTAGGATATCTGTTTCTAATTTTTGGTAGGTACGCCATTCTTTGTAATGCAGGATGTCATTTTCTTTTTTATTCAAGCAAAAATACTTTCCTCTCTAAAAGTAAAATTTGCGTGTTTTCCATTTTTATTTAACATTTGTGCGATGCTATTTCTTTAGTGCGTAGAAACTAAACGAATTCCACAATTCTACACAATTCACTTAGAGAACTGTAATTTTGATATATTATTTGTTTTAAGTTACGATCGATATCAATTATCTTACAATATTTAAAATAAACAAATAAAGTAATGAAATGATTGTAAATATAATATAGATTTTTTTATGTTATATGGTAAACTCTCCATATCTGTTATTTACAATTATGGTATTTTCAAAATAAATATAGCTGTTGGCGTTTGTTAAGTCATGCTTTTAATTTTTATAGTCCTAAATTTGTAACTCGTCATTTTCTCTCATTTCATGTCAGTATTTCAATAATAAACGCCGGTATCAGAGCGTTACCATAAAATAATATCACATTCGTGATAAAAAAAAATTGTCCGTATACGTTTTTGAGGTACAAAACATTCAAATAAGATGGGGCCTTCCAAAATATTTAAGAAGGAGGAATTTCTTACGTCTAGACTAATTGAATACAAAATTATATTGTTTGAATAGAGTTTTACTTTATATACTAAATAGTAGTGATTTTCGACAAAAAATAGTTGAGTAGATTTTTAGAACTAATATTTAGACCACGAGTAGACAAGTAATTGCAAAAGCATCTGAACTCGATTGAAAAATTTTATTTCTCAATTTTAAATAAATTTGGATTACATTGATCGATAATTAGTAAACATATTATGCATATCATCATCGCGTATGACATTTTGCACGATAAAACTTAGGAAAAAAACAGTTGTTAATGTTTATTATTATATACCCTTACCACCATTATAATTCACGCTTTTCACGTTTTTAATTACCTTATATTATTATTTTTAAAATTATTCTCAATTTTCTTCAGCCGTGCGTTTTTATTTCCCATTTTTTTTTCCTATTTTTTTCTTGCATATATATTTTGTCCATGTTTTCATTATTTTTTAACCTGACATTGTCAGTGGTGCTTGATATTACTGCATTGCTGTTTTCAGTGTCTGTGCAAAAATAGATTTTTGTTTCAGTTGGGAGATAATTTTGAAAACCCTTGAGAGAATTTATCTTGCCAAAAATACTATGGTGACTGGAATTCACACCCCATAATAGTAGATATCGTGGTACTGTAACAATATGATATTGTGGTGACATCGAGTTGGAACTAATCGAAAATGTATTTATAAGTACTATTGGTTAGACATAGTTTATTACAAGAAAACTTCGACGTCAAGCAAAGGATTTACCGAATTTGGCATCGTCTGATTTATTTTGATTAACGCTTTAATCACAAATAATGGATATGTTCTTGTGATTGAGCCTGAATGTGGCGACGGGAAATACTCAATGATGAGGAGTAAATATATCGTGTAGTAGCATGTAGGTACATATATACGTAGCAAGAGGTACTAGGTAACTATGTGGAGGTTTATACAAAGGTATGTAAAACTAAGATATCGGAATATAAGTATAACAAGTAGGTGTAGACCTATACAAAGGCACGAAGCAATTGATATTGTCAGTAGATATGTGGGTAGGTAAGTAAGTATGTAATTATTGATGTATCCAACTATACTCTGTTCAATTTGAAAAGAGAATGTTTACAAACAATGAGATTTGAGAGATCAGGTATTGTAAACTTTTTCTTCACCTTAGTAATTTAATGTGGATTTATTTTGTTTGAATGATTAAAAATATATTTTTATTAGTGTGCATATTTACACTGTATACATACATAACTTGTATAATATAGGTTATATTTTACATTACAGACAAATTCAGATAAGTAAGATGAAGTGTTTCGGACAATTTAAAAGTGTTACTGTTATATAGAAAAAGACGTCTAATAAAATAATATCAGGAATTTTCATAGAAATAGTCGTTTAGTTAAATGTTAAGTTATATATAAAATTATTACAAAGTAATCAATCACAATCACAAAATTTTTAGTAATCATTAAAATATTTTTCTAAACGCAAACTAATGTATCTTGGCTTCACACCGATATCCAAAGGTGGTTGTGCCGAATGCTAGTACCAGCAAGGCCGCCTTTTGCCGATATCACTGAGAAATAGTATTATATCATATTTATTACGGAACATATTCGCAAAACTTATTCTTCATAAGTCTATCGGTTACATCGAATATCAACATTAACAATGTTTGTTCAACCATGCCCCTGGGCTTATTACATGACATTGCTTCAAGTAGAAACCTTTTGACATCGTTTAATTTAAGAGTAGTATTTTCTTTCGCCACATATTATTTATTTTGTGCCCGGATCATCTTGATTATGTTTATTTTAGAGGGATGTGAAGGTAATCTTAGTATTTTACAGTGATATGTATTTTCAGAGAGCTGTAAAGGAATTGTCCTTGAAACAACATTCGCTATTTTAATTACACTCATACTTAAAAATATTACACATTTAACACAATGAATACAACATTATAAAATTCATAATAATATAACAAACTTAATTTAGTATAAAATATTTTTATGAAACGCCACAAAATTTCGAGAGCAATATTGGTAATCGACAACTCAGTTCGCCATTACGTTGGTAAGTGTGGCAAGGCATACAGTATACAAAAAGAATAATTGATCTCCGGAATATATATTAAGTATGTCCGTTTTAAACATATACATAATAAATGTCGCAAATAATTATACTAGCTGTGCGCTCAGATTAATTCAGATTTGTTAGTCCTACGTGTATTTAGTACAGTTTTAAAATAATATTATTCATTAAGTCTCAAGGCGTATTAACCATTAAAAAAGGTATCACATTTCTTCTCTACCTAATATATATTCCAATATTTTTCAGGTTATGGTAGTAGTATAAATATTAATATAAGTATGTCAATTTGAAATAAATATTTATTTACTTGTCGAAGATTTGGAGATGAGGTAAATATTATATTTTCCGCAGCAATTGAGAGATATATATTACTTTTTAAACTAAGTAGTTTAACGAAACTACAAACGTAGATATATGTTTTCTTTTCATAATAATATTTCTGTTATTATATTATTTTCCACTTAGTACACTATGCCGCTCATACTGCGTTTTGTTTTTGTGAGAATATTAAAATGAGTCATAATAAATCACTGCGAATGCACTATAATATATATAGATACAATCAAGGATGCGTTTCCGGGTATTAGCGTAGGGTAATTATGTATGATATGGTCTGTTCGATGGAACAACCAACCGAAAATTTTACTCTCTGCTCTAGACGTCGTGAGCTGAGATTTGTGAGCGAGCTACTCGAACGTCTAGTTGAAAAGAAAAAAAAACATATGTTACAATGTTTGTTTAATTATCTATACGCCAAATATACCGTAACTATATTTGTATATAAGGTAATCAAATATAGAAATACAGCAGCATAAGCTGACACATGTTAAATATCTCACTCTAACGTCTTATAAAATTAATAAATAGGATATATGATCTATGCTTCTTCAGCAGTGAGATTTCGAATGTTTTCACGAAATGTGTGCATTTCGCAAAAAAATGGAGGGTTGTCCATTTTTATCGTGTAAAGTTTTGCAATTCGTATCAATGAAATAATGGAGTAATATTTGTAATTATAATATTTTTTATAATGAAACTTTCCAAAATGAATATTTTGATTATTCTCTGAATTTAATACAATGGATTTTATGAATAGTCGTCAGCTGATCGAATATATATTTGTGTCAACCATATTTCAACAGTCAAGTTCCATTTTTTTCAAAAATTCTCTCTTGAAACTGAATAGATTATAGTTATAAATATGCGTGTGTGTGTATATATTATTTGGATAACATATAATAACATAAGAACAAAATATTAAAAAATTAAAATTTGTATCAATAACAATTAACCTCAAATATTTCCCGGCTAAGAAGGGCATTGCAAGTATAAAGTGATAATATTATTATTCGGAATTCTTGCGGTAGAGTATCTTTTAAGACAGGGATAAATTTATAAAATATTGCTACGATTTTTGTAATCAAGCTAAGTTATTTTTTTACCGCAGAACTATGCTTGTATTTTGCTGTAAATTAATTGATATGTACTTATGAAGCACTGCCTCGCAAAATTTCATTTGATATAAGTGTAAAGCGGGGTAAACTGTGTGACAATAATGGATTTGCGGATGAATAAAACGAAATTATAATGATTTGTTGATTCACTAGCTATCGTAAAAAGAAAAGAAATAAAAATATTCACAATAATTTTCATGTATATTTTGCAACGAGCTGCCAACTTTTCTTGAATAGATTCTTCACATTTATTGTATTTGGTTTCACTATAAAGTTAATGAATAGTTAAAATGATAAATTATTTGTTTTAAATAAATAAAACTATGCAATCTAGTTTGATAAACAAAGTGCCATGCAATTCATAGCGCACTTAATTGAATCATTTTAAGTGTTTCGAACCTTTGTTTGTTCACTTTCTTTGTTGCCGTTTTCGCCCACTAATAAATGGAATTTTCTTCGTTGATAGCATATTTCTCCTCGCGTTACCGTTTAAGATAAATATAGTATTAGTATATTTTAAATTTTTTCTTTGTATTTTTCTGTATATTTATAGAAAATTAATTATATGCTATTAGCTCGATTATTTTGATTAGTTGTATCTCCGAAATTTTTTGTGGATAATTTGATTATTTTATAATATGTCTCATGAAAATGTTATTGTTATCATTTTCTGTTAAAAAATATTTTTCTCAATGATTTAAAATTTATTCAAACTTAAACTTTGTTCAAAAACATATTACTTTTAAAACTCAAATAAATGTTTATTGTTTAAATATATTTTCTAATCATTACTTTTTTGTTCCATTGTTTATAATTCAGGCATGCTAGGGATTTTAAACAAGTTTACTTCTGTTTCTTAGTTATATATTCGTCACTTTTCAAATTATCATGTGACATAATTTAGGATACAGATAACTTATGTGACATAAAAATATTTTCATATTTGAAAACTTAATATCAGAAAAACGATTAGGTTAAATTGCACCAAAAAACGGAAAGCGTAAACTTAAATGGAGATTAAAACTCTGATATGGCCGACGAATTTCTTTTAAATACAAAAAAGTTAAATTAAAATAATTTTTTAATTTTTTCATTTGAACCTATGATATATCTAACAACGACCTCAAGTGAGTGTCTAGATTGCTCAGTATAATAACAAAAGGTTACATCGTGTATGTGAAAATTTAAATTGAATTACAATTAAATCTATCTTACCACTTAATGGTTATAAAATGGATTATTAAAGAAATTACTTCAAGATTCTTTAATTCAAAATTTAATGAAATATTTCTTTATAAAACAGGAATAATTTGTTACTAAATAAAAGAAATAATATAAGTAAGATTCAAAAGAAGAAATTTATTCAGTTCTATGTTTAAACGACGAAACAACTACTTTATTTCGAAAGATTTATATATATATATATATATATATATATATATATATATATATATATATATAATATATATATATATACATATACATATATATTTGTATTCTAAATGCACACAAGTAATTCTATTCTAAATACATCTTTCCTTGACAAATTGTTTGTAAAATTTATATACATACGTACTTTTAAAATTTGATCTTTATTATAATTCCACACGTAGAGATCATTTGGGAATTGACAGTTATTCCGATTTCAACTCTTTTTTTCAGCTAATTCGACTTTTCAACTTTTTATCATTTTTTTAGTTCATTCAGTGTGTTTCTGCCATGTACCTATAAAGATAAAAAACATTTATTTTATTATGAAAATTTATGCGAAACTCGTCCTTTTTCTTTTCCCCTTTTAAGATATATGCCTTTTGAGCGGACGCAAGATCGACAGTACGAAAAGTGAACTGTGTACTTTGTACTTTCAACCCAGGTAATTGAAATCGGAAAGTAACATCACTAACCCTTAAATATTGGATTAGTAGCAAACTTAGGTAAAGTGAGTTATAAACAATTTAGGTTTGGGCAAACAGCACATGTTTAATGCATTAACTTCTAATCATATTTCATTTGAAATCAAAAATGTTTAATCAAAATATTAATACAATTTTAACATATTTACCTCAAGTAATTTATAAAATATAATTACAAAACTAGTCATTGCTAGCAAACCATTTACATTTAAAATAAAAAAATACAAATAGTTATATTCAAAATTTTAAGTATTTCGCTATTTCAATGCAATTACCCCGTTTTTATACTTCATCGTAGAGTTTCAAAATGTTACTTCTTAGTGCAACGATAGGACCAAGAAAAATTTATGTATATATGTATATATATATATATATATATATATATATATATATATTTATATATATGTATATGCATATATATATATATATATATATATATATATATATATATATATATTTATATATATGTATATGCATATATATATATATATATATATCTGGAGGCTTAACATTAATTGGAATTTCGTGGTAAATGAGCTTGTGGGTAATATTTGGCTTTTATTTATTTAGAAGAGGATAGAAAATATACTGTCAATGTATTATCTGAAAATTTTAATAAAGCTTGAATGAGTTTAAGATAGAGAAGAAGAGCCATAGAGTTTATAATAAATAAACGTATTTTCCTCATAATTTATTAAGTTAAAATGTTAAGCAAAAAACAATTAAACAGTTTATAAAGTTAAAATGAAATACAACCTATGAAATTGCACAATATATAAGAAGTTATATAAATTTTAGAAAAAAAATTAAAAAATGTTTCTTTAATTCGAAATACCAATATTTCCGATCGTTTTGTAACTTCTAAAGATCTATAGCAAGACCTCTTTAAGTTTTTTCTAAGTTTTTTTTATTTAGTAAAAAATGTTATATTTAGTTATAAACTAACTAAATTGGTGACTTTATTTAATTAAATTTTACTATCTGATGAAACTAAATAAATTTTAATAATTGATTTTGAACTAACTAAATTTTACTTATTCATCAACTGGTTTTGAAGTATTAAAAAAATACCAAATAGACCAACTCACGACCATGATACATTATGTTTTCAATATCCTAAGCCAACATACATGATAGAAAAGAGAACATTTTGAACATTATGTTGACATGTAGTTAACACGAATAAATTCACCTTAGAACAATGTCTCGTCCATCAATTTATACAAATTTATTTGAATATCACAACCGAAAAAACAAGCGTTCGGCTTCGCTCAATTGAAAATACATTAAAATGAGAGAAATCCCTATACTACTTCTGTAATTACAGGCTGTAAGTATAAGAAATTCTTTCAAGGTTTTTATATGATATAAATTTTGTATATTCCTAATTAGATATCGTTATTGTAATACTCATAAATATGCTTTAATTACTTATTTATCTTATTTTATTTATTATTGACACACAAACAGTTTTGTCACCATTTTAAAAATATTATTCGAGAAAAATAATTGTATAAATATAGAATTTTCTTGTAACAAAATTTTAAAAAGTTTAACACCAAAATCGATGAGCATTGCATGATCAATTTGGTGTTACCATTACCATATAATGTTATTACGAATAAGAAACATTTCAATTAATTTCAATACATGAACAATAAGAGAGTTGATCAATAAAATGCAGATTAAAATTTTAAATTAATTATAGTGAATTAAGTAACAATAATTGATTAATCAATAAAACATATAGTCAAATAGACACACCAATTTAAGTTAACAAAAAACTTTGAATTATTTTAAATATAAGCGTAACACTACACTAAATATCACTTTTTAACAAGCAGAAGTTACCTGTCTCCGTCAATCTCAATAAGTTTATTTTTAAATGGTGAAGTTGAGGTTCTAAAGAAATCTACAGTTGAAGGAAGATTATTCAGGGTACGGCTCATTCTATTTACGGGTGCAAAAAATCCTAAATTCGTGCGACACTTTGATGCAAATAAAGGACAATATAGATGCGGTCTACTGTTATTACATGGAATTTTAAATTGAAAACGCTGGAGAAGTGGACTGCTGTCAATTGTATTTTGAATAAGCTTATAGAGGAATATACATCAGTGCGTTTTCGTCTTTGAACTAAAGTGTTTAATTTAAAATATAAAAGACGTTCTTCGTACGTAAGTAATATTTTGTTCAATCCAGCTTTGAAGGTGAAGGGGAAAACTATCTTTTGAACCCTTTCGATGCGTTCAGAGTATTTATTAAAAATTGGGTTTCATACCACACATCCGTGTTAGAGCTGACTACGCACAAGTGAATTGTATAGAGACATTAATGTTTGAACGTTTTTAAAATTCTTGCTTGCCCTCAAAACAAATATGAGTATATCGCATTTTAAAATAGCGTATTTCTATATTTACATTAGATACACACCACGATCCCATTATACATACGCAGCCATATAAACACAGAAAAACGCGTGCGGGTCCACACATGTTCACATATAAACACATAATTCTTATGTCACATACTTACACTCCTTTATAATTAAAACAAAACATGAAAATATTGTGTTAGCATACAGGAAGGTGTCAAGAAACGTAAGGGATGAAGGGTGTTTTCAAAGGAAATGTTAATATATAAGCACTAATCCCAACAGTCTAGAGTTTTATACTTACGAACGTATGCACATATATATGACTAGGATCAGTAGGCCGCCAGCGTGTAGTGCTGAGACTGTCGCGTTAAGGTTGTTCCTATGGTGTTCTTAGCACGAAATTGTCGAACGATGTTTGTGACATAATATGAGATCGTTTATTTTAGTGTTAATTTGTGATCGTGTCACGTTTCTATTAGTGCCATTCAAACATTACTCATTTTTGTGATAGTTTTGTGGGCAAAAATTTTGCCATATTTTATGTTGTTAATCATATTACTGTCTTTTCGTCTTTTCTCAAAATAATTTATCCATATCTTTATATCACCTATATACATTTTGAACATTTTTTACTTTCATCAAAATGTAAAAGTAATGGAAAAAGGGTATTTTTAAAAGAACTGGTAATGGATAAAAACAAAATACATCGATTTATATGTCTATAATTCAAATGTATGAGTACAATTTCAAAGGCATATACAATTTAAGGGTAGTATGCAATTAGAAGGAGTATCTACGAACATTATTTTTGAGGTGTTCAACGAAACAAAGGAAACGGTAAGTTTCCGAGCTCGGACATATGTTTGATCAGAAAGTTATGCCACTGAAATATTTAGAGCTGGGCAAAGCAAACTGTTCGTATTTTTCCTCAGATATTTCTGTTGTTTTTAGTTAAACCTAGAACATTATTTCCTGAGGTAACATTTTTACTAAAAAACTGAAGTTTTCCTTGTATTATTTTAGTCACTATAATTTTAAAGCGGACATGAAGTGTATGGATAAATAAAAGTTAATTTTTCTCCCTCCATATTAAAGATTGAAATTGCTCAAAATTGATATTTAAAACCATACTGAATTGTATTTTGAATACTGCTATGTATTTTAAATCAGATGAGATTTTACTCTATACCACTCTTTTACATACATAAAATGGTCGATGTTCTTCGAAAAAAAATTAAAATAAACTTACCTTACCCGGAACCTGCGATAAATTCCAGGTAAGGTAAGGTTATTTCAAATTTTTTTCTCCATTTGCTCTCTATGTTTTCATTTCCACATTTAGCACTTATTTGAATGTTTAAACTTTTTCCACATATACTACTCAACGAATTAATTTCAAACACATTCAGTTTACTTACATTA
Source organism: Druceiella hillmani (assembly GCA_039881145.1). Classification (NCBI taxonomy): domain Eukaryota; kingdom Metazoa; phylum Arthropoda; class Insecta; order Lepidoptera; family Hepialidae; genus Druceiella; species Druceiella hillmani. The sequence continues at coordinate 6,286,608 of JAYKKI010000098.1, read as the reverse complement.
GTTTTAGACGTTATCCAGTCTAAATTTCATAATTGTAATGTACCAAGACTAACTTTCATGCTACTCTCACTAGCGCTTCTACTTTTATTTTTTAAATGTGGCTATGATAAATTTAAAAAAAAACATTTTTATTAGACAGAGTCTCATCGACAAAACCTTTTTACAGAGACGAAAGATTTAACCTTACCCAACTTAAATCAATTCCATTGCAGGGATTATAAAAAGACTGACTACCGAGGTGGGGGATGGAATATAGATCATTAATTATTATCAATATACATCGACGGATTTTTTCACAGAAATTCAATTAGCTTTCTAATGGTTCAGCAATAAGGCCAGAATCGTTCTTACTAATTTCACAATCCATCAGTCAGTTATCTTAAGGAAACTTTCATACTTACGTAAAAGTAATTAATAATATTTGCCGTAAAAATATAATATAGTACATTTAATTTATAAAACGATGCGTGCAAGATGTGGAATTTTAATTTAAGAGCGAGCGAGGGGAGCTAGTGTAATTTAAGATTACAAATATCATTACTTTTTCACAAAATTATATTTGTATACCCGTTTATCCTTTATTTGAGTTATTAATCTCAGGAATAATATTGTAAAAGTAATGAACTTTAAATATTTCCGATAAGTATTAACGCTACGCGTATACGCAGCCACTGGAACAGAAGAGAGATGTTAATAAAGCACGCAGGCATGGCATGTATTAATATATCGGTGCTCATAATTTTCAAGAGAATTCATCAGTTCATATAAGTTATGGACGTAAATTATATATATTTTTTGCATAAAATTAAATCTCTAAAATTATCCCCTACAAACCTCTCTTAAATCCCTCTGAATAAATTTTGAAAGAAAATATGACAATTCTGAACAAATTTTGAAAGAAAATATGACAAGGTGACAATTCTGTAGATTCTGTCATTATTATTTGCCAACTTTTCATTAAGGTCTTGACATCAAGAGAGAAAAAGCTCGTATAAAATAATTATGTAATTAACTTCTTTCAATTAAAGACTTTTTATCCATAAACATATGCCAGATTATCGATCCGTACCGGCTTCGCACGGATTGGAAAAGTCACCAAAGGCATCAATGGGTGAAATCTCGCACGTATAATTCTTACAAAAACTACTGTATGCTAAAGAAATTCCTATTTGAGTAGAGGAATATAACTATGAAATTTCATTTGTTAAGGATTAAAATAGTTTTGTGCAGTAAGCTCTGGAATATTGAGTCTCCTCTGGGAAATGAAGTTGATATTTATTATGCATTTTATTTAATATTTAGGAATATGCTATATTGTATTTTGTTATGAAACGTTATATTAAGAAAAATATTGATGTCCATTTTTTTTATGTATCTCTAACAATTTAAGCTTCTTGCTTGTTCTTAATGTACTAATGTATTATACATAAGTACCTATTCATGAATAAACCTACCCACTGTTGTAAACAAGATCAAAATCCGTTCAGTAGTTACTAATAAAATCGTGTACATACCGACAGATAAACGTGGGGTGAGAATTGTTTTGTTGTAGGTGTTGGTAAATATTTCGATATTTCCTGTCGAAAAAAGTATGTAATACACATACTTTTTTATGTTTTCTGTACATTAATTTCTTAATTAGACCAACTCCGATTGTTACAGATTTCCCTGTAATATAATTTCCTTACTTCCCTGAGCTGGATACTGCTAGCTATAAATATATATTTTTATAATAGCTCTTGTCTACGTATTATTTAAAAAAAATGTCTAAGTCACATCTTATACTCTAATAATATAGGTATTCAAAAATTGAAGCATAAGTGTATATAAATAGTTATAATAAATAAATACTTCAAGAAATTCTAACCCTTGACGATGAACGTAAATAGCATTCGTAGGATAGGCAATTGAACAAATTTTACTTAAATTATTAAAGGTACGTAGACAAAACATATGTAAAATAGAGATACGTATACCAATATTTTTTTCCTATAACGTTTCATAATAAAATACAGTTAAGCACATCTGTGTACATTACATGATATGCGTAATAAACATAAATTCTCTTTCCTAGAGGGGACTGTATATTCCAGAGCTTACTGCACAAAAATATTTTCTCCCTTTGAAATTAAATTTTATATTTATTTTCCTTTACGTAAATATAAATTTCTTTCGCATGCAATAGTTTCCGTAAGAATAGTTTAAATAATATGATGGGGTTTTTATGTAAGTAGAATTATACGTCCGAGCTTTCACACATTGAGGCGTTCGATGTCTTTTCCAATCCGTGCGAAGCCGGAGACGGAGCGATAGTCTGGCATATGTTTATGGATAAAAAGGTTTTTAATTGAAAGAAGATAATTTTATAATTATTTTACACGAGCTTTTCCTCCCTTGATTTCAAGATCTTAAAGTAAATTTAGAATATAATAATGAGATCATCTATTGTATTTTCGAGAGACATCTATTATATTTTCTTCCAAAATTTATTTAGAGAGATATAAGGCAAATTTGTAGATAACAATTTTGGAGATTTAATTTTAGACAATGAATTAATTTAATTAATGTCCATATAACATATTCCTCAATTTTATGAACTAAAAAAGTATCCAGAAATCACTATTATATTAAAACATGATATGCCTGCGTGTCAATTTATTAATATCTCTCCTTTATTTCAGCAGTGAAACGCTAATATTTATTAAAGTTTCTGCAGTGAAACGCTAATATTTATTAGAGTTTCAGCAGTGAAACACTAATATTTATTAGAAATATTTAAAGTTCTTTATTTTTTTAAGGTGTTCCCCAGGGTTATTAACTCAAAGAAAGAATAAACGGGCCTAGGAATATAATTTCGAGAAAACAATTTAAAATAACATTAACATTTAGCTAATTTTGTTAATGAATATTTATTTCATTACATTTAGAATATTATTTGTCGTTACTTTCAAGACCAAAATGAAAAAGAGAAAAAAAAACAATTTGTTAGTACACCCCCTAGAAGAAAATAGATATGCAGGGAAGCGAATCATGTTAGACGCAAGCATCCAGTATTAGGAAAACTTGTGGTATTTCGATGTCGCAATCTGAATTCAAGTGATTTTTTGGTTATGTCCTTTATTCACGTCACCTCAAAAATTAAATTTTGACCGTAAACCAATACGTGGAAGTAAAGGAAAAAAATGATATACGTACAAAATTTTAAACTTACATTTTCTAAACATATTTTATACGTTGTAAACAGGTAACGTGACCAAATTGTTAATATAAATTGTACCATTTTGTGGTGATATATTACAAAAAAAGTAGTAAATATACGCGCAAATGCAAAGGGAGTTGGAAAATAAATCCAGTCAATTACTAATAGTACTCGCAATAATAAATATAAATAAATTATATTGTCTAATATGTATATTATGGGCTTATGAATATGAATTTCATATAAATGTGAATAAAAAGTTAATTAAAATATGTGGGCATCCGTCACGTTTCGCCACTTTTAAAATAGGGTGTCATGGCGCTTTTTAATTCACTTCCGAGAATGTTTCACAAAATTATTATTCTGAAAGGGAATTATTTTTCAGAGTTAGTGATATATTAAGGAATAAGCAGAGTGAGTATGCTTTCAGAATGTAGCTCAAAGCTACGAGCAGATAAGTTTTTAAATATCTTATGGGATAATTCCGACACTTGTATGTGAAGTTGGCATTGAGCAGGTATTTTTAATCATTTGAGACGTGACATGTATTCAGACATGCGATTACATTTTCTGAAGCCAAAGATGTACCGGATATATCCATTTATTGAAAGCGTCCTTACTTTTAAAGCTATTCTTTACTAAGCTTAAAGTAGCTCACATTCCATAATAAATTGTTGGTAAAAGGTGTGTCTGACAAAGGTAGATTCTGGTTTAGTCGGAACATAATTTTGAAGCCGCTTGGGAGTATTTATCTTATTAAAAACATAATGGTGACTGGAAATCACATGAACAATAGATTCACCGGATTGGGGCTCGTTTGATTTTCTTCCATGAGCCCTTTAATCACTAATAGTAGACAGGGCCCTATGATTGAGCGTGAAAATCACGACTGGAATCACTCGGTGGTGAGGATTATATATGAAGGTGTGTATATATATATATATATATATATATATATATATATATATATATAAATATATATAGCTATATACAAGATTATTTAAGTAGCACATCGTCAGATCTTACGAAATTTTTGTTCCCTTATCGACATTCGTAATCAGTAGTCAAAAAATTTCCTTAAAATGTTCATATATTTCACATCTACGCCTTTTGGTATATACATCTATCTATAATTGAAAACAGGAATGAACTCTGTATAGTAGTTACTGATAAAATCACGTACGTACATACTGACGGACAGACGCGGCATGAGACTTTGTTCTATAATAGGTGTTGAATGATATTTTCTGTGGGAAGAAAAAGCAGGCATCTTTTTTATATTTTCTCTGAAATGTTTTCACAGCTTAACCAACTCTTATAATTTCTGATTTTACTATTTTTTCTCGTATCATTTGGATAGAAAATATTACATAGTGGGGGACTATATGTCCGAGGCTTGTTTCGCATGAATAGGAAACTAATCACATTGCATGAAGCAACTAGAATCTTATTGGATAGAGAGATAACTATGTAGATATATATAGAAAGACACTTAACGATAAGGAGGATATATATATATATATATATATATATATATATATATATATATATAAATAAATAAATAAATATATATATATATATATATATATATATATATCCGTCTGGGTATATATAGTTACATATATATGCTTGTATATATACGAATGAATTCATGTTCATTAAGCGAGTGTTGCGAGTCTCTATTTCGATTTCAATAAATGAGCTATTATTGAATTCGTAGCGAGTTGTCATTTTGGGTAACACAAAATGTCAAAAGTAATAAAAATTTTGAAATGAATGTCTCAATTAAAACAATTTCGCTCATCATTGAATATTTGTTTGCCGTTTTAATCTATAAGGTGCTTGCTGCGCTCCACTTAAATGAGCTGTTGTCACCTTGTAACCTTCCATAAATTGATGCATCCTTCACGAACGCAAAAAATTTCATGTCGTCGGCCAATGGCAAACAACGCATATTTTCTGACGCACAACCAACATTGCTTACCAGAATATTGAAAAGTAGGGGGTGCGAGATTCGAACCCTGGCTCACTTTCGATCATGTGAAGCAAGTCTCGGACATATAGTTCTCCACTATGTAATATTCTGTCTATCCAAATGATACGAAAAGAAAAATAATCACTAATAATAAGAGTTGATCGAGCTGTAAAAATAATACAGAGAATATATAAAAGAACGTGCCTGCTTTTTGTTTCAACATCATATATCCATATTTCATTCAACACCTATTATGAGACATTCAACACCTATTATGATACATTCAACACCTATTATGAGACATTCAACACCTATTATGTCTTACGTCGCGTCTGCCTGTCGGTATGTAGGTACGTGATTTTATGAGTAACTACTAAACGGAGTTCATTCCTGTTTTCAATTGCTGATAGCTTTATGTACCAAAAAACGTAGATGTATAATATATGAATATTTAAAGAAAATTATACGACTATTGATTACGAATGTCGATAAAGGAAGAAAAAAACTTTCGTGGGATAGACATCTGATCGTGGGCTATTTAAATCATTGAGTGTGTGCTACTTAAATAATTTTGAAATGTCACACGATATATTCCAGTACATCATATGTATTTATATTACATGAAATGCATAATAATAAACAGTCCTCCCTTAGAGTATATCCGATATTCCAGAACTTGATGCTCAAAACTTTCTTAATTCTTATCAAGTAAAATATCATTGTGATTTTTCTAAACATATGTAAATAAAACAAATTTCTTACGCGTACTGTAATTTTTCAATGAATAGTTTAAAAGTAATGGAGGTGTTTTAAGGTAAGTAAAATTATATGTGCAAATTTTCATTGACTTTCCTGTCTTTTTTTACCCGTGTGAAACCGGGACGAAACGACAACTTACCATGTATTTGTAAGTAAAACCTTAATTGAAAGCAGTTAAAATAATTATATATTTATTTTATACAATGCCGACGATATGACGAAATACTTCATACGATACTTTTCAGCAATTGTTAAATGTGGAATCAGTTCAGTATACCATCTATCATATTTTCTTGAAAGATGTATTCAGTGGAATTTAAAAAAAATGGGAGACGGTTAATAAAAAGATTCTTATTTTAAACCATGAATTAACTTAATTTATTAATAATAAATATTAGTACTAATAATAATAAATATTAGTAAAAGTTATTTAATAATAAATATTAGTACTGGTAAACCATCTCAAAAATTATCTTAACTAAATTATTAGTACATATCCTATCAATCTATTAATACATAGCCCTTATTCTGGCAGCTGCGTACACGTGTAGCGCTAATATTTATCGGGATTATTTAGAGTCTTCACTTTTGCAATATATCCCGTAGGATTATTAAATCAAAGAAGGGATAAAGATATTAATGACATCGGTGATCTTGTATTGTCTCCGCCTACGTTTCTTTGCACCCACACCCGCTGTTATATTGAGATTTGAAACTTTGATCTATTAGTTTATCTTAATTTGTTTGGATTAGAACCGAACAAACTTTGGTATTATTACGATCGTGCTTTTTAAAATTTCAATATTGGTTTAATTTATTGAATCCTTATTAAACTCTATTCTATTTTCCGTGGTGAAGGAGCATCATCATCATATATATTAATACGCTAAGGTTAAGATGTTACTCTCCCTTTTTAGAAAAAACCTCACAACTAATCCACATAAATTATATATCATTTTATAGATAATGGCTTGATCTACCGGCATCCACAACAAAAAAAATTATTATTGCTATTGTTTTTGCAAATTAATTAATTATTAAAATTGTATACACAAAACAGCAATGCTGCCATCTAACGGCTCAATGTCAATAGGATTGACGGTCGGTAAAATTTTTGTTTAATTTCAAATCCACTCACGTATAAATAAAGTGGCGCTTTAGCTCAATGCTTTTGATACTTGCGCCTCTATATGTCAATTTTAGTAAAATATTTGTTTGATCTGTCATCTGAGCTTCATAATGGAATAAATAATGCGAAGACTTCGCACGGGTCACGCTAGTATTAAATTATTGAAAGTTCGTATATTTGTGTAATCTCGTTTTCATTATGGTTTTCATTGACAGTTGCTAAATAAAGTACGTTCACCAAATTTGATATAGTGAATGACTAATTCACTTTGGTTGTTTTAATTATATCAGTTTGATAAAAAACGGCTTTAATTGCATGTAATTTTTTGATCATATCAAGGATTATACTTTTATCTCAGTAAATTTATTTTCATTGGTAAGCAATGAAGGTAGATTGAAGGAATTAAAATGCATACCTCAATTTTTTTATAAATACATGTTTGCAAAGTGTATTGAAAACACATTTAGATAGTAGTAAACATTGTGTTTACTTTGAAAAATTATTGAACGGATTTCATAGAATTTAGCTGGTTATACGCGTTATAAGGAGGAGAGGTTAATCTGTCTATACAACACAATATTTTTGATAAAATATTCCTTAATATAGAAAACATGTAATTGCCAGTTCAACAGCACTTTTGAAAAATGTAACAAATAAAAAAATACCTGAAAAGAAATATAAATTCCAGCTTTCTAGTTAGCTTTTGAGCTGATAATAAATATGAATATATTAAATAAATATACCACCGCCTTCAAATGCATATTACGGATATTTCATCATCATTTAAATCTTCTAACTCCATAGAAAATTACAATAATAGACAAAAAAGAAACTGCGTCATATATATGCAATCCCGGGTTATATTTGTTTCCTAATTAATCATGCAACCAACAACATAAGAACATTTTATGAACATAAACGTATTCGATGACGAAACTGTGTAACCATTTATCACACCAGGGTCCTATATGACACTATATCGACGCGTCTTATATATAATATTTTTCTAGAGATCTAGGAAGCTATTGTCTATAAGACGCGTTGATCTAAATGTTATACGTAAGAAAACATACAGCAAATACAAAACAAAATTAATGGCCCACAAGATTAAAATTGAATTTCGTTAATTCTTTGTAGGCCATTACGCAATTTCTTATTTTCTTGCTCCAAAAAAATAGTTTGTACTTTGAAGTGTTTTTAATTATTTACTAACTCGTGACCTTATTAGTGTAAGAACATTTTTAGCCTTTAAATGGAAAAATCGCTACACTTAAATTTTATACGTTTTATGGAGTTTTTGAGCCGAAACCGAAAATTGTATTTAAAGTTATGTGGATATTTGTTAACAGGAGACGCCATCTGCTGGTACAAAGAGACGGTCCATGGTGTATTTAGTTAAAAATATCACTCACTATTCTTTGAGTTAAATACGTAAGCGTAATGGTAGAATTCGTTATGAATATTGAAAATATGCTGAATTTAATACCATCTGCTAGTAATATATTCAGTTATACTTTAAAATTATAAAGGAACAGTGCGACAAACCTTTTTTGGTTCTCACTATTGAAATCGGGAAATGTATATCCGTTGTATCAATATGTACCCATTGTTTATAAAGCATTTGGGTACCTACGTAATGAGAAACCCACTTCCAATTTCATTTCTTGGTTTTTTTTATTATTTGGACCATAATACTTGATTGTTTAGAAATTCTTTAATTTTATACTTTAAAAATAAAAAAGTAACAATACTTTTGTCATAAAAAATATTCTCCTTTTTTATTTACTACTTTATTCCTTATATTGTGTAAACCAGCTACTGCTTTCTTTTTTTACTCATTCGAATGTATACTACTCTAAATATAAATTGTTCACTATATCTATTTAATGATATTTTAGTATTCACATAAATTTAATAACATGTTTATTATCTTATTTTAAAGTACCTTATAGAAATGTACAGTAATTTCATTATTAAATTTACATATATTACATTACATTCAATTATGATTGCTTACTTCATACAATGTAAAGTCTACAAATAAGATTCACAATTTCCTATTAATTGGAAATATTTTATTTTGGTAAAATTAGTTTAATAATTGATAGTTTTTTCCATCTATACTGTTATGTACGCGAAACACACAAAAATTACCGCAAAATAAAATTATATAATAAAACGAAAATATTTATGATCGAGAGATGTCTAAGCTATTAAAGATATAGCATGTTTGTATAAGAATATTTATTTATTTATTATTAATAACTGTATTTAAAAAAAAATGGAAACTTGGTCCACAACGCAGCAGCAATTTTCAAAATGATTACTTAATTCTGTTATTTAAGTATTGATCAATTGACAGAATAAGAAATAATTTATAATGACTTTTCTTACTTCTATCAATAAACACCATTTATGTATAGGTTTGTGTATCTCCATTATTATTGTTATTTGTTCTTCTGTAAATAAACGTGTTAATAAATATTAACTATAGTATCATCACTGCATCAGCATCTAGGTTACGCTCCTAGACACGTCGCGGAAGCGAAAACATTTCAAATCTGGACAAAATATTTCTCTGTTTTCACAGAGAAGCAAGCATATTTGTTAGTTGAAATAATAAAATAAATGTGATATAAAATCATTTGTTCATTATTATATTCTTTTTTATTGATAGCGCATGGCGGAATAAACAACTAGGAGAACAAACGCAAGCTTTTGAACTCAGAAAGACTTTTCGCCCTCAAGTAAGGATTTTTTAACAGGTGAGTGTATTTTATATTTATATTTTTTATTAATTTAAGGCTTTTTTATGACTTAAGAAAAGTCAAAAAAATAAGAGAAATGGAGCCGGATCTATTCTAACCGCAATCGATTTTTGTTAATTAGTAGATGGTGCATATATTTCTTAGTTAAAATCGATTGTAAAGTCATAACAAATAAACACTCCTTTTCTCCATACTAGAAAGTCACTGACATACTGCGTAGAGAGAATATATCGTATACAGTAGAGAAGATTTCATTTAATGCTATTGCTATGATTATATACTTTGATAGTTCAGACTCGAAAGGTATCTTTTTCTATTATAAATCGTATAAATATGTAGTGGTTTTATACAATTTATAATAGGAAAATGTGCAAAATCGTTCAATTATATTTTATTGGTTTATTGTGTGAATTTTAAATTTTAATTTCATTAGACCCTAAATAACTGAAATTCACGTATCGCTTCATTTTGATGAAAGTTTTTTCTGGAATTCTTACAAACTAAAATTTATATTCGAATATTCTCTAATGGGGTAAAATGTATCACAGAGCAACATATATAACAAATTATTCGTATATTATGTTTAAATAAACATTCATATAATTTAGCATACCAGGTTTCTAAGCCGTTATATTTAAATACAGTTTCACATAGTAACCTTATAACACATTGGTCATTATACACACTGGTCCGAAATATCGAACGACTTCGAGTCTAATTCGGTTGGCAGATGGCTAGCAGCCTAAAATGTATCCTATACTGTAAAACCGCGGCCGACAGCAAAATAGATACACTATGAAAGGTCTTAGAAATATTGAGATAGGCACATAAATATGTTAACGTACTAGCTTTTCTCACCCGGGTTCGTAGGAAAAGAGATAAATTACCCAAAAACCGTCTTCATGTCCGACCTCTGGAGAGGATTGCCCCTAAAGGATATTTTACTTCAGCTATACGGGACGTAATCTATTTAGGAATTTATTTTAATATTTTTCAAGAAGACAAAAGATAATTGCCAGGCTATACTGAGGACCGCCATTGACGGAGCTCTACTCACTTATGACGTGTTGTAAATTTTCATTCTTAACATTGGATTCTGCTTAGATATATTTTAATCAATATTATCACAACGTATTTGCAATGATTGTCGCAGGCAACACAACATGTAATAACACTGACTATTAAGTGTGAGTCAACTCTCGCGCAGTGTGAGCATTCTGTATAAAAAAGTTCACTCTTTTTATGACTGAAATTGCTTGTTACTCAAATTTAAATAAAAAACTTATAAAGATAGGTGAAATGCGTCCCTGTTTTACTAGACACTCACGCACTCTCTTAATAATAATGAAAAAAGCGTATTATTTTAATACATTAAAACTTAACTAAAATCAATAAAATACTTAGAGCCGTTACATATGAATAGAATACACCTCACGACTATTGGTCAGGAAACCTTAAAACAACTCAATAAAAATAAACGAATACCATCAAAAATTGTAAAAGCGCCAAGTCCTTAACTAAAATGTCAGCTGTAAAAAGTAGGAAAATGAAAGCTACTGAGTTCATGAAAATATTTTCTAGATAAGTATAGTTTTAATGAGTATACTTTTCGAAAGTCACAATTGCTTCCAATATTTAATTTAGCTACTGCGTACCTGAATATCTACATCGTAAACCAAGTGTCCACATTGTAAAAATAAACTTAGTATAATGCAAAAATTTATTAAATGTACTAAATAACGTTAACTGCTGTAACAATAATTAATGAATTTTATTTAAATTGGAAATTTCCTTATTAGAATTGATTGATGAGTTGTGAAATTAGTAATCGCACATTTTGCCGTATTGCCGGACGTTTCGGAAACTAATGAAATTTCTGGAAAAATCTGCCAATAAATATTAAATGTAATTAAGGATCTCCATTACGTCCGCAATCTTGGCAGTCGATCCCCTCGTAATCTTTGCGATTTAATTGATCTAAGTTGTGTACGGTTTTATCTGTTGTCTGTTTAATAAACATTTGGTCAACGAGCATGCTCTAACTAAAAAAGTTATTGTTTTTGAACTTATGATAACTAAAATAAGAATTACTTTATTTTATTCATGTTTGGCAAAGAAAATTTTTAATTTACTGTGTGAAATTTTGGTAGAGATTTTTGTGATAACTTAAAGTCAATAAATGTTTAGCAAGGATCTTATGCATGTTCGGAGCGATCCCATCTAAGATTATAGTTAGTTTCGACGATTATATCTAGAATTATAGTTAGATGATAATTAGATCATCACGTTATTCACAGCAAATGAATACAAATATTATTGCTAATAAATGGATAGTATTCTAATTCTACATTGGGAAATTACCAACTACTGAACAATTATAAAATTTAAGAATGACGTATTCCTAACGAACTATTAATATCCTGTTTTTCGATTTTTCTCCAATAAAAATGTTGATATCTATTTAAACAAAAAGAAAAACTGGATATTAATAGACGCGGTTGAATATATGATGCTACTTAGTAAAAGGATGAAGCTCCTAGGAATCAAGTGAAAAATAAAAAAGTAGATGGGATAGTGAGAGTAGCACGAAAGTTAGTCATAGTACATTTAAAATACGAAAATTATATTAAATAACGTAAAGGAAGAAAAAGGTAAATACACTGAATGCGTTTTAAGTATAGACGGAAAAAATTGAAATGAAACTGTTGCGAAATATATGAGAAACATCGAAACTGTGTCAAAAATGAAAGACAAATTGAAAAAAGTTTAAAATTAATGAAAAGAGGAATATGGACCATTTTTACATATATGAAAACGAGTGGTCTGAAGTCCAGCCAGAAAGGACTGTCATCAATATGGCATTTAGTAACATTTTGAATATACATTTAAAAACCATTCTGATTAATTCGGATACTTCATGTCTCTTTTACAAGAGAGATTTTAAAATAATGGGAGTAAAACAATTTTTTTTATCTCTGGACATACTTTTCCGCTCGTAACTAAAAACGATAGCAACCACATATGAGTCAATAAGATCAGTTTGCATTCTGTCTACTTCTAAAGATTTCGATTCCATATCTCAAGCATGTGACAGACATTACAGCTCTTATCATTTCATTTCTCCACTGAACACTTTCATATAAAAAATATCCGAAGACATCCGGATGCTTCTTTTCAAATTATCTAATAATAATCTTTGAAACCGCACAAATTAGATGACCTGTGCTTATGCATTATTGTTTCTCTCAAAAAAATTCTTCTTCCCTCACGTTCATTGGCTCCTCCTCCTCCTGAGTGCTAACGCAATTATTTTACCTTTGTGATGAAATTAAAAAATGATGAAGGGAAACATTGATACACAACATGCGATGTAGATGATAGAGAATGATATGAGAATATTATGTTATATCAAACTAATTAACTAAATATAGGGAGCAATCTGAAAAAATTTTTTTTATATTTATTGCGTTTACTTATAAATTCGATTCTTGTTCAGTTCCAAAGAACCTTAGACTTTAGTATTTAATATTAATTTCAACTCGTTAGAAAACTCATGAGAAATAGGGTTTTGACAGACGGACAAAAAAGTGATCCTGTAAAATTGTTAATTTTTTTCTTTTTGTGGTAACTCTAAAAAACGCAATTATGCACAATTTTCAAAAAACCATAGTGGACAAAAATAATAAGACGACTGTATTTCTATTCATCGTTTCGTCCTCTTTCTTATGATGTATAAATTTTTATATGTTCATTTCATTTTAATCTGACTATTTACATATAAGTGGCGCTAGTTACAAATTACCCAGATATAAGATAAGATTGCCTGAGGAGTTAAGTGTTTTTTTTTACCATCTAATTTTGTAAAAAGTTTTTAAAAGTGGTAAATTTCATTTGCACTGCGCCAAAAGGATTTTCTAAATTATTCACTAATGTATATTCACCTAATAAATTACTGAAGGAAGAATGGTGGGGCCTTCCGGTCTATTATACTTTTCTCATGGAAACATATGAAGTGGAAATACTTTTATAAAAATCGAGTATGTCTGAAAAACTCATTAAGGTTATTTGAAAATATTTAACACAATAAAAACAAAGTCGTGGGAGTTACTGTACAAGATTTTCATATTTCTTGAATTTCCTAAAAATCTTTTCCTTATTTTCTTTATTTTCTTTAGTCTTGACTATTAAAAGAAGGTGAGAGTAACTATCAACAAGAAGCTGAAGGTTGTGCGTATAATAATTGTTTTTGGATTTGTTATATACAAATTGAAGTGACTGAGTTTGTTTCATATATCAATATCGAATAAAACTATTATTTTGAGCACATACATACATACATACATACATATATATATATATATATATATATATATACATATATATATATATATATATATATATACATATATATATATATATATATATATATATATATATATATATACATATATATATATATATATATATATATATACTGTCTCAGGCTGCTTTTATAAACGTGTCCATAAGAAAGGTGTACGTCAGTAATAACTTCGCTTTATCTGTATTCTCACTCTCTCCTAAATAAAGTATTCGTCATAGAGAGGGCCTTCGTTATTACAGCAATCCCACGTCGTACAGTAAACACGTGCTCGAACATAATATCTCGTCTAGCTTCAGGAATATATTATACTAACACGCTATTTATATCTAAACCATCTAGTAATTGTAATAATAGCTTTCAGTAAAATCTATAGAAGTTGTGGCAAAAGTTTTTTACGGGTTTTATATACTATTTTGGATATACATAAATTTATATTATTTGATATTGTTGAAAGAGAGATATTGTTTCTAATTTGTAACTAAATCCATTCAGTATATCTGACCACGTTCCACTAGATTTATCATATTATTTTCTTCTATTTCCTCAAAATTTCCAAGTATCGGGCACCTATAATTTGTTACTTCTCACAGTACTTCCCAAATGAGATCTTAGTTTTTTAGATAAATATGAATATAATACCTTGAAATCACAGATACCTCAAATACAGCATAATTTGAAGGGTTTCCTTAAAATTTATGCTATACAGAAGAAAAAAAAAGAGAAATGTGTGAAGATAAAAAAAAGAAATAAAAGTAATATAGCATATAATTACACTATCGACATATGAGTCAAGAAAAAGCCAGTTGAATTGGAATAAAAATGATATACATTTATAATACAAAGTAGAATTTGGCGTTTAAAAAATCTACAAAAATATCATAGAGTGTACATTATATTGCAGTCAATTAAAACATAAAATAATAATTACAATAAAATTTTAAATCTATCTAAGATTTCAAATAATATTATCATAATATTATTATCGTAATATTATGAAATATTAATAACGCAAAATGCCAAAATTGATAATGTCAAATTACTAATTCTCAAAATAATTTTAAAAATGATAATATTTTAATTCAAAATGTCAAATTTTCAAAAATATTTAAAATACTAGTCACAATAATGAAATTCATAATAATGGGAGTTATAAAATATTATTTTCTTCTATCAACTATTTCTACTTTCTCAATATAATAAGCTTTTCTTAATTGGTGATTTTGTAGGCATACAACATTAAAATAAAAAAAACTGATGAAAATCATGATAACGGTCGTAATCTTTGCTTTATTAAAAGTTCATTATGCGTGATTTGTGAATAAATACGATTTCAGGCATATAGGTTCTGCGGCTGGCTCGAACGGAACGTAAACACTTTCTTTAGCATTTGGGATCGTATATTGGTAATAACCCAGCGAATGTTATCTTCCAAGTGGTCAGACGTCTGTGGTTTATCGGCATAAACTAGCAACTTCACATATTGCCGCAGAAAATAGTCCATATGTGTGATGTCACTAGATCGTCGAGAGCAATTCACAAGGGCCTTACGCGAAATTATGCGCTCATCGAATATTTCCTTCAAGAAACTAATTGTGTGTCGTACTGTATGGCATGTTGCACCATTTTCTTGATACCAAAGCTCTTTAAAATTAATGTCGTTCCATTGGGGAACAAAACACAGCCGTTTACACAGATTGTTGATATAGTCGGGCATTACTCTCACAATTTCTTCCAGTGAAATATAAGGTTTGTCATAAGCAATAATTTCTATATGACTACTAAGATTTCAAAGCAATGTACAAATATCTTTTTCTAGTTCATCACTCCATACATTAATTTTTGGCTGAGAATGGGAAAGGTTATAATTACTTGTTCAGCAGGTAATTGTCTAATTATGGGTCTCATTTTTATTTGTTGCGAGTCAAATATCTCTTTGAAAGTTCATTTCGTTTCTTCTTTCATAACCCATATTTTAATACTCCTATTTTAGAACTGCATCCTTAGAAAATGGCATATACTTTTGAAATGTAGAATATTTTGTGTAAAATAAGTCACTTTTTTCTTTAAATTTTTAGCAGATGTAGTAGACTTCTTTTGTTTGCCAATGCTGTTTCTTTCTTATGCTTCACCTTGTTCTTCAGGGTTTCTATTTCTAATTTTTAGTGGGTATGGTATTCTTTATAATATAGCATGTCATATATTTTCATTTCAAGCATAAATACTTATTTCTCTAAAATTAAAGTTTGCCTGTTTTCCATTTCTATTTGACATTTGAGCGATGATATTTCTTTACTTAGTGTGCGTAGAAACTAAACGAATTTCATTATTCTGCACAATTTACTTAGAGTATTGTAATTTTAGTATATTATTTATCTTTTAAGTTACGTTCCGGAGCAATTATCTTGCAATGTTTAAAGTAAACAGATAAAGTAATTAAATGATTGGAAATATCATAAGGATTTCTTTAAATTATGTGGTAAACTCTTAATATTCTGATTCAGAGTTATTTTTAAAATAAATATGGCTCTCGGCTTTTGTTAAGTCACGCTTTTAATTTTTATACTCCTAAATTTTTAACCTTTTATTACCTTATATTATTATTTTTAAATTACTTCTCATTTTTCTTAAGCCGTGCGTTATTTTTTCCTATTTATTTTTGTATGTATATTTTGCCTACGTTTTCATTATTTTTTCACCTGACATTGTCAGTGGTACTTGATATTGCTTCATTGCTATTTTTAATTAATATTTGTGACTTAAAAATTAGTATAAATCAAAACTCTGCACAGAAAATTTATAAATATAACGGTATTTTGTGAGCGTTCATGGAAAAAAACTTATAGTTATGTTCATAGACAAGTTCCAATTTTTTGTTCCATTTTATTGCAGAAAATAGAGCATGAAATGTGAAGTCAGCTAGAGTAAATAATGAGCCGCATATTTTGAAAACAAAAGTTCAAATTTAGAGCTTTTATGACTAACTTTCATACACAGGCGAAGCAAATTATATTGAGGCGCTATGTCTATAAAAGTGAAAAGTTTAACGGAATACAAATGGAAAGAGTTTAAGGATGTTTGACAAAATATTATTATAGTTAAGTTGATATCAAGATTAAGTACAATAGACATGAGAATAATATAAAACGCTAAACTAAAGATTTATGAAAGGTTTGACATAACAAAAAATCTTTTTAATTTCTTATCTATTTGGAATAAAATTTCGAGCCAGGTTCTATATTTTCGACGTAAGTAGGACACATTTTTGTTCATAGTTTCAAGTAGATAATGAAAAGTGAAAGATACTTATAATCTATTAAAATTAAACCAATTTCTGACACGCAACTGAAATAAAACGAAATTAATTTATCTACATGTTCGTATATGATAAAAAGTATCAATACAACAGGTAGATTTTTAGCTCGTAGCGTAGTTTCTGTTGAAAGAAACAATGCTTAATTTATTCGAAATAGATAATTTATGTTGAACACAATTTATGTTCATCTAAATGTATACGAATTACCTACTTCGGGAAAATGTTTGATGAAATCGAGGTTAAACAGAATTTATTACTATAATATGATAGTAAAAGTTAGCCAATTTTATTCATGAATATATTTTGTAGCCATAATTAGAATATTTCTTTTTTATTAGTTTTGAGACCAAAATAAATAAGGAAACAAAGAAAAAACAATATATGAGTACATCTGTTCGAAGAAAGAGGAGTGCGAGGCAACAAAACATATTATTAGAAAACCTGGATAACGCTCAAGGGATTTTATGTTCCCGTGAACTTTATTTATGTCACCTAAAAATAACTTGTGACGATGTGATAATACGTGCAAGTAACTGGATATAAAATGCTTACAAAATTTCAAACTTAGATTTTTCATACATTTTGTTGTGTGGTGTACGTAAGTCGGAGGTGAATTGTTTACTTTAAGGGCAAAGGGTATGTACCAACCTGTTCTAGTAAAGTGTAGCATTGTTATACTTTACTAGACTATATAAATCGTACTGTTTTTGGATGAGATATTACAGTTATTTTAATATGAATTAGATGTAAGTTAAATTACATGATAATTATAATATTTGGGGTCACCTCTATTTTTCACCACTTCTATCAACTTCTTGCCCAAGAAATTTTTTAATTCGCCTTTAGAAATAATCCAAAAAATTAAAAAAAAATTACTGTGAAAGTAAATGTTTTTTTTAGAGATAGTAGCTCATTTGGATTTAAGCAGGTGTAGTAATTTTTTTCAGAACGTAGCTTTAGACAACGATCAGGTGAGTTTTTTTTAATCTTCCATTGAGATAATTTTGACTCCAAGTTTTTATAGAAAGTGAAGTTATCGTTGATAGGTTATTTTTCGATCAACGATCGTGCTATTTCAAAAGTATATTATATTCAGAAATAAGACCATAGTTTCTGAGATCAAAAAGTACCTTTGTATACATATACTGAAAGCTTTGTTACTTGCACAAAAATTTCTAACTGAGATCTGAATAGCACATATCACCGTAGTTCAATGTATGTTGATATTGTGCGAAAATAGATTTTTGTTTGAGTTGGAAGACAATTTTGAATACGCTTGAGATAATTTATCTTGCCGAAAACAGTGACTGGAACTCACACCCCATAATAGTAGATATCGTGGTTATAAAATGGATTATTAAAGAAATTACTTACAGATTTTTTATTTTGAAATTTAATGAAATTTTTATTTGAAATATGGGAATAATTTGTTATTACGTAAAAGAAATAATACTAGTAAGGTTCAAAATAACAAATTTATCCAGCTCTATGTTCAAAAAACAAAACAATCACTTTTTTTTCAAAAAAATTTATCATTTTGATAAATTATATAAAGGATTTCCCTCGTACCATCAGATATATATATATATATATATATATATATATATATATACATATATACATATATATATATATATATATATACATATATACATATATATATATATATATATACATATATACATATATACATATATATATATATATATATATATATATATATATACATACATAAAAGTAACTTTATTCGAAATGCATCTTTCCTTGGCAAATTGGGTGTAAAATTTAAATACATACGTACTTTTTTAAAAATTTATTCTTTATTATAATTTCACACGTAAAACTTATTTGGAAATTGATAGTTATTTTGATTTCAACCCTTTTATCGATTTCAGCTAATTCGACTTTTCATATTTTTGTAATTTTTTTAGTTCCTTTAGTATTTTTATAGCATATACCTATAAAGATAAAAAAAAACGTTTATTTTATTATGAAAATATATGCAAAAGTCGTCTTGAGCAGACGCAACATCGACAGTACGAATAGTGAACTATGCACTTTGTACTTTCAACCCAGGTAATTGAAATCGGGAAATAACATGACTAACCCTTAAGTATTGCATTAGTGGCAAACTTAGACAAATTCGGTTTGTAATACGTTTCAAATCAAATATGTTGAGTCAAAGTATTAATAAAATTTCAACATATTTGCCTCAAGCAATTAAAAAAATATAATTAAAAAACTAAATGATTTTATAGTAGTTTCAAGTAAATCCTGCCATCCGTCATTGCCGGACAACTATTAATATTAATAGTAAAAAAAATACAAATATTTATATCCATAATTTTAAGTATTTCGCTATTTCAATGCAATTATCTAGCCCGTTTTCATATTTCGTCGTAGAGTTTCAAAATGTTCCTTTTTAGACCAACCATGGGACTCAAAAAGACCTGTATATATATATATATATATATATATATATATATATATATATATATATATATATATATATATATATATATATATATGTGTGTGTGTGTGTAAGTTTCTGGAGGCTTAAGTTTAATTGGAATTTCGTGATAAATTAGCCAGTGAGTAATATTTGGGTTTTATTTATTTAGATAGAAAAATATAGGAAATGTACTGTCAGTATATATAGTGTTAAACATTTTAATAATAGCGGGAATGAGTTTAAGACACAGAAGAAGAAACAAAGAGTTCATAATAAACAAACGTATTTTCTTCGTAATTAATTTATCAACAGTACATAAAGTTAAAATGGAATACAACTTATGGAAGTGTACAATATATAAGAAGTTATATGAATATTAGAAAAATAATAGTTTCTTTTTTATTCGAAATACCAATATTTCCTGTTTTTTTTATATTCTCATTGTTTTGTAAAAATTTATAGTAAAAACTCTGTCATAGAAAAATTTATCTTCTCATAACTTAACATTTTATTCAAAAAAGCTAAATGTTAGAAGTTTTAATAAGACCCGGAATTACTTCCTTAAGAATGACAATTTTACATTTGATAAAATTAGGACATAATATAATTAATGCACTTTTCTCTAACAATTTTTTACACATTAAACAAAATTTTATTTAGTTATAGACTAAGCTGGTTTGTAAATTAAATTTAGTATAAAATTTGGGACTTTAACTATCACAATTTTACTAACTGATTGATGAATTTTACTAAATGATTTTGCACTAACTAAATTTGACGTAAATAACTGGTCTCGAAGTATTAAATAAATACCCCCTGGATCAACTCACAACCTTGATACATTATTTTTTCAGTAACCTAAGCCGACATACATTATAGAAAGATGAACATTTTGAATATTATCTTGAAATTAATAAATAAATAACGAATAAATTCACCTTAGAACAATGTCTCATTCATAAATTTATTCAAATTTGTTTGGCTATCACAACAGAAATTACAAGCATTATGTTTCGCTCAATTGGAAATACATTAAATTGAGAGAAATCCCTATACTACTTCTGAAATTATAGGTTGTCAGTATGAGAAATTCTTTCAAGGTTTTCATACGACATAAATTTTGTACATTCCTAATTAGATGTCGTTATTTTAATACGTATAAATTAGCGTTAAATACGAGTATATCGCATTTTAAAATATTGTATTTGTATATTTACGTTAGATACACACAATGATCCCATTAAACATACGCAGCCATATACACACAGAAAAACGCGTGCGGGTCAACACATGTTCACATATAAACACATACTACTTATATCACATACTTTCACTCCTTTATAATTTATGAAAATATTGTGTTAGCATTCAGGAAGGTATCAAGAAACATAATGGATGAAGGGTATTTTCAAAGGAAATGTTAATGTATAAGCACTAATCACAACAGAGTCTAAAGTTTTATACTAATGAACGTAGTCACGTATATATGATTAGGGTGGTACCAGTAGGCCGCGAGCTTGTAGTGCCGAGACTGTCGCGTTTAAGGCTGTTCCCGTTAAGGCTGTTGCTATGGTGTTCTTGACACGAAATCGACGAACGATGTTTGTGACATAATATGAGATCATTTATTTTAGTGTTAATTGGTGATCGTGTTACGTTTCTATTAGTGCCATTCTACATTACTTATTTTTGTGGGAGAAAATTTCATCATATTTTATGTTGTTAATCAGATTACTGTCTTCTCGACTTTCCTCAAAATAATTTACCCATATCTTTATATCTTTATAACTATATACGTTTTGAACATTTTCTACTTTCATGAAAATATGAAAGTAACGGAAAAAGGGTATTTTTAAAAGAACTGTTAATGGATAAGAACAAAATATATCGATGTCTATGTGTAAGTATGAGTGAATGTACGTATGTACGGACAATTTCAAATGCATATACAATTTAAGGGTAGTATGCAATTAGAAAGGGTGTCTACGAAAATTTTTTTACAGTGTTCAGCGAAACGAACGAAACGCTTAGTTTGCGAGCTCGGATATATGTTTGATCAGAGAGTTATGCCACTGAAAGATTTAGAGTTGGCCAAAGCACACTGTTTGTATTTTTCTTTAGATATTTCTGTTGTTTCCAGTTAAACTTAATACATGATTTCTGTAGGTAACGTTTTTACTAAAAGAACTGAATTTTTTCCTTGTAGTATTTTAGAGTCACTATTATTTTAAAGTTGACATGAAGTGTATGGATGAAAAGAAATTAATTTTACCCCTTTATATGAAAGACTTAAATTATTAAAAAATTATGTTTAAAACTTACTGAATTGTATTTTGATCACTGTACTGTGTGATTTTACTCTAGACCGGTCTTTTCCATAAACCGTTTCTTTGAAAAAATTTTAAAACAAGCATATCTTAACCGGAATCAGCGTAAGGTATCGGGGAAGGTAGGTTATTTTAAATTGTTTTGTCCACTTGAACTCTATGTTTTCACTTGCACATTCAGCACTTATTTAAATGTTTAAACTTTTTCCACATATGCTTCTCAACGAATTCCTTTCAAACACATTCAGTTTACTTACGTAATTTTTAATCGTTATCCAGACTAAATTTCGTAATTGTAATTTACAAAGACTAATTTTTATGCTACCTCTCACTATCCCTTCTACTTTTCTTTATATTAGATAGAGCCTACTCATCGACAAAACATTTTTACAGAGACGATAGATTAAACCCTACCCAACTTAGATCAATTAAATTGCAGGGATTATAAAAAGACTGACTGCCGAGGTGAAGGATGGATACAGATCATTAACGGTCAACATAAATCGACGAATTTGAAACGCTGTTACCAATTTCACAATCCATCAGTCACTTCTCTTAAGAAAATTTGTGTCTTTACGTAAAAGCAATTAATAATATTCGCAGTAAGAAACATAATAAAGAACATTTTAATTTATATCTACGAATTTTAAACTCATTTTCACAATGTGGTGTACTTGGTTTATTATGTACGTATTTAGGTATATAGTAGCTATATTATACCTAGGAAGCAATTGTGACTATAGACAATAATACTCATAAAATATATAATTATTAATAAAGTTCATACAATGATAAAGTAACCGGGATATGCATTTATAGGGTACGGTATGGATATACATATATATATATATATATATATAGATATATATATGTATATATATATATATATATATATATATACACACATATATATATATGTATTTGGCATCAACTCAAAAGATAGCTAGAAAGCTGGAAGTTAGACTACTTCATAGATATTTTTTATTTGCGCACTCATTCCTTGCAGTTATTTGTTTTCACAATATATATAACCTGAAAAATGGCATAAATACTTTTACTGATTATCGAAAGTGAACACTACACCTACATGTAGCGTCCATTTTGAAAAAAAAATTGAGAGAAGCACATCATATTCAATCGGTTTTTATTGCTCGTCGATCAACATTTTCGGCATACGTTTATTGCCTTTGATATAATTCAATAAATTCTATGCAATTAAATCTGTTTTCGGCTAAAATTAAATAATTAAAATATCGATTAAATAAAATTTAATAAGTTATAAACTTTACCTTATTTGTTGCAATTACATTAATCAGTAATTAGAAAAAAAACAATTTTCCAATCGAGATGCCGTTAGTGTTTTTAGCTTTAATGATTCAATCTGCTCCTTGTAAAATTGCTAACTGGCCAGGCAAGGACATATTTCGATAAAAATTCAATTAAATTTATACCAATATTAAAATTTCTAGAATCACCTGAAACTGGGTGTCATAATAGCAAATAAGTACGTTTGGTTCTGTTCTAAATATATTTACATAAATGAAAGAGAAAAAGATGCTTGCAAGGTGTGAAATTTTAATTACTTTTTCGCGAAATCATATTTGTGGGCCCGTTTATCATTTCTCTGAGTTATTAATCTCAGATAGCATGTTTTAAAAGTAATGAACTTTAAATATTCTCATTAAGTATTAGCGCTACGCGTATACACAGCCACTGGAACAAAAGAGTGATGTTAATAAATTGGCACGCAGGCATGGCATGTTTTAATATATTGGTGCTCATCATTTCCAGGAGAATTTATCAGTTCATAAAATCTATGAATTTATTAGTTATGGACGTCAATTATATAAATTTGTTACAAAAAATTAGATCTCTGTAATTTTCCCCACAAGCCTGTCTTAAAACCGTCTGAAAAAATGTTGGGTGAAAATATAATACGTATCAATTTAATAGATTCTATCCTTATTATTTGCTAACTTTTTAGTAACGTCTTGACATCAAGAAAGAAAAAGTTCATGTAAAATAATTATATAATTAACTTCTTTCAATAAAAGTTTTTTTTATCCATAAACATATGCCAGACTATAGATCCGTCCCGGCTTCGCACGGGTTGGAAAAGGCACAGAACTTATCAATGCGTGAAAGCTCACATGTATAATTCTACTTATTTAGAAACTCCATCATAAGATTTAAATTATTCTTAGGAAAACTACTATATACTAAAGAAATTATTATTTGAGTAGATGAATTCTATGAAATTTACCATAAAATTTCATTTAATAAGTATTAAAATAGTTTTGTGCAGTAAGCTCTGGAATATTGAATCTCCTCTGGGAAAGGGAGTTGATATTCATTATGCATTTTATGTAATATATAGGAATATGCTATATTGTACTTTATTAAGAAACATTTCAATAAGAAAAATGTCTATTTTTTTCATGTATCTCTCACAATTTAAGCAGCGCATACTCAAATATAAATCTTACGAAATCTTTTTAACTCCATAGTCGACATAAATGGTCAAAGGTTGGAAAATTTTCTTAATGTACTCATGTAGTGTACACAAGTACCTTTTTATGAATAAACCTATTCACTGTTGTAAACAATATCAAAATTCGTTCAGTTTTACTGATAAAACCGTGTACACACCAACAGATAGATATGGCGTGAGAATTGTTTTATGATAGGTGTTGATGAATATAACTACATTTTTGTTGAAAAACGTATGTGTATTTTTTTGTTTTCTGCACATTAGACCAATTCTGATTGTTACAGATTTCTCTGTAATAAAAGTTTCATTACTTGCCTGAGCTGGATACTACTAGCTATATAATTTCGTTTATAATCGCTCTTGTCCACATATTAACTGAAAAAAATTCTAGATAACACCTGACACTCTACTAATATAGATTTTAAAAACATGAAGCATTAGTGTACAAAAATAGTTTTAGAATGCACTCAAGAGGATTTGAGTAACTTTCTGTCATGAAATTAGAAATAATTATAAGGCAAACCTCTGTATAACACTTCGAATATTTGTACTAGTAGACAGTAGAGGATATGTAAAGTGACACCTACAATTGATGTATCCGTCTAGGTATAAATACATACAAGCATTTATATAGTTACATATAAATGCTTGTATATATATACGAAAGCATTCATGTTCATTAAGTGTTGCGAGTCTCTATTTCGATTTCAATAAATGAGCTATTATTGAAAATCGTTCCGAGTTTTCGTTCTGGGTAACACACAATGTCAACAGTAATACAAATTAAGAAATGAAAGTTTCAATTAAGACAATTTAGCTCATCATTGAATATTTGTTTGCCGTTTTGATCTAAACTGCTTGCTACGCTCTAGTCAAACTCGCTGATGTCACCCTGTAACCTTTCGCAATCTAATGAATCCTTGACGATTGCAAAAAGTTTCGTGCCGTAGGCAAATAATAAACAACGCATATTTTTCGCCGTACAACCAATATTGCTTACCAGAATAGTGAAAACAGAGAATCCTTTCGAACATGGGAAGCAAGTCTCAGACATACATTTCCCCACTTTCTATCTAAATGATGCGAAGATTCATTCAACGCCTATTATGAGACAAACTCTCTTGCCGCGTCTGTCAGTATGGAGATACGCGATTTTATTAGTAACTACTACTTAAAATATTCTTATTTTAGACCATGCACTAACTTAATGAAAAGTTATTTAATAATAAATATCAGTACTGGTAAACCATCTCAAAAATTATCGTAACTAAATTATTAGTACATATACTGTCAATCTATTAATACACAACCCTTATTCTGGCAGCTGCGTACACGTGTAGCGTTAAGACGTGTAGCGCTAATATTTATATGGGATTATTAATTCAAGGAAAGGATAAAGATATTAATGACATAGGTGATCTTGTATTGTCTCCGCCTACGGTTCTTTGCCCCCACATCCGTTGTTATATTGAAATTTGAAACTTCGATCTATTAGTTTATCTTAATATGTTTAGGTTAGAACTAAGCAAACTTCGGTAATATTACGATCGTGTTTCTTAAAATTTCAATATTGGTTTAATTTATTTGAATCCTTATTAAACTATATTCTATTTTCCGTGGTGGAAGGAGCATATTAAATTATTGAGAGTTAGAACATTTGCGTAATCACATTTTCAGCATTGTTTTCATTGACCGTTACTAAATACAGTACGTTCACCTCATATGAGACAGTGAATGACTAATTCTTTTTGGTTGGTGAACCTTTGCTAATAACCCACCTGAAGATGTTGTAATACAACAAAACCTAGGTTGTGGTTAAGAACTTAAAGAAAGTAGAAATAATAATACATCACGTTCGTCTAATTGAACAATAATGGATTTCTACAAAATAAACGCCAAATATATTCAATATCACAATATTTTTGGTTAAGATATTTTTACAACACCTTGTTAATTTAACAACACCTTTGAAAAATGCAACAAATAAAAAAAATACCTAAGAAAAAGTATAAATTCAAGCTTTCTAGCTAGCTTTTGAACTGATGCTAAATACGAGTATATTAAATAAATATATAACTGCCTTCAAATGCATAATATGGATATTTCATTATCATTTGAAACTTTTAATTCCATAGTCAATTTCAATAATAGACAAAAACTGTTAATTCATCATGCGACAAATAATATAAGAACATTTTATGATAATAAAAGTATTCGATGACGAAACTGTATAACCGTTAATCGCAGATGACACTATATCGACGCGTCTTATAGATAATATTTTTCTTCGTCTTATAGATATATCTCAATTACATTACGCAATTTCTTATTTTTTTTCTCTAAAACAAACTACTTTGAAGTGTTTTATTAATTAAATATTTACGAACTCGTGACCTTATTAGCCTTAAAAATCGTTACACTTAAATTTGATATCGAAAATCGTATTTAAAGTTATGTGCAATTTTGTTAACAGGAGACACTGTCTGCGGGTATAAAGAGACGGTCCATGGGGTATTTAGTTAAAAATATCACTCACTGTTCTTTGAGTTAAATACATAGGCATAATGGTAGAATTCGTTGCGAATATTGGAAATATGCTGAATTTAATATCATATGCTAGTAATATGTTCAGTTATAATAGTTTAATATTATAAAGTACAGTGTGACAAAACTTTTTTAGTTCTCATCGATATTTACGCATTTGTTTATAATACAATTGGGAATCTACGTAATGAGAAAGTTCCAATTTTATTTCCTGATTATTTTATTATTAGGATCATAATATTTATTTGTTAAAAAACTTTTTTTTTATATTTTAAAAATATAAATTGAATAACTTGAATTGAATACTTTTATTGTAATAAATTATTACATTTTTTTTATTTACTACTTTAAACCTTATATTATATAAACCAACTACTGCTTTCTTTTTTTGCCTATACGGGTGTACATCATTCTCATTAGAGAATGTATGCTTATACCTTTTTAACTATATTTTAGTATTTAAATAAAAATAATATTAAATTATAAATTTAATTGATAAAATAAACATTGAAATATACAAAAATTTCATTATTAAATTTCTGATATTACATTATTATCTTCAATTATGATTGCTCGCATAATATACTGTAAAGCATATAAATGAATTTTACATTTTCTTTTTAATGGTAAATATTTTATTTTGTAAATTTAATTTAATAATTGGTAGTTTCTGTCACCTATGCTATTAAGTATGTTTAACATACAAAAATTAACGCGAAGTATAACTGGCTAATAAAACAACATTTATGAACGGAACGTGTTTAAGCTATTAAACATTGAGCATGATTTTATACCAATATAACAAGCTATGCATTACTTGCATAAATGTAATAAATAGGTATTTATTTAATAATATCTGTATTTACAAAAAATAATAAAGGGGCGTGTATACTGTAATAAAGCAAAGCAATTGAATGTGTTTTAATGATACTTTACAGCTTTTCACCTTGAAAACTTGGTCCACAACACAGCAGCAATTTTCAAAATGATCACTTAATTCTGTTATAAAAAAATTAGTCAATTGACAGAATAAGTAATCATTTATAATGACTTTTCTTACTTCTATCAATAAACACCATTTATGTATAGTTTTGTGTATCTCCATTGAATTATGTTATTTGTTCTACTGTAAATAAAGGTTTTTAATAAATATTAACTACGGTATCATCACTGTATCTGCATCAAGATTACGCTCCTAGATACGTCGTGGAGGGAAAAACATTGTAAATCTGGACACAATATTTTTCTGTGTTTTCACAGAGAAGCAAACATATTTGTTAGTTGAAATAATAAAATAAATATTATTTAAAATTATTTGTTGATTATTATACTCTTTTTTTATTGATGGCGCACGGCGGAATGGACAACTACGAGAGTAAGAGCAAGCTTTTGGACTCAGAAAGACTTTTTGCCCTGAAGTAATTATTTTTTTGTAGTTGAGGGTATTTTATATTTATATTATTTATTATTATCTTCAGGCTTTTTATAACTTAAGTAATGTTAAAAAAAATTAAAAAATGGAGCCGGATCTATTCTAACTACAATCGATTTCTTTTAATTAATAGATGGTGCCTATATTACTTAATTAAAATCGGTTGTAAAGTCATAACTAATGAACACTCCTTTTCCTCATACTAGAAAGTCACTGACATACTGCGTACAGAGAATATATCGTATATAGTAGAAAAGATTTCATTTAATGCTATTGCTATGGTTACATCCTTTTACAGTTCAAGCTCTTTCCTTTTTCTATTACAAATCGTATAAATCTATAGAGGCTTCATAGGATTCATAATATGAAAATGTGCAAGATCGTCCAATCATATTTTATTTATTATGGGAGGTTTATTGTTTGAATTTAAAATTTTTATTTCGTTAGGCCCTAAATAACTAAAATTCACGTATCGCTTCGTTTTGATAAAACTTGTTTGTGAAATTCTTACAGACTTTAAATTTATATTCGAATATTCTCAAATAGGGTAATCAATGAAGTGGAGCAATTAATGTATCATAGAACTACATATGTAATTTATTATTTGTATATTCTATGTAAATAAACATTCACATAATTTAGCATACCAGGTTTCTAAGCATAATAATATTTAAGTACAGTTTCACATAGTATACATTATACACACTATTCCGAAATATCGAACGACTTCGAGTATAATTCAGTTAGTAGATGGCTAGCATGGAAAATTTTATTCCATATTGCAAAACCGCGGCCGACAGCAAAATAGATACACTGTGAAAGGTCTTAGAAATATTGAGGTGGGCACATAAATATGTTAACATACTAGCTTTTCTCACCCGGGTTCGTAGGAAAAGAGATAAATTACCCAAAAACCCGTTTTCATGTCCGACCTCTGCCCCTAAAGGATCTTTTACTTCAGCTATATGGGATGTAATCTATTTAGGAATTTAGTTCAATATTTTCCAAGACGACAGAAGACAAATGCCATGCTGTACTGAGGACTGCTAGTGATAGGAGTTCTGCACACTTATGACGTGCTGTAAATTTTTATTTTTAACATTGGGTTTTGCTTTTAATATCTTTTATAACAAGATATATGCACCTATTATTGTAGATGATACAACATATAATAACATTGATTAAGTGCAAATCGATTGTTGCGCAGTGAGCATTCTGTTTAAAAGAAGTCCACGTTTGATTTGTCTGAAGCTGCTTATTACTCAAATCTCAAAAAGAAACTTATATACATAGATGAAATGCGTACCGGTCGTAATAGACACGCATGTAACTTACGTCTTAACAATTATGAAAAACCGTATTATTTTAATACTTTACTACCTAACTACAATGAATAAAATACTCAAAAAACTGTTATATGATTAAAATACACACCACCACTATCCAGTAAACTTAGACACGTAAACTTATAAAGATATATAGTAGTTTCCTTAAACTTTTTATTAACAAAAATAGGTCGGGTTTAATTCATGTTTTTTAAATATTTTTTGCGAAATTACTGAGTGCACTCTTTCAATTATATCAAATATCATTTAAATTACAGTAAATCATTGAGCAGAGCTTTAGGTTTAAACATCTAATGAATGCGATCAAAAATTTCATAATATCAAAATTTTAATCCGGACTTTCAGTTATGGGCCTATATTTAAATTCATCTTATACGTTTGAAGTGTATGAGGGCAACCCATGTGTTTCATGGTGAATGATATTAAAAATAATATGATGTTTCCCTTTTTAGCGGGCATTATGTTTATTTTCGACTGCACAAATCAATATGTGTCAGTATATTAAATCGTATCCCGATTACAATAAAGAGGCTGAAAATGTAATCATTATTTTAAACTATGGTTTGTTTCATTAATAGAAAACTGTTTTGATTGTCAATACAGCTTATATTAAACACTATATATATAAATATATATATATATATATATATATATATATATATATATATATATATACAAAATAAAATTAAGAACCGATGCTATCAGAGTTGCAACATTTCTTTGATGAACAACGTATCTACTTATACCACGTAATGTAGAAAGGAGACGGATAATGGGATCAATTTTCTTAATTTAAATCCCAATACCAGTAATGGGAAAACTTTGGCAACCTGTTAAATAAAACTGAATAAGAAAGTTTACAGAAAGAACCTGCAGTCCCTAAAATTAAAGTCATGCCTCAAAATATTTGAAGCCCATGAACATACAAAACAACAAAAAATTATTTAAATTCAATGTGCTGAAAACTACGAGAAAAATAAAACTACAAATAAAAGGAATATGGATAAGATATTATTTTTAAGTTATAACTATTAGGCAAGAAACCTTAAAACAAGTCAATAAAAAGAAACGAATACCATCAAAAGTTGCAAAAGCGCCGATTCCCTAACGAAAATATCAGTTGTAAAAAGTAGGGAAATAAAAGCTACCGAGTTTATGCAAAGATTTGCTGGATAAGTATAGATATAATGGGTATACTTTTCTATATTGACAATTGCTTTTAAAATTTAATTTATCTACTGCATACCTAAAAATCCACATCGTAAACCAGGTGTCCACATTGTTAAAATAAACTTAGTATACGCAAAAATAAACTAAATGTACTAAATTACGTTAACTGCTCTAAATATAATTAATTACTTTTATTTAAATTGAAAATTTCCTTGCTGGACGTGATTGATGAGTTGTGAAATTAGTAATCGGACATTTTGCGCTATTGCCGAACGTTTCGGAAGCTAATGAAATTTCTGGAAAAATCCGTCAACGAAGATTAAATGTTATATTAATGATCTACATTCGATCCGCCATTTTGGCAGTCACTCTTCTTGTAATATTTACAACTGAATTGATATCAGTTAGGTACATTTTAATCTGTAGTCTTTGTATTAAACTTTTTGTCAACGAGTATACTCTAAGAAAGTTATTCTTTTTGAACTTATCATAACCACAATTAAAATTAATTTGAATTATTTATGTTTTGGTAGAAATTTCTGGTAAAAATTTTCGCAATAACTCAAGATAATTAAAAGTCAATAAATGTTTAACAAGTATCTTATACATGCTTGGAGCTATTTCACATACGATTAAATCTACGATTATAGTTACATATTCACAGGAAATGAAAATAGCGTCATTACTAATAAATGAGTGGTGTTCTGAATTTATATTGGAAAATTATTATCTACTAAAAATTATAAAATATATAAATACAATAATAGATATATTAATGAGGCGGAGAAGATAATTGGTGAATAAAAACTAATATTAAAAAACAAGGTTATTTTTCAAAATTACGAATTCGGAGTAATCGTGAAGTGATTCAAGTGGGAAGAATCGAAATAGTGAAAATAAATCGTTTGATTCTATGATGCTACTGAGAGAATGGATGAAGTTCCTAGGAATTGATGAAGCTCCTAGGAATAAAGTGAAAAATAAAACCTAGAAGGGATAGTGAGAGTAGTGTGAAAGTTAGTTATCGTACAATCTATATACCGAAATTATTCTGAATAATGTCAAGTAACAAGTTAAGTAAACTAAATACGTTTTAAATATATACTGAAGATAATAAAATGAAATCGTTGCACAATACATGTGGGGAAAGTTTAAATATTCGAATTAGTGTTGAAAATGCAAGTGAAAGATAAAGAGAAAATGAAAAGGAAAGTTAAGGTCGCTATAAGTAAGGTATAAAAAAAAATATGGAACATCTTCTATATACACGAAAACGAGCGATCAGGAGTAGGTACAACCAGATAGAATTATCATCAATATGAAATTTACTAATATTTTAAATATAAACTGAAACTAAATGCAAATTGATTCAAACACTGCATGTCTTTTTTAATATATCAGTGTTTTTAAATTAATGCATCCAAAAAAAATTATTTAATTTTCTTCTTTACCTCCAGAAATACTTTTTCGATATAACTAAAAATAAGAGTAACTTTATGCGGGTCAATAAAGTCAGTCTGCATTATGTTCATCGGTAAAGATTTTAGGGGCATAACTCAAGACTGTAACAGGTATCCGAGCTCAAAAAAGCTCGCTGTTTGTTTCGCTAAACACTATCAAATAAAAAAATTCGATGATATCTGGACGCTTCTCTTCATTTCGTCTAATCCTTCGAAATCGCACATTTTATGTAATCTGTGCTTAACGTTTCCTTTAAAACACTCTTTTTCCCTTACGTCCTTTTGCCTCCCTCCTGGAGAAAAATCGATGCACAATATACAACACAGATGATACAGAAATATTGGAGTAAATTTATTTATTTATTTTTTACTTTAATGTATCTAATTCATACATATGGCGGACTTACTGCTACGAGAGCAATTTCTTACAACCAACCATTAAATCCGTCCAGCCCCGCTCGACGAACGGTTAGGAATCGAACCCAGGTCTCCGTGGTGCGCCGCGCCGTCATAGGATGTATACATTGTGATCAACCAACACACCACGGTGACGAACAAATTATATTATGAAAAGTATAAAAGGCGTTAATCTTATTAACTGCATATAAAGACCAATTTGGCAAAAAATCTACCAATCATAACTTTCATAAAAAACCTGTCAAGAACGAGTAGAACTCCCACTATGAGGATTTCGTACACATTTAGGCGTTTGTAAACATTTAATGGTCCGATTTCTTCACCGCTGTGTCGAAAGAATTTTCACCTAGTATATTTTTCACAGGCGCAAAAATTTTTTTACGTGATATAACTACGAAATAATAATTTTACTTTACTTAAGCTATGATAACTTGCTTCTTGTAAAATTTCATGTTTCTAGATCATCGGGAAGTACCCTATAGGCTTTTATTTATTTGCGAGTGTTAGAATATGCGGCATGACTTACCGCATTTTTTATTGCGTTGACTCAGAAGCTTTCAGCTCACGGGACTATAGACTTACGTATTTTATATTAATTTCAATTTGATACCTCCATGCGTTCCTGAGAAAAAAGGTTTTGATAGACAGATGGAAAACAAAGTTATTCTACAATTATTCCTTTTATTCTTTTGAGGTACGAAACCCCAAAAATCATTATTATGTACACGTTTTAAAAACTTATGGCGGCAAAAATAATAATAATATGCAGACAAATATAATAACACAGATTGTACCACCATTCGTCATTTTGTCCTCTTTCTTAAGATGTATAAATATCCGGTCGTTCGTTTCATTTTAATCTATGTTAATGTGGGATTAGTTACAAACGACCCAGACATAAGACAGGGTGGTCTGAGGGGTTAAGTGTTTTTTTAAATAGTCTAATTATTTAAATTACCTATTCCATAAAAAATTAAAAAGTGGTAAATTTTATTTACATTGCGCTGAAAGAATTTTCAAAATTATTGGCAAAATTTGTGTTCAACGAGCAAATTTCAAGGAAAAATGGCGTGGCCTCCCGGTCTTTTATTGTGGAAACATATAAAGTGGAAATTCTTCTTCTCAGTCGTGTAATCTTGACAGATTGGTCGTGGTTGCTTCGATGACTTAGGTACCAGGTTGAGGGTAATTGTACATGCCTATTCTTCATTCGGTCTTCCTGGTCTAAACTGCCTCCTTAGCAATGTCTCTCCATTTCTGCAAGTTCGCTGCGTGCGAGAGCACTCAATCACGATAGTTTGCTTTATTGATTTGATCCGTCCATCGAGTATGTGATCCGCCTCTGGATCTCTTGCCTGAAGAGGAAATAATTTTCTAAAAATAGAACTTGGCTGATGAACTTATTAAGGTTATTCGAAATTATTTAATACATTAGGAGAGTTACTGCATAGGATTTTTATAGAGGGAGTTACTGAATAAGATTTTAATATTTCTTGAATTTTTTGTAATTCTTTAAAAAAAGTAAGGAATTTCTAAAAATTTTTTTTAGTTCTAGCTCTTAAAAAGGTGAGAGTAATTCTTTAAAGAAGGTAAGGGTTGTCTCTATAATGCAAAATGTTTATTTATTATTATTATCTAATAGCCAATTTTAAACTATTATTTCTAATAGGTAACTTTGCAAAAATTTTTCTTAAGAACTAAAGAAAGTTTAATAACACTTTGGGACATACGTAAAGTTATTTCGAATTAATAACAATATAAAGTTTCATTAATTTTGGCTGGATTGGTAAAATTTACGATATCTGGCATAAATCTGAGGGAGCCAAATTGATAAAGATTATATTTAACCCATTTCGGATTTTTGTACTTTTCAAATTGGAAATGCATTTTCTGTATAATTTGGATTGATTAAAAAAAATATTTTATGGTAATTTCATATATGTGAACAAACTATGTGCAATTACCAAATGATGAATATTTCAGTCATTACTAATATATTATTTCATTGAATGAAAAGTCGATTAAAGTAATCAGAAGCTTGCACATAATTATATATATATATATATATATATATATATATATATATATATATATATATATGTATATATATGTGTGTATGTGTGTGTGCGCGCGCGCGCTAGTGTGTGTGTTTGTGTGTGTGTGTGTGTGTGTGTGTGTGTGTGTGTGTGTGTACATCGAACACGTTTTACAGTTATTGAATGGAAGTAATTAGAAGAACAGCTATTTATCTTGTTGCAGCCTTCCACTTTAAATAAATTGCTTTTGTTTATTGATTTTTCAAGAAACAAAAATATTTTATTATACATCTTATGTCACAGAACGCCATTTTTATCGTTTAGTACCATGGTATTCATTCTATTAATTAACACAAACTTTTTCTCATAAACCGCTTAATATAGAAACTTGAAGTTGGGACAAGATGGAATGCATTGTAAATAATCTGAATCAATCTGGATGCATTCTAATAATTATACCTATATATATATATATATATATATATATATATATATATACATATATATATATATATATATATATATATATATATATATATATATATATAAAATAACTATCAAGTACGAGTAAAATTCGCATTACGAATGTTCCGCATTCATTCCAATTCTTAGGAAAATTTCAGCGTACATGGCATACCTATTAAACTATTCGCAAATATTAATTATTTTCAACATAAATATATTGCAACGTCTTACGTTTTATATCTTTCACAGGAGTAAGAACATGGTGCATGTTTCAAAAATTATAACATGTAGGATAATTCCTATAATTTTTCTATAAGTTTCTAGTCTGATATCAATACCCTTTTGATTCATAGTTTTCGGCTCACTAGTTTTGAAAATAAGCAATATTAATGTATGATATGCAATATTTTTCAATATATTTTTGGATATCTTTTTAAAATTAAAATTTAGAATTTTTGTCAGTATTATACAAAAAATGAGAAAGGCAAATTAAAGATTTTATTTACCTCTTATTTAATGGTTATATGAATATTTCAATAAATGTAGTATTAAATATGTATTTTAATAAGATGTTTTACTATGTCCAACTTTCAAGATCTTAAGTTTCCGAGAAAATTGATTTTGAAGGTAGAACATGCAAATAACACAGAATAGTCCATATGCCTATTAAAACTTTCGCGTGCTTAAAGAGATAGGAAATAATACAATAAATATGACATCTACAATTTTTGGAATACTTTTCTTTAAAATTTTTCTTGTGTTCTAAAAACTCATACTCGTTCATAATTTTTTGTTATGGCTAGCCTTTTTACCAAATACACCGCAATAAATAAGGAAATTTAAAAATAAAAATTGCGTTTCATAAATTTTCCATACGAATATTTATTTTTCTTCACTATCAGCAAATATAATATTAATGAGACAAATTTGAAGTTTCCATGCCAAGCCGTTCCTGAAAATAAAAAATATGATGGAAATAAGGACAAACATACAAGTTTCGTTTTTCCTTTTAAAATACTGACTCCTAATGATATAAATATATTTATGAAATTTTTTAATATGGCAAACGAAGTATTCGAAAATATTTCTTTTAATTTATTTAGCGTGTAAAACAAAATGTTGTACGCTATATTACATTAAAAATTTATATATATTCTAATCCTTTTTTTTCGAATATCTTATATAAAGTGGTTTTGGTATTATTGTTTTAAAAGTCGGCAAAAATCTGCACCATCTGTAAAACTGCTAAATAAATATTATGAAAAAAACCTTGCTGTGAAATTTGAACGAAATTTACCGAAAAACTTTAGCGGCGATTCTAAGTGTAAAATATTTTGATAAATTCATGATATTTGCATGCCTCTAAAATATACGTTAGGCGAAATATATGCAAGGCAAGAAATAATATTAAATTGTAATATTATTAAGCATTAAGGCGATATTATCAAAATTTAATAATTTTTGCCCACGCGTGTAGCTAAGAGTCCCGACGCTTATGCTACCAGACCAGACACTTATGCTTGTAATCGTGCTTGACATTTTTTTACGCAAATTTATGATCACAAATTTTGATCTAAAAAATCCGTCTACAGTAAATATTTTTGTATACAATCGTTCATGACGCAATAATTACTAATAAACTCTTTACGTATATTAGTCTCAATCCGCCTCTAATCCAAAGTTAATTCTCTCTTGATCTATTAAAAACCTTTTATCCACTTAATTAGAATCGTTACGCTAAATTGCAGATTAATTTGCATTAACCTTCCTCCCATCGAGGATTGTTGTCATTTAACGGCCTAATTATTAACCGTTTAGCAAAATTGGAGAAATTGTTTCATGAATCGAATTACTATTAAGCGATTTTTTTATAAACGTGAATTTGTTTGAATATTGATTATTTAGTCGTGATATTGTTTAATTATTGATTTTTAAAAATCGTCTGATTTTTAAATCCTTTATTAAATTGGATGCTATATTTTCCTCATGTATAACTAAAAAAAATTGAGCTTGTTTGTTTCCTTGTGACAAAAAATAAAAAATATACTTTGTTTCCTTTATAATCAAAACAACATATTTAATAAGACATAAATTCGATTTTTTACAAATCTGTAAAAAAAACGGAACCTAAGTTTAAAAATAGGTATTAATATTAAATATACATTTACGCTGGCGGGCGGTTGCCGCTGACCGGATCCGCTAAAGAAAGTTTGTCGAGACCGCCTTGACCTGTAATAGATTGTATTGCTAACCAAGAAAAAGAAGATATATGTATATATATATATATATATATATATATATATATATATATATATATATATAAATATATATATCTTTTTTATTTTGCAAATTACGTTGTGTTAAAATTTGTTCACGAATATGTATTTTGACTTTACGATATCTTTTACAAATTATAACAGCAGCTTGAAAGAGATATGTTAAAGAATAATGTATTACCTGTAGGTTGAGGTTTATGTTGCCTCGCTTGATTATTGCTTTCCAAACTTCTTCCTTCACCCAAGTGATGACAACGTTTGCTGTTTCTTTGTGAGCTGCTCAAGTTGTTCCACTAGTCTTGATGTTCAAGTGACTTGGTGTAAGTATAAACTTTATGCAGGTTTTGTTTTACCAAATGTACCATATTCCAAAATTTAATTCAGAGTCGACAGTACAATATTGTCAATGTAGCCAAATCGCCTGTTTTCAAATATTGAAAATATTTGTGGTTAATTTTGTAAAAATTTATTATTCAAAATTAAATGCAGTAAACTCAATATCTTTAAAAAAATGAACATTAAAGGTAATAAACTCAACATTACATACAAAATGCAATAAAATCAATATCCTAGAAACCTTATAAATAAACAGACATAAAAGAGACACCAACGTTAATATATTAAATGAACAACTAAATACAATATTATCACCCATGCTTATTATTTTATAGACATAATATAGTTAGGCAACATTGCTACTGTATTAAACTTCAAATTGTTTCAGACCAGCTACTCGTCCGAATTAAAATAAAAAAAAATTAAATTGGAGATATGTATAATTAGTGGTAAAACTTTGTTCTAACCATCAGATACCCTTGCGGTTGTATTAATATATTACTGAGAACTATATTCATTTCATTTTATTGCATGTATCCGAACATTTATATTATATAATTTCATAGAATAAGATCAATTCAATTTATTACCCTCACTAAAATACTTTTATAACTAGTTAGTTGTAGAAGAAGTAATAGTTGTAGAACTTTCGAAAATATAATAAAAACTATACGGCTTCCCTATAATTACATTAACGTAAGCAGTGGAAAAACCCGCACAAATCCGGCTTCCGCTATTTTTTGTGTATTACATAAATGCTGTTAAAAATTCCTGAGAGTTAATATTTGCTGATAGCCCACCTGAAGATGTTGTTACACAACGAAATCTAGGTAAAGTCGTGATAAAGAAATTAATACTACATCACGTAGTTTCATTTAATTGTGAATTTTTTTAGTATTATTGAATGATCGAAATATTTACCAAAGTTTGTTCATTCTTATTACATAATAGCGTATTTAAAAAAAGATATCATTTTTAATAACTTTTCGAAATTTTATCTTAACAACTAACGAAATTTTTGCAAGAACTTTTCACACATGTAAAATTATTTTAATTTATTAAAACAATATATAGTTTCATTAAATGTGGCTAGGTTTTTTAAATTTGCAATTACCTGACATAAATCGGAAGAACCTAGGTTGTCAAAGATTATATGTTATCCATTTATATTTTTTTAAACTTTTCAAGTTGAAAATGCATTTTGCCTAAAATTGGGATTAATAAAAAAAGTATTTAATAACATTTTTATATGTGCGTGCAAGCTTTCCATATTTGCGATGACCAAATTATGTATATTAGAATTATGACTAATTTATTGACTCATTGAAAGAAAAATCGTTTAGAGCAAGCTAAATATAAAATGAAACTAAACTTAATACACGTAATTATATAAATACCTTGGAACAGGTCTTATGGTTTCTTGGGGGGTAATAACTGGAAGAATTACTGTTGATCTTATTGCAGCCTTACACTTTAATTAAAAAGCATTAACAAATTTGATTTTGCAATAAAAAAAACAATTTAATATACGTTTTATATTACAGATAGTCATTTTTCAGGTTTAGTATCAATTCTATTTATTATCATAACCATTTTTCTCCTAAACCATTTAACTTAGAAACATGAAGATGAAATAAGATGGAACATAGCAATCTGAGTATATTGCAATATTTATACCTATATATCTCGCACTATGAATGTTCCGCATGCATTCCAGTACTTAGAAAAATTTCAGCGTACATTGCATATCTATTAAACTGTTTGAAAATATTAATTATTTTCATATAAATATATTGCAATGTCTTACATTTTAAATCTTTCACAGGAGTAAGAACATGGTGCATGTTTCAAAAATTATATGTATAGGATAATTGCTATAATTTTTCTCTAAGCTTCTAGTCAGATTTTATCAATACTCTTTTCTTTCATGATTTTTGGCTCACTAGTTTTGAACATAAGGTATGCTATATTTTTCGATATTTTTAGACAATCTTATTAAAATTAAAATTTTAATTGTAATACAAAAAATTAAGTAAAGAATGTAGTGTGAAATATGTAAGTCAATAAGATGTATTACTATGTCCAACTTTCAAGTTCCTAGTTCTCACGGTTTCTGAGAAAATCGGTTTTGAAGGTAGAAAATGTAAAAAGAACAGAATAGGCAACATGCCTATTAAAACTTTCGCGGGGGTAAAGACATGGAAAATAATATAGTAAATATGATATTTAGAATTTCTAGAATGTTTTCTTTAAAATTTTCCTTGGTTCATAAAAACTTACTTGATCGTAATTTTTTGGTACGACTAGCCTTTTAACATAATACCCCCCCCCCCACTATACATAAAAGTTAAAAAAATTTATTTGCATTTAATAAAATTTACATACGAATATTTAATAGTCGTCACTATTAGGATATACGATATTAACGTGCCAAATTTGAAGTTTCCACGCCAAGCGGTTCCAGAAAATTAAAACTGTGACGGACATACGGATAGACTCGTAAGTGATCTTATAAGGGTTTCGTTTTGTTGTTTTATTGTATGAATTTTTTAAGGTCGGAAACAGGGTATATGGAATTTTTTTTTTCATTTATATCAACGTGTATGTAATGGTGTCAGCGTGTATAATATGTTGCACGCTATATCGAGTCAAAATTTTAAATATTCTAATGCTATTTTTTTCCGAATATTTTGTATAATATTATTCTGGCAATATTGGTTAAATAGTCCGCAAAAACTTACGCCATCTATAAAACTGCCAAGTAAATATTATGAAAAACAACCTTACTGGAAATTTAAATGAAATTTACCGAAAAACTTTAGCCACGATTCTGAGTCTAAAATATTTTGATACATTCACGATATTTGCATGTCTCTAAAATATACGCTCGGCAAAACATTTACAAGACAAGAAATAATATTAAATTGTAATATTAATAGTTTTAAGACAATATTATCAAAAATAAAAATTTTTTACCCACGCGTGTAGCTAAGAGTCCGGATGCTTATGCCAGTTCTAATCATACTTAATATTATTTTACGCAATTTATGACCACAAATTTGTGTCTTATAAAAAAATTTAAAAAATCCGACTACAGAAATCACTTTTGCATATAATCGTCCATGAGACAATTAATGCATATAAACTCTTTACATATTTCAATCCCTATCCGCCTTTAATCCTCTTTAAACTCTCTCTTAATCTATTAAAAACCTTTGACCCATTTAATTAGAATCGTTACGCCAAATTGCAGATTAATTTGCATTGACTTTCCTCGCACAGAGGATTACTGTCAATTAAAGGCCTAATTATTAACCGTTTGGCAATATTGAAGAAATTGTTTAATGGATCGAATGACGATTAAGCGGTTTTTCTTTTTATCAATGTGATATTGTTTGAATATTGATTATTTAAAATCAATCCTTATTTGATTATAAATAAAAATTTATATTTCTTTAAATCGCCCTACATACAGGAAGCATCTTATTTTGTACCCTTGGTTACGTTAAATGATATTCTCTTCATGTTTATCGTAAATTTGCAAATTTCTTACTTGAAATAAATCATTTATCAAGATTACGCTTACACTGCTATGTTTGAGTGTAACCGCAAATATAAATAAAATTTATTATATAAAACAATTACTATCTTTATAAATTTACTATCTTTTTTATAACACCAGGATATTTCATAAAAAAATT
Organism: Druceiella hillmani; assembly: GCA_039881145.1. NCBI lineage: Eukaryota > Metazoa > Arthropoda > Insecta > Lepidoptera > Hepialidae > Druceiella > Druceiella hillmani. The sequence goes on along the minus strand of JAYKKI010000098.1, from coordinate 6,244,649 downwards.
ATTTAATACAGCAAGGTCTTTTGTTGATACAAGATAAGGCAGCTGTTTGGTTTATGCTCTCACGCCCGTAGTTGAATTAGAAGCTCGTTTCTGAACCAAAGCTGGACCTGGTAAAATATTCTAAAAAATGTTTTCTACGTGCCTCTTCAGTTGGTGGAAGGTATGCGATATCAAGCAAATTTTTGATGACGATCGGTGTATTTGTATTCTTTACTATTCCTCCACACAATTTCAAGAAAAAATTTCCCTTTTTGGTCAATATCTACTTATGATAAAGAGGGTCCAGAGATAACTTGATCTGTATAGAGTTTGACGAAACCAACTTTAGATTTCTTGCATAAAGCTGATGTTGCATCACAAAGTATGAAAGCATGTAGACAGGAATTTCTCTCAGTCATTAATACACCTATTTAGTCCAATATATCTATTCAGTTGAATTGAATAACTCTTAAAACGAAAAAAGTGAGCATCGTCCAATACTTCTCGAGCTTTAATTTCAATATTGCAAAAATTCGATCTGAATATGACAAGCAATCTCCTTTACTTTTTCTTATGGGACAGGGTCTTGATTAACAGTGATTATAGGATTAAAATAAAATGAATAACAAAAGACTACTTAATTCCACCATTGCTATTCAGTTACATTCATTCTTATGTCTTAGGCGGTATATCTATTGAACATGAAAAGAAAGCTCCTACATCAAGTGACCTAATAGATGTCGCTACGTCATGTTTTGTTTTAGTCTGACGTAAACTTATCCTATTTTGTTTTGTTGAATTAAAGGCAAAGAAATTTTATAAAAAAAATTATGTTAATTGGAAGTATTTTTGTGTTAATATTCATTTAAACAATTTGGAGAAGTAATGGCCATAGTACACGATTGTTTTAGTACAGAAGCTTACTGGTTTGTCCATTATCACGAACACTATTAAATGTATGAAAGAATTAAATCGGATTTTTTTTGTAGGAAATTTCATCTGAATAAATTTTTATACAAACATTTGGTACACAAGTCACTTTTCGAAATGTATAACGAAAAGAAGAAAATATTACCTTCTGTAATTGACAAGACCAAAGAAGAATAAAAACCTCGGTAATAAAATGTGTTTGTATTTTCGTGTGTTAAACAGAAAATTTTCATGCCAAAAAATTTAAATTTGTCGTATAGTTAGGGATAAACTTTTTTATATTTACTAAGTAAAAATACGTAAGTAAGGAGATACAATAATAATTTAAATTTAATAAATTCCTTCATTACAGTTTCCTGAATTCTATTCAATGGAAATGTTAAATAAAAATTGCTGTTTGTTATGTATATTCTGATAAAATCATTCATGTTTTTGGTGAAAGGTTTAATATTGTATTCCGAATCCCCTTATTGAAAACGTTTATTTTAATATTTTTGACATATTTACGATATTATTATGCCTATGAAAGGTATACTAAGTCAAACATACGTAAATACAGTGAAAAAACTCATAATAATATTTGAAAATAGTTTGATAAAAAAATACTGTATAAAGTTTAATGTTTATTAATGTATATTTGAATATTGAATATGTACTCATAGCGCAAGTTTTATTCAATGCCAACAGATTTTCGGACTTAATTTAGTTTTATTCAAAAGTAAGGTAATTAAAAGGTAATAATAGAATTAAAGGTAGATGGCAAAGTTGCTTAAATAGTTAATTTTACGTATGGTTACGCGATATATAGATATGCAAAATGTAAATATATGTTAAGAGAGTGAAAAGTGATAAAACTGGTCGGGCCTCTGCACCATGAATAATTTGACTTCAGGATGCTCTTGCTGATGCTCTTCGTTTCTTCCAGCATGTTCTAAAATCAGTTCTGCTTCAGATGCTCATATTTTTCGTCCCTTGAAGATTTAGTTCAAAGGTTGTTTGAAATCGCGTCAATTTATTCGGCTATTTTGTTTGTAAGGTGAGCTTGACCAATACCTGTGTCCTTTTTATTATTAGTCAAAACTTTATAATTGATTAAGGTGTTGATGAATTATTAACTTTGCACGTTGTCATTGTGGTGTTATTAACTTTATACATCTTTCTGAGATCCGCTTGCTTCATATCATAATAATAATAAAGGGATTTCTTTCTTTTGCAATTTTTGTGTTTTTCTAGGTTATTGCTTTTTGTCGACTTGTGTATTAACTAGAATAAAATTGAGCAAATTAAACTGTAGAAAATAAACAAACAGTAAAGCAAAATTAAATCCAACCCGAAACAAGTGTCACCATGTCACCATAAATTATTCTTGACACGAGACGAATCGACACCATAAACAAAAAATCCCTTGAGAAATTCTACATGTTACGACGAAGAAATTCCCCAGGGTGTTTTCTAATACTCACCCCCTTACAACTTTTGCGCGGAGATACTGCAAGTCGTGTGATGTAATACACAAACACTTGTATGTGTTCAAGTTCTTTCAATTTAATCTAAGAATATTTGCAAAACAATATTTGTTCTAATAAATGTTTCTCTTCATTATAATAAACGCACGAATATGGATTTTATGTGGGGGTACAGTAGTCCATTCCTATGCAAGTGGTTGCTCGAAATATAAAAGACATAAAGTAAATGAATCGATTAGTGGTTTGGCTTATTACGTTTTAAACATAGAAAATATATCTCTAATTGAATGTGTATTAGTGACTACTATGAAACTTTTAACGTATGTATGTATTTTTAAAATTGTTCGTTACTCTTTAAGTTACAATGGCTAATATATGTTACTCAGTAAATTTATCCCAGAAAAAATTGTAATTTATTTTGCAATTATCAATTTTTTATTGCAAAATAAATTACAATTTTATCTTTGATAAATTTAACAGTTTTTGAATTCTATTTATATCAATTAAGTAGTAATTTATAATGCGCAATATACGAGGAGGTTTTTTATCAGATACGCCTCCGAGATAAATAACGCAAACCGTTTTTACGCGTGACGAGGCAGCCACAAAGAATGCAAAATAAGCAGTGTGCAAGTAGATTTCCGTACTGTTTATGATTTAAGTAACTGTTCTTATGAGGATCGAATAGTTTTTTTTACAGTGGCATCAAAAAAGTGGATCAAATTGGAACAGCTCTTGAACAATTTCGTAAAATACAATAATGTGTGGCTGAATAAACCATTTGAACCGCCAATTGCATTTTTATCCATTGATGGAGAAGAGCCCCATTCTGGATGAATATATTTACTCTGCATTTCATTAGTTCCTTTCAGTTGAAACACACTTAAGACAGAACGATTATATGGAACAATTGAGGTCTCCGATCTGCCATATTGGAGGCCAGTTAAACTCGCGTTTGTTAAAGAAAATTCAAATGAGTTAAAGAATAATCTTCCAGGTTAAAACAACTGAAGGCAAACTTAACTCCATCTAATGTACACACTGCTGAGTTAGAATTGAACGTTACTCATGATTTGTATTTTACAATGGTAGATGATAGTCGGTATGATATTATGTCTATGGTACATAGTACGTCCAAGTAATTTATATGTGACGCAAAGCCATCAGAGATAAATAAATCAGTGGGAAAATTTGCAAATATACAATTTTATAGATTTCGCATTCTCTACGTGCAAGGATTCCTTTCTATGGACGTCTGCTCTACATTGCACATCGACTTCCTTCAACATCCTGTGAGGGATGTCGATAATAATGTGGTAGATGCTACAAATGAGGGATGCCGATATTAGTGTGGTAGATGCTTCAAAGAAACAAATCCAAGCCTCATTCAATGAAAAACTTGAACTTATTGTCAACAAGCCTAAGACGATTTTTCAATAGCAATTACTCCCAACGTTATTTCTTGCTGTTAAAATATTAACATAAAAAGTTCGGTAAGAGGTTCAAACCTATTTTTTTACTATGTGACAGTGATAATGTACAAAAGGTTGGTTCATGGTAATAACACATTATCTACATACATACTACCAATAGGGCAATTGTCAGAAAATGTATTGGAAGCTCGCCATAAAGAGATTCGTAAAATACGCGAACACTACACTCCGAAATGTCCACATGTTAATACCAATGCGGACTTGCTGGATTTGATTCTTCTGACATCAGATAAAAAAAAATTATTTTTCGAAAGTGTACCGCACCTATGACAGTGTCGGCCATCATTACAAAGAGAAAACTTTGATTATTTTGGTAATAAATTTGATCTAGGTGTAAATTTTGTGGATAAATACATTTTTATACATTATTGGTTAATTACTATTTTCGTCATGTAATTAAATGAAACTACGTGATGTAGTATTATTTCTTCAAGTTCTTTACCACGACCTAAGTTTCGTTGTATTACAACATCTTCAGGTGGGCTGTTAGTAAAGCATTTATATGTTTCAAAACAATAGCGCAAGCCGGGTTTGTGTGGGTTTTCCCACTGCTTATGTTAATGAGTTTATTGTAGGGGAGCGGTGTAGGTTTTATTATACTTCCGAGAGTTATACGATACAGAAGTATCATCTATACAAGTGTATATTTAAATAACCTATAAACGTTAGAAATGAACAGACATATAAAAGAAATATTCGACAAAATAATAATGTGGGTCGACAACTTCATTTTGTGAATTGAAAATTTTCTGACTTACGTAATTTCAAGCAACCACTAAAAGTAGTTGCTAGGGGTGTACTACTGTGAGAAGTGTGGAAGAAGAAGAGTTAAGAAGCCAATTATTTAATTAGAAAGAATTGAGGTAAACTCGACCACATTGTTCAAAACTTGTTGGTAAATAAGATTTTTAATGTATCAAAACAGATTGAACGAGCAGATAAATCTTATAGTTTACAAGACAAGCTCGAATGCTTTTAGATTTTGACGAAACGTGTACCAACATGACACGAAACGTATCGCACAGTAACCACCGAATAGACTATATACCGAAAAAGTAAAAAAATCCTAAAAATAACCGGACAAAAATGAAGTACATCCTTATTTCTGCTAATGTTGAGGCCTCACTTACGTTTATTTACATCATTTTATGTAATTATTCTAAGTACACAATCCACAGATTTGGGGGACTGTATAAAACTATATATTTTTATGCACTGCATATATTTGACAACATTTTGTCTTGAGATAAAGCAAATTAAAACTCAAAATTCTAAAAATTAATAATACGTACGAACGAAAAGCTTGCAATACTATTTTAAACCTAGACCTAGGTTTGCGTGTGTTTGATTTCAACATTTTAGGATTGTCTTTTTGGTAGGTAATGCACTTGTTATCATATTTTGACTTTTTTATACTTAAAATTTATTTTCGATACCAATGATCAGGTACCTTAATAAATATGCGTAGCTTATGAATTTATTATAAACATGAGTTTTTATGTGGTAATAATGTTGTCCGCCCCTTTATTCACTTAGATTTTATAAATTGTCTAATTGATTTATCATAACGTAACAATTTTGACTATTAAGTAATAAGCAACTCTTAATTATGGAAGCAAAATAATACACTACAACCAACTTTATAAATCAGTTAGTTTGGCATTTAAAAGAAAAAAAAGAATTGATACAAAAAAAGGGAAAAATATTTATTCTATATTTGAAACGAATACGATTTTGTTTTTATTATAGTATAAAACTAAATTGTTGAAGTTTCATGAGTCACCAACTTCATATGTCTCGCCATGTTTGCATAAAAAACAGCCACACTTATAAATCTTTTATTTTTACAGCACTGTCTGCACACGATTTAGGTTCACTTTTAGCAAAATTACATACGTACCCTATTAATAAAAGAATTATACTTTTGTACGATTAATCTTTATTATCTGTGTCGTCAATACTTAGAGACAACTTTAGTAAAATTATGTATTCAAAAATATCTTAAAGGTGTATTCCCTCTATTTGCTATTCTTCCCCATCATTATCTTCCCTTCATTAGGATTTGCTATTACAATAGTTAATTCATCCTCTCTACTTATTATGTACATGTTGAAGATACGCTTTCATATTTAAGACGCTACGTCTTTTTATGATATTTATAAGGTTTGTTTGTGAACCAAATTTAGTGTAAAGAATAAAGTATATTAGTAGTATTCTATTAAACTTTTAGGTAATATTAATATAATTATTCACTTTTTAAATATGCATAAGTAGCTTCAAAATTTTCCACAGTTTGAAGAAAATTTAATTACCGATTTCTCTTTGATTTATTATTGCAAGATAACCAAATTTCCGAGATACAAATTCGCAAGGTGCATATTTCCGAAAACGTTCATTATGATCATTTTCAATTGGGGAAATTATGATGAGGAAATTTTTTACCAATTAGGAACTTAAAATTGAATCGTGGTCGCCTGTTCGTTCGTGTGGTTGCGGAGTTGATTATTTAAGTAAAGCGATATTATATTAATACATTTTTGTAATCTTTTACTTTTGTAACAGAAAATCGTTCCCGATATTCTTCGTAGCTTCTATCTACATTATTAATAACAGGATATAACTAACGACGATTGTTAACGGTCATACTCTATATTCTTTATATTAAATTAGAGAAGTGAAAATGAAGTTTCAATGTGTGAAAACTTTAGATAATTTTCTTCGCTCGACCGATCAAGCGTATAATAGAATATATTTGGCGTTAATTTTGTAGAAATTCATTATTCACAATTTAATGAAACTACATGATGTAGTATTATTTCTACTTTCTTTAAGTTCTTTACCACGACCTAGGTTTCGTTGTATTACAACATCTTCAGGTGGGATATTAGCAAATAATCTATTAAGAATCTATAACATGCCACCTGAAGATGTTGTAATACAACGAAACCTAGGTCGTGGTAAAGAACTTAAAGAAAGTAGAAATAATACTACATCACGTAGTTTCATTTAATTATCGATAAATTACGTTAAAAATGCTTTTCATTTAATCCCATTATAAGTCATATATAAGATTATTTCTCAACCGGACGTTAAAAATTTTGCAAAACTTATGCCGATTTGAATTAAAATTTATATGGTTAGTTTACACTTGCTTATTTCTGAGACAGAAAGAAGAAAAAACTATACGAAAATGATAGGAAATGTCTCGTTATGTTGCAGTAATAATAATAATTTTATAATGAATTTAATTCATAACTTTGGTAAAACCGTAATATAGTAATCCAAAAATACAAATTAATATTTAAAATATTACCATCCTATCTCTCTGTTAGTTGTATAAGAAAAAGTAAGATTACTTATTTCTTACGTGTCATTAACTGAACTACTGTATAGTTTTAATAACGTGTTCCTAAGACATGTACTTAGCTGGTTTTTCCCTATTGAATATCGAAAATAATGTTGGCTAAATACACACGTGAAGGGTACGTGGAAATACACGATTAACAATGGAGATGCTCAACACTTTGGGAAAACTTATATTTATTTCTCTGTCACATACTCGTAGTTTTCTTTTAACTCGATATACTTTTCCCAGTGATTTTTTATTCTAGCTTGGTAGTTATCAGCATAAATAGGGCATAGAGGCTATTAAACAGCGATGTTTAATAGGCTCGCTGCTTTATTTATGGGGATAACCATCAAGCTGCTCAAAGTATCCATCAACCGCACATTTCGCAAATTCATTGTTAGCAAATATTTTACTGCGTAGTCAATTTTTTAAGTGTGGAAAATGATAATAATCCAAGGGGGCAAAATTAGGCGAATAAGGTCCAAGTGAAAGCCATTCGAATTTTAGCTCATAGATTTCAGCCATTTGTTTCTTTTCTATATGAAAGAAATATCAAACAAACAATTTATTTTGATAGCAAATATTGCTAGTAATATATAATAAAAATAATTTTTATCGTAGTTTTCTCTAGACCTGCAGTTCAAATTCATGTTTGGCTAATTTCTTAACTAGTAGGAAGTGATTACGTGACCGCACAAGCAATAAAATCAGCCGTTATTGAATATATTTGTCGCTAAGTTTGAAAAAATTTATCATCACTTAATCTTTATTATAAAAAATTGATGATCGGCGGTTATATTATTATTTATAAATTTATATTTAAAATAGCTTCCGTCCATAACTTCGTCCGCGTAGTCTATGATAAAGTAAACCATGGGTTAAACCAGGTTAAAATTCACATCTCTCGAATTTTTTTTATAAACTCATTTGCTTTAAGTTGTAACATATTTTAGAGCCATGAAACAAAGATAATCGTACATGATACTTTACGACATCTACGCTCGGATTTGGTAATATAGTGCGCAAAATTTGTATACTATGTGTAATACTATGACAAATAGATCCGTTCATAAGTTGAGAGCTATGAAAAAGAAATATCTATCCTTATATCCTACCATCCAAACCTTCACATTTATAATATTTGCACCATTTCTCATTGAGTCCTTGTTAGTTATCATTCATAAATGGCCTTCCTTAGTTTTATACCAAATTTAAAGAGAGTATTACACCAATGAAGAGATTGTTTCTAAAAAATACAGGCACTCCTCATAACGTATAAAAACAATTGAAATATCAAAAGTCGTCTGAAGGTACAGACAATATAAAAACTTTAGCACAATTTGAGATACAACTGCAAACATTATATCAAATTATGTTTCTTGTAAAGACATATCCCTCCCTTAATCACTTTAAACTCTTTGTGTAACTTACATAATTTAAAATTTCATGGAAAATTCTAAAAACGTTGGTCCATAAACTTGTGGTTTTCATAGCCGTTTGTGTTAACATAGGTTCGATTGCAGTTTTTACATTCATCTTTAAGTAAATATTTTTGAATCTCGCATTAGTAAGATGGTTTATTTATTTTTTGGAGCGTGTTCGTACCGTAATTTTGAAATGAAAACTTCTTTAGGCGCGTTGAGAGCATATATTATATGTATTTATATATATATCTATATCTATATATATATCTATATATATATATATATATATATATATATATATATATACCCGATTGCATTGTATGCGCTTTGGATGGGTACAGTCTTATCTTACAATTACACAATCATATCTTACAATTATAATCTTATAGTCATATTACCGATATGATGTAAAAGCAGTATCTATGTAGCTATAAATTTATTAAATAGAATTTTAGTTTCATTATTATGTTGTTTCTTGAATTGTAGGATCGCTGTGCAGTACAACAATGAGTATTAAATGTGTGCAGTACAACAATAAGTATTTTCATATATAAAAATAAATAAAAAAACAAAGCATTTATTTTCAAACCCAATAATCGTATCCATATTTGCGTTTCAAAATTAGGTATTATTTATTTTTTATTTTTTATATATTTGCAATATGTTATGGAATGAGCATTTAATAGTGGCTTAAAAGTTATCTTACTAGCACGGTAAAACAAATTTCTATTTGTTTGATAAAAATTTTGACGCTGATTTTAAAATTAAAATTTTTTTAAAAGTTTAGAATAATTTTAAGTTAATGAATTGAATTTTGAAAATATAAGTTACAAATGCAAAATTATGGTTTATTATGTTATTTTATTGAAATTTTCGATTGAGGTAATGGAGAAAAAGGTTTCAATTTTCCCTTGAGAAAATATTTTGTTTTACTGCAAAATGTAGTTTTATGTTTAAACTGTCGAAAATAAAATACTTGCGTTGTTATTTTTTTAAAAATTATTATGTGAAATCACTGTCATTCCCTAGTTTTAAGTTTTAACTTCTGTCAGTAGTCCCCAAGATTGCTTAGTTTCGTTTTTTAATTTTGCTGCTATTCTTCTGTCAATATTTCAGTTCAATTAAATGCCGATAGAAAACGAATATCTTTCCGTTATTACATTAGATAATATACAATATTTGTAAGTTCAGAAAAAAACTTAGACACTGTAAAAATGGTATTACTTCTTTGTAAACAGCTTTAAAGTACATACGTAGAATATTTATGATTTCCATACGTAACATACTAACATTGTGTAAATTAACAACATACTAACGTTGTGTAAATTAACAACTATTATATTCTCACAGGCGTAAATTCGTATTGGACATATTTCAAAAATTATAAGATCTGAGCTAATCGCTATAGTTTTCGTGTAATTTTATAGTCAGATTTAAATAATTCTGTTTTTTCATTACTTGGGCTTAACATTTTGAGATATAAGGGAGCGGTATATTACATTTGTGCGTATTTTTAAAAACAATTTTTGATTGTTGAATTAAAAATATTGAAACAATATTTTTGTATTCCTAGTAAGAAGTTATTGGAGTATACTACTTAAGAATCTATTTTCATATATAGAACCCGAATTCATATGAAGTTTATCGAGAAGTAAAACCAAAAGTTCAGGGTGTACGAAGTTAAATGCGTTAAAAAAATGTAATCGTTAAGTGGCCTCTCTGCGCAACATTTCTGCGCATCTTTAGAGCAAGATATCATGATGTTTATTTGGCATTTTCTTAAAGCGTAATCGCAATGACGGAGTTTGACACAGATATTGGCATTTTGTTATTGCGTAATCGCAATGTCGGAACGTGACACATACAATTTACTGTCGTTCGCTTTTATCAAGATGTAATCATAAAGGTTATTATGTGTGAATATTGTGGTATCTTCTAACCAACAAAATTAAAAATCTATTTTAATTTAACTTAGTCTAACGTAACTAAATGTTTTTAATTTTGTTGTATAAATTTGATCTTATTTCTTTGTGTATTATTTGAAAATAAACATATTGTATATTTTTTTTAACAAAGTATTTTCCATTTATATTTAATGACATTTATATTTATATTTATATACAGTGTTATCTATTTTGTACATTCCAAGAAAATCGTACGTAAGGAGTAAACTCTAGACGCGAGTCGGAGCTGACACGCACATGCTTTTTTAAACATAAAAGGAAAAAGGAAATATTTATATTTACCTGCTCTTTAATAGTTATGAGTAATTAAAACAAAAGTTAATGCAAAATATATGGGTCAATAAGATATGTCCCTACGCCAAATTTAAAGCTTCTCCGTCTTGTCGTTTCTGGGAAATTTGAGCTATGAATGTATAAAAATGTAATTGTACTATAACATCGCTAGTATTAACTTATTTTTGAAGGAAATATAAAATAAAAAATAATGATATCCAAAAATTATGTATTACGTCTTCAGAACCATTGCTATAGTTTCCCTATAACATTTTCATGCTATAACATGGCTTCTAAATACCCACATTTTGTTCACAATTTAAACTTAAGTAGTTTCAAAAGTAAGGACGAGAAAACATGCCTTTTTTGCACATTTTTTAATATCCCCGAAGATATTCTATATAAAATTGTAATGAAAATATTTTTGAAATCTTAATAATCAACTATCTCAAACGACACGCCTCACCCACGTATGTAATTAAAATTAATGTTTTTGAGTATATAATTTGCTCTCCTTAAATTTCCAAATGAACTTTTTAATTCTCTTCTTATATGCAGGTTAACATCCTTGATTACTTTGCCTTAAAATGAAATTCTTATTTTATTCTATTGTAAAATGTGTCATGGCAAAATTCACTTCCTTCCAATGCAAATTTTAAATAAATGGGTATGTTTGTTTCTATATCATTCAAGTTCGACCAATTTGGAGCGTCAAAGATATTTGTTTTGTGTTTAATTTTTTAAACTTAGGAACATAGAAAATAATAAATTTGAGTCCCAAAACAAAATTATATCGTTGACATCATTCAATTTGAATAGTTGAAGTTATATTTTTTACAAAACAGTTTTAAACAACATTTGTAAAGATTTAAAACAATAAAACTTGGGATGTACGAATAGAACTCGTACCGTGAGGCCTCCATACATACTTAGTCATTTATGAAATAATAACATGTATAAATATATATATATATATATATATATATATATATATATATATATCGATTGAATTACTTACAAATATTTATATTATTTTTCTTTATTGAGATGAATTGCCCGATAAATAAATGAAATGAATGAAAAATCTGGGATTTATAAAAAAATGTGTAAAAACTGTGGTCAAATTGGCCTGTCAATGAATACAAACTAAACCTGTAGCGTTTAAAAAATATTCACAATTTCTTTATTTTTTTAATGTGACGACATATTTTCTAATTTAAGGAGAAAATAAATATTTTTTTAAATTACTTAAAATACATTTATATTATTGTTACGCTTATAACAAACAGCCTGTCAAGTACGAGTGGAACTCACACAACGAAGTTGCGTACGCATTTAAGCACTTGCAAACAATTATGGGTACACAATATTGTTATTAAACTATTTACAAGGAGCCAATATATTGGTAATTATATTAAATTATAAAACGGAATTAAATCGGTACGTACGTAGTAGCATTGCATAAGTTTCAAAACCCGGTTTCTTCATAATTTGTAATATAACGTTTAAATTTAATATGACGTTTGTAATATTTGTAATGTAACATAATCCGAAACTAATCAAAGTTTCGGAAATAAACGGAGAATACATATTTGTCAGTTTTTGCATATTTTTTCGTATATTTTTGAATATATAATACCCAAAATTATGAAAAGAAAATCAATAACCTGTCTTTTCAAACTTTACACTACAATATACTTATAATTAAATAAGTTTTTCGGTACTTAGTGCACCTCCAATAAATTAAATAGTTTTGTGTATTGGCATTTAAATATGCGGGTCAATAACTTTTATTACTATCGACACTAACCGTTACATCCACTTGCAGTATATTTAGAAAATGAAATTGTTGTGTGCTTGTATCAGGATTAAATCAATCACTATATAAAATTAATTTGTAGCAAAGAATTGCGTTATGATGGATGCTTGCACTACGATGTTACAATATGTCGTAACCATTCATTTACCCTCTTCAAAAAGTAAAATTGAGAATAATATACTTTTTTTTAGAAAATTATTGTGGCATAATTTATTAATGATTGCGTTTATATTAATGTATAAAAAACAGAAATAAGTCTATTTTAAACTATAATTCTAAAAACCGCAAGTCATTTTTATAATTGTACGATGTATGCATATTTGGTCACGAACGCATACTCGCACGTAGGAAACCCCATGGTAGTGTGAGGTATTAGTGGACTCGCCTGCAATTTAATATACCTTAGACTCCATTAACATTTACTTTAATAGTTACCTCTATTTCTTATAATATGACAAGCAACTAGTATTGTCGCTACTATCTCATATATATGTAGCTAGATTGTTTTTTATTTGCGGGCTTTGAAATACATTTTGTTTTATATAAACTTCTGCTAACATTAAATTATAAACTAAATATATATATATGTATAAAGAATAGTGTAGTATCACTGGGCCTATTTTAATTAGATAAGTGTCTTGTGTATAGGTATATGAATGGTTTAACTTAACTTTTTGATACACAGAATATTTGTCCTTTTCTCCTTAGCCCTTAAATATCTAATCAATAAAAAGTAAATACATTTTTAAGATATTTGGAAATGCAGACACTTCTCTTCTCAATTCTTTCGAGGTTATGCCTTATAATGTAAATGAAAGTTTAAATAATGACAAATGAAAGTTGAGTCAAAAAGAATGATGTCAAAAGACAGGTTAGCGGATGTACAAATCTGCCTATGATCCTTTAGAATCATTTCCATAGCTTACTGGCATACTTGATTTAAACGTACTTGATTGTAACGGCGTTGTTTTGTTAGTTTTTGTTATCATTCTCAAAATTATCACGAAACATTCTTATATGAAAGACCGAGGAAATAACTTGTGTGTCCTTTTCAATTTCTCTACATATTTATGTTTTACGTGATATGTTAAATTTAAAAAAAATATTTAATAATTATACTTTAGTTGATAATTTTACTCTTCTGAAGGTCTATTAAAAAGTGTTGTCGTTAAGTTTTTAAATATATGTAGACCAATATGCATTAAGGATATGCCAAATATTAAGCATTTACACCTAAGAGTTACTGTGAAAAGACAACATAGATATTCAATAAATTTTTTTAAATTTTTTGTACGAAAAGGAAAATTTGATATCCTTATAATTTTCACTTTTTTCCCGCACGAAGTATGAAATTAGAAATCAAAATTAGAATCAGTTACTTGATTTGCACCCCATAAAATTTCAATATAAATATTTCTGAATGGAAAAGATGTATTCTATATGCGGTTTACGAGAAAAACGGTTGAGGCGAACGGACAATAGTTTGAATCAAAAATAAATTTTCAAAAATATTATAAAATATGCCTCTAATTTTGTTCCTATTTTCAATGAAAGTTTGCTGGTCGTTTGATATGACTGATAATAAAGATAGGGGGAAGAATACACTCCACAATGTTTCTGTGATTCATATCTCGCGAAGAGAAGTACGTGGAAGGAAAAATTATAAGACAATTTTAAAAGAACACATTAAAGAAATTCCACTTGATGAGTTTGGTGAGAAAACAATTCATGACTAGATTCAATATGTGAAAGGGTATAAAAAAAATAATAAAATTGTATTCGCATAATATATTATACCAAGGTATTTCTGCACAATTTCCTCCCTATCTTTCTTTAATTGAAAGACATATCATCTTGTGATATACTAATGAATAAATGGAAATTTTAATGGTTCCATTATCATCCATTGGCTATGGAAACCTAAAAACATGCCAAGGATGCATGATACACGGGTAAAGTAAAATGCTAGGTCACCAAGATGAAGAAGGGGAAGGATCCTTTTCTCACCATCAGGATGTTTGTTATTTTATTAACGAAGCTTCCAATAAGACGCGATAAAGCTGCTTTTGCAAACCTCGTGAGGAGTTTACACGGAGTTAACTTAGATGTAATTATATCGTCCCTTTCTTTTCAATTTATTGATACATGTTCGTCAAAATATTAATTGGACAATTCTAATTAGATTAAAATTATTGCAGTTTTAAAAGGTTTTATAAGTCAACAAGTGTTGAATTTCTTGTCAAAGGGTCTTTGAGAAAAAGACGGAGATTAAGCAAACCTAAAAATACCAAAGGACCAAAGTATTTCTTTTTTCCATAAGACAGTTTTTAGCATTCCGTATCAAAGTTAAAAACAAAATACTTTAATTTATTACAAATAACTCCGTCCTTCCATCTCTTGAAATCTTTAGTTTGATTACATCTTTGTTCGGTTGTACAAACCACAACATAACATTAGGATCTTATGCCAATTATGATGATTTTTTTTGACGGTTTGACATCTTCAAAACAAAGATTTAAAGATATCAAACCGTCAAAGAAAATCAGTATTAAGTAAAAAAGAAATCAAGTATTCGATATCATTTTCAAAAATTTATTTAAAATTTATCATACTTCGTTCTTAATTTTCCCCGACAATTTTCACTGATATTTACATGCGGCGACTGGGCTAACCACGTTAGATACTTAACGTGTTTTGGGCGAAAGGATATCGGCCTCTTTTGTCAATTCTCATCATAATCGAATCACTAATTTTTTTTTCATTCCTGTACTTGACATTTGAAGTTAAATATCAATAACATTTGAAACTCATTTGTACGTTGAAAAATATATAATTATGGTCGTTTAACGAAATTTCTTAAAGAATTTAAAAGAGAAAGTAAATATATATATATATATATATATATATATATACATATACATATATATATATATATATATATATATATATATATATATACATATACATATATATATATATATATATATATATACATATATATATATATATACATATATATATATATATATATATACATACACGCACATATATATACTAAATATACTTACCATGAAAAAAACTTTATTATTTAAACCTAAATTCAACTCCAAATATTTTTTGATAGCAAAAATATAATCAACACAAGTTTTTTTTAAAACAATATATGAAAGATTTTTCAATTTTTTCAATTTAAATTCGTATTACATCCAAACGACTTAGGTTCGGTTCTTCGAACGTGATTTTTATTTATCTACCTGATCACTTTGACATTCCGTATATAAAGTGAATTTATTGTTACAGAACCAATATCTTCTTGTCCATCAAACAATGCGAACTGAAAAATATTTTGTTCGGCAGATTGTAATAAATATCACGATATTCAGTGATGATGACTGAAAAAAAATCAAAAAACCCTGTTCCATACTCTTAAGAGTAGAATAATACTTTAAAAAATTAAATATAAATGTAAAATATTGAGAAAATTTAAGATGAAAGAAAGTAAGAGCAAGAACGTAGACTGGTGGACTGGCAGATGGCCAGGACTCAGGAGAGATGGAACAAATTTCTAATCGATCTTTGAAGACATTTATATAGTATATTTTCCTAGTCTCAGTAACCAGTTGCTTACCAAATTTCATTACTCGGATAGTAAATAATTTTTTTGCAAAATAGAAGTATGTTTGGGAATATGTAGGGTAACTAATCTTTCAGAAATAGCCTAAGACCATAACCAGACAAGTCTTTAAATCTGCTAATGAAGTGATTGGGATACTAAAGATTTTTCAATGTGAATTTGGCGCTGATTGCGAATCTTCAAATCATTTCATATGTAATTTGTTTTCAGAAATATGATCGCAATTTTCTGAGTTCAAAGATATGCTGGAAACAAGTATTTATTGAAGATATCCTAATTAGTTCGAATATTTTTCAAGAAGATCAGTTTTGTTGTTGATGCTAATTCGCTAGTGTATGTGTGTTCATATATGCGAGACAGAGAGACAAAGAGGAGCTCCGATACTTGAAAGCTCTTTTTATCCTATTAAGTAGCAATAATTAATAAATTGGTTCATGTTTGAAAACGACATTCATTAATTATGTACTTTCAATGCGTTTATCATTCAACATTTATTTGATACTGGTTAATATTTTTTGTTCTGATATTGTATTACTTGAAATAATACGTACGTAAATAAATACCTTAAAGGTGTTTTCGTGTTCACAGACCAGAGTTAAGATTATTTTTGAAGATAAAAATTTATTCAGTCACTTTTGGGCGCAAGAAGATGATCTTCGAAAGATAACATGAAAGTTAGAAAGGGCACCAGATAAAAGGAGAATTAAAAAATTATACAGAGGGCATGCACTTAAGAAAATTGGGAAACAGGGATATATACCTGCGCTTAGTTAAGGAATTTCAAATGGTTATCGCACTTTGCACATCGCCAGGCTATTAAAATTTTCTACCAAATTTTCCGTTGAATCAATTTGATTATTGTGTCATTATTTAACGTAGGTTTCTTTTCATAATAAATGGTATTACAGAATATCAGGACAAGTGTAAATAGGAGCACGTAAAGCATCAGAACAGACTTTTTAAAAGACCTGAAAGTGACATGAAACACGATCGAACGCGCGATAAATAAAACATTTCCCCGCGATGCTTCTATGGCGTTATAAACAGATTTTTTATATTTAGCTACGAGTTAATTACAATCTACTTATTAAGAATTTTTTTGTAAAATGTTATGAAATTATACATTTATATCTAAACTGCAGAAACTAATTGAGTGTGATGCTATAACGAACCTACGGAAGGATATGACATTCGAACTTTTGTGGTTTCAGTACGGAACTCCGTAAAGGAAGCAGATATGTAGCGTAATAACAATATATTACAAACATAAAAAAAACTGATAATTTTTCCATATTAAAATATTTTTGGTGTATTCTATTAGGTTTGACTATAAAGCTTATAAATTATTTTAATGAAACATTACTGGCATTAAGCAAGAAAAGCCATTAAATTTTCTTAGAGAAGTGACGTAAATACAATTTATGGCGCGCTTACTTATTTTCAATTAGCTTTTATGCTTTTGGGATAACTTTCTTTGGGCTGTCTTTGCCCACTAATAAATGGAATTTCCTTTATTAACCACTTAGTAGTCATTGGTTGGACGAATATGCAAGTTTTATTTCTTTTAAGTTAAGATATTTATTTCTTGTAAAGGTTCATTTTTGGATAAAAGTTAATTTTTGTGTTACAACCATGTTGTTTTACATGCAATAATATACCCAGTTAATTGACTTTCTTGAAATATAGTTTTTTCACACCAGTATAACATTTAATGCAGGAAAATTTTATTTGTTCTGGATTCTAGATAAACCATATAGTTTTATTTAATTACTCGTCATTCAATACGCCCAAGTACAAGTACAAGTTCACTTGAAAAACTACGTGTATAAAGACGCAAAAGGCTCAATATTTTTAGATACTGTAAGCCAGTCAAAAAAAACATCATGTCATGCACAAATGTTCTTTATCCATAAAACATATTACTAGAGTTTCTATCGTTTTTAAATTAGTTTTTTGGCTCTCAAGCAGAAATTCATCTGATAAAATTTCTGACTCCAACTCTTCAGTGTTAACGCTGTGGCGATACTGTGTGTTTAATTTTGAGATATGAGTAACTACTGTTTTTAAGTCAGGTTCGTAGTTCTTAAGCAGCGGTTCTATCATTAAGTGCCGGGCTTTAATTCTTCATTTCTGATGAAACAGGTACTTTGACCGCCTTGAAGATCTGCTGTTTGCAAAATAGTATTGTAGGACTCAAACAGAGACTCTATCATCAAACTCCGAGTTCCATCTCTTTAGTCCTGAGCTGCAAGAGTACTACCTACCTGAACCATGAGATTTGAGGATCTATTTTTTCAAATTAGTATTATATGTCTCAAACCGAGACTCTGTCACTAAACTCCGGGTCGCAATCTTTCAGTTTTGATGCTGTGGGAGTACTACCTACATAAATCCTGCGACTGGGGAGTTTTCTGTTTTAAAATAACGTTGTGGGTCTTAAATAGAGGCTCTTATATTGAACTCTGGGTTACAACTCCTCAGTCGGTATAGATCTGATGATTCCTTCAGAACGGTATAGATATTGCCCAAAATATCATACTTAGAAGACTTATAGAACCTGTTGTTTTTAAATTAGTATTTTGAGTTTCAAATGGAGCAGGTATTACTAAATTTTGTTGTCCCACTCATTTGTCTTAATGCTGTCAAGGTACTGCCCTCTTAAGTTGTGAGCATTATGAATCTGTTGTTTTCAAATTAATATTGTGATTCTCCAACTGGAACTTTCTTCTTGAACTCCGGGTAACTATTGCTTAGTCCTCATGTTGTTGTAGTCTACTCGCTAAAATCGCGATTCTCGGGCATCTGCTGTTTTTAAATTAGTAATGTGCGTCTCAACCAAAGATTCCAGATTCCAATTACTCAGCCTGAGGCCGCAGCGGTTTCACCTGTTTTGTGTACATATGTTAATATATCTGGCGTTAATAAACCAATTTCGATGATTCTTGTTTCATTCCAATAGTCACAGTATAATATTAAAAAAAATTAAATCAGAATTTTGGGATGAAATTTGAAAGTACACCACAAAATTCGTCAACAATGAAAAGACTGGGTAGAGCGATCGAGTTTGGATGATATAGGTCTAATGGCAATACAATAATAAAATTTCCTAAATCTTGACACGAATAAAGGGGCCATAAATTTTCTCTTTAAAAAAATCAAAATACAATTATGAAGCCGGAAGGTGGTGAAAGTAATAAAAATACGAATACTCAGATCTTTTACTGGAAAATATCGTTTCCGTACCTAAATGAATTTGTACGATACGGCTACTGTTTGAGATTTTTGTGGTTCGATGCGAAGTAAAATATGAAATTCATCTGTGTGTGTTGGGTGTACATATATTTGAGAGAGGAGAGAAGCATCAAAGTGGCATCGATTTCAAAACCCTCATGTAGTAACAGAATTTTGCTTATTTATTTTTTTATGGAAATGATGCTGTGCCGCAAAAGTTCCAACCCAGTACACGTATTTTCTTTATTTTATACTTTTAAGTGTTTTTCTTACACCTTTATTGACATGTTTATTCAAAGTCAGTTAAATTGTTTTCCAAAATACTTAATTTTGAATATTGGATTGTATGCACGTAATCGCAGATAATTTCATAAAAACATTTTTTCTCATGCCTTCAATTAATTTAAATATATTTTCTTATTAAATGCTGTTGAACAACATAAAAACAATACTTGTACACTTATTAGTTGTTAATCGGTTGTGAATTCTTTAATAAAGTTATTGAATTCTTTAATATGTTTATTCTTTCAACCTATGAGATTTTCTTAATGAAAAAAGGGACTCTTATAATTATATTGACGGTTTCTTTGTCACATGTTCGTAAATTATACAGTTTTAGATGCATATTCATGAAATATTGCAAGAGTGTGTAGCAAAATATTAAAAACACAATTTTTAGATGTAGCTTTAAAATTTTTGTTTTTGGTTACACATGTTTAAGGTATATCTCTCCTCATAGCTATACAATGAAGTAAAATTTTCGTTAGTATGATTGAAGAGCTCATTTAAAAGATATGGAGGTTCATTCTAAAGGGAGACTTAAATTCCTGAAAAATTCAAATTAAGGCTTCAAATCAAATACATGTCACCCCTTCCTTATTTTTCAACCGTGGAATTTGAAGAAATTCTACAGAAAACATATTCAGAAGAAATGTGTATTTCAATAGAATTTTCAAACAGAATTATTTCGGTTAAATTGCATCAATAATTTGAAAACAAGTAGACAAATATGGAAAGTTAATTTATCCGTATTTTGACAGTCATTTGTAGGTCATATAAAAAAGTGTTTCATGACTCGTTGCAGAAATTAATATTATCCGTCATAGTAGTACTTTAAAATAAAGTTGCATCCAACTCGTCTTCATTTTTGATAATGAACCAAATGTAAGGAGTAAAATAAATGTATCGATTCAATAAGATGATTAATTTACGAAAAAGTTGCTAAAAAAAAGTTGCGAATTAATTTTAAACATATATCCGGGCGTCTGAAATATTAAAAATGAGGGCTTTCGTTTGTAATTATTTGACTTGACTAAAAAAATCCTTAATATTTCAGTTGAACCAGTTACAATTCAATCACTAAAAATAGGTAATTAAAATTGCATAATCTACAAATTCAATCACCAAAATTATTGGCTTCATTTAGCTCAGAATATATTACAATAAATTAAATTCGTTTTCGACAATCCTTATCGTTTGAAGCGAGTCGATTCTCAGATGAGAACATGATTTTTAGACAAATCATGCTTTTTATATTGGAAATCCCAAATTTTATATATTACAAAGAGACTTGTATGTATTGTTCGTATTGCTTACAATTTAATTTTTCATGCTATTAGATGTAGACTCAGTAATGTATTGGAAATACTAAAAACTTGTAATTTTTATGATACTTTATTTTTTATATTTATTAACTTGTGCATTTATCACAATAGGATTTTTCTAAATCATGTTTTAAAGGATTAGGAAATTATTTACATTTATTACAAATAATTGAACTTAATTCATCTAGCCTGCCGTCAAATAAACGAAAGAAATTTTTCGTCTTTTATTAGTATTTTTCTTATGAAAATTTCGGACATATTTTATTTTCTTTGTTTAATGATAATTTAATTTGTTTTAGATGATTTATTAAAGAGGTATTCAATCATTACATTACGACATTATATAATGAAGCAAAACATCAATATTTATAAACATATTTACATTTGCCTTTATGCGTATTTCTTTTGTATTTTAAATATTGTTTGAATATTAATTAATTTAGACGTATTGGGTAGGTAATAAAATATAGTTTAAATTTTCCTTTTCATCCCTAATAACTTTCTGGCTCATATTAAACAACAATAAACGGCCAGCAATATATTTGAATTTTAATCCGGGGGATGTTTGTTTTAATTAAATTCTATGGCGAAGAATATAGCGGGTTGTGAGCGCGTCGAGGTTTTTTATTAAACAAATGAATAGTTTCATAACTTTCTGCTGAGCAAAGTATTTGTTTTAAAAAATTGACCTACCCATTAGTATTTTGAACACTGGTACACTGCAAATACGTCTTATGTAGACAAATATATTTAAATAAACTTCAAGCACTTTATTTGAACACCTTATATTTTATTAAACCCTCTAACCAGACCTTTATAAAATTTCATGCAACTTTTTAGGAAATAAACGAATCAAAATGTTACTAAAAATATAATTCTCTCTGTGTAGGATAATTATTTCCACACTACATTTCAAACTTTTTACAATTTTCTTGCTACGGAGTGTACTCAGGAAGGCATCCTTGCACCGGGTAGAAAGCGATAATATTGCAGTTTATGGCAAGTAAATACAAATGTATATTTATGTTAAAAACATTTATTGAAAAGAAAATAAAAAAACGCCATACGTTGTAGAATTATAAAAGTATGCTTCAGTACTCTGAATGTTACGTGACTGATCAACAAATGTCGCACACATAACAACATAACAAACAGATGTCGCTTTTAATTATTTTATTAGTGGTAATATTAAATATGAAATAAAATGGTAATGTACCATTACCATATTAGGAACAATAAAGGCCAGAATGGATTAAAATTTCTTTGACCTGAATAATTTATTCCTGCAATAAATATGTATGTATGTCTTCATAAATATTTTAATCAGTTATGACGTAGGTAGATCACAGACAGTTATTCTATTTTTAATTTTCAGCAACTTTAGTCAAAAGCTTTTTTCATACTTTGATGAATATAGGAACAGAAATCAAAGCATACTTATAATATTGTTGTCAAGGATTATGATACTTTTTTCAAAACTTAATTAATCAGTTGTTTAATTACAGCAGACATAATAACCGCAACTTGTAGTATTATTCACTTTATTTCATAGAACAATATGCCCGAAGAAGGCTTAATGTGTTTTAAGAAAATTTTGCGTTCAATCGACCATGTTATTTAATCAAACGAAGCTTATTAAAAATATTCTTGTAGATCAGTTCGATTGAACAAACCATGCATTGTATATAGATACAGGTGTATCAGACATAAACATTACAATTAACATTAAAGTACTATTAAACATTTTTTTAAGAACGCCAACCAAATGACCAAATAAAGTGGAATATTTGCTAAATAAATGTAACAGAATGAAGGAAAAAGTCGAGAATAATCTAGATTACCGTATTTTCTCGTGGTTTGATACTATTTTCTTGTCTATTATACTTAACAAGAATTTTTTTTTTTTTTTTTTTTTTTTTTATTTTTTTTTTTTTATATATCCTGCTACTTAGCGATCTGTTTGTTTCAAACAATAATCTAATGTGTTGTCAGATTTTCATCAGCTAAATTATTCTTAGCAAAGACATGCACCCAACGGTGCAATCCTCATATTTTGTCCGCGAATCTTGTCGCAAGTTCAGATACGCTATTCCTCTTAAGGCGGGAGAATCTTAGACTGCCCTCTCCTTGAAGTTCAGCAGCTAGTTCGTTCATATGTTGGTCCAGTCTGAGTTGATATTTCTTGCTGTTTATTTCAATTTCGTCCTTCACAGTTCTCAGATTTAAATCTAGGTTCACATATTTGTTGCTTATGTGGGATGGTATATTAAACATGGCTCTCATTGTTTTACTTTGGAACCTTTCAAGTATTTCGATGTTACTATGGCTGGCTGTGCCCCAAAGCTGAATGCCGTAAGTCCATATGGGCTTCAGTATCGTTTTATAGATAGCCATTTTACTGGAATCTGTCAATTGTGATTTACGGCCGATTAGCCAGTACATGCTGCGGAGTTTGCTGTCTAGTTGCTTCCTTTTAGTCCATATATGTTTACGCCAAGTGAGTCGACGGTCGAGGTGCATACCCAAGTATTTGGCGTCATCTGATTGTGGGATCGCTGTATCAAAAAGTTTTACAGGTGGGCAGGTTTTTCTTCTAAGTGTGAAAGTTACTTGGGCTGACTTATCTGTGTTGACTTTAATACGCCACTGCTGGCACCATGCTTGGATGAGAGAGATATGGGATTGGAGGCTTTCAGATGCGGAATCGGGATTATCATGTGACGAAAGAAGTGCGGTATCATCTGCGTATGTCGCTGTGGTAGTGTTGGCATAAGTAGGTAGATCTGCTGTAAATATCAAATAGAGTACTGGTCCCAGTATACTACCCTGTGGAACTCCTGACTTAATTGGGTGCATTTCTGATGTTTCGGAGTTATATTTCACTTCGTAGCATCTTTTTCCAAGATACGATTTAATCAACGGAAAAAAGGAGTGCGGTAACATTTTTTTAATTTTAAAGAGAAGCCCAGTATGCCATACCTTATCAAATGCTTGGCTAATGTCTAAGAAGACTGCGGAGCAATATTGTTTATTTTCCAATGCTCTACTTATGACATCAACCAGCCTATGCACTTGCTCGATAGTTCCGTGGCCCTCTCTAAATCCAAACTGATGTGTTGGTATTATATTTGCTAAGTGTTCCCTCATTCTGTTAAGTATTATCGTTTCCAGTAATTTTCCAATTACCGGAAGGAGACTGATAGGTCTATAAGATGACACTTCTTGAGCAGGTTTACCTGGTTTCAGTATCATTATTACCTGTGCTATTTTCCACTGGCTTGGGTAGTAGGACTGTCTTAAACATGCGTTGAAAATAGCGAGTATGAACAGTATTCCTTTTTTTGGGAGGTGTTTCAAAAGTGTCGCGTCGATAAGGTCATAGCCAGGGCATTTGCCTTCCTGGAGTTTTAGGATTTCCCGCCTCAGTTCATTTGGTGTCACATGCTTAAGTGGTAAGCACATTTGAATAGGTGTCTTTAAGTACTCCTCTATTTCATTGTCCAGATATTGATTACTGCTGGGAAACGGTTCAAAAACTTCATGTAGGTGATCAGCATATCTGTTAGCTTTTTCACTATCAGAGCGAGCCCAGGATCCCGTTTTTGTTCTTAGCGGTGCGACTTGTTGTTTGGGACGCTTTAGGTTTTTGGTAGCTTTCCATAACGAGTAGTTTGTGTCACTAGTATGTGTCAGTTTTGTGAGATATGATTGTAGATTCTCATTTGCCAATTCTTTGATTAGAGTTTTAAGATGTTGTGTGGCTTTATTTAAGGCAGTCTTGTCTCTAGGATAGTGAGTGTTTAGCCATACTCTGCGGAGTCTACGTCTTTCGTTTATACAATCCTTGATGAATTCAGGGTACACATGCTCTATAGCAGTTCCCGTTTTGTGATGGGATGTAGCCCTGTTTGCAGCGTCATGAATCAGTTTGTTTAGTCCTTCTATAGCCCGTTCTATTTGGTCAGACGTTTTCAGTGAGATCCTGAGCTGTATTTCCGTTGTGATGATATCCTGATATTTTTTCCAGTTAGTATTCTTATTGTAGATTTTAAGTGGTACTTCTGTTAGTAATATCTTACTATATACCCTTAGAACAATAGCAGAGTGGTCTGAGATAAGGTCAAAGTCAGGTTCTGTTTTAGTGTTATTTATTGCAATGTTTCTAGATATGAAAAAATCCAGCAAATCGGGTATTTTTCGTGGATCTGTCGGCCAATAGGTAGGTTCTCCAGTGGACAAGCAATCAAGATTAAGATCTTTCACAGCTTGATAGAGCGACCTTCCTCTAGTTGTTATAAGTCTAGATCCCCAGAACAGGTGTTTAGCGTTCCAGTCGCCCCCACTTATAAAGCGATGTCCGAGTATAGAGAAGAAATCTTTATATTCTTCTTTTGCCATCTGGTGTTTAGGAGGGCAATAAACTGCAGCAACGGTAATGTCCGAGCTATTGTCATACACTTTAATAAGAGAGGCTTGTATCTTGTCAGTTGAGAAAGGTTCAAGCGGGTGATGTTTTATATTTGATTTTAAGATCACTGCCGTTCCTCCATGCGCTTTTCCCGATGGGTGGTTGGTAGCATAAACTGTGTAGCCCTTTATTGAGATATGGCTTTTGATGGTAAACCTAGTCTCAGATATTAATGCCACGTCAATCTTTTTCATGTGTAGAAACATTTCCAGCTCTAGTCGTCGAGCGACCAGTCCGTTGGCGTTCCATGTGACTATTTTAAGATTTAGATTATTTCTTAGTCTGGCTGCTAATAAGCTGGATGAAACGATCCATCATGTTGTCTACCATGGTTAGCATCATAGTTTGTATTCTGTTGAACATTTGTTCCAAGATGTCACTTAGTTGTTGCGTTTGAGGTAATTGGTCTGGCTTAGTGATGTTTTCCATTCTACTTTTAGTGATTTCAGCGTAAGTTGAGGTTGTTCTATTATAATTTTTGAATTTCCTTGGCTGCAAATTGTCCATTTCAGGCATTCGCTTAGTTTGGTTTGTATGTTTATATGTTTGTTTTGGTTGGATTTTCAATAAGTGCTCTTTATATTGCTTGTATTTTAGGCATCCCCTGTAACTAGCTGGATGTTTTTCTAGACAGTTTGCACAAGTAGCTTCCGTTTCCCTTGTTTTGGAGCAGCTGGTGGTTGGGTGGTCGTCTCCACATTTGACGCATCTGAATGGTCGGTAGCATTGATTTTTTGAATGACCGAACCTTTGGCATCTTTTACATTGTAGAATTTCCTGTTTCTTATAAGGTGCTTCAAAAGATACTTTCATATGATTGAGGTATTTTATTTTAAAAATATCTTTATTGTTATTCTTTGGCTCCAGGTCTACATAAAATAGGGGTAAGGGTTCTTTTGTGTTTCGATGACGTACATTTACGAGTTGCCTTACTTCGTGTCCATGTGCTTTGAGTCCTTCTTTTATTTCAGAGATGTCTTCTGAGCTATGGAGGCCTCGCAGAACAACTCTATAAGGTCTTTCACTTTTTATCATGTAAGTATAATGGCTGATATTGTCTGTGATGAATTTTTCTCTTATCATTTTGTATACTTCTATACTTACTGGCATTACTTTCACAACGTGTCCTGACCTGAGAGTGGTCATAGTAAAATTTCCTTCTGTTGTTATTCTTAACAGCAGGTTTTTAAGGGAATTGATATCCAGGACCCCAGTTACAAAGATTGGTTCTGGTTTTGGTGGCTTTTCTGTTTCTATTATATCCGGATTATATTCCACTTCACCTAATATTTCAAATTGATTTTGGGTAGATATTCCGTATTCAGTCGTGTTGGTCTTTTTCTTTAAGTTTTCTGTCTGTGGTGATTTTGATTCCATTCTTTTTCTTTTGGTATGAGGTATTCGGTCTTGTTGCCAGGTGTTTTTGTCTTTGTCAATCGATTCAAGAATTGTTTCATGAGCATTTACCATTTGTGGTATTGCTCCGATAGAGTTGCTACGTGTTTTTGTAAATATGCTCTTATGAAGAGTTTGTTGGATCATACTTGGGTTTGTGTTTGTTTTATTTTTTAAGTTATCATTCATTTTGTTCCCACGATAATTGGACGAAATAACAGGTCACTTAGGGGTAACGCCATTCCCTAAGAAGGCAGAAAACAACTACGTTTACCAGGTCCGTAGAGGTTGGCGCTAATGCTGTTCATCCATACAGCCATGCATCCAGTTGGCACGTTTCCCACCATTGGATTTGGGTAATTTTTGAAGAGGTTTTCTTCCTCGTGGTCCGGGCAATGAAGCCAAGACCGCCGCTCTTGAGTGGTTTACGGATTAGGAAGGTCATTTCCTACCTCCTTATGTTATCTGCTGGCTAAGCGTCGCAGTGTTTTGAGTTATTTACCGCCGCTCAAGACTCGGCGTTGTCATTCATTTAGCGCCACCCGGGGGACACGTGCAGGGTGATGATTAGGCAGCTCCTACGGACGCGAATGACTTTGCCCCCCACTTAACAAGAATCTAAATATAATTGTATCTATATCTGTGCAGTCATCCATTTTTGTTATTGTTGTTTGTGTCAAAAAGGCGAGTAATATGCATTATAATAGTGATACGTCGGAATTGATCGAGTATCCATGTGACAAAGCGAGTGCAATTAAAAATGATGTATTTATCTTGTATAATTATAGATCACGTATTAAAGTAAATATTATCAAAACCGTAAGACAGTTTCATTTACAATTTTCTAGACTCACGATTCTACAAAACCAAACAAAACAAATGTTAAATGTTTTGGTGATTACTGTTTTAAATTTGACGAGAGATGTATCCTCAATCTATCAAGAAAAAATTTTAATTCAAGCATCAACATTTAGTTATGCTCAAAATAAATGGGTTTAAATCATATTTTAATTCTGAATGTTTTTTTAAGAAATGATGAAAATTTAGAAAATAATATTAAGAAAAATTTGCGCAATAAATTTTATTGAATTTAGGACAAACATTTTATTCTTTTCGGTATAATTTTTGTTGTGTGGTATAATTTTTTTTAAAAAATCATTTGACCCAACAAGCCATCTTAGCGTATTTAACCATCATTAAATAATGTAATATTTGTTAGAACACTTATAACTCTCATAATAAAATGAAAATCTCTGTTAAAATGAAAATATTTGAAAAAGCGTTTCCTGTTTTATATTTTAAAAAATCCTGTTTTATATTGTAATGAGCATTACTAAAATCGATCAAATACGAATAGAAATTGCATTAGGAGGGTAAGTTAATATTCAGGTACTCAAACATTTAAGGGTACGTAATACTATTTACAAATCTCATTCTACTCAACATAAATATATAATCTTTTATAAATTTCACAGACTCAAAATCATGGCGCACAATTAAAAAAAGTATTAAACCTATGATAATCTTATAGTGTTCATATAAGCTTTCACGTGGACTTATAAAATTATGTTTTTTTTTCTAATTTTAACTTTAGTAATCTTAAAAAAAGGGGGGCGGGATTGTGGGCGTATTCTTCAATATGTCTCTGAAGACAAAGTTATAAAAAAAAGTATCTTTGACACCCTTTTGACTAGCTCTTTCAAATGACACCGCACACTATTAAAGAATTTAAAATTCTCTTTTTAAGTACTTAACTTTTCCCCATAAAATTCCCATACGATTTTTTTTAAGTGTTATGTATTGAAGTATATGCGAGTTAACATGTTTATTACAGTGTCAAACTTCAAGCTTACACGTCAAGCGGTGCTCGGGGAAAACGGCTGAAACAGACGGACAGACAGACACTTAAGTAATCTTGTAAGGGTGTTGTTCTTTTGAAATAAGGAACCAGAAAAATCACACCACAGTTTAGTATTTGAATCCTCATCTAAGCGTTGGGCTTTAACTTTTAGAATTCGGTCTGTTTTCATTATTTGACAAAAAAAAGAGTAACTGTAACTTTGAAATTATGTTTAAACAAAAATACTTATAATATATTGCAATATAAATATATATATATATATATATATATATATATATATATATATATATTTCTGTATATGTATATGTGTGTGTGTGTGTGTGTGTGTGTAGATACATAAATATTTATTAATTTATAAATTAGCTTAATCAGATGCGGTGAAAGTTCAACAGTAAAAAAATTGATAAGATAAATTTTGATACCATAGGGACAATAAGTTAATTAGATACTCGCATGTAGTTAGGTTTCAGTACATACATACATAAAGTGGAGATATACTATTTGCTGGTCTACATATAATTCCATTATTTGTTGGAAAGTACGCTTAAAGAATATATTACATTTTTCTTCTTCCCACTGAAATATATCAATGGTCGAATCCTCTATTGGCAGTTGTACAAATTTTGTTATGAAAGCTGTTTCTGTAAAATTTCAAATAATTGCAATTGTTATCCTTGAAATGTTTTTGATACAATCATTTTATGGTCTTATATTTTCTATTATAAGTTTTTTAAAAATTAAATATGCGTAAAGGTTATATAATTTTTTTGAGTGTATAATGATATAAGTGATCTAAAACATTTCTTATAAAGTTTGCAATTTAAACAGATTAGTAAAACAATACAGTAGTATTTAAAATATTCCATATTCAACATTTTTTTTTATTTTTCCAATAATTAAACCTTGTTGTCTTTTAACCTCTCAAATTTAAGCTGCAATTTTTTTTTACTTCATTTTTCATTATACAGAAGGTAAGAAACGCAAAGTTTCAAAACGATATTAGTAGAAGTTTTGACTGAAAATGTAGAAACTGCAGCCATTGTGAATACAGGAAGCAAATAAAGATTTTATATTTATCTGTCTTCATTGTCTTTGGCCACACTTACCAAAGAAAAGTGTGAATGACATGAAAAGACTGAAATGAAATGTTTTATGATAAATTGTTTAAGTATAAACTATATTCATGTGGTTAAATTTTACTAAAGAAACTGAAAATCAAACGTCGAACTCTCGATTATTTTAAATGGTATAAATTCAGTCGTTGCAAGCGTTATTTCATCGATATAAACTCAGCCATATCAAACGGAATAAATACCTATGCCGTCTTTTACCACGTTTTTCTAGTCAAGACGACCGTGATATTATATCCTGAAAAAGTGCTTCTAAATATATCTTTTCCTTTACTACCTTTTCATTGCTTACACGTGCTGAAGAAAATTGTATTCAAACTGTAAGTACGAATTTGTTTTTTTTCTTGTGTTTCAAAAACAAGTTATTTTTAACTTATCTCTTGACATGAAGTTTCCTTAATTGTTGCTCACTCAAAGGCTTGTGTATTTAAGGATCCATTAAAATTATTATTAAGTAATAAATAATCTTTTGCTATTTTAGTTCTATATACAATGGACAATTACGAGTAATTTAAGTAAATGTTGTCGTTTGGCAAGAAGTTATTTAAATAGGTCTAAAGTTCTCTTCATTCTTAGATGAATTGAATTAAAATTAGAAATATATAAATAATGAATTAAAAATAAAAAAAGGAACGAAATAAAGAATAAAAAGGGTAATAATGGAACATGCAACATTGATTTCAGACATTAAATTATTTAATTTTTTAAAAGAAGTGACTGGAACTTACGAGAAATGTTTACGTACTGCCCATAACAAATAGTTCGAATCAATATTTAAAGTAATTCAATAGTCCCACAAAACTTTGTGGACCTCTTATTTTGTTTTTCTTGTTCATTAACTTTGGTATTCACATTTTGTATATCATACGGTATCTGGATACCGTACCGTATATCGTATCCTGGATACCGTAATAGTCCACCAATATTCTTAAATTTCTTCCTTGCTATCTTTGTTTTATTTGTTTCAAACACTGATGAAATATTTTACCCTTTTTTAGTTACAACCTTTAAATATTACGGTAAATGGATAGAAGATAAAAGAGCTTAAAAGTAGGTAATAATTTAAGTTTTCAAAATATTTCGACGCATTCTGCGCAATTTTTTATTGCACGGAGTTGTTTAATTGTGCTTTTTAAAGATTTATATAAACATTTTTCCGTTTTATAAAGTATTGGGTCAACATTTTTTTCTATGACCAACGGATCCTGTTTTAAATTTTAATTTAAATGGACTAATACATTTTTCATGTAATCTTTTGCATTCCTTTGTATCTATTTAATACTTCACTAAATGTATTATTCATGGTGGCTTTTTATGAACTGGTGGGAGTAATTACTTTTTAATCCATACTAAATTCTTTCGGTTTATGTTTTTTTTCTAAGGCCTTTGTCTTTTTCTAAAACTTAATCAAAGTTTTATGTAGTGAGGGTAGTAATTAGTTTTTCATCTATACAAATTCTTTTGGTTTATGTTTTTTTTTCCAGGTTACACTTTTGTTATGATCACCATTGCATTCTTGTACTTATTTTTTTTTAGTTTTTTGCGGTCCTGTGTAAAGAAAAGGCATGGATATTTTATAAAATTATACTAATTATAGGAGTGTACCTAAAAAAATAAAATGTTCTTACCAGTCTATCCACAGTTTCTTGTTTACATTGTTTACATTTTAAACAATATTCATAATGATAATTTATATTTTTTTGATGGGAAACTTTCCACAATATAGTAGCAACTATTTTGTCCATTTTTGGATAAAAGTCATGTATTAAATTTTTGTTGCATATATATAATGCTATTACCCATTTAAAGGATGGTTTTATAGTATGGGTTAAATAATCTAAGTATCCTGAAGCGATATATCATATTAGTTATTTAGTAACAAAAAATCCACTAATTATTTCCTGGAGGAGAATACATTGCTACAAGCATCGAAATAGACTTAATTATTTTGTATGATTAATCAATAATTACTGTATGATTAAATACTGTACCAAATGCGTATTGCATTGATTTTGTTAAGAGTTTCCATAGAAAGAACAAAAAATCATTAAATCAGGAAAATGGCACGATGCATTTATTACTACGGCTTCGAAAAAAAGTACCTAAAGATTTTTAAAAATCAGTATTCAAATATCCGAATAGTTTTCCATTACAGGTTTTAGTTATTTGTATTCGTTTGGTGATGTTTCATTAAGTTATAAAACACGTATTAGTAATAAATATGCACGCCTTTATGTATCTTATGAGAACTACAGTAACTTGTCATTAGTTAGCGCTAATTATACCTTTCAACTCGGCGTGGTGTCACTCAGTATGGTTCACTTTTAAATTTGCCTGTATACAGTTTATTAAAAGTTTTGATCATATTTGTCTCTTTTGATTCATTATAACTTTGTATTTTAAATGTGCTTTGTATTTTATATGTCTTTGTTATTTATTTATAATTAATTTTATATAAAAAATTGATTTACGTTATTTTCAGGTTTTCTCATTTTAAAAAAATGTTCTGATATATTGGGATGTGCATTCCAATCAATTTAAAAGAATGACTCTATTTCGCATCTCTTTGATATCAGAAAAATATTTTTTTTTCGTTAAAATAAGTACCGCTAAATGTAAAATTTAAATCAGGTTGGAAGCTTTTCCCAATCCTTATGATTTATATTCAAAAATTGACACGTATTTGGAACAATATTTTCCATTCGACTTGGTTACTTATCTAGCTTCTTTGGTGTTTGATGAACATAGAGGTAAATTATTGTTATGATTTCTAATATTGTCATGGAATAACAATGTTTAATGTATTTTTTATTGATTATCATTAACTGGGTACTCACAGGTCATTGACACTGGTGGTTTTAATTTTATTAAAAGTGTGAAAGAATGATCTGCAATATTAAATTAACAAAAAAAATTTAAACAAATTTTGTTATCTCAAAATGACACTAATTTTTGTTGGGTTTCTAGGTTTTATCTATTTTGGCGGCTATTTTTTCTAAATAGTTTCTGACACATTAGTACAAAAATAGATATCTATACAAAATATGAGCAACTCCAATTTTACTGACTTAGATTGTCGTATTGATTTCAAACAGCAACCTTATGTGATTCTGATTACCGTGAAACTGATG
Organism: Druceiella hillmani; assembly: GCA_039881145.1. Lineage (NCBI taxonomy): Eukaryota > Metazoa > Arthropoda > Insecta > Lepidoptera > Hepialidae > Druceiella > Druceiella hillmani. The sequence continues at coordinate 6,211,498 of JAYKKI010000098.1, read as the reverse complement.
CGATGATGGAGGAGGGATGTGGTCTTGGAAACTTCTTGTTTACTAAAAATAAACCATCGATCCTGGGCTGGTAAATGGCTGGCAGTAAACCCATCTTTTTGAATTTGACGTATCTCAATGAGATCTATGGTTATGAAAATTCGCAATGATCAATAATAGACCCACTGAATTTAAAACCTCAAAATATAATATCCGAAATTCTCCTATTTTAGATATACGAAAAAAAATGCAGCTAGGAAAGCGTCAGAAAAATATGTTACTAATCCTAAAAAAGGAAAACATTAACTTTATGAAAGTTTGTTACAATTTAATTTTGGAAGGTAAAACTTAGAACATAAACATATTTACAAACCCATACTAACCACGTCGAGGTAAATGTTTCGTACATAATTGTTGCCAGTTTGTTGTGAATCATGTAGTGTCGCAAAGAATTATTGATTTCAACACTTTAGTTCTTTATTAAAATACTGTATTACTAGGATAGTGTGGATATTGAATTTTTATACAATTATTTTGATGGCATATTTTTAAATTTTATATAATAATACTCATTTGTCAATTTATAAAACCGCACCCAAGTGAATTCTGTACATGCAAAATATTTTAGAAAGCAGTATTTGATTTTGCGCATTCCATGATAATGAAAACTGGTTTTTGGAATTTTGTCTACCTCGATCTCGCAATTTGATTAAATGTGTTGTGCTACTAGTTCATATACTCTAACAACATACATGTTACAGTTTTTATCGGGATGTTACAATCTATTGTGAATTAAATAAATGTTTTTTTTATTTCCAAAAACCCTGAGTTGGTGTATATAACGATATTGTCAGTGCAACGTCATGTTTTATTGTTTTTAATAAGTTTAATACACGTATATATTGTTAAAAAAAACTAAATATTTAAAAAAATAATAGTGATTATAATAATAACATGAATTGCTATGACTATATAAAGCGCAAAGATAGACGCTGCACATCGAAAACTTGAATCTAAGAGCTTTACTCATGAAGAACTTTACGTCGTGCTCTCCTATATAAACAACGGAGAAAATTTATTTGTTTATAGTCAAAATTATATTACACTAAATATTGTTTAGAAAGAACTTTTGTAAATATTTGGTGTATATATTTTATGTTACTCTATTAGGCTAAAAGAAGAGGAAAAACAGTGAAATGTTACAATTTCTAATAACTTTTCTTCTTCAGAATTCCAAACGAACGTGGCCGCTATATATATATATATATATATATATATATATATATATATTTCAACGGCACTACTTTAAAAAGACATGGGCATCCAATGTCTACTTATAATTTATTTTTCACGATCCTTTAGTCGTAAAAGATATCCTCACAACTAGGTCTTGTCTATTCCATTCCTCTGTTTATTCACAACCTCATGACCTACTGACGCACTTCATCCAACGTGCAAATGTATGATATCACTGAAAAGGTCTTTCGAAATGAAATAAAGTTTCATTGGCCGTTTCTCCTTTTTGAGGTCCCTTGTGTTAAGTAATGTGTTATAATATTTAAAATGATTTATAATTTTTAAAAAATTCACATTAAAAATTCACATTAGGATTTATTTATTTGTCCCTGGTAAAATTTGCATTTAAATATTATTGAGCTTTTTCCGTTAAAATACATGCCGGACAACGTGCTTTAAAATTATATAAAATTTTAAATTACTACTTCCAATAATTTTCAAGAAAAAGACTATAAAAGGCAAACATATTAAAGCGGGAATAATCCGACTACACCGACTACGGCAGACAAGTGTTATGAATTTCACAATCTATGAATTTATATGTGTGTGTGAGTAAGTTGGTTACCTTTTACAGACTAAACTACTCTAGTGATTTTAACGAATGAGATGTCCTTAGATTCATCTTAATTCAGAGAGGGTTCTAAGGTATATGACGTTATAAATTTCACTGGATATATATGTATGAATTTCGTACTTTTTATTGGTTTCCGTAGTTGGGTTTCAGTTTTATCCCTTGTTCTTATTGAGAATAGGAATTATTTTAACAAAAAAGTCAGTACAAAGCGATTATTGAATTCTGTATCAAATATTAGGTAACATTTGCATGTAGGAGAGTTATGAAGGTAAATTAGAGGAAACGCCTAAAAAAATTAACTATTAATTAAATTAACTATAACTAAGAATTAACTATAAAAAAATTAATAAAATTTACTTCATAGCTTCTTGACGTGAATATTCGAAAAAATAAATGAATTTCAATGTGTATGCTAGAAACACTACCATATTGCTAGATCAATAAGTAAGTATGTACAGATATATACATGAAGAGATTGGGATATTAGTTGACAGGCAGGAAGACATATAAGTATATACAAGATATGCATGAAGGTATGACACAATTAGGATATTAGTTGTTAGGTATACAATTGTTTAGAAGTACATCAAATAATTAATAAATACGATTTTAGTAAGTAAATATTTAGAGGTGTACTGACAACCCTCAAGCCAAAAACAGGGTAATGTCATTGATATGTCCCTATGAACGTAGGTATGCAAGCTTGTATACGTGTAAGCAAATATAAATGTATTTATGTCCATTAAACGCCGCAAGCTCCTGTTGTCACTTCACTGAATTTTATATTATAGAATTTTCGTTGAGTTTCTGCATATTAAGGCTTAATATAAAAACCTTAGAATTGAGAAACTATGATGTTTAACTAAAAAGTCGTATCACTTTGAATAATCGCCGGCTAAAAAACGCACTGAAAGTATAAAATAATAATAAAACCCGTATTTACTTGACTAACTGTTGCGGTAAAATATTTTTTCCGTTTTTAAATATGTTTTTATAGTATTGCTACAGTCAGACATTTTTTGCTACAGTCCGACAGATATAACCGATGCCACGTGGGAAAGAGAGAGGGAGACACAGAGAGAGAGAGAGAGAAAGAGAAAGAGCGCACAATTGAGAGGAAAAGGGGAAAAAATTGACACCTATCCCTTTAATCTCTAAGAGTAGCAGCACTTGACATTATTTCAAGTTCCGAATAATTTAGATATTTGGAAACGATCCTATGCCGCAAAAGACCAAAACAGTTATTCGTATATCTTAAAATTTATACTTTTCAATACGTGTATAAATTAGTGTTGGCTTAAAATTAAATAATATTCTTTTGTTTAAAACATATTATTACTTTAAGCAACATGTACATTTATACGCTAAAATAGTTTCTCTGCGCGTAAAGCTGAGTTTATATTTTTAATAAATTAAAACTTCTTCAGTCACGTGGTGCACCAAAAGAGGTTGAGCATCGAACTATACCATAAAAAAAGAGTAGAGCACAAATATGTAAGATAACGGGAAGCAGAGAACAACGGCGGCTTTTATTTATAGAATTTTCTGCTATGGTCATACGGTTATTGCATTTTGCGTTTCCCCACACCACTAAATATTCGCGTTAAATATCTGCTGGGTAAATTTATTAATAATATCAAGATTTATTGGAATTTTTATCTCAATAATTTATGATATTATAAAAGAACATGCCAGGTACATGCTGAATCACGGACTTAAAGGACTGATAAAATGACACTTCATTCGACAGGATATGTGATAAAGTATATTTTTCCCCATGTTACATCTGTGGCAAGATAATGCAGAACTTTTTTTCTATGTTTTACTATAAATTAATTGAACTCTACTTTGAAGCACTTTCTTGCAAAATTTCATGCACTTTGATGTAAAGCTATAGAAACTATTAGACTATGATGGACTAAAATATTTCGGGAGACATATGGTAAAATTATAAGGGTCCATTGTTTTACTAGGATTCTCTGAAAAGGAAATAAATAAATAAATCCACTATAATTTAATTCGCTCATTTTGAATAGACTGATAAATTTTCCTTTCTAAATTTATTTTTATAAATACTGTATATACTCCTTTTACAATAAAATATATATAAACTATTACAATGATAAATTAGTCATAATAAAAAATAAAACCATACAATTTATTTCAGTAAACAACGAATGTATTCGTATAATTTGCACCCCTTAATTATTTTCCAAATCCTTCAAATCACTTTTGTTTATTGCTGACTTCGCCCACTAAGAAATGTAATTTTCTTCGTAGACATCTTTAAATTTCCATTTCAGCTTTCGGTTGAAAGAATAGGTTTGTTTCGTACTTTTAAATTGAAAAGCTGTTTGATTCTTAATTTTTTTGTAAATTTTGTTTTTTTTTTACTAAGATGTGCTGTTTTATAAGATATGTATTGAGTTCGCTCAGTTGTTTGCCATGTACAATTTTACATTACACCATTATTTTGAGAGAAATTTTGTTTATTCTAAACTCTGAGTGAATTATGTAGCCTTACTAAATCGTCATTGATTGTGCCAGTTCCAGTATTGTTTTGCCTTATAAAAACTATATTCTAACTCAAGAGATGTGAATCAAGAATTCAGGAAAGTGCCGATTGTAGTTAGTTGAAACGGTAAATTACTTTGAAAATGTTCATTTCTTGTTAAAAGAGAGGTTGTTTAATTTTCTGTATATATCTAATTGTGTACGAACTCGTATAAATGTGAGTTTTCCTCGTAATTGAAATATTCATAATCCATTAAGTAGGATTAAAATATTATATACAAATTTTCACAGTATCTTTCATTCATCTTTACAGCCGTATCACTGAATTTATTTTGAATTTATTGTGAATTTATTCATCACAAGTAGTTTTTAAAAGAAGCTGTTAATTTTTTGTATACTTCGCTTATATATGAAACCTAATCTACTAAATAAACACAAATTGAACTAGCTAAGGAAATGAAATGTAAACGCATTGATGTTATTTTAGATCGGGCATCAGCTTTTCAATTAACTATCTTACGTCCAAAAAATTGCAATTTTAATAATTTATTTAATTAACTAATACCAAAGTTTTGGCATATTCATTGTTCTAGTAGATTATAACACTTTTTTTAAAGCCTAAACACTCTTCAGTTACTGATAAAATAAAAAAAATTACATTCAATTTTTCAAATTTTCTTACGTTCGCTTCCAATCTATTTCACGTAAAATTTCATGAAATATACCCTCTATATCGTTTAAAAAATTTTCCGCCCATTTGAAGGTATCACATTTCTAATTGTATACATATTATAATGAAAACTCGACTTGCAGCCAAATCTAGATTTGGTTAGAGGAAACTGTGATTTGACTAAGCCAATTATTAAGGACCAAAATATGAAATACCTTTTGTACTTTAACTAGTTTATTTACCTAGTCCTAAAAGCTACTAGAATATCAAGTGAAAGTTCGAAACAAGAGTCGTTTCATTCATCCTTAGACAAGTTGATGGTCAAATTGACTATAAATTGTATTTGGTCAGGCAATACAGTACGTTAAATTATTCATATATATTTTTTGAGCATAAATGTTTTATTATCAGTTTTCTTTAAAAGTGATTTAATTACCTTTAAGTATTAATATAATTGGCAAATACTCACAAAGATGAAATTCATTACAATATATAATTTGCCTGTCTCTTTTGGCATTTTTGACCATTGTTTTTGACAAAAAATAGCGTTAATTATTAATTTTTACTTTTAAAAATATAAAGGGAAGCGTTAGTTTTATTTTATTTCGAAGTATAATTTAAACTATTATTTCAAAATACTCTATATAGTTAAATACTAAGAACTACATATTAAATTTATTAATTTTTTTTACGAAATCGCCTAAAACCAAATTTCTAGTTCGAGTTTATAAATATATTTTTTTATCTTTCCTCTGCATTTGAAGACAGCAGGATACTATCTATTAATTCTTGCTGATCGTTTTATCAGGATAATAACTGTAACTCCTAAATTGAGAAGTTAAAAGTAGTAAGAGCTTTTTATTAAAAAAAATCGTGTGTGTTAGTTTTCATATATAAACATATTTGTTGGGAATTAGCCGTTATTTGTGTTAACTTTAATAGACGGGTAGAGTATTTTGGTCTAGCCCGTACTAAATAACACATATATAGAAAGTTAAAACATGTCTCTTGGAGTTCACAATACTTAACCATCACGTCGATAAGAGCTATTTGTTTCATGTATATGTTAACATTATAATTTTGTTTAGTTTAGATCAATGATATAAATGTTATAGATATATGTTGATATAATTAATGGTTGATTTAATCGTTGGCTCTTCCAGTCGATGATTTTTAGTTAAGACTTAAATCTTGGCAAATATTTTCTGGATTAAATTAAATTAATTTCAGGATAGATTTTTTTGTGGTCTGTGTGCTATTTACATGCCTAAGTTATACCAGTAAAATTGTAACTAAAATAACTGATTCATGACTCATGTATTCACATTTTTTTTTAAATACCCACGGGTATTGTTGCATTTTTTATATCCCCTGTCATACATTACATTTTTTATAATCATCTTAAAAATGTAACTAAATAATAAAGATTGGTAAAAGACTGCTCAAACTCCTTTGGCGTAACTAACGTTTAGAATTATTTAACTGGTAGGCAAAGCGGCTTGTGATACCTTGAATTTTATAAAATGTCGGACAAAAGTTTGTATTGAATTGAACATTCCGCGTGCACGTTTCTTCACTAAAATACGTTTTACAAATATTTTAAAAACAATGGTATCAAAACTGCGATAAAAACAATGGTATCTCTAAGAGAACATTATTTTTAACATCAAAATTTTTCCAACATTCTTGGAGAAGATTTTCTAATTGAGTATTTGTATTAAGTATATTATCTGAGTCGTTCTAAAATTACGCCTTGTCCGATAAGGACGTCAAATATGTTAATGAAAACGATAGATATATTTCCTGCTTTTTCATATCTCGTTTGAATTAAATATGCAAAGTAATTCTAGAGGCATGCTACATATCAAGATTTCCCTAACTCATTACGACCAGATTAAGGGATGACTAATCATAATTCGAATTAAAACATATTTTTCATCTCTATAGGATTTTTTAGTCATTCCTTGGATTGAATAAAATATGCCAATAGAAGGCCGAAACATTGAAAATAAAATTTTGATACTATTTAGCTTAGTCAATTTCCAAGTTTACTAGTCAAACTTTAAGTTATTACACGTTCTCATTATAATGTAAAGCGAGTTCTAATATATTTTAAGAGAAGTTTTCTAATTTAACTTTTACTTGTGTTTCGGTTACTCACCCTAATCTGTAAACCCATTCACCTCGTACGTCTATTCAACACATTGCTAAATGCATTTAAAGTATATGGATGAAATTATACGCAAAACCTTATCCAACTACTCTCAGGTATTGAAATTTTAATTTCAGTATAAACAAAAATAATCAAAGTTTGCCACGTCATGAAGTTGGTGTAAAGAAAATATAAATACATTATTTTTCCTTTTCTGTATTCAAGAAAACTTCACATTAACTACTAAATGGACTTTGTTTTTTTCTCAATAATAAATAGATTAATTTACAAAGAAGATTTAAATATATATATTACGAATTTCTTTTTGGGAATTATCCGATCTGTAAAGAAGAATATCGATTAAGTCGGAAAAAGCATTGGTTGGGGAAATCTTGGTACACGGGATGAATATATGGATACCATTGTTCTTAAAATGTTCCGCAATAAATTTCGTGGCAGCTTACATGCATGTATTATATAAACCCCATTATAAACTTTTTCTCTTCAAAAAACAATTTCTGAGCTAAGTTTCCTAGAACTTACGGGACAAGTGTCTTAATATTTATGAATTTAAAATTGATACCGACTATTCTCAACGTGTATACATTCACTTCTGTTCCTAAATTTCCATTGTATGTCTTAGTTTTTAATGAATCGCATGAAAGTTACGGCGGCGCTTTTAAGTAAGTAAAATTATATATACGGTCTTTCACTTAATGACGCGGGATCCGTCATTTGGTGAAAAACCTTTACTTATTCATAGCAACCCGAGGCGGTTCTCGAGTCAAGTATATATATATATATATATATATATATATATATATATATATAAACATATATATATATATATATATATATATATGTATATATATATATATATATATATGTATATATACATATATACACATGTATATACATGTATTGGTTAAAATCTTAATCTAAGGAATCAGGGTTAATTATAAAAATATGTTATATATTAGTTATATATTATATATTATAATTCTCAGAATGATGAATTATGTTATTTGACTTTATTCTCCATTACTATATAAGTGTACTTAAGAAAAGTTAGCAATTATCAAACATAGCATCCGCGAAGTTAAACGTCTCCTGGATTTTAACAATAATTTATGCAGAACTATGTAAAGAAAGGTTTGTAGAAAATCATTTTAAGGGTATTGTTTGAAGAATTAATTGAGTTGATTTTTATGAGTAACTTGTAAATAAATTTGGTGAATTAAATCCTTTCCACAGAGATCATAATAAAAATGGTCATTGATATCGTGCATGTGTGGGTGTGATATTCTATTAGTTCACGTAAAATATAGAAACTATTTTAATACCAAGTAATTAGCTCCGCAATGAAATAAAAACCTGTAACATAATATATATATATATATATATATATATATATATGTATGTGTGTGTGTATATATATATATATATATATATATATATATATACATACATATATATTTAATGTTGAAGGAAATATTTTGCGTTTTCTCCAACATCCGCCATTTTATTATATATGAAAAAATTTAATTAAAATCCTTAGAGGAATAAATAGATTTGTCTTTACAATGTACTAATTTAAAGTAATGAAGCAGAAAATATTAATTTCCTGAAAATTGTCTTATCGCTTCTAATTAGTGTTAAAATTTAATAAATTAGTTTTGCTCCTGTTCCTAGTATTCAGCTCAAGTGTAAATATTTCTAGATAGAAACACATTTTGATATTTAACTATTTCAATTATCGAACTTTTTTTTTCTAAATTTTTCCAACAATTAATTGTCATTAACGATAGTTCAGCAAAACCTAATCAATTATAATTAATTAGTTGCCTGAAGTCTCATTTGCCAAAAGTTTTATAACTGCTTAATGAATATTCCCGGATTTAAGGGATTTTTATCTTTTTAGTGACCATTAGTAAAAAAAAATTATTTTCCAAAGCAAATTTCAAATATTCTATGTTGCTATTTATAAATCTCAAATACCTAAAATTATATTTTATTTACCTAAAGCCGATATTATGAATATCACAACCGATGTGGTACAGACTTTCATGCATGTAATCAAACAAATATTTTCACGATATTTTCATTTTTCTTTAACTTTTTAAAACTAAGATCCTTATATCAACGTTTACAATTAATGGCATAGTAACTTAGTACAATCAATTTTGATTCCAACTGACATAAAGAAATATATGTAGCAATAAAAAGTAAATTAATTGACAATATAGAGCCATATTTTAATTTTATTTCAAACTTTTTAATGGTAATTTTTAATTAATAATTATTGAACATTTCATTTTGGTTAATTGCCTTTAAAAATATATGTATACGAAGGAGCGGCTGGAAGTCAGTCTATTAGCATGTTATGCTTGTTGCGAAAGAGTATACCTGTAGCGCTGCTATTTATCAGGGTTATTTATATTTAATTACTTTTTCAAAATGTTCTTTTGGTGTTAATAACTCACCGAAAAGTCAGACAGTCCTATAACTGTCATATTACGAAAGATTATTAATATCTTTTGATATCTTTGCTTTAAGATTATTGATATCTTTGCTAATAGCCCACCTGCAGGTGTTGTAATACAACAAAACCTACGTTGTGGTAAAGAACACAAATAAAGTGGAAATAATACTACATCACGTAGTTTCATTTAATTGTGGATTATTAATATCGTTGATCTTATGTTATTCCCTTCCATCACCACCCGCCCTAACTTGAAATTTCGTATCTTTCGCACTGAGATCTATTGATTTACATTAATATATTTGGATTAGAGCCAAGCGTAGTTATTTGCTAATAATATGATCTTGTCCGGCGCTAGAAAATCTAATATTGATATAGTATTATTAAGTCCTTATTAAACAATATTCTCCTGGGGACGATTTAACGAGGCGGAAGGAGTTAATTAGATCGTTCAAAGTTTGAATATTCACTTCAGCTAGGTTACAAATACCGTTTTGGTTAGTAGTTATCGAGTAAATTAGCTGCACTAAATTAGGCAAAAGTTAATCACGATTTTGGTTTTGTTTACTCAACTTTTTGTGTAGTAATTATCATACACATATATCGTTTTATATACCTTTACGAGAGGGAATTATTTATGGTATTGTTAGTAAAGGTTTTTAATTATCATTAACTAGAGTAACACCATTTTGCGTCAGCCTCTAGGTTTACTCTAGATATATAGCTAGAGAGAAAGTTTGAAAATCTAGAAGGGTGTTAAGTTACAAAGTTCTGACAAAACTTGTTAGTTCCCAATAATGGAAGTTTGAACAAATGTTTTTTTCAAAGGAAATTTTAGTGGATAAACAAAAATCACATCGGATTTTGTAGGTGTACGCGTGTACGTAAGCCGGAAGAATCAAATGACAAGTTTTTGAGCTCGTAAATCAAATGCTTTTTTGAGTTATGCCAACAAAAATTATAACCTGTGTCCAAGAAAATTAGGTAGAATTCGACCCAATTATAGAATTTTCGTATCTGGTAATCTGTAAATGGTACCTTTTGTGCTTTGTTACATTCATAAGAACATTTTCGGAGATATGTTAAACTTTTTGTTTAATATATCGGGAAGTCACGGATAGACTGCACGCATATAGCTGACAAATATGACTATGATATATGACTATAGCTGAGAAATATGACTATGATATATATAATGGACCCCAAATCCGCAGAATCAACTCCCAAGCTCTTCTGTTCTTGGCCAGAGAGATTCTGCTCCAGTGCCCCGCCCATTTTATTCTCTAAATAGCGATGTATTTGACTACATTCAGTTATTTAAATAATTTATAAAGTTCGTAGTTAGTTCTTCTTCTTCAGGTTTTGTTACATTTTAGACCACAAAAAATACTTCTTAAAATCATCCTTCCAAAAACAGAAATGGTATGTTTAACTTTTTCTGTCACTGTCCATGTCTCAGTAGAGTATGTAGAATGGGTCTAATTGAGCTTTTGTAAATCAAAATATTTGTTTTTCTACATGTGAAGCTAGACTTTAAGTACTTTTTAAGACCGAACAAATATCGGTTAGTTGCTGTGACCCTACTACGGATCTCAGACATGATATCATTGAGAGTATTAACTTCTGATCCTAAGTATCTAAAGTTGCTAGTGGTTTAAAATTTGTAGTCCGCAATCTAAAACAAAATAAGGGCTCCTATAATTGACATAGGTCATATACTTAATTTTATTTTGTTTGATTGCAAGATGCATTTCGCAGGCTGCAGCCTCTCAGGAGTTCGTGTAACAATATCAATGCGAGAAGCTGAACCGATTTGTTAAAGATTGTACCACAGGTATTTATGGCCGAGTTTTTCACAACTTATTGAAGGGCAATATTAAGTAATTACTATTGCCGTCAACACATTAATTGAAAGCTATTTTTTTGCAGTTATAACTCCTTAAAGTCAACTTATCTTGATGCCAAATTTTTCAATCATATATCTTATTAGATAAAAGGTTAAAATAATTTAGTATTAAATAATGACTATGTGAGAATTTTCTTAAAGTAATTCATTCATGCTTTTCCTCGTTTGGTAAACGTTTCGCCTGGAATTACTTCAGATGGCTCATTCCTATTTTAAGATATTTACATAATAATTCCTCAAGTAGAATTTATAAAAAAGTAAAGCACGTAACGCTGCATATTAGCTAGTCACATATGTAGTTACTTATACATATCTGCTAAACAAATAAACATTGATATAAATTTGCATGTCAGTATTATATTCAGTTATATATGAGTAGTGTCACATATTATCAAGGAATATCGAATAACTTGGAGTATAGTTGGATTGTCAGATGGCTGGCAGCCTAAATTTAAGCCCGTATTGTAAAACACAACCTATCTTTCTATTCAACCTCAAGAGAGTATTGCTCTAATAACAAATGGTATCCTTCTTATAATGGAGGCTGGAAAAGCGATCGCTAAATTTAACTACGATTTCGTGTAGGAACTGAAATCTGTTCTAGGCTATTACTAGAGTTTACATACACTGAATACAACACCGTATATGGTAGTCATGTACTATAAATAAGTGCTGTCGCCGTGGTGTTGGGTTGATCCGCAGCGCACCGCGGGGACCTGGGTTCGATTCCCGGTCGTTCGTTGAACGCGGCTGAACTGGTATTATGGTTGCCTGTAAGAGATTGCTCTTGTAGCAATAAGTCTATATATATATATATATATATATATATATGAATCAATTAGATGCATTAAAGTTTATAAATAAAAAATATATGAAAGCTCTATGGACACAAGGGATTGCAAATAACCTTTTAATTTACATTGAGTCCGCTCTTTTTTCTTATAACCAAGCGTATATCATATTACTCACAGCAAAGGAGTATCACAGAATTTTTTATCTAATTTAAATTTCAGTAATATTAACGCGCAAAAATATTTTTTTAGTAGAACCGATTAATAACAACCTACAGGGCCTTAAACTGAATTTAATATAAGTTCGTAAAAGGTGAAAACCAAAAAAATCAATGCTCTGAAGAGGTTTAAAAAAAGAAAAACATAGACAAATGGTAAAGTTAATGTCTAAATAAAAGATTACACTCATGTTATTTGTTTCAGTCTTTAAGACTGAAACAAATAACAAGTAATTAAGTTTTACTTAAAGAAATTCGACGAACTGAAGCGAATTCTATCAAAAATATTGATTGGCGTAAAAGGGCCAAGTTTCCGTTTAAATAGTTAGCCGTATAAACTATTGAGGTAAAAGCTGCCTAGTTCTGTCACAGTTTTCTTATATAATTGCAAATCTAGTGAATATTATCGTCTAGGAGCACAATTCTTTTTGATATATTATTTAGTTTCCCGTTTATAATATTATAGTGTACTGTATGTTAAGGACTAAATATAATGATTCTGTTTCTGATTTATTTTGCCTACGTAACGATTCAAAAAACCACGACGACCTATTACTTTTTGGCGACGCTGCGTCCTTATTCATTTGTGTACTTTTTTCAATTTCACACAAGAATTTTCCCGTAATAAAAAGTAGCCTGTCATTTTTTTACCCCAAGTTACGTATGAGAAATCAACCTTGCTTTGTTGTGATATGAAAGGAAGACATTCAAACGTACTTTAGTATTACATTATTTAGGATAACAAAACTGTAGAATTTTCTTGTCTGTACATTGAAAATATTTATGAAAATGTATATTAGAGAAGAAAATTTTTTTGTAATTAAATTTTTATTCACGTAAAATTACGACATTTTGTTTGTTACATTTTAAAGTTATTTTTTCATCTGCAGGCAGAAGCCAATAAGATAATCCAAAGCACAGTTATTAGCAGTCAAATGCTATTACTACTTCAAAAAAGCCGCATATGGAAAATAAAATCATTGTACACAGCGAATTTAATTAGTTATTAGTAAAATAAATTGAAAAAATACTATGAATAAGTTACTCGAATAGACTATAAATTAGTAGAACGCCACAAGCGCCGTCGCGTGTATTAGTAATTTTGCGACTGGTAAATATCCGTTCTCGAGCTGCGAGATTTTTCAAACACACGTTTAAGAAAAATATCTCACATTCACCATTTAGTTCTAAATTGTACATATTTATAATATGCCACAAAGAAGTTTGCACGATTTCGTATGAAGAAAATCAGCTTGTCTGAGTTATAATAGCAGAGGTGTAACCTTTCAAATATTAGCTCTCGAACAGTTTAACCATAGCAATAGCATCAAACGCTGGTCATATTTTTTTGCTGTACGCGCGCGGCCTGCCAGTGACTTCCTGGCATCAAAATAACATTTCAAATTAAATTAAATTATGGTTATTTACTATCAATTAACTTACTTATTTGGTGTGGTTTCCACTTTGATCGGTGAGTTGAAAACGAAACAAATTAAAATTAAATTTCTGTGCAATTAATCATAAATCTTGATTAAAATATCTTAGCTTTAAAGAGACAAAAGAAGTGATTGTTTGATTGTATGATGATCTTCCTTTTATCAGTTGTACCTTGTATGGTTCTAGATTAATTAAATAAAAATTAAATTTTTTTCCATTTTATATTTATAGATCACAAGACATAACATTTAAAAACTGATTTGATAAAAATTAAAATTGGTTCTTTGTTAATTTCTTTCTATTCAAAAAATAACTCAATTCCTAGAATTTTGTATTAAGAAATCATAAAAACCATTGCTCTCGAGATTTTAGGCAACGTAATTAATTAAAATACTCAGTAATTAATTTAAATAAGTCTTGTTGAGCTGTCGTTAACGGTATTGTTCTTAGCTTGCGAAAAATACTACAAAAAGTTTTCATAATTTACATAATTAAATTTTAAAACATAATTTTATGTGCAAATATTTATATTTCAGCAGAATATATTTTGTCAGCAGAGACCGATTTGCTTATTTGAAAACTATTTAGAACCTATAAGCAAACTTTTAAGATATATGTATGACAGTCTTCATTATTTTGTGCAGATGTCATAATGAAAACAAATTAATTTTTATATAGACAAACTAAGGCATTGAGGAGCCAAAAATTATGAGTTTGACAATTGATTTTTATATAACAGTGATTTATATAACATCCCTGTCGGAAAAAAAATTCTTGAGACTTTATTTTAAAAGATATGAATGTTTCAGGTTTTTTATTTGATCAAGGGGATAATTACTTGTAACTATTACGAATATACTTCAATATTTTACGTAAACTACAAGAATTTCGAACTCACACATGCACAACGAAAACGTATATCTTATTCATAACCTTTTTCGAGAGGTTTCAATTCAGGAAATTTATTAACATATTACTCACAGATATCAATTTAATTCATTCCACAAACGAAGAAATCTAAATATATTCTCCACAATCCTGTCATAATATGATTCTGCATACATATTTGAAGGAACCACGATATACAAGTAAAATTAAGTTATATATAGGAATCTATATACGATGGGAAAGATCGGTATAAATTTCAATTTCCTAAAGATTAAGATGGTTTTGTATCATAAGCTCAAGAAATTCTAACACCAATATGGTTTTTCTAAGGAAGAAAAGGTTAATTATGTATTCACATAAGCTATCAAAAACTTTATTGTGGAACTTTGCATAAAAAATTGTACCATATATTGGCGCCATGTATGTCCGAGGATTTAAATAGCGCACGCCAAGATGACTGCCATAAATGTTTTTTTTTCGACTTAATAGACATTCTCCGTTACAAGTGGCATAATTTTAATAAAACACTTATAAACAATAAAATTAAATCTTCTTACTGAGTGGTCTATCTATTATGGAAAAAACAAAAAAAATCAGGTTAACAATTAATGAGAAAATTGAGTATGTGCAAAAAAAATGATGTATATTTTTAACTAATTTCTGGGCACCAAGTTCACCAATCGGCAAATTCGGAATATTACTGATTATACTGTAATAAAATTGCATTATCTAAGGGAAGCTGGATGTCTGATCCAGTGTATAATTTAGACTATGATCGCTACGTATCAACAAAAACATAGGACTTTAAACACAACTACCAGTCTAATAACACAAGTTTGGGAGATTTGCAGTATTGGATCTATATCAAATATTATCAAAATATAGTAAAAGCGATATCCCTTCCTAATATATTGCTCTTTATTGTTTACTAGCTGGGGTACCCGGCTTTGCTCAGGGAGTTGATATGAGATTGTTGTGGTAGTTGGTATAAAAGAATAAATTTTAATGTATAAGAGGTACAAAATGTTTATTGAAAACATATTCTTACTATTTAGAATATTTGTTTACAAACAACAATTTTCATACGTACAAATATTTCGAATTTTCTACTCGAGATACGTATCTGTGAGAGAAGAGATACGTATCTGTGTGGCAGGTTGGCGAAGAAGCCGTCTGTGATTATGGCTGGTACTAGGATCAGCCTGCAGGATCAAGTAACCTACCTAGGCATGGTCCTCGATGCACGGCGGAACTTTTTACCTCAGGCGCGGTACATCGGTGAGAGGGCTCGGGTAACCTTCTACACCACGGTCCGGTTTGCCAGAGCTAGCTGGGGATCGAATAACTCTACCATCAAACTGACGTAAAGGGCAATTGACTTTAGTATATTGGCCTATGCGCCATCGGTTTGGGCTCAAGATCGGGGTCCAGCAGGTTAGACGGGTAGTGCTAAGATCGCGGCATGTACTGCTACTGGCGCTGACAAGCTCATTGAACCTGCTCAACGGATGGTTTCCCGGTTTTGGCGGGTCTTTTGCCTGTCGATTTCCTAATTGCAAAACGTGCGTCGGATTTCATAATGGCACGAGGTAAGAGTTCCGATGCATGTCCGTTGCACTTCGAATTTTTAGCTAATGAATCCTTTGTTGATAGAAAGAAACGTATTTTAGAGATCGTCGCTGCTCATTGGCAGTCAAGGTACTCTTCTTCTGATTCCAATGGAGAAACGACTAGGTTGTTCTTCCCTGATGTGTAGGAGCGGTTAAATAGAAAGTGGCTTGTTCCTGACTATGATGTTTCTCAGTTTTTAATGGAATATGGTGCATTTCGTGCCAGCTTGCATTGGTTTGCGCTTAGAGACATTCCGGCGTGTACCCAGGATATGGATCATATTTTGTTCCCCTGCATTGCACATTACGATGCGCGTAGAGTTTTGTTGGAAAGCATGAGTTTAAATATTAACGTAGAATTACACGGAAACTTAGAACATGGTATTTTTAGTCACCGAGACTTGATTGAGAATGGATCGATCTTTGAGTCATTTAGAGCGTTCGCAAAATGTATTCTTCAAAAAATGGAGATCCTAAGTGATGAATTGAAAAATGGCAGACTCTAATATAGTTTCCCGTATCCACAGTCTGTAGACTTGTGAAACTATTAGGGGACTTTCGAAGGTTCACTTTTTTGTATGAGGTGGGTCTTTACGGGTCCCAGAAGGTGCCCTGAGACGACCCGGGTGGAAGGTGGGACTAATGTTTGATATTGGAGGGCATCATATAAACGGCGTGTGATATTGGAGGTGGGATATTGGGGGGTATTATATAAACGGCGTGTCTTTGCAATGTGTTTTAGTCCTTCTCTTCTTTGTTATATAATTATGTCACAGCTTGTGTCTTCATTGTCCACAATTACGATGACGACTTCGCCTATCCGAGGTGCATTAAATCGTGTTCTCCAGGTGGACTCTCATCGGCTTGAATTATAACTTTACAGTTATAAGAAATCATTTGATCTAGTGCTGTTTTGAATATGTGAATAAATTGATTGCATTTGGGTAAGATCCTCTGCATATCTTGGATTATTTATCTTCTCAATCCCTCCCCCCATTGAGAACGTAAAAGTGCTTCGCGCTCTTGGAATATTTCGCTTTTCTTTTCGTTTTTACCGTTTTGCTTAGTAGTACACTTTAAAAACTTTCCACACTTTATTTGCAATTTATATTCAGTCACTCTATCACATTGATTACTCACACTTATTTATTCACTCACTGCATTTTCCTGATAAGAAACCGACATTTGAAGCTACAACGGATCTTGATTTATATACCCCTACCCGTGGATAGTCCCATTCATACAAAAAAGGCTTCGAATGGTTCACAATACTCCAGACTTCCACAAGATTTGAGAGTGCCTTGGAGACAATGATATGGGATGTTCCGAAGACTATTCCCAAATATTACACAACATTCTAGAATCCTATAATTCCTTGTTGAATGCTCTCGAATTCTCTCTTATATTCTGGGCTATTCTAGTAATTTCTAGAGGGTGAAAGCTTGCAGCCGTTAAGCACGCCCTTCAGGTATAAACGGGAATCTTCTTCATGGATGGGGGATAGAAAGCTACCACACCATATAACTCCCTTGATCGCACCGGGACTAGTTTCTGAGTTTTAGCTGCACGCACATTGTACACTTACTTTTATAATATATATTGATGAAGTTATAAATTATTGTGGTATTACAAAAAATTTATTTTGGTTTTATGTAGTCTAATATTGTTGAGATTCTCTATAAAACAATAATAGTCTACTGAAAACCACTAACTGTAACGTAACTTTATTCCCGCACAGTTTTTTGTGGGTATACGAAAAGTTATTATTTAATTGTACCTATAACATATTATTTCTATTATACTGTTACAAATATTAACTTTACACAATGTAATTATATCGCATTATATACTCTTTCAGAAGCGTAACACATGGCGCATATTTAAAAATTATCAGGTCTAGTATAATCACAATGGAATAGCTCAGTAGTTCTGGAAATAAGGAGAGTGGGGAAGATCTTTTAAGAAAACTTTTGCGTGGGCCTCTTAAAACTTATATTTTTACATAATTTTAACCTAAGTGATTACGGATATCCTTTTTAAATGGCAATCACTTCACGTATAAAATAAAACTCAGAAGGTGTCCCGCCCATGTAGTTGATTGTTACATCAGATGCATAATTTGTTTTTAAAAAGAAAAACGTCGATTTTAATAAATAATTTTTTTTTAATTTACTTCAAATAAATTGCTTTGTAGTGTCTAGGTAAACGTCACTGAAAATTTACGTCGTTTTTAGTGTATCGAACCTCAAAAGGAAAACAAAAACCCTTATAAGATTAGTGTTTTCCGTCCGTCCATTCAGAAACCACTTGAAATAGAAACTTGAAATTTGGCGCAGCAATGAAAAGTAGTAACCCGTATATGCCGCAACAGTAAAAATTCAACAATATTTGTTTGAAAATTTTAGAGGTTATATAATATTTATCGGGAAAAAAAAAATATTTATACGGCTATCCCTTTTAAATGGCATTCACTTTTCTATACGTAAAGTGAATGCCATTTAAAAGGGATATCCGTAATCACTTAGGTTTAAATTATGTAAAAATATAAGTTTTAAGAGGCCCACGCAAAGGTTTTAGGAAACTAGAGCGATAATTCTAGAAGTCGTAAGTTTTTTAAATTGCGCGGTATTTTTCGGCTATAAAGGATACTGGACAATATATTTTGGTGTTTCTGTGATCTGCCCCACTCTCCTTATTTCCAAAACTACCGAGCTATTCTATTGTGATTATACTAGACCTGATAATTTTTAAATATACGCCATGTGTTACGCTTCTGAAAGAGTATATAATGCGATATAATTACATTGTGTAAAGTTAATATTTGTAACAGTTTAATAGAAGTAATATGTTATAGGTACAATCACATAATAACAATGAATGTTTACTTATTATAAAGAAACTTTTCGTATACCCACAAAAAACTGTGCTGGAATAAAGTTACGTTACAGTTAGTGATTTTCAGTAGACTTTTATTGTTTTGGAGAGAACCTCAACAATATTAGACTACTGAAAACCAAAACAATTTTTTTGTAATACCATAATAATTCATAACTTCATCAGTATATAATATAAAAGAAAGTAGCCGGGTATCACTCTCCGGTATAGGTGATATCCGGTTATTTTTAAACGAAAGGGATTTATGCCAGTTGTTAGCGAAACTATGTTTGATCTAACTCGGATAGCGTATTCAGTAATAATGCTGGCAAAATGAGAAAAACTAGGAAAAAAATGAGACCTATTGTTATTCGTAGATAATAATAATAAAACACTATGCACCCTTCAGTCTACATTTGCCTAAGTATACAGAATGCTCACAGTGCCTAAGTGTACAGAATTCGAATTATATTTAGCAATTTTTTTAGGTATTTTTATTATTTTAACAAAATGTTTAATAAGAGTTTAACATTTTATATAACGTAATAAATCCGTTAAAATTCGGAACTTACACGAGTATCATTTATGATGGATTATATTTGACCTCTTCATATAAGATAATTTGGGAATTTTTATTACCACAGCTTTAGTGATACTAAAAATAATAGTTTCTTTTTTTATACAGAACACTCAATGCGCGAGCATTAACTAGGAATTAATAAATTTTATCGTAAGTGGTATTATTTATAATAATCTGAGGTTAAAAAAAAAAGTGAGAGTTCAGCATTAAAAAAAAATTACAATTTCACAAGGCCTCATTTGTCAGCAAAGCCCACGTTTTTGTAGCCTCCAAGCTTGCTACATACCTTTTGTTTTTGTGTCTTATTGTAAAACATTCAACTGTACGCTAAAATGAATTACGTACGACACAGCAGAAAAAAAGATCCTTTGCAGGTCAAACTCCCTAGATTGTTCAGGAAGATGAGTTGTCAGGTAATATATTTCTTTTCCTGCAAACCCGTGTAAGAAAACTGGTACATTAACATATTTCTGCGCCTATTTTAATGTTACACCGACCTTTTGTAGTGTACTTATTGTGATATCGGTCACGATTTTGTAATATAGAATTAAATTTGAACTATCAGCCATCTCTATCTATCAACCGAACTAATATCGAATTATTCAAAATTCAGGGGTAGTATATGATGGATACTGCGTGTATACCAAAATTTTATGAGCATGAATAATACGCGTCTTCAATTTTAATTTCTTTTTGATAAACTCTACTTGAGGAATTATCACGTAAAAATCATTACATATAAACAAGCTGACTGAAGTAAATCTTCTTCAGCTGTATGCGCACAGCCTGTTCGTGACTTCCTGGTTTTTTGAGCAGACCTCCGAAATTATTCTACCTATTTTAACGAAGCACAATAGGTACTATATAGAGACCGTGTGTAAAGCCTACAGTTCACAAGAAATAATATTTTCTTTTGTTGTTTTTTGGACATAAATCAACATCTTCAGTTGCACAATACAAAAATGAAATTTATTAGCGAATTTAAAAAAATGACATTTACTTTGTTCGGCTACGCAGAATCTAATTAAAAATGTTGTGAGTAATTGCATGATCTCATTAAATTTTTTAAGACTTTGTGGCACGCATATGAACATATATACCTATGCTCGTACAAGCGTACGTACCTACGAATCTACGTAATTACGTATACTTAATTGCACTTACATATTTGCCTACAGAATCCAATGTGATTTTTGAGCATCCATTAACGTTTGCTCTGAAAACAGCATTTTCCCCTACTTTCATTATTCAGAAGAAACAAGTTTGTTTTACTCTTGGCGCGAGAAAATTGTGTTACATTACATATTTTAAAATTATTCTGCTGCACGGTATCCAAGACTTACCCTAGAGGCTCACAGAAAGTGATGATGTTGTACCTAATGGTAATTAAAAACCTTTATTAAATAAATAATTTTATAATAAATCATATTAATACAATCACTAAATATATACCCTATTGATGACTACTGTTTAAAAACTCAGTTGTACGAAAGCCATAACTTTTTGCTTTATTTAGTGCACCAACTTTTTTGCTAACTTTCAATGATAACAATATTTGGAACCATAACAATATTTGAATTATATTAGCGTTTGAAAGTTGTTAGTTTTCAAACTCTGATAGATTGATTAGCTTCTTTTACGCTTTTAAATCATCCTGACAAGAATATTGTTTAATGAGGATTTAATTGAACTATATCATTATCAAGTTTTCGAGAAGCACAGAACACGGTTGTAATATTAGCAAAGAAGTACGCTTGGTTCTGACTCAAAGATATTAATTTAAAATAAAATATCTCAGAATGCAACATATGCAATTTTGAGTGGGCGCGAGTGGTGCCTGACGGGGACAATATAGGATTACCGATATCATTAATCTTTCACAATGTGACAGTCGTCGGTCCGTTTATCATTTTGTTAAATTATTAGCCCTCTGGGACACTTTGAAAGAGTAATGGACTTTAAATATTTCCAATAAATATCAACGTTATACGTTTAATTGGCCGCAATAAGCAGTGTATTAGACTTCCGGCCACAATTTTTTATGAAAACATTTAAAAACTCAATTTAATTACATTTATGTATATATATATATATATATATATATATATATATATATATATACATATATATATGACTAATACACGTCTTCAATATATATACATATATATATGACTAATACACGTCTTCAAATGTATATATATATATATATACATATATATATATATATACATATATATATGACTAATACACGTCTTCAATATATATACATATATATATGACTAATACACGTCTTCAAATGTATATACATGTATATACATTTTGTGAACCAAGTGATTAATTGGACATTATGCATAATGCCCGGGCATTTTGAAAAATTACCAATATGACAGGGCAATGTGATAATAATTAATTTGCACGGGCATTATATATGTCCATCACCTATTGGGCAGAGTAGTAAAAATATATGTTTTATTATCTATATTTCCGATATTTAATCAACATTTAAAACACAAATAACATAAAATTTCGTTGTTTCTTAGATACTCTAACCTATGATTATAAAACTTAAAATGACCTAAACTTTAAACGATTGAAATAATCAAACTTATAATTTGTACTCATTAGGAAGGGTCTCTACATTTAGAATTCACTAGTTCTAAGCAGTTAAAACTTCATAAAAGTCAAATTAAAAATATAAGCAACACAAAGAAATTTTAAATGAACTAAATTTTAAACTAGTGATTAATCAATCTTATATTTTTTTCCTATTAGGAAGGGGTGCTACATTGAGAATCTTCTACTTCCTAGCAATTAAAACTTATAAAATAAAATTAAAAATATACGACAAATAACACAAAATCTTCTTATCGTGAATACTCACATTATGAAATCGAAACGAGTGTAAATACTTATAACCATTACCGCTTTGATGGCATTTTGAGTTACACAGTTTTTTTTCTTTGCAACAACAATATTTATTAGACTTCAGCCACCTTTACAACCACATCGACTATAACCTTGCCCTCCACATTTAAATAATATTCCAACACTTTTTCAATAAAATCTCTGTCTCCGGAACATCTTCAAGCGAAACAAATCTTCCATTGCACACTATAAATTGGTTTCTTCTATAAAGTTGATTCTGAATACCTTGTGTTTTCCCTATTTATAATGGTTATACGCTGTCATTGTAATCAACGTAGCAAGTATATTTCTTCCATCTCTACGAACTCGAGCAACATCTGAGATGCAGACCCTTACAGAGTTACCAATTTTAGGTTTGGAATGTGTACCGTTAGATGCGTTGTAGCCTGTTTCTGCAAATTACTTAAAGCCAACTTTCTTACTAGCATAACATTTTCTTTCTTACACTTCACGTTTTGTTCTGATGAAGCCATTTTGTTTGTAGGTAATGGTTTGAATCTGAAATGTTTTCACACTGCACGTCTAAGGTGGTGAAACTTGGCTTGGGCCAGCTGAAACCATTGAGGTCCATATGATATGTTTAGGTGGACTCTACTTTATCATTTTCACTAGATTCCATTCGATAATTTTCCATGGAATCCACTGGTTCTTTTCAGTGACAGTGCCTTCAGTAAATAATATTTTTTATACGTCTTCTTCTGAATTAATATTAAGCAGAGCCTCATGTGGTATAGAAGAATGTTTTAGTCCTACTTTCAACTTTGTTCCGAACATGGCTTCATATGGAGTACAGTTAATGCCTATGAAATGGACTCTATTTTTCTTTAATTACACAAAACCTAATCTTTCCTATCATTTATTAGTGCTGATATCATCTAACCATGTACGTAGGATATTCTCCATATCTTGATTTTCCCTTTCTACTGACCCTTGGCTTTGAGAGTGTCTCGAAATATGATTTTATTTGCGAACTCTCTACCATTATTGCTTTGAAGAATACTTGGAGCAACTAAAATTAAAAAATATCAATTAGCATACGAGTATATGCTACTTCTTCAGCTGTTTTGATTTTGATCGGGCGTAGATGCAAAATTTTGTGAGCTGAGTTTTGTATACAAGTATAGATTTATACTGATCATCCCCTTAAGACCCCTTGTCAATTAAGTCTACTTGACACCCTTCATTCATTTCGTTGCTAAGAATAAATTTAAACACGAATCCTTTTTTTGGACCATTGTATTTCTTTTGCAGATTTCACATGAGTTTAAATAAATGACAATCATTCCTCTCGTAATAATTTTATAGCGCAAATTTAACTCTTTCTTGCTCCAACAGTTATGACGTCGAATCTTTCTGATAATCTTCTGGTTTTATATTCGACTTTTTTAACCTCGATAATTTTACTGTTTTAATCATCTCTAAATAACTTTTGTTAGTGAAAACTGAGTATTTTGTCTTTTTAGTAATATTAATTCATTTAATCTTTCGTCAAATCAACGACCAATGTCGATTTATTTTGATTTATCCATGATTTCACAATAACATCCGTCCTTCATTATAATTTGAATATGAATTACGAAAATATAAGCGATCAACGTCCATCTCTATTCGCTTAACATGCAAAAATAAAAAAAACACAATGAGAGCTGCATTGTTCACTAATGAAGCGTGTGGCGTCCGCATGCAGCCATTGCGGGCTTTGATTGGTATACGCATGTCACGCGTTTCTATCTATGCTACTATTACGCTATTGTCGGGCAATCTGATTATATTATCAGATTACAGATAATATAATCAGATTGCCCGACGACCACGTAGTAATATTCACAATGCCGTCAATAATTTTTGTACATGCATATATGTATATATGGATATATATATATATATATATATATATATATATATATATATATATATATATATACTATTACTCTAGTTATAGGTGTTATTTCCATTTCTCTCGGTAAGTTGAAAACCAAAATAATTGGACTTGGGTTACTAAGCAATTAATCGTAAATGTTGATTAAAAAATCCTTGTTTGAAAAGTGTTCGTAATTGAGAATTCAGGGAACGTAATTAATTAAAATTAATTACTTTTTGTTGAGCTGTCGCTAATGCCAATTTTCATAGCCAGCGGCAAATACGAGAAAAACCCTTTCGACAATTTGGATAATTAAATATCAAAATATATTTTTTGTTAGTAAATAATTACACTTAATTGAATATTTAGAGACACGAGCAAGATCATTTTTTTTAAGTGGAGCACTACTTAGAAACGATAAGCTAGCTTTTAAGAAATAAATATTATCACCTTCATTATTTTAATTCTGTATATGTAGGTATAAAAGTGAATTTATTTACATTGAGAAAAATCGGTATAAATTTTAATTTCACAAGTATTATGATAGTTTTATACCACAAGTTCTAGAAACTTTAGCTCTAACGTTGTTTTCTAAACACTGAAAAGTTTATCATAAATTTCATATTATACATGCACTTACAGACTTTATTGCAGAACTTTTTATGAGAATTTGTGTCGTCCAATGGCTAGATGTGTTTAAGAATTTAGGCAGAGCACACCAAGATATCTCTACGACGTATGCCTTTTTCCGACTTAAGGGACATTCTTCGCCAAAAGTCGGGTAATTTTCTTAAAATATTCACCAACGTACATTATAAATCTTACTTGAAAATATTTATTCATGGAAATAAAAACCGGTTAATAAATGGTATGAAAATTGTGTACATACAGAAAAAAAAATTTTTCTGTTTCTAATTTCGGTACACCAATTTCACAACCGTCCAATTCTTATTATGTTCGATTGAAGTGTAATCAAATTTCTTTATAGGAAGGTAGCCAGATACGATTCTGTGTATAACTTCGTCCATAATAGATAAGTAATAAAAAAAGACTTTAAACGCATTTACACTTCTAACAACACATATATGCGAGATTGGCAGAAAAAAGTTTACACAAAATATTGACCATATGTAACGAAAAAGATATAATTGCCAATACTACTCTCATACAGAAGAAGCACATATGAAGACGAAGCACAAATTCGAGACATATGATGTTAACTGTTTGTCAATACTCGTACATACTAGAAGTATATTATAAATAACTTGTGATATTTATTTGATTCACATAATCAATACTTTTATTTACTTGTTAAAAATTTACAGTAACGAGGCTTTAATTTGAGTTATTGCATAACATTTTGGCAAACGATTGTAAACGTTGTTGGCAATTTAATCAAAATGTGATAGAAAATCCTAGTATCATCTATTTCTATAGCATTGTTTAACAATTTATATACGATTACATTATATTTATGAATTTTTTTTCATAAAATATAAACGACTATATTCATTACATTGGAAGTTTTCAGTATTTATTCTATTTTTAACGACGCTGTCAAAAATTGTCATTTTAAAACCTTTAAAAAAATTCAAAGGTATATGAAAATAAAATAATATATTTTTCCTTCGAATTGTAGAATATTCCCTCATAACATCACTCTTGCAATCAAATATTTTTCCAAACGTTTTGCGAACATAAATGGTGCTAACCCGTATAGAATTTATTTCTTACTTTCTTTTGTTATACCGGTTAGGTGATTTTATTGTAAGGGTAGAAGTGAATCATTTTTTTGATAAACATCGCTCGCGAAATGTCGACCTCACGAAATTCGGTGAAGAGTTCTTTTAGTTGTGATAATTTTCGAAATCTTATTAATGCACGACTGTTGTCAAATTTCTTTATTTTTGCTAGAAACATCCGATTCTTATAAACTCGAAAATAAATCACTTTTAACTGTAAAGCTTTTATTCTTCAATTTGATGACGCGGCTGCTTCGAAGTCGTGAAAATGTATATTTTTTGAGAGGCTTTTCCATCTGATGGTGGACACTCTCAGCGGGCTCGAATTATTTTATGTGAACCATTTCTACTGAAACTTCGTAGCAGTTACCCATACATATGAGGAATCATATGAGTACCCATGTCTTACTTTGGCTCGTACAGTTATTGGCCCGTATTTAAAAAAAACCTTGATGGCCTTATGCCATAGCAATGCAGTCGGTTTAAATTTGCAGTTTGTCTCAAGAGGGGTGAAAGTCTCGTTCAATATGACAATTCGGTTGATGAACAACACTTTTTTAAACATTTCTATTATTGGTAAAATAATCACTTTCTTCAGGTTAATTGTTGTGGACAAATGAGAAATTTCTGCTCAAGAGACATCTGCGTGATGTCAATGGATTTTCCTAACATCACATATCACATAATGTTCACAAAACTATCTTTGATATGTTCGTTATGGTGACACGCATATTCTTCGCATCTTTCACATTCTTCCTTTCACAACTGTGTAAAAGAAATATTTTTATTTGTAACCCGCTTTCTCTGCTAATCGTACGAACACTTCATGTTTAGGAACTATTCTACGAAGTCGTTATACATTGTGGTCATATTTATGTCACTTGGCAGATATTTTCGTTTTACCACATTATCTAATCAAGGGATTTAACTATTATTGTATATTAAGTTTTATAGCAAATTTTAAACTCAGTTTGCTGGATTCACTTATTATTCTTCTTCATAAGGAAAATTTACATAAAACGTTTCTTCCTTATAGATTGATGCTTTGTGTAATCTAGTGATTTCCTTTTTAGAAACTTCATTTTTTGAGTAATATTTGGTTATGTTATACTTGTTTCATTTTTTCTTAGTAGTGTGACGTTTGTGTGTATTTTTACTAGTTGTCTTCATCGTGAAAAGGCTTTGCTAATGTCATACCTTGTTTTCTTATGTAGTGACTAAGATTGACCATTTTTTTTAATCTCCTTTGCAAGCAAAAATGCTCTCCTTTTTTTTCATTCATTTTATTTTCTTGCCTTTCTACAGGAGTCGAATCTTATACATTAATTTTCCTTCTTTGCCTTTTTATTTAAACTGCTAATGTTGACTTTGGTTGATTCACATTAGTGACCTGTTTCAGAATGCGATTCCAGAATAGATTTCAAAAAAGCGTTCTCATTTATTTCTTCGATGTATTAGTTTTCCGGCAGATTTTGTGGAAATCTAAATTGTGATAGGTTATTTCTTTGGTAAAGTAGTGTAGTGATTCAGAAATTCGTAAAATGCTTACCGATTTACTTGAACATTTATTATAATTATGCTCTGAAAAAAAAACAAAATACATTTAGTTTAAATCTGCAAAAACATAAGCTTTTCAAATTATTTTTTTATTTATTTAACCTTTTTTATTTCTCAAATTTGTTATGCAAGTTACATCAAAATAAATAAGAAAATAAATTACTAAAATGGTTAATAACTATTCTTTCTTGAATTAACTTATTTCACTCTTTTTATTATTATTATTAAAAATAATAATATCGTAATATAAAATAATAATAATACCATTACCGTCAACGTGATCATTCAACTTAATAACTAACATGTAATTTTTGGGATAAATATTTGCGCGCCAATGCCTCCTCCATCTTTCACTTCTCGTCAAGTTGATTAAATAGTAAAAATATATTTTTTTCGAAAGCTTTAAAATAAACGTATATCGTTATTATTATTACCAATACTTAGAACCAGACTTATTGATAAATCTCCTGTCACTCAGAAGGTATCCCATCCAAGTCGTTGATTATTAAATTCAGTCATATTAATTCCGTTCGTCAAAAGAACAAAACGTCGGTATTGACATTGAATTTGCATCTTATATATTTACGAACTTTAAAAGTAAATATAATAATTTATAGTGAGTCTTGTTGAATGGCCCTGAAATCCAGTATCATAAAAAGTAGTGTGCGATAATGTGGAAAAAATTATTAAAAATTAAGTAAAGGCCAGGAAAAATAAGAAAAATAAAATATACGAAATATTCCTCTTTGTCTTATAAACTTTTCTTGAATGATAGAAATGAGCCTAATACATATATAAGGTAAATGGGTATAAATATAAGAGTGAATAACACAAACGCAGGCAAAAGTTAAATCCGAAAATGTCTTGAGGATATAAAGAAAATATGTAATATAATGGAGTTTTCTTTATTTCGTTTGAGTGGAAAAACTTGGGAATTGACTAAATTACCTAATTAAGGGATTGAAATATTTGTTTAACACACTTTTATCAGCTTCACTTGTAAATATATACATATATATGTATATATTTATATACATACATATATATATATATATATATATATATATATATATATATATATATATATATATATATATATATGGGAAAAACTGTATCTTTAGTAATGATATTTTCAGAGCGATTTCATTGTGTTTTCCACATCGTCATCTATCTAGATTTCGATCTATCTAGAGATATCTTTGAAAAAAAAACTGATACTAAATTTCAAATTTCAAGGTCTAACATTACTAAATCACAATTTTTGCAAATAAAATATGTATTTGAAAGTTCCAATTCAATCGAATATTTTATCTAATATTTCATACAATGCAAAGTATCAGAAGTCACTTTCCTACCTTAAATATATTTCTAAACGTTTCAACAAATAGATTTGAGAAGTAAATAGTCTTTCAACAATTTTTTATATTCAATTAGTTTTCCAAAACATTTAGAAAAATCAACGATTTTACTATTGGAAAAAAAGAAATGATATGATTATATAAATAGCTATGGGATAAGTACCAATTAGATAAGTAGCTAAACTTGTGTGAAACATACGAAAGTTATTTTAAAAGTCGATGCCCAATCTAAAATTAAAATAAACCTCTGTGCACGTCGTTTTGATAACCTGTCAAATTTGTATCTACTGAGTATATAAAGCTTTATTTCCATACATTTACGTAGAAAAAACTCCAAAATATTTATACACAAATTTTGCAAGGGGCCAATAATGAAATCGAGTTTCTTTTAATCGGGCATTTTTAAATATAATTACAAATATATTCGTTTTTAATTGAAGCTCAATGTAACATTAAACTGCTGATATTTGTGATTGGCAGAATTACGAAGGATTAAATTTAGGATTTAATATAAAACATTACATGAAAATAACTTTTTTAACGATGGCGGTTATTTTATTCCCTGTATATAGTTAAAATTCAAAAATATTCGTTTTGGTATTAAGGTGTGGCAAATTAAATACTTGAATTTTTCTTAAATTCCATATAGTGTCGTATAAAAAAATATTATATCTTCAGAGATATAGCCCCCCCCTCATTTCCGAAACTACTTACAATAAAACTATGAAGAAAATATGGACTTTAAGAAACCTACACAAAATTTAGGAAAACTGTAGCGATGTTACGAATCTTTAATAAAATTCTAACAAATAAAACTTATATCATAATTTTTGAAACATTTCCCATGTATTTATGCCTACAAAAAAAAAAAAAATATATATATTAGGCAATACAATTATTTTTTTGTAATTCTTTTCTCCTTTTGTAAATCATATGAATTTTCATTTGAAAATGTTTATTATAAGGAATAAAAAATACTTTTCTCATACTTTCCAATTGCTTATATAAAAAGATGAGCAATATGCAAGAATAAAGCATATTATCCTCTTATTTTTAAACTATTGATCCAAAAATATTCCAAAAAAAACAGGTTTTGTAAATCTGACTACACGATGACAAGAAAACAGTAAACCTAAATCTTTTAATTTTTAAATTAGGCTCTATCTTCTTTAACTTGTGAAAGGAATAGTACATAAAACGTTGCAAAAAAATTATATTTGCAAATGCTTTCAGAAAAGTAACTATATACTCTTAAATGTTTAGAAGTACCGAATTGTGTACGAAGCCATTGTTTTGTGAGTTCTATTCATATTAACATAATTTTCATATATTTGCCTCATGAAATATAAATATTGATGATTTGAAATATAACTAATTTTCAGTAAATGAGTTAATTACACCGCTCAATATATTTTAACAAAAATAATTGCAATGCGGTTTTGCCTGGTCAAAAAATGGATAATAATTGCATTTCGTTTTATTCACTTTTTCATAAATCAATTATTTTGGATGAACATTTTTCCAAAAATGCTCAAGCACATACTAATTTATATATTTCTATCTGAGAATACACACACAAACTTTATGTCGATTCATGTAATTTTCTCATCTTTGGGATTGAATATTAAAAAAAGTTTTCTTAATAAGAACCTTGAGGCCGAGTAAAATACAATAGTTCTAAAGGTTTTATATTTCTGTAGATTTTGTGATAAAATAGTCAGCATGTATTTATATTTTAGATCAAAGGAGGTAGTTAAGGTTCACTTAATGTATTGGGTAATCATTTTACTAAGAGTAGGAATTCTTTTAAGCAACAAAAGAAGGTACATACGTTTGAAACGTATTCTCCTCGTAATTAATTTATATTGATATATATATATATATATATATATATATATATATATATATATATGTATATATATATATATATGTATATATTTATATATATATATTTATATATATATATATAAAAGGCTACATTTCGGACAGTAACAAAATGACGTTCGGTGTTTACTGGTCGGTAGCGTCCATAACTGGATCACGTATGCACGAGTCGCTTTGCATACGCGACCTATAGGTTTCGGTTCGACAATGGCTAATGAAAATCATCAAACCTATAGTAATTGCGATTATTACGAGACTGTGTGATGTCATATCTTGAGCAGAGAAAGCTTATATGGACCTCGAAGGTTTTACGAAAATAAAAGTGTACCGCGTTTAGACAATTACATCTAAGCAAACATTCTACAATTTTATTAGCTAATAAAAATTATTAAATTATGGGCAATTTACCGTTCTGTTACACGCTATTGGTCGAGGAGAATAAAATATGTTACACTCATAGTAATTATATTGTGTACTATATGAATCCTGGTGAACTGCAATAAGCTTCATAAACCATATTTTATTTATCGATATAACTATTCCTGAAAGATTACGTTATATTACGTGAAAAGGTCAAGGTTGTTCAGAATCTTCAAATCTATCAAATCCGTTTATAACAGCAGATCCAGCACCAATTCACAAAAAAAATATAAAGGCTGTGAATATTTTTAAACTTACTGTCTACAGTCTAAATAATTACAAAAAAATTATTGAATTTTGGTATGTCAAATGTTTAAATTTAAAATTAAAACCTTGGTAAATGTAAAGTTTTTAGTAGTTTATATTCTGTAATGATTTCTTTCCATCATTCTCATCAATGATCTCTCTGACGATTGACGAAAAGTCACAAAACTTGCGCATGAAATAAAGAATTGCGAAAAGATTATAGAGCTGAAAACGAACATAGTATACGGAATCGTGAAAATATACAAGTAGTTATATAATTTACTTAAAAATAGTTGAATTTGAAATAACCATAGAAAATTTAAAAAAAAAACCTTATTTTTTCATTTAAATTTTCTCACCGCTTTTTATATTTTAACCGTTTGTAGCAATATTTATTTCATACATAGATTTATTTTCCTTACTATTTAACATTTATTAAAAAAGTTTAACATTCATTAAGGCTTGCAGTCTCATCTTTTATTTAAATAAGCATTTAAAACAAAGAATACACCTCTCAGAAATCAAAATGCAAATAGACAGATTCTTCCTCACTCAAAAATTTAACGTTCTGTTATAAACAAACAAAATTTAAACAATTTAATATTTGATGCACATAACTAGACTTACAATATTAACAAATTTACTAGCTACATAAACTCGTAACTTCAAATATTTATTTTGTCAGTACACTTATCCAACATTCATGACAGAAAGAGGAAAGGTTTTAAAAATTTCAAATGAAAAATGTGTTTAGATATCATAACGGACATAATAAACATTTCGATTTACCTATTTATAAATATATTTAAAATATAAAATCTACCACTAAAACGTCAAATGTGAAACTCAACGTTTTTATATAATATATCTAATAAAATTATAATCTAATCTTCCCTAACAACAAATATTATTATATTCTCAACTAGCTACCGTTAATTTAAGACACATGAATTTTCATTAAATACGGGCTTGTCCTGTTTCACATTGGCGTTTTTCTAATACACGAAACAATCCCATAAATACATAAGAAGAAAAATGCGTGCGCATTTCCACATGTACATTTACATATACTTACTTCTTACACCAATTCTCATATTTGTCGTTAATCAAAACGGAGTCTGGGGTTTTGTATATATGTATGTACGTATGCACAGGCGTACAATTAAGAAGTGACTGGTAGACTGGGCGCGTGCAGTAGAGAAAGATAACTGCCGCGTTAAGGTTGTTGCTCTAATTACATTGTTTGATAGCCCAGATTTTAGAGGGTATTATTTTCTTTTATAACTCGGATAAGTTGGTTACTCTGATATGACATTGTTCAACCATGCTTGTGATATAATGATAATAAGATTGATTATAATCAAATTGATAATAATAAAATAACTATTTTAATATTAATTTGCGACTGTGTCCCAATTTATATGGTTTTCTCTTTATATGGCTTATCAGAATATCTTTTACGTTACTTAATATAATGTACTGATATTTTTCTGTATTAGCTATTGTATTTTGCATACCATTTTGTTTCCTGATCCCTCCATATTTTGACCAAAATTATGATAATATTGCTTTCGTATCTATGTAGGAGTTAATTAAAGTAAGGAAAAAGGATTTCTTCAAAGGAAATGTTAAAATGCTAATGGAAAAGCAAGAATCAAGTCGAAACCTGTGTATATGTATTATTTAGGTGTATATACGTACGTATGTGTACTTTCAAATGCTTATTCAATTTGTAGAGAGCATCTTGGTCTCTACGGATATATTTATATGAAAATATTTAACAGAACTGAAAAAAAAACAAAAATTTTCAAGCCTTCATATCCATGCCATTCTTAAGCTTGGCCATCAAATGGTTAGACCTGGACAAAATGCAAACTGATCTGATGGCGTACGCATTTCAGTTATGTAGACAACTTGTTTTAGAAACTTGAATAATATGCACCATCAGTGAAGACGAAATTTGGCTTTTTATGGTACAGAACACTCACTGTGCGAGAAATGATACTCTCTGGATCAATGTTATTATATGAAGTAGTAACTGCATTAAATTGATTTAAGCAAATGACCAGTATTACGTAGACATAATTAGAAAACACCATTAGTGAATAAAGCATATATTATTAATAGCTATCAATATGGCCTGGCATGTACATGGATTGGCATGTTTCGTCTTGTAAAATATTGAAATGTATGCCCAAATAAATTAAATCTGATATAACTGAACGCAAAAGATTCTTTAGGAGGAATCTCGTAGGAGGTCGGACGTAAAGAGGGCTTGTTAGGTAATTTATCCCTTTTCATATGAATACGGGTGAAAAAAGCTAGTACATTAACATATTTATGCGCCTGCCTCAATGTCACTCTAAACTTCTCGAGTATACTTATTCGGCTCTCTGTCGCAATTTTACAATATGGAATTTAGCTTAAACCACCGGCCGTCTGCCAACTATACTATCTCATAGTTGTTCAATACTCCTGAGCAGTGTGCACAATGTATACTTTGTGAAACTGTACTTATTTATGACGGAGTAGAATGCTTATATGCTAAATTACGCGAAAGTTTAAAGTGGCTCTCTAAATTAATTAATTTTACTACGAAAATTAAGACGTAAGTACACATTCATTTAAACGACCCCGACAAAATTTAATGCTAAATCAACTAACCTCATATCATGTCACCAAATAAGATTGAACGATTTCGCATCAAGGGTAGCAGACTTGTACGAGTTCTAATAGGAAAAGAATAGCGTTTAGAATCTGAGCTTTCAAATGATGTAATCATAGCAATTGCTTCAAACGACAATCTTGTCTATTGTTTTGAAGCAGTCCATCAGTAATTTTCTACTATAGGGAAAAAGGATTTTCTAAAAGATCATCAGAATTGTTCAGCCGTTTTTAATTAAGAATAATAGGTACCATCCATGGATAGTACCTATATTTCTTAGTTAAAATCGGTAGAGCGTTTTTGTAAACCTGTTAATGTATAATAGTTCGTCTAGTTCCAATTCAATAATTTATTTTTCTTAACTTTATCACACAGAGATTTAAATTTTTGGGGGCCTAACTTAAGGGCTCTCGAACTCGGAGATATTCGTTCTATTTTGAACTATCTATAAAAAGGTTGTTAGAAATAACGAAACAATTGTAATATTGAATATATTTGGCGTTAATTTTGTAGAAATTCATTATTCACAATTAAATGAAACTACGTGATGTAGTATTATTTCTACTTTCTTTAATTTCTTTAACCTCGAACTAGGTTTCGTTGTATTACAACATCTTCAGGTGGGATATTGGCAAAGATTCAAAGATTCTTGTCAAAGATGTCAAAGATTATTTGCCAATATCCCACCTGAAGATGTTGTAATACAACGAAACCTAGGTCGTGGTTAAAGAAATTAAAGAAAGTAGAAATAATACTACATCACATAGTTTCATTTAATTGTGAAAACAATTCTAAATAATATCCGTATATTTATTTAGAACTAACAATTTCGCCTGGTTTTTCTAAAGGAAAAACCTGTATATTTTATATTTTTCTCTCCCCAATATACCTAGAAGCGTAACCTAGATGCTGATATAAAGTAATGATACTGTAGTCAATATTTATGGCAAGCTTTTATTAAAAATATAAAAATAAAGTTTAAAACTATGTGGTGATATTTATAAATGTAAGAGAAGTGACTTTAAAATATTTAATACACTATTAATTGATTATATATAAATTAATTAAGTAATAATTTTGACAGTTGCTCTCACAGATATTGACCAAGCCTCCAAGTTGAAAAACTGAAAATTTTCTTTAAAATCCGTTTAGTTGTTTTATGTTTCAAATGATTATAGCTGGGCATATTATTAGTACTTGGTATTGAATGCAGCATTTTTTGTAATATTTAGAATAGATCCCACATATCTAGATTCAAAAGTTATTGACTTAGACTTGGCGACAAAACAATTATTGACAATTTTTTATATAATAGTAAATAAAAATTATACCAAAAACTGAACAATAAATGGGTTGACCAAATACGTTCGGTGTTGGGCACAAAATTTCATGAAACATTCCACGCCGCTAAGAACTGAAAGAAATGGAAAAATATCGTGCGTGCAAAATTGACTTTGGGTCGACCCTCAGAAATGAGGAATAGAACGTGAGGATAGGTCATCAACAAAATTTAAAATGTTGAAAATGCATATAAATTCTTCCCAAATAACCGTTAATGGTCTTCTTAATGAATTATCCTTTAGACAGCGTGTCCTCATGATATATTTTCACATAATTTTAATACGATTTTTGATTTTGGTTCAAAGCATTCTATAAAATTTAAGTCTGAAAATTATTTCATTTAAAATGTATAGAGACAGGAGCGTCACATCGAATCCTTTGACTATGAAAAATTAATGACGGCACGAGTTTGTGATTATATAAAAATATGTAATATTTATTTGTTTTAGCGTAAGAAAATAACAAATTGTATAATTAACTATAAAAACAGATTAATTTAAATTTTGTTAGGTTGGAATTTTTTTTTCGTTTTTGCTTTATGTTTTTTTTTCATATATAGCATTTTGATCGACGCGTCTTATTGATAATATCTACCTGGAGATTTTGACAGTGACTGAAATCGCACTTCATTATGAAGGGTCAGCAATAAGGTCTCTAGAAAAATGTTATCTATGAGACACTTCAAAGTATGTTATGTAAGGCACGGTACAAGTTGTTACATTGTGTCCTCAAATATACATATATAATATTTTCCTAAAGATCTGTATATAATATTTTCCTAGAGATACTGATCGGTTAGACCTTTTTATATAAGATCAGCAACAAGTTCTCTATAAGAACCTTATATATAAGGCAAGTTGTTATACAATTATATCTACGACAAGTGCTTTTACAGTGTTGTAATTGAAT
The DNA here is from genome assembly GCA_039881145.1 of Druceiella hillmani. Taxonomy (NCBI): domain Eukaryota; kingdom Metazoa; phylum Arthropoda; class Insecta; order Lepidoptera; family Hepialidae; genus Druceiella; species Druceiella hillmani. The sequence goes on along the minus strand of JAYKKI010000098.1, from coordinate 6,174,619 downwards.
ACTTTTATGTTCATAAATAAGTTATATTTGTCGCATGATTTATCACGAGAAAATGTAACTAGGGATTATAATCATATATTTTTATATGTCTATGATCTTAATTTACTATTAAATTTGAAGTTCAAAACAATGATATAGTAACCGAGATATGCTTTCAAAAGTGATGGTAAATTTATGTAATTTCTCGTGTATTTAGCATCAACTAAAAAGCTAGCTTAAAAGCTAGAATTTACACTTCTTCTTACGTATGTATTCTTTTATTTATTGCATTTTTTAAAGGTGTTGTTGAAATGGCAAAAATTATATTTTCTTTGTTAAAGAATATGTTATTAAATATATTGTGTTTCTAACCGACTTCAATACAAGAGGAGGTTCTCATTTCAGAATATTTTCAGATTCTCCATTTTCAGAATATTTTTTTTATATATGTTCAGTGATAATTATTTAGCGAGTGGACCGATGTGGATGATTCTTCTTTTGTTTGAGCGTGTTTTAGGAGTGGTCCCTTATAAATATGACGATGTTCTAATAATGAAGTCCGGAAATGAACCATTAATGAATGGCAGTAAATCATTGTTACTATGCAAGATAAGTACACCACTTACCAGGTTAAGGTCTGATAATAAGTTTTGGAAATGAAACATGTAACTCTTTAACGGATGTTAGTAAATCAATTCTACGGTTGAAATTTTAACAGATAAAAACGGTGCGATGTGTGAAATTTCAATATAACATCGAGCGTGGGGTTTACGCTACCACGGGCAGGGATATTTTAAGACCACCAATGTCATTAATCCTTCGCGAAATGACAATTGTAAGTCCAATAATCCTTTTGCTGAGTTATTAACCCCATGGATAGGTTGCGAAAGTAATAAGCTTTATACATTCCCAAAAAAGATTAGCTCTACACGCGCATACAGCTGCCGGAATAAAGGCAATGTGTTAATGGATTTACGGGCACGCACGATACGTATTAATATTTTCATGATAATTATTGTCTAGACGGTTTAACAGTTGATAAAGTTTATTAACATATTAAACATAGAGTACAAGTGAATTAATTGATGTTCTAAAATTGGATCTCTAAAAGTATCTTCTACAAACCTGTCTTAAATCCAACCAAATAATTGTTTAGAGGATCGACTTTAAATTTAGCAGACCGTAACTTTAACAGTTCTCAACTTTTCTTCAAGATCACGATAGCGACAGAAAAAAACATTGTATGAAGTATTTCCTTGTCGTCGATATCTTGTGAAATAATAATATAATATTTTTTTCTCAAATAAAGTTTTTGCCCATGAATATGTGACGATATGCCCCAGATTCACACGGGGTGGAAAAGGCACAAAACGCATCAATGCGTGCAATCCTGCGTATATAAATTTACTTACTTAAAAGCAAGGCAATAATGTTTAAACTATTCGTTTAAAAATGACGGTTCGAAATTTTTTTCTATTTGCCTTGAGGAAAATCACTTTGAGTTAATTAAATAAAATGTTTATGAATAGAAGAATTTGATAATAAATAATAAATAAAAAAATTTCATAAGTATTAAGACAGCTTTGTATATACAATTGAGTCTCTTCTAAGAAACGAATTCTATATTTAAGGGGCATTTTATCTAATATATGTAGATATGATGTGAATCAGTGTGAATTTTTTTAGGAAGCAAAATACTGCTGGAATTTTTTCCAGGTTTAACGATTTAAAAAGCCCCTGCTCAAGAATCTTCCTACGATTGCTCTTTTGCTCCTTCATTGACATTCGTCGTAAAAGTCGGGAAATTGCCCTAGAATATTTGTATAATATATAATTTTGCCTTTTTTGTTCGAATAAATCTATAAAGTATCGAAGACAAGAACAAAAATTGGTTTAGTAGCAACTGCTACAATACCGACACACAAATACGGAGAGAGGCCTTGTTTTTCAAAGGGTTATGATTATCATATAAATATTTTCTATCCAAGGAAAAATCATAGATTGTTTTTACATTTTCCTTGCATTAATTTCTCAACTCGACCAACTATGGTCATTATTGATTTTACTGTAATCAAATTTCATAACTTGCCAGTAACTGGATACGTTTAGCTCTATAATCCCTCAGGTCTACGCATTAACTGCATAAAGTGACTAATCACATCTCTTAGTCTATTAATATAGATTTTAGAAACTCGAAATATCAAGTATACATCAAGAATATACAAAATGGGACTTGAGTTGATCTTTGTCATGGAATTTGAAATCATGTTAATATAAACCTCTCCATCACTATTGGAAGGTCTATCTGATTAGAATATGGAAGTTACGACTCATATGCGATTAATGTAATTATTCTTTTAGCGGTGCTAAATTAAATAATAATTTTTTTTACAGATGTATAAAAAAATACTTTTAAAATTCAGGTCTGGGAATCAATGTGTTTAAAATGTAACCACAATATTGTTTTTACGCTTGCGTATATTTTGCAACTTAATGTAAAGCACTAATTTGAAGAATATTATAAAATGTCATAATAAATATGCAAAAGTTGTTTTAATATATTTGTTATCATTTAGTTGAAAATGCGATGTATCTATGTTATGGAGAAAAATTGCCACGCGTTTTCCACTATGCCAATTTCAACGAAATTTTTAATATGTATCACTGATATCGTGTAACTAACTGAGAGAGTTAAAGTAGAAATGCTGCAACGCGGTCAGTTTCAAAATTTTCGCGCTAGAAAAAACAACTTTGTACCCTACGGATGGACGTGCAACTTGACAAACTTACTTGTACCTAGAAACAGTACAGTCATGGAAACATGGATGTAATATGTATTTAATTTTTTCTCATAATGTTTTGAATGTTCCATTAAATTTGAAATAAATGAAGAAGAATAATTGGTATTTTAACCCGATAGTTTTGGATAATATATTGACATTATTTTTGCCATTAAACAATAAATTCTGGAGGTTTTCGGTTACAATATAATATAAGTATTTTTAAGTAACATACAGCTAACGATATTAAAATATAACCGTGCTTTTTTGCATCTTTACGTTATGTAACTATATTATAAGCGTAGTTCTAATAAGGCAAAACATTCAATTACAAATAATTAAAAAAATCACGTAGTTCACTTTAAATTAAGAAGAAACAAAACTTCTCTCATTTAATAATATATTGGTATAATGAAGAAAGTACACAGCCAATAACTGAGTAGAACTTTAATATATATCGACGGTAAAATATTACATCTTAAGAAATATTGCACAGTCGACAAAGAAAATTCTAATTATTCGTGGATGAAGACGGTAAAAAGTGATTCGGAAAATTTGGAATAAATGAAATTAATAAGGCGCATTATTAATTGTATGCACTTTGCTTATCTAAATAAATTGCGTAGTTTTATTTATTTGTTACAAATAATTTGTCCTTATACAAGTTTATAAATAATTTATAAGCTTATTTGTGAAACCAAATACAATTATACGCGAATATTTTTATTACAGCAAGATTACAAACTTTTTTTGGAAAATATACATATTAAATAGTTTTGAAATTTCTTATACCTTTCCTTTTTAGAACCTAAACCTTTTTTCCCCATTGAAACCACAAACCTTTTTAATTTCATTATGTTCAATCGAAAGTGCAATAATACATCATAGTCACAAAGTGTCTGTTGCTTTTGCGTACATGTGCATGAAATTTTGCACAGAAGTAAGTAAATTTCAATTAATTTAAAGAAAAACATAAAAAACTCTACGGTATGACACCGACGTAAAAATTAGGACCAATTTTTTCACGCCTCCGATGTAATGGATTCTCGTTTTATAGGTCTGTTATACTGTATATCCTCATATTTTATGCATCTTCAAAATAGCTACTTGTCTGTTTCTTTCTATATCGATAACTATTTCCGTCTCACTCTCTCTTTCATGAGATGGAGAGCATACCCGCACACATACATGCCCTTCCACAAACACATACAGAAGTGCTACATTCGTCTGGGAACCGATTACAAAAATTGTAGCAGTATTTTCTAAATTTATTAATTTTCGAAAACGATACTCTTCGGAAAGAATCCCAAATAAATATTTTATTATTACTTTATATTTGCAATACCTTTCTTATCCAGTAGTTATTTGAAATTGGTTGATTTGTTATAATTAAAAGTTTTCTTTGTAAATTTTTACTACTTTTTTTATTATATATCAATCAAAATCCATATTTCATTGAAATAGAAAAAAGAAATTGGGCATCAAATGAACATAAATGCATTCATAAATAGTAATATACATACATTCGTGTTATACTAGATGGATACATTAAAAAAAAAAAAAAAAATATCTATATATATATATATAAATATATATGTGTATATATATATATATATATATATATATATATATATAATTACATATTTACCTACCTACCTATTAACATCCTCTTAGTTGTTAAGTGCTTTTTATGCATCTCTATATAATTACTCACCAAACTAATAATAAAGTGATCGTTTCCTGTTTTTGAATATAATTGTATATTCTTACTACGTAGTAGGTACTACTGCCTACTTGTCTACTGATATCTTAATTGTTTCGTGCCTTTGTACATGGTTTACATATACTTACTTATGTACTATTACTTAGTTTTTCATGCCTTTGTGTACACTTCCACATATATAATTACCTATCTATCTATTCATATTTTAGTTGTTTCATGCCTTCTTACATACCTGTATGTACTTTTCTTGTTTATGTCAATACATGTTAAATGAACAAACTCCATACCTTGAATATTTTTAGTTTATAAATAATTGCTTTCAGTGTAATAATTTTGCGGAATATTTCCGAAGGTGAATTAGGAAACTACATGACATCCTACATAAGAGCAGGATAGAAATGGCAAAGAATGAGGAAGGTTCAATAAATAAGTTTTATTTTTCTTCAATTCCATATCTGTGCTTAGTTTAACTTTAATGGCTTATTTTTTTTTTTACAAAAAACAAACAAAAATTTATACTATTCGTGCTAGAAATGGACTACCGTTCAAAAATTCGTCCCAGAGAGAAAAAAACTGAAAAATATTTTAACGATAATAATGATTTCTAAAACCTGTTTAAAGTGTACGTATTTCTATTCCGTTATACTTTCCCCTTATATAGACAGAATGACTGAATATAATTTCATTCGTCTTCATGAATAAAATTAGTCATAAAGTCTCTAAATTTCAACTGTTGTGTTTAAATATATTTAAAAGTGTTTGATAGTGTGACAGGAATTCATTAAATTAATTAAACACTTGACGTTGTAGCAGACTTCACTTTATTTTCTATAATGCTTCTGTGAAATGTAAATTTTGGTATTTTATGTAATTAATGTATTATGTCTTTCATTGAATCTTTATTTTATCCCATAAAACATAGTTTTTTGTTGGAACACTTGTTCTTAATAAATATCAAATAAATTGCATATATGATGCGAAGATTAAATAAGCATAAAAATATAAGAATAAAATAATGTTTTTACATTTGCACCTAAATCACTCAATTTAATTGCAAAATTAAAAAAACTCATTTAATGTTTTTTTGGTATTTTAATGTGCACTCTTCAAAGCATTTTGTTCATGAAAGTAAACAATTTGTCTATTATATATATATATATATATATATATATATATATATATATATATATATATATCATCTGACAGTAACAACTTTCGAATTTCATCCTATATTTTCTTGAGTATGGCAAGTAAAATCATAAGCAAATCTAGTTGATCATAAATACGAACATAAATGCTGCATACTGCATACCGTAAATGTTCTTGCCTACGACGTGGGCTCTCTCTATATGAAGATAATAATAAGTATAAATTTCCTATCTCTTTCATAATGGCATTTTCATTAGTGTTATTATTTATTCGCTCTGTAATTTTGCTTCTTTATCCACAATGTATTGTTAAAATAATTGGCAAAATTTAAAGATGTGGCTTTCTGCATTATCTCTTATCATAAATAGATGCGAATAATAGTTCAGCTGACTCTTTCAGTAGTTTCTGTACCTGAAAATGATCCAAAATTTTATTTATATTTACTTTTGGGGTTTATGAATGAACCTGCTGAACAATTTCATTGTTTGATATTGAAGTGATATTCATCCACTCCTTTCCAGAATATAGATGAATATTTCAAAACATCACGTGGGCGATAAACATCTGCTATGTTTTGTATGATATTATTTCTATGTACTATTTTGTTATATCTCATTAGTCAAGCTGATCCCCAAGCATAACAGTGACCACTTCAATATTAGTTGCATTAAAACACCGAGCATGTTCGCATCCTGTTAGAAAATCGTTTAAATTATTGAATCAAAAGCATTTTTTTGTAAAAATTTGTGATGAAGCCACAAGAGCTCTTTTTTAACTGCTTCTATTTGAGTATAATATCGCTGTACGTTAGTTTGTTCTTTTTAATCTCCCATGAAATAAATTTATAAGAATTTTATTTTGTACTCAGCATTGGGAGTAAAAGGCCGATTTAATGATACACAGGCCATTGGAGTTTACTTATTGTCTCAGAATTGTGGGCATCATTACTTCGTGCTATTGAATAGCACCAAATAAATCATTTGAAAACATGCATTTGTATACCTCACACTAATGTATAGATTGGTTGGGATGGTGTATTTATTTTAGGTAAAACTACTTTTTCAGGAGTGCAACATTTCAGTATTGACATACTCTATATCACCAATAATTATTTTTGAATATAAATGATGCTCAATTTCTGGATCGTATTCACATAAAATACGAATAAATGCTGACGATTCTAATGCCCGTTGAGCTTGCACACGTTGTAGATTTATCAATCGATTAAGTTGTATGTTTGCGTCAATTATATGATAACTCCGCGGTATCTGGCCAATTCTCTTTGATTCTAAACGTCGAATGCGTTGCTCTTCAATTCCTTTCTGCGTGTGACGATCCCTTCATATTTCTAGTAATGTCGTTTTCTCGCAAGCGTCGTTCTTACATTCTCCTTTCTCATCTCAACCTTTCATTTCGTTTGTATTATGATCACTGCCCCAAATTTAGTGGTGCCTTTCTTGGCATTTTTCTATCAGATAAATAAAATAAGATAATTTTATTTTTCTTGATATATTTCCTATAATTTTGAATGTCATATATACATACATTCAGGCACATAGTTCAATATTCACCAAAACATGTAAATATCAAAAATTAGAATAGAGTGGATGAATGTCTAACATATTTATTACTCTACGAGAATATAACTAAAACTTTAGAACTGGCAGTAATAAAAAGTATATTAAAATTTTTACAATCGAAATCTTTGTAATCCATTGACGCGTATTGTTTGAATTAGTCACTTATTCTTAAGGCGAGAAAATTTTTTGAAAAGCGATGATTTATTATGACATTTTTTGTGGTCTCAAATAATGAACTTCAGTTACAGTAATATAAAAATAATCTCTCAAGTAATGAACTTCAATTACAGTAATATAACAATAATTACAATTAAATTCCAATTTTTATACGTGCGATGCAACTCTCGCATACTATGTAACCCGACCGATCTGGACAATCTCTTGAGGTTACTGTTATTTATACAGTTTTCTACCGCATTTAATGTCACCCTATCTAACAATAATTATTTCAATTTAACTTTGTTCTACTGAAAGGAACGTCCTAAAGCGACGTCAGATCATTTATCTCAATTTACATTAACACTTTCTGTTCTTTGATGCAATTTACTCGAATGGTATTTCATTGTCAAATTTAACGCGCAAACTTAATATGAGAAAACAAATATTAAGGCGCTGAGAACACCAAATTGAGTTTATTTAAAAATATTTAGCCAAACCTATAAAATGGCCACAAAAAATCATGTCCAATGGCCTCATGGGCACAAAAAATATAAGTTATTCTTGACAATATTTCTAAAGTCTTGATAATATTTCTGATTGTTTCCAAAACAAAACTAAAGTGTCTCTTAAATCTGAAAAGTATCCGAAATATCTCGTAATATAAATTTTAATGCAAATTTAACCTGTTATTTCTAACACTTTATTAATAAAATAAAAAAGTTTAACTATCCATGTCTTGGTTGATTTTTATTTTAAATAAAATAAATGGAATTCCAATAAAAAAAAATAACACACTTTATTTCTCTCTAACATGCGTGTTGGCGATGTCCATTGCTTCTCTTTACTCGTATAGAAACCGACAGTGTGCTTTGAAGCGCGCTGCTATTTAAACCTATGTCATTAATTTAATCTTAAGTTTAGATCTGTGTTTAGGGTATTGTAGGTGTAGTTTAGCCACAATGATATTTTGCTATTTTGTTAATAGGACATGGCAAAATATGCATTATATACTGAGTGCAATATATATTTTAAAATACGTCGTACATTTCAGAATATAATTTGTAACTCGCGATTATATATTATAAAAAAACGCTTTTAAAATTTTCATACATTTCTTTGCCCGGGAATATCTTTTAACCTTTTTCCTTTGACGTAATTCGCTTTTTTCTGTCCTTCTTGCTTACTCACTTGTGGAAATTTTGGGTTCGTCTTGTTTTATATTAATTCGTGTATATATTTATAAACTAATTCATGTACTTTTTGTTTTTCAAATTTTTGGACGTTTTTACTTTGTTTTTTTTTTATATCAATTCAAATTACATTTATAATTTTCTTTTATAGTCACTTTTACTTGCTCAATTTTGGATGTTCGGGTACATTTTTTTATTAACCATTTGTGTTTTCATTTATATCTTTTTCAAGGGATACTTTGGCTATTTTTTTTATATCAATTCGTGTTTCTATTTAAATTTTTTTTAATTATCCTTCCCGCCAACAAAATTTTTGATGTTGTAGATTTTTTTTAATGAGTAATTCATGTTTGTTTTTATAAATTTACTTTACGCTTCTTGCTTACTAAATTTTTAATATTTTTGGTTTGTTTTTCTTTAATTATCAATTCGTGTATATTTTTATATTTCTTTACGTAATATAAATAAAATATATTTGTTTATCCTTATTTCACATCACAATGGAGCAAAATATCGACATGACTTTCCGCAATGAGATAATCGTTGGGTCAGGAAGTTATATAGCCTACTGTCCAATTACTATCCAATGACATTTTATTTCTACTAAAACAAAAATAATAACTAATATTAAAAATTCGAAAATCGGTTTGTTTATCTTTCCTTCACCTTGCAATGGAGCAATAAATCAACGTAATTTTTTGCAGAGAGATATTTGCCAGTATAGAAAATAACATAGACTATTTTCCAATCTAGGAAATCTACTCCTAACTAAAACAAAACTCCCAATTAGTATTAAAATTCTAGAGGGTTTTTATCCTTCTTTCATATCGCAATGGAGCAACAGATCGACGTAACTTACTACACATAGCTAGTTGGGGAAACAGAAAATGACATAGGTAAAATACCAACCCGGAAAACGTTATCTTTACTAAAATGGTAACCTCAAACAATATTAAAAATTCAAAAGTTTGTTTATTTATTCTTCTTTCACGATGGAATGGAGCAACAGATCGACGTGGCTTTTGGTGTGACTTTCTGCACAGAGATAGTTAGCGAATAAATAATACAGTCTCTTTCCAACTTGAACAATATTATCTCAACTAATATAGCAATCTTAAAATTTACAAATTAGGAAGTATATCTATATGTCCTTCCTTCATGTCGCAACGGAACAACTGATCGACGTGGCTTTTTGCACAGAGATAGTTGGTGGGCCAGGAAATAATATAGACCACTTTCCAACGTGGACAATCTTACTTTAACTAATATAGTAATCCCAAAATTTACAAATCAGGAATATCATAGTGGAGTAACAAATCAATGTGATTTCCTGCAAAGAAATAGTTGACGAACCGGAAAGTGACATATTTTCCAACCCAGGAAAACTTATCCTAAATAACCTTATTTCATGTTGCGATAGAGTAACAGATCGACATGATTTTCTACACATAATTAGATGATGGATCAGAAAAATTAAATAAAGTAATTGGTAATCCGGGAAATCTCATTCTGCCTAATATGAAAATCCCAAGTAACATTAAAAATTTTAAAGTATTTTTGTTTGTTGTACTTTCACGTTACGACAGAGCAACATATCTACGTGACTTTCAGCATAAATATGGTTGGCGGACCGAGAAATAACATAGCTTACTTTCCAATCCGGAAAATCTCATGCTAATTGAAACAAAAATCCCAACGTACATTAAAAATTGAAAAGTTTCTTTGTTTTTTCTTCACATTTCAATGGAGCAACAAATTGACGTGATTTTCTATACACAGACAGTTGTTGGACCAGTTAATTCCTTAGATTACTTTTTAACTCAAAAATCTACCTGTAACTAACAACAATTTTAAATAATATTAAAATTTGTAAAATATGTTCCTTTGCCCTTGTTTCACACACCAACAAAAAACGGATCAACCTGTTTTTCTTCACAGAGATAGTTGATGAGCCATGCAAGATAGTTGACGAGCGATTTATAAAGATTACTTTCTGACCGGAGAAATTTCATCGTAACTAATAGAATAACCGCAACAAACATCAAAATTCCAAAACTTGCTGGTTCCTCCTCCTTTGACGTTGCAGTCGAACAACAGATTAACGTAATTTTAACTGCGCGTAGACAATTGATGGACCGGAAAATTATATAGACTACTTTTCAACTCGGAAAATCTCATCTATTTTATGTATCTGTATGAATACTTACAAACACACACACACATGTATATATATATATATATATATATATATATATATATATATATATATATATAAACAAACTTTTGAATTTTTAGCATATATTATATATGTATTTACCTTACCAATTTGTCTATCATATAAAAATATAAAAACAATAAAAAGCAATCTGCTTGAATTAGAAACGCAGGTTTCATATTTTTGTTCATATTATAGTAATTATACTAGATATACCCAGAGTTTATAATAAGCTTCGCAAAAATAAACGATTTTTCGTCAAATGTTCAATAAGCATAAGTCACAAATAATCATTTGTACGGCTAGCGAGCTATTAACGCCGTTAATTTAGATTGTTAATATACCGACCGCCTGACGCTGGCGCTAGTTTATCGGAAATGGAAGGGGCGGAAATTGAAAATTCAATCCTTCAAGGTCGCTGAGAATTATCCTCGCCTTAAAACTATTTTAAAAATCGAATAAATTCTTCGATGCCTAAATTATTTCCTTTGTTAATGTATGAAGTAGCGAATGCTAAACTATCGAATAGACATGAAGTTCTTTTTTGAGAATAAAAAATACTAGATTTTGAAACAAAGTTTATGTATGAATAAATTGTTAAGTCGTTTAGAAAAATAATTGATTAATGTTAAATAACAGGTCACTGAAGTTTTGGATGAAACGGTTGTGCTAATAATACCTTACGTAGAGACTTTATGATAAAAAAGAAATCAGATTTTATTTAGAAATAGAATTCGAAATATGACATTTGTCAAAAAACTAAGCAAAATATATGAATGGTTATCTTTAAAAATACTTGAAATTAAGTTAATTATGGTAACTAAAACTGGATCATGAAAAAACTATCAAATACATGAAAAATATTTGATTGAGAACTTGGGTAGCCATTTCAGTTCAAGTTTTTAAGAATAGTATAATTTATTCTAGATTTGTTTCGACGGATCATATTGTCGCAAAAACCTTTTCAATGCTCAAATTAAATGTGTTTCGGGATTAGTGTCCCATTGCACTTATTTAATTTTGGATTTACACCATCATTTAATTAAATATTAATGCAACACCAAACGAAACAAAGAGCCCCCTGTTTTCCTCCTTTACTACTTTTTACCACCATGACGAAACATTTTATGCCTATTTGAAAGTAGAAGTCTCCATTGATGAATGCTATTGTCTCCATTAATGAATGCTATCTTGTTATACTCTGGATTGTTGTACCACTTAATGCAGAACTTTCTAGTAACTATCATAGCTTAAAATATTTTATTAATTATCTTGCAATCACCTCTTATATAATTTTCAATTTTAACCAAACCTTTATTTCTTGGTTTAGATTCACTCCTTGTATACACAGCTATTTATATGTTATATGTGTGAAAAGCAATGAAATAGTTCATTATTTAATTACGTAAATGGTTTTGGGAAAAATGTCAAATAAATATATATTCTATCCATTTTTAAAGATTGGCGGCAGAAAGAGATCTTTATAATTACGTCACGCCCGTCCAACCGTATATACTCGGCTTATAACTTGGTCATTTTTATATCTTTTACGATATTATTTCGGTATGAAGCTTTAGTTAACATAAACATTTTCAAATTAAAAAAATTGTGTTCGAACATAAATGGAGGGAGTTTCCACATTCCAGAGCAGCAATAAGTTTTGAATTCGTACCTCTTGTAATTACAGGAGTATCATTATTGATATATATATATATATATATATATATATATATATATATAATGATATATATATATATATATATATATATAAATATATTATAAGATGTATCATTATTGTAGGTGTGTTTGGCATGATTTTCTTGTCATATTCCGGGACTGGTCTAACTACCACTTGACAAATAGTACGCAGCACACTTGTACGTTGTTCGGCTCCTCATATTGTTGCCGTGCGTCTTTAATATTCAGAATCATCGTCTACTCCTTGCATCTGCGGATACTTTCTGACGTTCTTATGCCATTTTTATGTCGAGGGAAGTGCCTAGGTAATTTGATTCAGATTGATTGTTCATGTAGTTCAGTCTACTTGGAACAATTCAAACTTTTGTTGTTTTCGAAATCATTTTATTTGCACTTGTCCAGTTGCCCAATTGTTCTAGGACAGAAAGAATGAAACCCTTAAGCCTTTTGATGAAATATTTTACTCTGATAAAATTCTTTCCAAAATTTTTAGTTTTAGAAATTGATTAATAATTTTCAAAGAAGTAAAGAGTTTTCCCTATTTGCATATGGTTTAGGTCATGATTATATAGGTAAATACCAAATAAAATTATGCGTGGTTACGTCATAAATTGTCAAATGAAATTATATGTTTTTAAAGTTCTGTATCTCAAGATCACACATGCGTCCATCTGTAGAAATTATTTCTCTCAAAAATTGTTCGACATAAAATTTGAAATTTGCTACTGGATTAAATCATTTTAATTTACATAAATCTCAAAAATTCCGAAATATACACACACACACGCTCATACACGCACACATACATACATACGCTCACGCATACACGCACACACACGCATAAAATCGCACATATGCACACACACACACACATATGCACACAGGTACGCACGCACTTTACACGCACGCAAGCACGTACGTCCGCACGCCCGCACGCACGCACGTACGCTCATGCGCGCACAGAAACACACAGGCATACACGCAAAATTATTAATCAATATTCAAAATTAAAATTTTTATTAAGAATTTTATCATTGTATAATATTTCATAAAAGGCTTAAAAGTTCCATTTTTTCTGTCCTAGACCTATTGGAAAACTGGACAAGGGCGAATAAAACGATTGCGAAAACAACAAAAGTGTTTACCAGGCAGTCATTTCGTTACCGAAAAAGTTGAGAAATGTCCCAAACAGATTGAAGTTAGGCACTTCCCTCGACATAAAAATGGCATAAGAACGTCAGAAGATATCCGCAGAGGCAAGGAGTAGATGATGATCCCGAATATTAAAGACTCACGGCAACAATATGGGGAGCGGAACAACGCACGAATGTGCTGCGTTCTATTTATCAAGTTTTAGGCTAGTCCCGGAATATGACAAAAAAATCATTGTAATAGTAAGCCAGACAGGGCTATAAAAACTTGATAAAGTGCAAAATGACATATATCATGTATTTACAAGAGGTACGAATTCTAAACTTATTACTACTCTGGAATGTGGAAACTCCCTCCATTTATGTTCGAACACAAACATTTTAATTTTAAAATTGTTTTGTTAACTAAAGCCTTATATCAAAATGATACCGTAAAAGATATAAAAATGATCGAGTAAATAAATCGAACATATATGGTTGGGCAGGCGTAACGAAATTATGACGATTCCTTTTTGCCGCTAACCTTTACAAATAGATTGAATATATATTTATTATTCATTTCCGAATACCATTTACCTAATTAAATACTAAAATAATTCACAATTAAATGAAACTACGTGATGTAGTATTATTTCTACCTTCTTTAATTTCTTTACCACGACCTAGGTTTCGTTGTATTACATCTTCAGGTGGGATATATCCCACCTGAAGATGTTGTAATACAATGAAACCTAGGCCGTCGTAAAGAAATTAAAGAAAGTAGAAATAATACTACATCACGTAGTTTCATTTAATTGTGAATAATGAATTTCTAGAAAATTAACGCCAAATATATTCAATACACGAAGTTAAGGTTTAGTTAAAAGTGAAATTTTTTTTACAGCCAAAAACAGCAATATAATAAATAAAATATTGTAAGCATTATAGTCACTGCATTAAGCGGTACATAAATTTAGAATGTAATAAGATTTCAATGAGAAATAATAACATTAGATGAAAGATAGCCTTCATTAATGGATACTTCTATATTTAAAGTAGGTATGAAAATGTTCGTCATAGTGTTATATGAAATAGTAAACAGGTATGGTGACCGATTAAGATACCATACCCTTTGGGGTATGGTATCTTAATCTTAACAGGAGGCTTTTTTCGTTTGGTGTTGCACTAATGCTTAATTAAATTATTGCATAAATTCAAAATAAAATAAGAATAATGGGAGATTAATCCCCAAACAGATTTAATTTGAGCATTGATAAAGTTTTTGCGATATGATCCGTCGAAACGAGTCTAGAATAATTTATATTATTTATGAAAATTTAAACTGGAAAAGGCTCCCCAAGTTTACAATCAAATATTTTTATGCATTTAATACTTTTTCATGATTCAGTTATAATTATCAAATAAATTCCAAGTATTTTTAAAAAAAACTGGTTATATATGAAATTTGGGTTTCTTATCATATGTTTAGAATTATATTTTTATACTAAAACTAGAAATTAGTTTCAGTTTTTATATCCTAAAGTCTCTAAAAAAGTTTTAATTAGCACAACCGTTCCATCCAATAATGCAATGATTTGATAATTAACACCAAACAATTGTTTTTCTAAACGAATGACAATTTATTCGAACATTACCTTTGATTCAAAATCTAGTATGTTTTATTCTCAAAAAAGCTCGATACAAAAAACAGCAGACATGCGCACACACACATGCACACACACGTGCGCGCGCACACATAGGCATACGCATGTGTGTGTGCGCGTACGTGTGTGTGTGTGTATGATATTGTCAAATATTCTTTAAAACATGCCTGATAATAAAACGTATTAACCTGCATATATTTCAATAGTCTGTGCTTAAAAATATTCGGAAAGAATCATTTTCCTATAAATTACTCGAAAAATTGTTGGTTACATATTTAAGCAAGTTACTGGTATACAAAAGCTATTTCTATTTTCATTTAACTACACCTACTTTCTTTCAGAATTTTATATCAGACAGTTGAAAAATACTGTTGGAAAGTCTATAAAAATACATTCCCCTCATGGTTGAATTTTAATTTATGGAACAAACAGCTTTAATATAAATTTCCTTCTACTTATATCAATAGTTTTGAACAATTTGCTAAGAATATTATATACCATTAAACATTTATGAATGGCTAGGTATGTACGAAATCCTCGTAGTATTTGAGATGTTTACTTGTACTTAATAGGTTTATTTATTTAGCATATGGCGAAAAAAATTATTTCACACCTTGCTCTTATTTCACTTTATTAAGTGTAGAATAGTTTAGATCACTAATTTTTTAAATAAATTAATTTTCTAAAGAATTTTCGATAAAATGGAAAGTCCTTTTGCTAGTTTGCAAAAGTTCTTGGCATATAGCTACATGCACGCAAAACACAACACAATCGTCGACAGGGTAGTAACCCTATCGACGTTTGTGTTTCAGTTAACTCTTAATTAATATACACATCACGTAGTTGCTACAAATTAAGCCAAGCGAGGTAGATATTGCTTACGGCCATTGTGGTGAGCCAATCACAAAGTATTGTAACCGTATACGATGTAATCGTACATAGTACAGATTACATTAATTTAACTTTATGCCCTACAGAGGAAACTATGCGCCGTTGGCTTGTTCATATCTATTTACTATTTTTGTTTTCATTTGATGAAATTGACCGTTAGAATGTTTTTTCTTATAATATGCGAAAGGATTACTAAGAGTCTTTGGAATATAATTTTTTTTTGTAATTACTAATTTTATTTGAAATGTTGCATTGTGCTTCGTTATGCAACAAACAAACCAATAAATAAAAATAATGTAAAATAATGTGGAATTTACCTGTATTTTTTTGCATGCACACATGTAATATAATATATCGACAACTGACATACATAAATAAAAACTTTTGTTAAACTCGTATAAAGATTAGTTCATTTAAAGCAATTACATTCAACGATAGTACATTTTTATATAATCTTATCTGTTCATAGGCCTTAAATCTACTTTTGAAAAAGTAAAATAAGGATATTTTCTACCTCATATTTCAAACAGCTGCTATATATATATATATATATTTATATATATATATATATATATATATATATATATATATATATATATATATATATATATATACATATATATATATATATATACACATACCATTTTCGGCTATAGTTTATCTCATATACTATAGTCTATCATTCTCTGCTATAGTTATAGTATATATGTTTTTTTATTGAAATCGCCTAATTTTTAAAATCATTAAAATTTTTTGAGAGATCACAATTGTACACCTGTGTAATAGCGGCAATTTCAGTTGCCAAACTGTTAATTGCGGCTTGGCAATTGCCAGTTTGACAACACGTTGCCAAACTTATAATTAACCGCCATTGCAATTTTCAGTTTGGCAACGTGTAATATTTTCTCAGATGTCATTAATGACTGTTAAAGTAATAAATAACAAACGTATATGTAACGTAGCACACAGTAAGAAACGTATAATATTTATATAACATTTATAATACATCAAAATGATCCTTTAGCTGAGATATTTAAAAAAGCAGTTGCTTTATATTTAAAGTGGTTTAATGTCAGTTAATACATATGCTCAAAAATTACTTTACCTCAGATTTCGGCAATATCAGAAATTTAAAAGACGATTAAATTGAAAGCGTTTTTCAAAATATTCGAAAAAATTTCTTTACGCGTCTATGGATAAATGGAAGAGCGATACTAGTAGCTAAAATATTAGTGTTGATGCCAAAAATATTAAAAGAAAAGTCTTGTTGCAAAGTGTATCAGTTTCATTGAAATCGATTAATACAATGGAAAATGAAAACGAAAGTTTTTATTTTCCAATATAATTTCAAGCTTCTCTTTATTTAAGGGGTCTACTACTGTACAACTAACAATTATAAATTAACATTGAATATATTTGGCGTTAATTTTGTAGAAATTTATTATCCACAATTAAATGAAACTACGTGATGTAGTATTTTTTCTACTTTCTTTAATTTATAAAAAACAAAGATTCTTGCTAATATCCCACCTGAAGATGTTGTAATACAACGAAACCTAGGTCGTGGTAAAGAAATTAAAGAAAGTATAAATAATACTACATCACGTAATTTCATTTAATTGTGAATTATAAATTAGTTCAGCGATATCTTTTTTTATCATAGTTCAAAATTAGTGATCATAACAATCGTAAGAAATGTTACTGAGGCAACAATTTTGAATACAAACCTCAAAAGGAGCTTCTTTTGTTGCCACGTATATCAACGATATCTGCTGATTCGCCAACTTCAGTCGAACAATCCCATTTCTCTATCGGTTTAGAATTTTCAATATATAAAATAATGCACAAGGTGAAATAATGAATATGTTGGATTTCGAGTTAGAAAGTCCATGTATTTTACGTGGAATTTAACAAAAGTTTTCGTTTTGTCGAATTTTGGTAATTTCATTATGTCCGACCGTCAACTTTTTTGTAGTAATTTGACATATGTAGATAATATTGTTGAACGAAAAAATAATAAAAAATTATGATCGTTGGCTAGTAACATTTGTATTTAAGATACACACTAGCGTATATGGATAATGTATTCAGCCTATTATAAAATCACATATAGGTTATTACATAGTCAGGCCTCATAAAATATATAAGAATACACAACCGATATGATTAGAATTATCCTAATTTCCGTTATCTCATAATAATTAGTTTAATAATTTATACCGTACTAAATACAATTACTAATATTTAATAGGAAAGAGAATCATTTATACATTTTATAAAGATCAAAAAGACAACTGAATCAAAGACGAAAGGTATTTAAGAACCTTCGTTTTTAAAGGACAAAATTAAATTAACCTAATTGGTGTAATGTAAAATTAAAATGCATTGAGTAACAATATTTTGTAAATAGTTTAAACGGCAATGGTTGTTAGTAATTTTTAGATCGGCTTGCCTTAATTACGACAATTTCATAAAGTACACAATAAATAGATCATATTATATTTGTATTAATCTATGTATATATATATATATATATATATATATATATATATATATTTATATATATATATATATATACATATATACATATATATATATATATATATATTGAAATGTGTACGTACACTCGAAAACTCTTTTAATTATTATATCCCATAAAAAGAATTATCCAAAAATTAATGTAATAATATTTTAATTCCCATTATAATTATAGACGTAAACTAGACAGTGATGTAATCTGTTGCACAATTCGACCATTATTTCTTTTTTTTGCAAACATTTTTAATTTTATTGCTTTTTCTTAATCAACCTCATAAATTGTTGAAAACTTACTAAACAAGTAAGTCTTTTTAAATTTTATAATGGTTTGTTCTAATTATAATTTTATTAAACATAAAGATATAGATGAAAATTTTACGTAATATTTATGTATGAATTCAAAAGAGGCATAGAGATTAAAATTGTAATCGAAAAGCCGTTCTCTAATATCATATATCGTAATTATCAAATTCATAATTATCATATTTTGAATACATGAAAATACAACTTAACTTAATCTTCAGTTATTAGTACTTAGAAATCTCTAAATACACACTGCATAGAATAAAGATTAAAACCAATACGGTTTATTTTTAATAAAATATTTATTTCTAACTTCAATATCCGAAAGAAAGTAATGAATTTTTAATTTAAAGTGATAATAAAACAAACTTTGCAAACTATGTTTCGTACATAAATTTTGTACAGAATAATTTTCATAACATAACTTTTCACAACTTTCGACAGTTTTCACAGGCAGGGAAACATATGCACATTTAATTATTGTTATTTCGCACCATGTAAACTAAGGAACTTATAACTATCAAATGACATAAATATATTAAAATGTCGCTTAAAATATCTTTGACAGACGTAATAAATATAAATTTTAAAAAAATTGGATTACTTTTACAGTTTATTTAAGTCACTTATAGTTTGTTTCTATTGTCTTTACGGACCCAACTGAATGTCGCAATTCGGTAAATTTCTACAACGTAAAAGATTAGAGCTTGCTTAGCTATTACAATTTTCCTTTTAATTTCGTGAATATATAACAAAATTCCAACTTTTTGGCATTAATAGTCTGACGGGAAAACGGGTGTGACTTTTAAAGGCGCGTACTAGAATATATAATAAGAATTATAACTATTAAATGACATATATATATATTAAAATGTTGCTTAATATATCTTTGACAGACGTAATAAATATAAATTTAAAAAAGATTGGATGCCTTTTGCAGTTTATTTAAGTCACTTATAGGTTGTTTCTATTGTCTTTACGGACCCAACTAAATGTCGCAATTCGGTAAATTTCTATAACGTAACGGATTAGAGCTTGCTTAGCTAGTACAATTTTCCTTTTAATTTCGTGAATTTATAATAAAATTCCAACTCTTTGACATTAATAGTCTGACGGGAAAACGGGTGTGACTTTTAAAGGCGCGTACTAGAATATATAATAAGCACACTTCAATTTCTCTTCACCTGTTCACAGTATTTTGCACAGTTAGCACCACTTTTTGCAAAAGTTTGCAGGTTTGACGATCAAAGCATACAAAGGTGTTACTATATTTGTAGTATATTTAAGAGTTTTAAGTACATATTTTAGTTAGTTTTCAGTAAATGACGTATATTACGTATTTCGTTATTATTTTAACTTTTTGCGCCAATGAAATCAAATATTTCCTTCGAAAGCACGTTTTGTCACACGGTTCTGAATATATATCATTTCTCTGTATTTAAATAAAAACGAAATTATATTTTACCTTTTTCCTTATCAAGCGTATATTAACAATTAATTAAAAAAATATTGCTCCTGGCTACAATGGTAAGACAACCAAACATTCGAATGGGTTAAATTATTTAGATAGATTCAATTTCCTACAGGAATTATAATCGTATTCAATGTCCGAAGTCGATAATCAGAATATATGCCCAGCGTTTTTCTGAACAATATTCCGAAACCTTACGATTTATTTCACCCAAGTGACATGGCGCGCCGTAACTAACTTTATGATGCACGATTCGCTTTTCCACCGCGATGTTTGTTTGCTTTCCAAACGTTAATCTTGGTACGTATTATTTGGATTATCTATAAAGTAGTATTAAAATCAAACAAGTGTAACAAAAACAGGGATTTGATTTTGATATGAAATAAGTCTAATGATTAACTGGAATATTTGCTAGACAGAACATAATATGATATATATCATTAATATACCAGCACAAAGAAGGATGTGTTAATAAAAAAATATGTGATTGTAAACATCGAAATACGTTAAAAACTACTAGCAATCTAAAAAGTTTGAAATAGCAGGGGCCATTAGATATTTTTTTTAAAAGAGCTTATAGAGTCAGTGACATTCACTTTTAAGGGATTAGTAAAATCAAACACTATTTTGTCAGTATTATTGACTTCTAGAAAATAAGTTTCTACTTCATAAATATAACCTAAACAAATGATCATACCATTGATATGTGGTTTCTTATTTTTTTCTTTTTACACTAAATTTGATATTTTAAGAAACTATAACAGGAAATTATTGGCAACAAAAATTCAACATAAAAGAAGAGATATGCCTGATATGAAGCCTTATATGGAGAATCACGAGAAAATTCGATTAAAAGTAGTGCAAAAAATGGTAATATGCAAAATAAATTCTAACTTCCTTTCGTTTATTATCCTTGCGGTTGATATTGTCGTTAGGGGCAGTTTTTCTTGAACACGTGGGCAACGGAACGCATTGTAGGTTGCCTCTATGTTTGTCTTTTTAATTTTGATATAATTTTTTTATGGTTTGAGTTCAATCTGAAAGTTTTTTCGACTGCCTCTCTTTCCTTCTTTCCGACTTGACCTTACTTTAATCACGTAGTCTTAACGCGTCTTATACCCATACCAGCGTAAATAGTTTTTTTTCCGATTTTATCTACGACAATGGAATTTTTTACGGAATTTACCGTTTATCAGTTCGATTCTGTATCCATTGGCGTTTGTGACTTCTCCGATTTAGGGTATAACTCTAATCTCTCTGACGTGTAGCTTGTATTCATTATAAATTATGATTCAATACAGTCATATTTTCTGAAATTATTTAAGCACCATTAAAAGATAACGTTATTTGTATAATTATATCTCATCAGGAATGAGGAATTGCAGGATGGGTATATGTGTACATATACCCATCCTGCAATTCCTCATTCCTCCCCGCTTTTCAGTATTCCGTTTATAAAAAAAGAAACGAAACCCTTGTAAGATCACTTACAAATCTCTTCGTGCGCTATAGGAGCAGAAATTTCAGAAATCATTGATGTATATACAGTGGCAGATTTCAATGTTTAAAAAATTGTAAAAAAAACTACACTTCTAATACAAAGTAGGTTTATTTTAATTTTATAACAACAAATGAGTATTTAATTTTTTAAAAACCACGTTTTCCAAATGGCGGCCATCAAGTCTGACACACTCTTCTAGTCTAGCACGCATGTTTTCAAAAACGCCTTTGCAGAGCGACTGGGGTATCCTACTGACTTCGGCTCGAATATTTTCTTTAAGTTGTGTCACAGTGCTCGGATTTGTTTTGAAAACAAAGGATTTTAAGTATCCCCATAAGAAAAAGTCACATGGGCTTAGATCGGGTGACCTAGGTGGCCACGGTACGGTATAGTTTCGGGATATGTTTTTTTTCTGGAAATAACTGGCGCACTGCATACAGGGACACATTAGCAGGGTGAGCTGTGGCCCCGTCCTGCTGGAACCATAAGTTTTGGTTGAAGGATGGACTATTCTGTAGTTCTACTCTGAAAAAGTAATTTATCATATGGGCATATCTCTCCGAATTCACAGTTACAGTTTGGCCACGTTGATTTTCAAAGAAATAAGGCCCTACGATTGCAGATGCAGACATGGCACACCAGACTGTTACTTTAGGCTTATGTAAAAGCTCTTGATGCATTTGTCTTGGGTTGTGAATATCCCAGTAATGAAAGTTCTGCTTATTCACATATCCTGCAATGAGAAAGTGAGCTTCGTCACTAAACAATATGTTGCCCATCCGGGTAGTAGTACGAAATCTCAACAACATCACCTTCGCGTAAGTTTTTCTTAATTCGAAGTCAGAATCGTGTAAATCTTGAACAATTTGAATTTTATATGGATGAAACTTGAGCTTTTTTTGAATTATTACCTGTAAAGTTGATTTCGGAATTCCCAATATCGATGAACGTGTACGCAGTGATAAACGGGAATTTTCAACGACAAAAACCATAAAACGCTCGACATTTTCATCCGTGGATACCAATGGTGTAGGTCCTGGCCTTGGTCTATTTAATGTTAATCCTGTATCTCTGAACCTTGTTACCCATGACTGAATGAGGTTGATCGATGGTCCATCACGTAATCGACGAATACTGTAACGATTATTAAATCGACGACGTGCTACAGACAGCGAAAATCCACTCGAAATGTACGCCTCGACGGCAAAAGCGCGGTGCTCTCCACTCCACTGTTCCATGGCCACTTAAACATCCGCACCGCTTGCGCTTCTAACGACGCTCCCCGCGCCCCTCTCATGTGTTGTGTTCAGAAACTACGTTTGTTCAAACTTTGAAATGGACAACCTGTATATATATATATATATATATATATATATATATATATATATATATATATATATATATATATATATATACACACACACAGATATATACACACACACACAAACACACACACATATATATATATATATATATATATATATACACATTTCTATATAAAATTTTCGTGGGCGCAAAACAATACCAAAAAAATTTACTTTCTCTATGATGTCAAGATTCTAAAACCATTTAGTTTAGAATTTTATTTGTTATTTTGCTTGGAATTAAACAGGTGGACGAGGTTTTTCTTAAATTATGAACAGAAGGAAGTATTACCAACATTTCAATATTTTGTAAGTTTTATATTACCACATTATAGGTGCCAATTATAAATGAAAAGCAAATTACTTACTCTTAATATGAAATGAGAATCCACCCTTAAATCATATAAATTGGAATAGTTATTCGCTTCATTGAACGACTTTCTCAATTACGCGAAACACATAAAATGGTAATTAAGCTTTAATTGGCAATATTTTTCGTCACGAACGATGCTGCTGTAAATGAATCCGTGATTTATTTTACGTAGCGGAACAAGTCCAGTTTTTATGTAGAGGGAAGTTATAAAATACGTTAATGAAGAGGCCAGAAAAACGTAAAAGGCGACCGTGATATATATATATATATATATATATATATATATATATATATATATATATATACATTTATATACGTGTGTGTGTGCGTGCGTGCGTTTGAGTGTGTCTGAAGATATATGTACAAACATGAACATATGTTATATAAAAAAAAGCTATTTAGTACGATTAGATTTAGGATGCATGAAATTAAAAATGTCATTAATTAATATAAATACAGTAGATAGCATATCAAGATTTAAACTTTGTCGACATACCATCCGTACAGAAGGAAATTATTATTTTAAAAAAATAGTTATATCTGCCTTTTGTAGAACAAAATTTTGTTAAAGTAGAATTCTATAAAATTGGTATATAAAGTGCGAATATAAAAAATAATATTAAATGGATAGTTTGTCAAGATTTTGCGTATTTGTGGTTTAAATCACAAAACAACAAAACATTATACACCTTGAATAAAATATAATTTCACTTTAGTTACTACCTTCGTTATTTTCCACCATACCTTTGGTGCCTTATGAGCTGTAGGTACCTATATACACTGAATATGTTGCACATCACTCAAGTGCTTTACTGTAAATAATGACATGAGCCAACATGAGTTCCATTAACCTCATGTTTTGCTTGCTAATCGTGGTGTTTAAAGGGATCCCGAGATCATCCAATGGTTTGATACAAACCTCACATCTTTTATGTTAATTTTTTTTTAATTAAAAATATATACATTTATATAAAATATTTTTCAAACACGAAAATATTTGACAAACCTGTCAAACTAACCCCATACACTATCAACACTGTTGGAATATAACCAAAAGTTATGTGTTTGAATCAAACCATTGCCCATCTCGGGGGTCTTTAATATATTTACCTTAAACCCAATAGTTTGCGTAGATTCACCTTTGTACATTTCTTGAATAGCTACATTTATTACATTATTGATTGCATAGCTACAATAATTATTGTAGAACAATTATATTTTACCTGTTTAGATTTTAACAAAAATTCCGTAGCTTTGTAATTAATTACACTGAGACACATAAGATAATAATGGCATTTGGACTATGTTAATAATGGTGTAGATTTACGTTACACAGGATTAATCTTTGATTGGATAATTAACGACTTGCGTACGATAATAAAAGAGTTTTGTATCAGAAAACGGGAAAAAGCGTTAAAAAAATTTATAAGGTTTTTCCCGTTTCCCCATGCCTAATAGATACAGCCATTTTTCGAAAGAATCACTTGACATAGAAAAAGTTTGGTATGTAGATAAACCATATCAAATCGCATATATTTCAATAGTTTACAAAAAAGTATTTTTAATTTAATTCATTTCCTCACTCCTTTTCATATGTCGCTCGGGGTATCATTTGAAAAAACAGATTATAAAAATTTGTAACCATTTTTCAGAAGCTTATGTATATTTCTAGAGATATAGTAATGTAAATTTGCATTAAACTATAACTAAATCTGATAATTATTTCGAGAATTTCACGATATTCCTACAGGTTTGAAATACAACGATGGCAATATATTTACTAATATTTGTAAATAGTTTGACATAAATGCTGTAAATCTTTAAATGTTTATATATATATATATATATATATATATATATATATATATATATATATATATGTAAATATGGAGGAAACCCTTGTAGTACGAGTTTTATTTCTACCCAAGAAGCTTATTCATTTAAATATTCAATCTTCTACTCAGATAAATTCGACCAAACCATATTTGTGACATTAAACTTTAAGTATTTTCATACTCAGGAATTATTAATTAATTTGACATAAAATCGTGGTAACTGATATCAGTTACGAATTTATGATAAGTTATTCCGATGAATGAAGATAAAAAAATTGTGTAAAATGAATGTGCCTTAAGAAGACTGAATGATCGATTGATAAAATGGCAATTGCGTGAAAATATATTGAATAAATTAATCTTTAGACAGCTTAGTCAATTCCTGTCAGAAAAACTTTCAATACGTATCTGTTGTTATTAATAATCTGTATTCAACAGGTCGTGATAGTAAATTGAGACACTAATTGGTTGTTTTGTGGATTGCAATATAAATTACAGCAAAAATTAAGTGCACATACAATAAAGAAAGATTAAGCCCAAAAAAAAATGATCATAGGTGGTATTTAAAACACAATAAATTAGAATGCAAATATTGCAACGGCTAACTCCCAAAACAAGGAAGGACCAGGGTTTAGCGGATATAAAACTTATTTATTCGATCTTTGAAACAATTTGTCGAAGATGTTTTCCTGACATCAACATCTAGTTGATGCCAAAATGTTGTTGCTTTAAGAGTAAAATATTTTTCGTAAGTGATAGAAGTATGTTTCGGGATAAGTAGAGCAAGCAAACTTTCAGAGTACTGCCTAAGGCCGTGAGCAGGCAAGTTTTAAATCTACCAATGCGATAATTTGGATTCTGATTAATCTTTTATATTAAAGAATAACATAACACATATTCATCATCAATATTAATGATTTGAAAAATGACCTGTATTCTCAAATATGATAATGTTTACCAAGGTTAAAGAATTATTGAATGTTCACAATTAAATAAAACTACGTCATGTAGTATTATTTCTACTTTCTTTAAAGGAAGGAAATTTATTTTCTCGGAAGATCAAAGATCTTTGCTAACAGCCCACCTGAAGATATTGTAGTACAACGAAATCTAGGTCGTGGTGAAGAACTTAAAGAAAGTAAAAATAATACTACATCATATAGTTTTATTTAATAGTGAATAATGAATTTCTGCAAAATTAGCGCCAAATATATTCAATTATTGGAAGCATAAATTTTGAACATATCAAAACTTGTCTCGATATTTCTCATTCAAATTAGGGTAAAACACACATCTGTATAATCAATTAATAATAACAGAAGTGTTTGACAAAGGAAGATTTTCCTTCCGGTTGCAAGGCAATTTTGAAGGTTTTTGGGTGAGTGGGTTCTATTGAAAACCTGGCAAAAATAATAAAAATGATAAAATCAAAGTAATTTCGCGTTCGTTTTATCGTTGTTCTTGTCATATCAAGTAAAATTTCCAGCTCACTAGTTGGTTACTAAAACATAATTGTGTTTCGTGGAAAGTAAGCTTCATCCACGGCTCAACTGATTTAGTGCTAGTTATAATAGGTACTACGGAAATCGTAGTATTTCCTTAAGTCTAGTTTGTAGCACATATAGTGCAACACCAGAGTAGGTGACACCCTGGTAAGCAATTATTTCTACCCATTCAGGTGTTTATTAGTATGTATATGATGCAGTGTGGATTGCACCATCTATATTGCAAATAATTGTCAACGTAGTAAGATTTTGTCATATTATTAAGTAAAACTAACGCTTGCAAGTCTACTTTCTTTCTTATCAATTTATAAATCATAACTTTCGAATTATTAGGTAATAACTCATGTGGCACTTTGTTAATTTCATTAACTCATGAATATTCAAACAGTGAAAGAAGGAGTTCTAATCTTAACAAGTTCAAATATTGTTTTCAATTACATTTAATTTATTGATAAAAAAAAGTTTTGTTTGAAATTAGGAAAATTTAGATTTATCATCACATTACATCGTAATATTTTCTAAATGATTTCCGATTACTTTGATATTAGAGTAGCTGCATAATTGGGGATCTAGCCCAGTATTTTTACGTGAAAATTTAAATGCGTATAAAATATCTTAGTTATGACATGAACATGTTGATATTAGAACAATTGTTTCACTACTATTCAAGATTTTGTTAACATCTTATTTCATTCGTTATGACTAAAAAAATTAGCAACATTAAAAATAATGTTACTGCACCAGGAATCTGTCATGTTTGTTCATATTTATAAAGACATTATTATATGAATAAGACAACTGAATAAATAATATTATTTATAATATTGAGAAAGTTAAAATGTATTTTTGTCAATTTTTTTTTGAAGTAATTATTTATTTATTTACGTATTTATCACTGTGTATATATATATATATATATGTATGTAAATAACATTACCTTTATCTCATCTGTAGAATATCTGCGATATTGATTCATAATTTTAGCCTGGCCATTCAGTCTGTACTATATATAAAGCAGACAGTCGGATTTCAAATTTAAAAAAAAAATATTTCATCATGCATTTATTATTTAACGGTGCAGAGTAGTGACAAAAACATGAAAAATATACAGGGACACTACTTAAATTATGTAATATACTTTCTAACGGATCATCCAGAATATTCCCGTCGATATGACCTCGACCCAAGCAGTATTGTTTAGCGAAGAGACCTGAATAGCTTAGTGACTACGGCGGAGAAGCGGGTGGATTGATAAATAATCAAGATAATTCTACGCCGGTGAAACTGAGAACTGGTTCTCTGTATAACAAGACTGACTGAGTCTAAAATCAATGTGTATTTTGTTTTAATAATAGTATTGCCTTTTTAGAGTCCTGCATCCGAATAGTTCGAAAGGCACCCTTTTGTTACTATTATCTATTTATCATAACTCTTAAACTAAATAATGTAAGGAACTGAAATTCAAATAAAATACATAGTTATATTGAGAGAGTGATACCCCTATGTGCGAAGGGAACTATAAAAATTCTATACAGACGTGTGAACTATCGCTAAAATCTCAAATGCGTATTTGTAAAAGTAAAATCTGTTTTCTAACTAACAAAAAAAATTACGATTTGTTAAACCATAAAATGGTCATTTTTAAGCCTACTTTATTACCAAGCCTATATTAATGTCACTATTACTTCTATATAGGCTCTGATATTTCTCGTATACATTTAAATAAAAAACATTAAAAACAAAATAGAACAAAAGATATCAAAGATTTACTTAAAAAAATCACAGTATCTCTTTATTTGCAAAATACATACTTGGCAATTTATTGACATAGGAAAAAGATTATTGAAGATAGTTTATTAGAAACACTCAAATTCAACAAGTTTATTCAATTTATGTGGAAAGATATTAGATATCAGGTTAATATTAAACAAAAACAATAGTCATAAAAACAAATAATTAAATACGTTTATTTAAACGGATTTCATTGCACGGAAATAGAGAGTGAATGTGTGAAAGTTGAATGAAATCGCTTAAAATTTTAGGACATTATCAATATTATATGCATATTAACACTGAGTTTTAGACAAAAAGATAACTCATTTTTGTAATAAATTAATTTCGTATACTCGTCTCACATTCTCCAGAATTCAAAATAAACATAATTTTTATTTAAAGTTACATCTTTTGTCTTCTTTTTGGACATTTTTCTTTCACTCATCGCTTTCTAATTTTAACACATTTTATTTTTATATGATAAATAAATGAGTAGTAAAAACTATATACCTTATTGTTGAGTGTAATTTAACCTTATACAACAATGGATCATAAGTACTAAGTATTACATAATAGTCTGTTCTGTAATTCAGTATGCCTAAAAATTTCACGTTAAATAAAGCGTTAAGTTTTTTGTCATATAAATTATGATATTTGAGTACTCGTAAGTTGGTAATTTTTAGCCTTAAAGTGTAATGAAAATGTTGTGCAATTTAATTAAAAACCCTTTCAAACATGAGTGGAGCTCGCACTACGAGGGTTGCGTACATATTCAAATTTTATGGACATTAAATTATATATTAAATTATTGTTAAACTATTTAGAAAATTTAAATTTTTAGAACAAAAACATCTTTATAGCCACATATTTAAAAAATATTTTCCTTATTTGATATAACACCCTATTGACCGTTTTCTAATTTTTCTCTTTATTTGTGCCGTGAGACCGTACTTCTCAAATTTCATGATGACCTAACATTGGGAAATACCCTACATGTTACGATTTACTTGCGAATGTCAAAAAAGCTGTATAAATGGCATGATTATTAGGACTTTTTCATTGACTTAGGAACTTGATTTTTTTACACCTATAAAGGATAACAGTCTTAAATATTTGATATTAATTTCAATTTGATACCTCCACGCGTTCCTGCCAAAAAACTTCTTGCAGGCAGACAGACAGACAAACGGACGGCAATGAATTTATGCAATAACGGCTCCTTTTTTTGTTTTGAGATACGGAAACCTAACAAACAAATTTTTGTATTTAAATTTAATGGTACTCACTCCATGATGCTACGTTACTCTTCGATGATATATCATTGTATGATGATACATCACTCTATGACGATACGTCACTTCATGATGATATATTACTCCGTGATGTTACATCACTCTATGACGATACATCACTCCATGATGATACATCACTCCATGATGGTACATTAGTCTATGATGATACTTCCTGTATTATTTGCTCCCATAGAAAATAATAACCATTACTGAAAATTACGTAAAAATTCTATATTTCCGGCATCACCTCAATGTTAAGTTTAAACTTTAAAAAAATTAAGCAGGAACAATTCTATACGTAGACCATTACTGCCCGTGCAGTGTACAAATCAAGCTGTTGCAAGGTTTGATGTTTTGACACTGAAACTTAATACAACTTCCTGTTAATTGAAAGTTGACTTGATATTAAAAAATAAAACTTTCCTTGAAATAATAATACTTTACATATATTTTTTATAATGTGATGTAAGCACGTTAGGGGGTTTTGAAGAAGCATTTCGACTTCCTCACGTTGTGCGAAAATAGAAACAACAAATAAATGTAAAAAATAAAAAGTATTGTACTTTATAAACTTTATTATAACGCGTAAATGCGACATAAATTTTAATTCATGACAATAACAGCATCCTATGCTATGCATCATGTATAAAAAACCATGTACACAGAACCTGATAGGGAATATGCCAAAATCAAACTTTGCGTCGAAAGTCGAAATTGAGAGAATCAGTTGTGAGAGCAACGTGGAAAAAATGAAATACTTTTAGCATTTTAAATGCCAAAAAATTATATGACAAAAAACTTAACGCTTTATTTAACGTGTAATAAGAATATTGGTTTATTAAATATTAATTTGTTAATTTATATTTGTTTCCCATACAATTTGTAATAAAATATAAAAATAATAAAAGTATAGAATTTAGAAAAAAATATTTTGTTGAAGCAGCATATAAATATTTGTATAAAATTCACAAGTAGCCGGAACAAAATTACGTAAATTGTATCAAAAATTTCAAACATCATTAAAAAACAGAAACATAAATCAATAAATTTTCTAAGATGCACTGATAATACTTAATATTAGTCACACAATCGATTGTCAGAGTGTATAACGTGTTAAGTATAAAGTAAAGACGGAGATAGATGTAAAAAAATTTACAACATTGATTTTGACAGATTTACCTTAATCTACAAATATAAAAGTAAAAATAGGTTCAGGAAATGAAAAGTCCTAAAAAGGAAAAATCTTAGAGAGGAAAAAGTGCTAGAAAGGAAAACGTCCTTATTACATCGAAACTAGTAACATGTACGGTATTCAATTTATGTTTACTGAAGTTACCAGAAAAATAATTTGATATTACGGCAGTAATGATACATAAGTTGACTTCAGTCTAGTTTCGAGTTATGCCTTAGTGAAACTTCTATAGCCTAGTATAAGTTAGTCGACAATATCAAAAGCGTTAAAAAAACGTTGAACTCGTGTAGTTTGCTAAGTAACATTTATTGAGTATCAGTTCGAGTATTAAATTTTGTTCTATATCAAAAGGACATATTTCAGAAATGGATAAAAATAATACTTTCCTTTTATATTTATCTCAAATGCAAGATTTTTCTTGAAAGTACCATTAAATAAAAGTTTATTATTGATTGCGAATTAACATTGTTATCAGGTACATGCAAAAATTTATATTAACTCTATCACATTAAACACGATGAAGTAAATTTGAGAAAAGTTTATTCTCATTTTCACGATAATAAAATTAAAAGTGATTAGGTAATCGTCGTAATCAATATTTTTGCTACATTATTATATACCATGTGTATATGTGAGTATGTTTATTGTTTATATTTCCTGCAATTTTCAACCAATTTTCTCAATTTTTACACTTAGTCTCCATCCACTATCAATGAATCAAACGTGGTGGTCGCAATTCTTCTACATACGGTGGATAGTTTTACAGAAACTGAGCAACGCCGCATATTTAACTAATTTAAAATAATTCTAGTCGAGAGAAGTTTAATTCTGATCAGAGCGGAATTGGTAGTAAATATTTGAAAGTAAATGAGTCATAAATACCTTGTAGGATGCAGAGTAGGCGAAAAAAATGTAACGCATTATTAACTAAATATTAGTTTCAGAATCAAATTAGACATATTTGAAAAAAAGCGCCCCACGCTTTTGCACTATAATTTTATACTCAATAAAATACAAGGCTTACATTAAATTCCTCACCGAGTGGATAGAGAAAACAAATCAAATAGATATTTTTTACTATTTAATGCAATATTTTTTAAAGAGAGTTTTTTTATTTTGAAAAGTATTATTTTTTCACTATTTTTAGTTTTTAGTGTTTTAGGGTTGATTTTTTAATTTCATGAAATTATTGTATTGTCATCGGTTTATACGTGTGTAATACAATTTTAAATAATTCGGACGCCTGGAAGAAAATTGAAATTTAATTGAATAGTTCCGTTGTTGATTTTTTAGTATTTTTTGTTTTAATCCCATTTTTTTATTTTACGTAATTATTGTTTTGTCATCGATTGTCAATACGTATACATAATTCAGACATCTATAAGTGAACGAAAATTTAATACAAAATTTTCCTTATTTCTTTATTTTTTTTTGTTTTAAGCCAAAAAGAAGGGCTTTTACTTTCATGATTTATTTCTATTGTTATCATAACTACTCGCAACTACCAAGTTACATGATGACACAGACACTGAATTTATTTTCGTAGATTCCATTACATATTTACATGCAAGTCGACATTAGAGTCATATGTTTTCCAGTCTGTTAAAATCGATATCAAAGTGATTTTTTTCTTTATGATTTTAAAGTCCATAATTTTATTTATCAATTGATAAGTCCAGAATTTGTACGAGAGTAAAACACCGTAGAATATTGTTATAAATACATATTATAAAAGACAGTGTCTCATCCGCGGTTCTATATCGGTATGCACGCGATTTTCTTAAAAACTAAACAACGTATTTGGTTTGGGTCTCCCTCGGTGGATAGAATCACAATTTTTAATGTTTATACATTTAAATATTATAGCTATCTTCCCCTACGAATATATAAATACAATTTTTTGTTCCTTCAAAACGTAATTTCCCATCAAATAATATAAATTATAAAGGTGCTTTTATAATTATACGTCCATCAACAACACTTATAAAAAGTCAGGAGCCGATACATAGTAATGCAGTGTAAAGAGATCTCTTTCTCCGCCAATCTCAAAACTAGATTCATTCGAAATTCAATCACGATATAATTCGTTTATATATTTATTTATCTACTTTAATATATTTAATTGATCTGTATTGCGGAGTCATTGATAAGAGAGCAATATCTTACAACCAACCATAACACCAGTCCAGCCTCGTTCGACGAATGGCCGGGAATCGAACATGGGGACCCCCCACAATGCACCGCATCGTCAAAGGTGGTATGCCTTGTGATCAACCCAACATACCACGGTGACGACTTTTTAAGGAACAACGATATATTCCAGGAAGACAAAATGTATAAAATACCTCATAACAGATACAAAATTTCGATCAAACCTTCGGAAAGTGGTGCCAATCTTATCAATAAATATTAGCCAAGTATCCAACAATATGTCTAGATATTTTTTTCCTTAATATTGCCTTATAAATGGAAATGATTAGTGTGACCATCGGCAGGCACTCAATTCATGTCCGTCATACATTCAATTGTGAGAAAATGAAATAAAATATGCAACAATGACAAAAAAATAATAATATTTTAGTCATGTAAATAAATTTTCAATTTCAGAAATAGCATAAAAAATGAAAACTCCGAATGAAAAGTGGCTTGGGATGGCCGAATATCCGTCGGGTTTAAATATTGCGCTTGAAGCGGTTAGAGCTGAAACATAATTTACTTTCCCACGTCTGTTAAAATAATAAATTTATGTTAGTTCTAAATAGCTTAATATTGCAAAACTCGTAACCAACACTGTACAAAGTACACTTATCCATAAAAAAGTTTTTCATTTTAATCTTTTAATCGATGGTACATAAGTATTCAGTGAACTAAGTAGACGTAACCCAAAATTACAATCTTATCTTTACCAGAGTTAGTGAAAAAGGATAAAGATTTAAAACTATACACTGATTATTTGAGAATAAAGTAGCCTGTGAACAGTTAATGAGATTTCTTACAAACTTAATAACACTTTTTTAGTACATTTTCATTTAGGTTATTATTAACGTTTCCAGTTAAATGTTTTCTGCTTACAAAATAAATATTCAAAAGAAAGTCTTCTTAAAGTGCAACTGCTATGTATATTTTTAATTCTTAATCCAAAACATTAGCCATATAACTTATAAAGTTTGTCAATTTAATAATCAAGGAATATTACGACGAAGAAAGTAATATTAATACTGTGATTTGAATTTGACTTTTAAAACAATACGTTAATCGAGTTTTCGCATTGTTGTGAATACTGGCAGAACCGTGATGTCTTTAATTATTCTATTTAAACATAGATTATTTGTTATATATAAATTTGTTGGACGCGTTAATGTTGTCGATTTTTTTCATATACATGAAAAAAATTGACGACAATTCATTTAAAAAATTAAGTAGATTATAAGTATACATGTATAATCCGTGGTAATATTTGCTCTTTTAACGTTTAACATACGCATAATTTTTAAAATAACGTCAATTTAGTTTTCTATTAAATTAATTTTTAAAAACTGTTAACTCTTAAAAAAATAAGTTACCTGTTAAATGTCGACTAATATTCTTTCTTAATGTATTTGTAAATGAAAACAATTGAAGGAATTGATATCCATTTATAGCAGCCGATTTAGTAAAATTACCACATATTAATTAACGTAAAAAACCTGGTGAAATGACGAAATATCCGAACGAATTAGAATAGAATGAAGTTAAATACATTTAAGGATAGTTAAGTGGTGTAAAATAAGTGTGAAGCTTAAAAAGTATAAAAGAACAAAATTCGAAATTAGTGTGAAGTGAAACTGCAATTAAAATTGTACCATCATTCTTAAACAAAACGTTAATCAAAAATCAATAAATCAATCAAAAAATCCGAAAATGTATTAAGTTGGCTAATAAGTTTTTAGAAATAACTTCGGGGTTTTCTAAAATAATTCACAAAACTTCTAGAAAGTTTTACTGTAAGTTATAAAT
The DNA here is from genome assembly GCA_039881145.1 of Druceiella hillmani. Classification (NCBI taxonomy): domain Eukaryota; kingdom Metazoa; phylum Arthropoda; class Insecta; order Lepidoptera; family Hepialidae; genus Druceiella; species Druceiella hillmani. Next base: position 6,139,318 of record JAYKKI010000098.1, on the reverse strand, counting down.
AAGCCAAAGTGCATTCATTGAACAACAGTCAACGTCGATGTTCAAAGGGAATTATATAAAAGATAATGGATAATGGAAAAATTTAAATCGATATCACAGACGGATTCTATTAATTTACAAATTTCGTCTGCGTTACAGTGCAAGGACTGCCACAAATATTATATGTCATGCAATGGACAAGTTTATGGTGTTAAACACGAAGACAAAAATTTGGTTAAGGAAGTTCGGGAATGAGGACTAGGATCTTGAGGATGAACCCCGTACCGGACGTCCTGTTGATTAGGACGTTCAACGATTATGACACCTAATTAAGTAGAATCCTCGACTGACGACTCGTCAATTGGCAGATGAGTTACATTGAAGTCATGATACCATAGAAACACATTTGTACGAATTGAAAAAAGTTTCAATATACGGGGTGTGGCTACGCCACGAGTTGTCATCGTACCATGTTCAGTGCAGAATTGATATCAGCAGGTATTGACATTGAAACCTAACTTCGACTGACTGGATCAATTAGTAACTGGTGATGAGAAGTGGTATATATATGTTAACCATACACGTAAACGTCAATAGTTGGGTTTCGGAGAAACAGGAGTCTCTACAGAGTGGTCTACTGTAGTGAGTAGTCTACACATTGAGTGGTCTACACAATATGTTGGGTTGTCTACAGGACCAAGTTTATTTTCTACATGATAATGCTAGATCACATGTTGCAAGGCGTATTCTTGATAAATTAGGAGATCGGCTGGATTTTACTCAATACTCCGCCATATTCCGCCCATTTGCGCCCTATGATTATTAGTTATTCAGGGCTCTAAGTAACCATTTACTTGAAAATAAAATTCAATGTTAAAAAAGATCTCCAAAACAACCTCGCATAATTTTTTGAATCAGTCATCGGAATTTTACAAGAAAGGCATTAACACTGCCAACTAGATGGCGACATTTAGTAACGGTGCCTATTTAATTTAAATTTAGTGTAATATATCATTTTCTTAATAAAAATTGTTGACTCCCGATAAAAAATTATAAGCCAATCCCATACTTTTTTTTGTCACAGATACTTTTTGGGGCCAAACTTATGTTTTAATAGCGAAAGAGTTTCTTTTCCATATTCTAATATCAATTTTGTATATTGAATACGAATGTTGAAAAAAATTGTAACTAAATGGTGAAACGGTTACAATTGCCATTTCACGGATGTTCCTAAGTCCATTTTATTATTAAATGCTTCCTATGAGTCCAATTTAGATAATATTTAGTCTTTTAAACTTTAATTTGCGTAGAAAATTTTTATTAGGTAATAATGGGATGAATTTTATTTTGTTAAATTTTTGAGTAATGTGTTACCAATATTTTCTAAATTTGATTTATTGTCAATTTTTCCCTACGACTTGGGATCATGGTGAAGTATCTACAGAGAAGACACTGAGACAATTTCCATGATATATGAAAAGTTATTTATAGTTATTTATATTTAAATATCAAATCCTACGAAACACCGATTATTTATTAGTCGTTAAATGGATTTTATAATATTAATGGTATTTTGTGCAGCATTTCCTGTTCTTTTTCCTTATTCTCAATGAATGAAAAAAACCTGAACAATTCAGGACTTCGGTGGTAATACTAACATTTAAATAGATGCAAATTTTACGGCTATAATTGTGGCAAGCAATATCAACTGTACAAGATGATTTATTCACTTACTGGTTGCTATACTCAGTTTCTAATTCTTATGAAATAAATATTAGTAAAAGTGCCAAGATAACTTACATCACTGGAGCGTCGATTAAATTGTAGGATACTTTGTTAGCATTAGTCGCTAGGATGTGTTTATTATATTCACTTTTCGATTCCTGTATCTTACGAAACAGAACCACGTGTGTTTTACAAAATTTAGATCAGAAGAAACGAAATCACATTAAATAATATTCGTACTATGTATTGAAATATATAGATCAGCCTCTCACATATGAGTATGTTTATTATGGATATTGTAGAAAATTCAAAATAAAAAAACTTTAACTTTATTTAGCAAATATTCTGAAATGATTGTATTCGATATAATATTTCATTAAATCGAGGATTTCAAAGCAAAATGTAATAAAATTTTTAAAATAAAGCGTAACAATAGCATCAGTTTTTGCAAAATTTTGCAACTTTGACGATGAAAACGTGTAAAAATATTTCCATATTTGTAACATTTTTAAAATTTGTAAATACATGTTTTAGTCAATTTTCAAGTAATGGTGTGAATTATGTATTTCATTATTATTTTAACTATTTGTGCCAATGAAATCAAATATTTCCCTCTAAGTTACGTTTGTCATACGATTCTGATGACATATCTGTATACTTTAAATTTGAATACAAAACGAATTTATATTTTATCTGTGTTCTTATGAAACCGGTATATTAATGATTACATAAAAAATATTGATTCTGGTTATAAAAGATCAGGTATTTAGTGAAATGGTAAGAAAGCCACACATTCCAATGAATTCAATTATTTGGATAGATTCAATTTCAGAGCGGAAACGTAATTGTATTCAATGTCCGAAGCCGATGATCAGAATGTATGCCCAGCGTTTTCCGAATAATTTAGTTATCTCCCTTACGATTCATTTGACCCACGTGAAACGGCGCGCCCTAACTAACTTTGTGATGCACGACTCACTTTTCCACCGCGATTTTTTGCTTGCCCTCCGAATCTCAATTTGGATACGCGTTATTTGAGTTATCTGTTAAGAAGTGTTTAAATAAAACAAGTATAATTAATAAAGGGATTCCATTTGTAAACTTTGCAACACGAAAAGAAATAATATAATTTACTAACTGGAATTCTTAGTAGGCAGAGCAAAATATGATACGTATTATTGTTACACCACTAACAAAGAAGGATGTGTTAAGTAGAACAAAATATGTGACTCCAAACATAGAAATATTTCAAACAACAACTAGAGATCTAAAACACTTGAAATAACGGAGGCAATTAGATATTTTGTTAATGAGATTATAAAATCAGTAATTGCCATGTTAAGGGATTATTTAACAACAAACATTTGTCATTATTCTATATTCCGGGAAAATAAGTTTCTGCTTCATAACCATAACCTAAACGAAAGCTCATGTCAAATTAATATGTAGTTTCTTATTTGTTTTACTCAAATTTTGTATTTTAGATAATTAAAACAGAAAATTATTGGCAGCAAAGTTTAATTTGCGAAATTTGAAATGCAACAAGCCCGGTATAGTAAAGTACGATAAAATCAAATTAAATGAAGTTCAAAAGATGATAATACGCAAAATCAATTCTTATTTCCCTTCGTTCATTGCCCTTGCTGCTTATATTTTTGTAAATATTGTTTTCCAGTTTTCCTTTTCCAGTTTTCCTTGAACACATACGTATGGGAGTGCATTGTTTCTTTTACTTTCAAATATTTTTTTTATTGTTTGGGTTAATTCTTCAGGTGTTCCCTATTGTCTCTTTTTTTCCAAATTAACCTTGGTCACATAATCTTAACGCACCATATGCATATACCAGAGCAACTAGTCTTTTTTTATTTTACCTACAGTACAGAAAACTATGAATATACCCTTATTCAATTCGTTTCTGAATCGATTATCTCTTGCGACTCCTCCAACTTAGGGCGGAACCCTCAAGTTTGAGATATGTAGCTTGTATTTAGAAATCATTTAAGCTTCGTTAAAGAATGGCGTTATTTTTATAATTATAACTGATCTACTCATATACCCATCCCGCGATTCCTCATTTATGCCCAATTTTCAGTATATCGTTCATTAAAAGAAGAAGAAAAAAATGAAACCCTTGTAAGATCGTTTACACGTCCCTCCGAGTGGTGTTGAAGTATAAACTCAAAATTTGACATAGTGGTTAGCATACTAAACTAACTCGCATATATTTGTGTAAACAATATTGGTGGGCGCAAGACAATACTCAAAAAAACATTACTTACTCTATGATGTAAGGATTCTTTCCTTTATTTTACAATGTCATTGGTTATATTGATTGAAATCAGGAACAATAGGGAGTGTCACCAATTAGACAATATTTTATTAGTTTTATATTGCCACATTTGGTTACAATCGAAAACAAGTTTTCAAGGACACAATTTCGAGGGAGATTCCAAATTATACCTGCTGTTAAATAACCGTAAAAGTAAAATTATCGAAAAAGTATCCGTTTTGTGTACTCCACACAAAGCTATCAACACTTTTTCCGTATCTATAGAAAAGAGATACATCGTATGCTTACTGGAGTATAATCACACATTTAAGAAAACTAGGTTTTTTCACTATGTGTTCATCGACATTAATATTCTTGTTTTACATAAAGTAAAAATTATGTATGATTTATTTTACTATTGACGTATGTATTAAAATAGCATCCACAAAATACATTTAAATTTATGTCATTTATCGTTTCTGACTCTAAATTGAAAAAAAAATATCAATTTAAAGTCAGGAAATATTTCGTCATTGCCGAAAATTTGTGTGTAATGTGTTAATTATGCATATAATTTGTGAAAGAAAAAAATATGATCGTACTTAATATTGCAACAATATTATACATTATTAATATATAATTATAATACATTATTTGTATTAAATTAACTAGGAAAATTGTATCGTAGAAAGTAATTTTCTACTGAACATTGGTTAACATTTATTACATTCTGTACACGGTTTTACTGGGTTTTTTCGTCAAATACTCATATGAAATTAAATTTATTAGCTACACTCTATGTCACAGACGCGAATTTACAAAAAAATTATGTAATTCTACACAGAAGTAAAAATAATTGATTTTAAAATTCTTTCCTTCCTTTGTGCCATAAAGCCTCCCATTGGACCAGTTTCAACATTGTAGATCAATGGGAAAGACCTTGTAAATTTAGATCATATATATATATATATATATATATATATATATATATATATATATATATGTATATATATATATATATATATATATAAATATGTCCATATATATAGAGATCAGAATAGTATTTGGCAGATTCAATTATGACGAACTTGTCATACTCTAAATTTATTAGTAGTGTTTTTATTTATTCCCTCTTTATTCAAGATACAACTTCTATTTGCAATTTATTAATTACAGTGTATTTACCAAAATCGAATGAATAAATGAATAATAGAAAGACTCACATTACGAGGCACGCAGTATAGAATTATATAGAATTCCTATTAAAAAATTTTGACATATTAAAATAATTTTTTAACTTTTTATATAATGCCTAGAATTTCTTAAATAGGAGTAAAATTATCGCAAACACCTCAAAAACTACGAGACTTGAAATCATTACTATAGCTTTACGGTAAATTAAATATACTTCCATTAACGCTGTTTTTCATATTACTGAGATATTTTTTATCATGACTTTCAATAACATTTCTTAAACATCCTGCCTAAAATTATTTTGATAATATTATAAAATATTGCTTTAATTTTTATAAATGAATAAAAAGGTTATTTCATTTGCTTTCCGTTACGTTTTCGATGAAATATTTTTGAATGCTTACTATTGAACTATATGCGAATTATTTTATAATAATGTGCCAAATTTCAAATTTATAAGTGAAACGATTTTTGAGAATAGCTGTTGAAGCCGGGTGACGGTGAATGTTGTTATATCAAAAAAGTGAGTAAATAGCTTAGGTGAAAAAATAATATTTCGATTTGAAAATTTTAAGTATTTCTAGAATGAATCAATTACAAGCTTGTATCGGAATTGCGAGTCAGTGAATCGATATTGAGATTCAAATATTACCGTTTTAATAAAAAAAAATATTGCGATAATCGAGGGCTATAAATTTGGTGCAAAGATTTAACGAATTCTTAAGATAATATAACATTTCCAATGCATTCTAAATTACTACAAATTTTAATAACTTAATAAAATTTAAATTGATATTGGTTAACATATTTCTCATACTATATAAGGTTTTCTATAACAACAACTAGATATGATGGCTTACAAGTTAACAGCGATAACTATGTGTTGAATTATGCGATATGTCTATATTCGGTTAAAAAAGTACAGGAGAAAATTAAACAACACGTCACCTTTGTGCCAATTATAAACTAAAAGCAAATTACTTAACGTTAATATGAAATTAGAATCCACCCTTAAATCATGTAAATTATTAATTCTTATTTGCTTCATTGACCGATTTTCTTAATTACGCGAAACGCGTAGAATGGTAATTAAGCTTTTAATTGGAAATATTTCTCGTCACGAGCAATGTTGATGTTAACGAATTTGTAATTTATTTTACGAAGCTAAACAAGTTCAGTTTTTAAGTAGGGCGAAGCTCTATAATATGTTGGGAAAGAGTTGAGAAAAACGCAAAGGCGAACTTGAGAAGTGTTTGAATTTAGTTTCAAGCCCTTTGCAATTAGTTTCTCTAATGTTAATATGTACAAATATATATATATATATATATATATATATATATATATATATATATATATGTATATGTATGTATATATATATATATATATATACACATATATGTGTGTGTGTGTGTGTCTATATACAAATAAGCATATAAATTTAGTGTTTTTCTACGTTTGATCTACGTTTTGATCCTTGTGAGAATTGTGCTTTTAATATCTTTGAAATTGATTAGAATGAAACGAACTTTTTAATGTTAATATTACCGTATCAATAAGCTGTAAAACCTTTAAATATTTTTCAGGAATAGCCATGTTGATCAATCTGCCAACATATCATAGCAGTTTACTTGCAGAGTATGAATGCTATGAATCTAAAATATGGCATGTTTATGTATATTTATAATGATTACAAAGTTATGAATTAAAATATTTTAGAAATGGTTTTTAGGATACCTCTCCTACATGGGAAGTGGGGGTGAATTTTTTTATTCGTATACCACATTGTCAAGGATTTCGTTGAATAGTTTTTTTTATAAATATCAGGGGTAATTTGAGAAAATTTTTGGATACTGGGACAATGGAAATTAGGAGAGAGGGGTTTTCGAAAATAAGGCTTCATTGTTTTTATTTTTGTTCGAGTTACTTGTTTCTATTCACTATCAGCTAAACCGCTATTTTTATGTATATGAAAAGTATTCACAATAGTTCGATTCAAAATTAAAAGGAAAATTGTTACAGCTAAATAGGTTCTACTAGTTTATGGATAGTAGTCTAGCAACTTTTAACATCTAGTTTAGTCTTCGGAAAGTTCTTAATAACCGTACGCAGGTGCCTTTGATCAACAATAAAACATAATTATATATTGAAATGTTTATTTATCTTATAACCCAAAGAGGATATTGTAACGTACGTGACACTAATTACGTACATATGGGTGAAATAAAGAAAAAAGGAAGTTTAATTTATTATGTAGGTACAATCAACAGCGCTTTAAATTTTAGGCTTTGACTCGACTTTATCTCAGCTACATAAGAATACGTAAACCAAGAATAAATCTTGGTATGCTGTCGACCGTACATATACTAAATTAATGATATTTTTTTTATTTCATGCGTACTGTTTCGTTGCGTACTTGCTATGTTTAAGCTGCAGCATCTTTTTTTTTATTTCATATGGGAATTCAATTAAAAATGTAATTTCTATAAGTTTCAAAATTATTTTTCAATTCTACATTTCAATTCTCCATATTCGAGGTTAATAACATACAGAAATTATGGTGACAAAATTATAGTTATATCTGTCTTTCTAATAATAGAATTAGTGTGTGAATATAAAAAGTAAGCTTAAATGGATAGTATGTGACGACTTTGTGTATTCCTTTTTCATGGTTAAAAATAATAACAAAACATTAAATACCATGGACACAACACCAGTTGAAAATTTTTAACTACCTGTATTATGTTCGTCCATATCATTGATGTCCTTTTAGACCGTAAGTGCCTTCATATACTAGGTATATTATTCATCACTTAAGTAAGTTTATGTATTTATTTATTGAAAGGCTCACAAAGCGAGATAAATTCACATAAATGTATAATAAAAATATCAGTGTATAAAACTGGACTATAACAAATTATGTGTATACAAAATGGTTAGAGTATTTTTGTATACATTTTTAAGGGTTCCTTGTGTTATATATATATATATATATATTTGTATATGTGTGTATATATATATATATATATATATATATATATATATATATATATATTTATATATATATGACAAAAGATACTGATCAAATGTTAAAGTTAGTATTAACTTAGATTTATATAATTTTTACATACCAAAAAAACATTAATTCTATCATGATTCGTTTTAATTTATAAGGGATATATTTTGTATTTCCCTTTTAAACATCATTAACTTCGGTTCAAAAATATTCAAGGACGGATGTTGAGAAACAATATCCTTATGCAATAGATATATTCGAACTATGGATTTATAAAAAGAGATTTTATTTTTATAAACTTTCAGTACGAATAATCTCTTTAATGGTATACGGGATCTGAGTCGAATGTTGAAGTTGAGTGGAGAGAGGAAATATTGAAAATTAACATGCGAATGTATGATTTTATGTAAATATGACGGATAAGCCCTTTTATTCCGTGCAGCTATTGATGACAAACCAAATCCCTGTAGTTGGATTCCATAAGATCTTTACTCTCGTCCAAGAAGAAGTCTTTAGCGAAAAATATTCAAGAACCCCTTTTGTAATTTTTCAACTCTATCACTGTGCGATTTGTATTATGGAGACCAAATATCTGACCCATATTCGAGGATACTTCTGATTAATGAACAGTATAAATATGTAAAAGTGTGTGGTTTTTAAATCCTTTAGTGGAACGAGAGATGAATCTTAGAAGTTGATATAAATAATAAAATGAGTCAGCAAACGAACTTTTAGCCTTAATTTCCGCTTGGTGAACCGTCTTTTTTAAAGGGGTCTGAGACGTCCAACGACTTGATACGAACCTCATGTGTTTGTTGTGACTGTGTTTGTTGTGATGGCGGTTTGGAGACTCATCAAATTAAGTTTTGGTTAAACGACGCAAATATACATTTAAATCAAACATTTCTCAAACTCGAAAATATTTGACAACCTGTCAAACTAATGCAGTATACTATCAACACGGTTGGAATAGAATCAAAATTTATGGAATGAAATGAAACCATTGGCGGGGAACCTTAATAAATCTTCTGTAAACCCAGTGATTACTGTAGGCACACACACACACACACACGTATGTTATATATATATATATATATATATATATATATTTATTTATTTGTGTGTCGATGTATAAAGGTCGGTTATAGCTTCGATTATTAAAAGTTAGAGTCATTGACGTCGGTTCGATTTTTTTGTTTATTGCTTTAGGGCTGCGTAAATTCCTGTGTATTGTCGATATAAAAATATATATTTATACTCAATATAATAAAATGACTATACCTAACGTATTATTTTTGTCCGCGATATTTTTGCTTAGTGCTCTACAAGGACCTTTTTGAAGACCCATCAATATTTAGAATATGTTATTTTAATAATATTTCAAGTAGTATTAGCTCTCGGTATTCGGGGTAATGTTCAGACAATTTCTGAATATACGTATTTAATAATTTTAAACATAAATGCAGTTCCACAAAGATGAAATTTGGAAAATCTATTGGACGAAAATAGTGAGAAAAAATTGATGCGATGAAAGGTTGCGTCCGTGAAGAGCTAGGCATCCTGTGCTGTAAATATTTCCTCATAAGCCGCCGCTACACATCTCAATCTGGTCGAAAGTTATTTAAAAAACAACCTAGATATAGTAAGAGTTTCTATTAAATTTTCCATACCTCAAACACTATGAGTACTATAATATTTATAATAAATTATTTTAAATGGTCGATATTGCGTTTGAATCAGTAATATCGACATTCTATATCGGCGTATTACATTCCAACTAACTTGATTAGGGGCGGCAGGTTTTAACCTACCAACTTGTCCCGCCACAATCTGGGATACATTTTGCTTGCAGTATAAAGAGAACAAATCTATGCTTTTATTATTCTAAGGCATAATTACCTTAATTAGTACTGATATATTAATTACTCCAAATGCTGTTACTGAATCACATTTTATGTAATTGGATTTTAACGAAAGTTCAGTATTCACAATTAAATGAAACTATGTGGTGTAATAATATTTCTACTTCCTTTAAGTTCTTTACCACGACCTAGGTTTTGTTGTATTACAACATCTTCAGGTGGTATATTAGCAAAGATTGCTAACAGCTTTGATTTGAATAAGATCTTTGCTAAAAGCCCACCTGAAGTTGTTGTAATACAACGAAACTAAGGTCGTGGTAAAGAACTTAAAGAAAGTAGAAATAATACTACATCACATAGTTTCATTTAATTTTGAATAATGAATTTCTACAAAATTTACGCCAAATATATTAAATATTAGAAAGTCCAGTAAGAATACATTTATCTTTGATTGTGTAATAAATGTTATTTTTACGTATAAGAATTTCGTACCTGAAAAGGGTAATAAAAGGGAACCCTTATAAGGTTATTCCACTAACAATATTTCTATGGAACGGTTTGATGCAGGCGATTAAAATTTTGTACAGAAAAAATCATATTAACATGTATTTCAATTGTTAACAATCAAAAATATTTTTGTTTAGTTTAATTCATAACGGTTTCTTTCATATATCGTTTAAGATATCATTTGTAACTGCAAGTCATAATGATTTTAAAATATTTTTCAGAAGCTTTATGTATATTTCTAGAGATATTGTCGAAAATATTAACTAAAATTATCTCTAACGTCTCATCTCTTATAGAGACTGCTAACATAACAGTGCTATCAGAAAATTACTTAAAATCTACATGAATACCGTAAACATAAATTTAAATTAAACTATGACTTAATCTTGCAATTTTGTTGAAAATTACACGATACTGTACTGCTTTTAAATTCAACCCAAGCCACATATTTACGCACTAAAGATTAATATTAATATTTGTAATTAGTTTGAAATAAATACAGTGTACTTTCCAATGTTCATATATACCTAAATATGGAGGGAAGTAGTCTCTGCACTCCTTCTCCATATAAACGCGCAATATGGTTAAAAAGCGGCACAAAGTTTATCCGCAGATAATAATATATAGGATATATATTGAAGTTATATTTCTATAGACGCGTTATGAAAAAACAATGAAAGTGAAATTTTACGATACGCACACTCACGATCCAATAGAAATCGACAGGGTTAAGTTGGTCACAAACACATATTTACATGCATGTAATGACTGATGTAATGACTATATTCGTGATAGTTTTTAGTAATTCACATCTAATAGTGGTATATATAGTAAAAAAATATAATAAATGTAGTTTAATTAATTTAATAAGTAATAATAATTATTATCTCATTCATAATGCAATAAAAATAGTACATTCAATGATGATTTCCACTTCTAGATAAAAAATCAAACTTTTTATTCAGCATTAGAAAATAATGAAGTTGAAGCGCGATAATTTGGAAACAGTCTGGCTGATGATTGGTCTTCAATGGCAAGCCAGTAGTTAAATTGTAATACCAGTTATAAATTATATTCATTCGACTTGCTACATTTGTAACATTAAACTTTATTTATTTTCATACTCAAGCATTATTTATCCATTTCAAGTTTAGACAAAAAATCATGATAATTGATATTATTTACTAATTTGTGATCCATAAATCTGATGATGTGGGATTAAAAGTCATATAAATTTAATATTCCTTAACAACAACGAATGATTTATTGCTAAAATGGCAATTGCGTATCGAGTCAAATTAGATAAATTAACCTTTAGAGAGTTTAACAAATTTCTGGTAAAAAAATCGTCAACACGTATCTGGCGTAATTAATGACACGTATTTAATAGGCCGTTGCAGTCAATTGAAACACTCAAATATGGGTTTGGTTTGTACTGTTGTGTTTTGATTACTAATAAAATTATGTATAAGACATATCGCGATGACGCGTTTATGTCATAGTAATAAGACTTCATTCACCCACCACCCTTTGTAATTACGTTATATATACTGTGCATATTTTTTTACTATCGACCTGTTTATTTTTGTAATATGCCAGGTACAATATGCTGATTCAAATTTTTTTTCATGTTTGATAAAAAAAATATTAATTTTTTGGAAAATATTTATAGAATTTAGATATATTTTTTTGCGTGTCAATGTAACTTTATTTAACTTATTTCCGATTCTGTTGAAACTAAAGTCAATTGATATAAGTGCCCATATAGTCATAAATCTAGCTAATACATCGTAGCGTTCGCTAATGTATATCTCATAGCACGTATACTGCAACATCAAAGGAGCTGACACTCTGATATGCATTCGGTACAAAGTGTATATTGTAACCATCGGTTATATCTTCTAAATAATGGTCAAAGTAATCAGGTATGCCAAAATATTAGGTAAAACTAACACTTTTAAATCTACTTTCTTTCTTATCAGATTATCTATCAAGGCTTTCGATCATAAGCCAATAACTCAAGTGGAACTTTATTAGTTTTGTTAACCCCTGAATATTCAAATAGTGTAAAAAAGAGTTTTAATCATAACAGGTGCAAAATTTTCCTTCAGTGTTATTTAACTTTTCGGTAAAAATTACGATTGAAATTAGACAAATCAAGGTTTGTTGTAATATTACATTGTAACATTTTTTAAATGATTCCCGATTACGTTGAAACTAGAGTATCTGCATCATTGAGAATTTGGTCTCGTCTTTCTACATGAACATTTAAATGTATATGACAAATATCTTGACGGATAGTTAAAACTTAATTATGTTGATATTAAAACTGTTGTTTCACTACCAATTTAAAGTTTTGTTAATTTTTATTTCATCAATATGACAAAATAATTTAGCAATATTAACCAAAATGTTACTAATTTAAATTTAACTGCACCAGGAGCTGTGATATTTTAGCTCATAGAAATTTATAAGAACGTAATTATATAAATGAGATATCTGGTAAAAATAATATTAATATTAAAAAAGTTCGAATATATTTGTGACAATTTTTTTATTTTAATTTATATTTATTTACTTAATTTTCATAGTATATATATATATATATATATATATATATATATACAAACATATATATATATATACATATATATATATATATATATATATATGTACATAAATACATTTACATATATGTATATATACTACTATCTATTAACCTTAGTAAGAAACTGAAAGAAAAAAGCATACAGAAATATCTTTGAGATATTGGTTAAAAATATAAGTTGATATATTTGAAAGTAACATACTTGTAGTCTGAATATTCAGTCTGTACTAATACGTAAAGCGGACAACACTACTTAAATTATGTAACGTAATTACTGACGAATTATTCCGAATATTCGATATGATCTCGACACTGGCAGTATTGTTTAGCGAAGATAGCGAAGTAGTTTAGTGACCGCGGGGTGGGGGGATTGGCAAATAATTAAGCTAATTTTACGCCGGTGAGACTGAGAGTTAGTTCTATACGTAATAAGACTGACTGAGATCCTAAAATTATTGTTTATTTTGTTTTATTTATAGTATCGTCTTTTTAGAGTCTTGCATTCAGATATTTCGAATGGCACCCTATTGTTACTGCTATATATATATATATATATATATATATATATATACATATATATGTATATATATATATATAAATATACATATATATATATATATATATATATATACTAAAAACGATATGGAAAAAAATTGTACCAAAGATTTCTTGAAAAAATCACGATGCCTTTATATCTGCGTAATATGTACCAGGCAATTTATGCATATAGGAAAAAATAATTGAAAACAGTTTCGTCGAAACTCAAGAAGTTTATCCAACTTATATGGAACGATATTAGATATCAGGTCAAAACTTTAGTTGCACCAAAGTTAAACAAAATATTATGAGTTTCTAAATTAATAATATTTTTTATATGAGACCGGAAATAGAGAGTAAATGTTTAAAAATTTAAAGAAATCGGTTAAAATTGAAGAAGCTTATTAAGAATCTACACACATTAAGACTGAGTTTTATACACAGAGATAACTCATTTTTGTTATAATTTACTTCCGTATACTCATCTTATATTTTCCATAGATCAAAATAACCATAATGTATTTTATTAATTGAAGATACAACTTTTGTCTTTCTTTTTGAACTTTTTTTCTTTCACTCGTCACTTTCTATTTCAACACATTTTATTTTAAGGTAAGAAATATATGAACAATTTTAAGTATTAACAATATTCACAACTTATATATCATAATGTTTGGTGTAATTTAATCTCAATCCAACAATTGCTTATAAGTGCTATTTCATAGTTTGCTGTTTAATTCGATACGACTAAAAATTCAAGCCCAACAGAGCCTTAAATATTTGACATAAAAAAGGGGTAGTGCACTACTCGTAAATTGGTAATTTTAGTGTTAACATGTGAGGAAAACGTCACAAAATCGAATTAAAATACCTGTCAAGCACAAGTGGACCTCGCACTACGAGAGTTTCGTACACATTCAGGTATTTATAAACATTTTATGGTGACATTTCACATTATGATATAATATTTCTAATAAAAAATTTACAAAATTTTAGTCTTTTAAAACAAATATATGTTACTTGCTATATTTTCCACGGGCACACATTTTAAATAAAAATCTTATTTGACAAAACTACATATTAAAGATTACTTTTACTGTGAGACTTCCCTTCAAATTTAATGACTCTAGGTCAACAGGCAATACCCAATAGGTTTTTATTTACTTGCGAGTGTCAAAAATGCGGTATAAATGGTCATACCTTTGGATTTTTTTTATTGCATTGACTTAGAAGTTTGATTTTTTACAGCCATAGATCTTAGACAGCATAGATATTAGAATTCGATATAAATTTTACCTTAATAATTTCATGCGTTCCTGAGAAAAAGAATCCTGCAGGTAGACAGGCAGACAGACGGCCGAACAACGAAGTGATCCTTTAAGGGTTCCTTTTTTCTTTTATGTACGGAACCATAACAAAGAAATTTTTAGCATTAAAGTTTAATGGTAGGGATGGAGTAACGATACCACCTGTCTCATTAAACCCTTAGAATATAATAAAAATTACTGAAAATGATATAAAAGTTCATTATTTTCGACCTGGTCCCAATGCTAAATTTAAACTTATAACTTTAAACTTATAATTTACGGAGTAACAATTCTATACATAGACAATTACTGTTCGAGCAGTGTATAAATAAACCGGTTACAAGATTCAAATTTGATACTGAAAATTAACACAACTTCCTGTTAAGCTAAAGTTGACTCGATGTTACAAAATAAATTTTCCTCTTTTCGAAATGATAATAAATTACATATGTTCCCCGTAAAGCGATGTAAGCCAGAACGGGAGTTTGGAAGAAGCATTTCAACTTCACCACATTGAGCGAAAATGGTACCAAGAAGAAATAAAAGAAAAATGATCAAGTATTCTGCCTTATAAAATTTATTGTGATGTGTAAGTGTGGTATAAAGTTTAAATCACGCCCATAAGAGCATCCTATGATATATATGATGTACAAAATACCATACAGTCACTACCTAATATGAATTATTTTAATACAAAACTTTGCTTATAAAGTAGAAATTGCTAGAATCAGTCGTGAGAGAAACGTGAAACAAAGGGGATACTCATTTTTGGCAGCTTAAATAATATTTAGTTCCTAATTTGTTGACGGCAGTGATTCAAAAATATTTTAAAATTTAATCTTTTTTGGCTGGCTTTTACTGTGGCTTCAATATTTTAACAACAGTGTAATACGGATATTATTGTAATTAATATTTATTTGTTCATTTATATATATATATATATATATATATATATATATATATATATATATATATATATATATATATTATATACAACGTGTAACTAAATATAAAAATAATAAAATTGTAAAACTTTAAAATAGTATGTTCTTGAGGTAGCATATAAATAATTGAATAAAAGCCGAAAAAAACGATGTAAATTGTAATAGAAATTTCAACCTTAGTATATGAAAAAATACCTTTCCAAAAACGAACAAATCTTCTAAGATGGCACTGTCACTACGATGTCACTTAATATTAGACACACAATCGATCGTCAGAGAATGAAAGTATATAACGTGTTGAGTATAAAATAAAGAGAAAACAATTTACAACATTGCTTCTGATAAGTTTACCTTAATACACCAATATAAAAGTAAAAATATAAGAAAGGAAAAGTCCTTGAAAGGAAAAGTCCTTCTTACAACGGAACTTCCAATATCAACGGTATTCAATTTATATTAACTGAAGTTACTGGAAAAATAGTTTGATGTTACGGCAATGGTACATAAGTTCACTTCAGTTTAGTGTCTTAGTGAAAATTCTGTAGCCTTAGTACAAGTCAGTCGATTCTATCAAAAGCGTAGAAAATAACATTGAACTCGCGTAGTTTGCTAAGTAACATTTATTGCATGTCAGTTCGAGTATCAAAGTTTGGTTCAATATCAAAAGGAAACATTTCAGGAATGAATAAAAATAATAGGTTACTTTTCCATTTATCTTAATGTAAGATTTTTCTTGAGAATTAAAAGTTTGTTCTTGATTGCGAATTAATATTGTAATCGGGTACATGCAATAATTGATATTAACTCTATGAAATAAAATACGAGGAAGTAAATTTGAGAACGGTTTATTCTCATTTTTATTTTTATAAAATTAAAACTGATTGCGTGATCATAAATTTTTAAAATAATCCACTAAATTTTTTTAAAACTTTTCGGCTAACGTGAAATTTCCATATTGATATTGAAATAACTGAACGATAACCAATTTAAAGGTTTAAAAGGTAGTCAAATACATTAAACAATAAACTAAACTTTCAAACAAGCTTTTCTTGTTGTTCTGACTCCATACTTCCAAAACTACTTGCCTCTTTCTTTTCATGTTATTGATATAAATACCCTTTAAAGGTATTTTTGCTACATATTTATAAACAATGTGTATATGTGTCCTTATTGTTCATATGTCCTACAATTTTCAGATAAATTTTCAGTTACTTTCTCTCCATTATTAATGAATCGAAGGTTGTGGTCGCTATCCTTCTACATACAGCTGATAGAAGTTTTACACATACTGAGCAACATCGCATATTTGGCTAATTTAGAATAATTGCTAGGTTTAATCTCAATTTAGTCGTTCACGAAGTATCATGCAGAATTGATTTTTGTTTGGTCTTTCATCAATGGAATCAATTTTGTTCAATGGAATTGATTTTGTTCAAGTCGAGAGAAAATTGATTCTGTTTAGAGCGGAATTTGCAAATATTCGAAAGTGAATGCGCCACAACTACCTCCTAGGATGCTGAGCAGGAAAAAATAAGGTGTTTTTTATCATATCATTGTGATATAATATTTTCGCAATATAACAATCAATAAAAGTTTGAAAAACTTAAATTAACACGCTTATACAAAATACTACAAATATATATTTTCATTCAGTTGATATTAATTTCAGAATCAAATCATTTATTTTTAAGAAAAAGTTCACCAAGATTTTACACTCAAATATTACACTCAATAAAAACATGGCTCGCACTAAAATTCTAACTGAATGGATCGAAAAAACAAAAGCATGTCCAATAATTATTCTTTGCATTTTATTGCAGTATTTTTTAAAAGCGTGTTTTTTATTTTCAAAACTATAAATTTATTTTTAATTTCTTGGTCTTTTATTTTTGATTCCGAACTGTAATTTTTTTTTTGATTCCATGAAATTATTGTATTGCCATCGGTTGATACGTGTGAAAAATTTTACATAATTCAGACGTCTGGAAGTGGGTGAAAATTTAATTAAATTATTCTATTATTTTTTGTTTAGTCTTTGTTTTGATCCTAATTGTTTTATTTCTTGAAATTATTATATTGTGTTTGGTTATCGATGCCTGTGCAAAACTTTAGATTATTCGATTGTCTGGAAGTGGGTGAAAATTTAATCGAGTGTTTCTATTATTTTTGTTCAGTCTTTTTTCTTTTAAACCTAATTTTTTTATTTTATGTAATTGTTATATTGGCATCGGTTATTGATATGTTAGAAAAATTTTAAATAATTCAGATATCTAGAAGTGAGTAAAAATTTAATATAAATTTTCCCTACATTTTTAGTCTTTTTTTTGTTTTAAAACATAGAGTGGATGAAATTTAGTTCCGCAGATTCCATTCCATATTTATATGCAAGTCGCCATCGAAGTCATATATTTCATATATAAGATTAATAGTCATAATAATAATAATAATTAATAGTCATAGTAATATATATCATACATAAAATTAGGGTCAAAGAGTTTATTAGGAGTTATAGGGTCGATTTTACATTTTTAGAGAAAAAGGTCTTTCTAAAGTCCACGTGTTTTTTTAATTTTCAATCCAAAATATTAGCCATATAATCTATAAACTTGGTTGATTTATGGATATTACTAAGCCTACTGTAATCTATAAAGTTTGATGATTTATGGGATATTACTACGAAGAATATAATATCAATGCTTTGAGATTAAATTTATGAAAAAAATACATTAATAGAGTTAGAGAGTTGTTGTGAATAGTAACAGAACTACAATGTTTTCAATTCTACCCTTTAAGTATGGTTTTATCTATTATATATAAATGTGTTAGAGTTACTATTACGTATAAACGAATATAATTGGGTATGGGCAGCTCCTAAAATTGTAACATATGCAGAGTTTTAAAATAGCTTTAATTTTATTCAATTGTTAATTTCATTTATGAAGGCTGAAGAGACTGATTTACATTTATCGCAGCTGATTTGCTAAAATTGTCATATATTTATTATAATAAAATAAGCCAGTGAAACTACAAAATACCAAATCGAATTACGATAGAATGAAGTTAAATACATTTACGTATAATTTATTTCTCCAAAATAATTTGGAAACTTTTAATTGAAATTTAATTTTAAACTAAATTTGCTTTTTTTACGTATGGACGTAAAAAAAAGCAAATTTAGTTTAAAATTAAATTTCAATTAAAATGGTACTGTTATTTTTAGACTGGTGATGTAGACTCTCATTAACTTGTTACGTAATACTAAATCAAATACAAACTCCTAACAGTACCTCTGGAAGCTAATTGGTTGTGGTCTGGTTCGAATTAACGAGCGGTTGGCCGCAAATGAATTAGTGGGTAGTGAGCGCCATGCATTATATTGGCAAATCAATAAATTCATTCTACAATGTAATTACCGTAAAAAATTATACTTTATTACGTTAGTGCGAACTCGCATGGGTATATATAAAATATGTATTGATTTAAGATTATATTCAAAAGTAATATGAACACTTTTAAAAAACGCCAAAAATCCTGATTGTATATATTCTATGTTAGATAATAAATCTTTAAATCGCAACGTTTATTAGCGTATTTTAAAATAAATTAGGTAAATAGGTGAAGGAATATAAAATGTAAATCAAACTCAATTTTTAAATGGAAGAAATCTAACTACGTTAATAGTAGTATAGAAAACTAACGACGTTAATTATTTGGAAAAAAATAAATTGAACATCACTTTTTATATTTTGCAAAGACATAAATTAAATGAATAAAACTAAGTAGAGTAAACTTACATTAATTTAAATTTTTTTATAATTTACTGATCATAATCGTAACTCAAATTTATAATCAAATATCAATATAGGTCAATGCATTACCGAAACATATGTAAAATTTGATTGCTAGTAAATTTTGTGTAGAAAAACTTTCGTAATACCTTAATAACAAAATAATTCTTAAACTACTTCTATTTTTATTCCTGATATTGGATAACCAAATATTGATTTTTTTTATTATGATAAAAATAGTGTACAAATTATTCCCTGCTATAATTTTCTTAATGTTTCTAGTTACTTAAGATATATTTTATTGATACATTTGAAAATGAAAACGGAATACTAACACTTTGTTAATATTTACGCAAAAATATTTTGGGTAAATTGTACCAATAATTCGGAAAGGCTGATTGTTCATCAAAGTCATTATTTTGAAATTAGGTTGCAGTCAGTTTGTTTTCATATTCGTCCATAATGCAAATGTTAAGATTACAGAAAATGTGAAGATTCCGTGAAGTAATTAATATTTGAAGAAGCTTCTATAGAAATGTTGTGGATTAAATCTTAGTACATATCAGAAAATGCATTTGTAATAAATATATATATCACCAAAAGCAATTAGCTTACATATCGGGAAATGTAATTTGCATTTCAAAATAAAAATTCTTGTTCTGTAAATATTTCAATGTATTTGAAAAATCTCTGACATTCACATCAAAATACTTGTATTAATCGATATATATATATTATAGAATTTATAGTCAATTCTGTAATAAAAAACAATAATAGTTAAAGGTCTCAATTTAATCGGTGTTGTCTAATTGAATTAGTTTTTCAATTAATACAGAAAGTGCCGAGTATTAATATTTTTTAAACCAAAATACATCTTAATCTATGCAAGTCCTCTTAATGTCAATATCAAATTTATATACGCAATTTCAATTTAGTTAGATTACAATTAATATTCGTGCTTCAAGTCCTTGTTTACAAATTTGTTGGTGTATTTAAATAGATACAATGCAAACATTTATTTTTTATCACTGAACACGAATGAAGACAGAGCAATAGGACTATTTATTTTCAATAAAAAGGGAATAGAAAAAAAACCTAAAAAATATTGGTACTAAGTTTAAAGAAAAATTAAACTTTTCGAAATAAAGGAAAAAATTCTATGCTATGTGAAATAATTTCAATGTCATTAAGAATTTGCGGTTATAATTTTATGGTCTCTAAATTCAATTAACAAAGTAAAACGTCCTTCTTTAGCTCGGAATAAACAATAGTAAACAATGTTCGTACTCGATAATCTATTGCGTTTGAAACGAAACGACAGTCACATGGGAATAGGCTTATTGGGTCAAATATTTAGAGCTCATATTGGAAACCTCGAATATTATTTAGCAATTTCAGAGGTGCATATTTATTTATTTATTGATATATTTACTTAGATGTATTCATCGATTCGTTACGGGTAACTTATTAGTAACGATAAAAAAATAATGGGTTAAAAAAGTTAAACTTTTAGATTAAACATGAATAAAAAATTACACAAGAACTACAGTAGATAACAAAGACGCGTTTCGACAAACATACGACAATCACACTGTGTTGCGATTGCTATCAGGTAGTTGAGCACTCAAATACCGTGAATTATTTATTTTAAAATGCTTTTGTTAGTTTCACTTGTATAAATTCACTATACATGTAAAAAATCTACCAATGCAAGTTTTCCCTAGATCGTAATTGTCTTATCCATTTGGAACTTTGCAAACTCATGCAACTCCAATGATAATGGTACTAAAGAGCTGTTATAATAACGGAGAAGGGAGGTGACCAGGAGGAACTTATCAAAATCTAACAGTAATCTCGTCGAGTTTGAGCGCGATTAACTTGTTTCAACAAGTCCTTTGGCTATGTTGTAACCGATGATGGCGGAGCGAGATCTTGAAAATTTATCAATGGCTATCAATAAATCACATCAAAGTTTTTTTCAACGGTATTGTCTTAATGAGTCCTTTTTTTAAATATTGTAACCACCCGGCTATGTACGTCTGATTATGGAAGAGAGAGGTTGTCATGGAAAATTCTCAATAGTTAACAATAACCTTATCGAGTTTGAGTTTGTTTGATTTATATTAGTTGATCCTTTGTTTAACAAAGCATGTTTTATTCCAAAAAGAAAGGAAGAAATATTTTTTTTTCCTAAATTATTCTCTTGACATTAAAAATATTTTTACACATTAATTTTTAAATTTATTTGTTTATATTTACATTTTAAATTTATTTGTTTATAATCATATAAAGGTAATTATTTACTTAATTATACACTAATTGATACTCGCGAGTGAGTGTTACACGTTTCTAAATCTTAAAAACTTTCTTCTTTCGGATTGCACCCAGGAAGCCGTCTTAGAATCTGTTATAGAATAATATTACTGTAGTTAATGATATATAAATATCAATTTATATAAAATTAAAATTACTAGCTGAAAATAAGCTGAATAGCCCTATCTAGTGCAGTATTATAAAACTATGCTTTAATGAACTTGGCTTGTGACGGTTATTTGTAAAATAAACAGTAGAGGTTGTTTATTATTTAATTAGTATTAATTAACAAATTGAAGAGAATTTGTTCATTATTTTTATCTTCAGTAACCTTGGTAATTTTTATTAAATTTATTTTTAGGTACGATTCAAATTACCCGGAATATATATAGTTTTGCCTAGTCTAAGAATGTTGCTGAATTTCTCAGTGGAGCAAATTCATTAGAAAGTGAAATTCACGCCTGGATAGTGAGCACAAATTTGAAGTGAAAACTTTTATTTTTGGAATTATTGTGTAAATAGAAAATAACGAGTTGATTAGCTGTTACCTGAGATAGTGTGAAACATCTATTTCACAAGTAATTAAAAAAATTATTTTTGAAAATACATTATATCTTAATAAAAATATTGTGGTTGAATTTCAAATATACTAAATTTATTTTATTTTACACGAACTTAACATTAAAATTCTCATAACCGTTAGACGGTTATGAGAATTTTACAGTTGGAAATGTTAGTAGCCTTTCGCAATTTTTTTTTCAGTAAACCAGTAAACAAATTATCATATTAGTTTATAAATAAGCGTAAATTGTGTATTATTAGGGATATGGAAATTTAAAAAAAAAACCTGTAGTGAAATTTGGCCTTGTATTAGTTTAAGGGTTTTATAAATAATAATTCAGTACGAATAATTTCTACTTCTTGATGTTTGTTTTAATATTCATTATTATGACAGTTTCTGTGGATATAATTAGTTAATTGATTAATGGTATTAAGCATAATAATACCTATAATATTGTTTGCTTTAGTTCATTAAATATAAATATAAAAGAAAAGACTGATTGTGTTATACAAGAATAATGCAGGCAATCGACCACGGTATATTTGAATTAAAAAATTATTTGAACATTATCACCTGTAATATGATTATACGCGATATGCACCTATATCAACATAACCGTTGAGATTTTTACAATACAAAAGTTTAAGATTTTTTTAGAAAAGTGGATCAAAGATCGGTCAATACGGAATGTTCTCATTATAAACATAAAAAAACTTATAAAAAGCCAAAAATATAGTAAAAAATACTATGTTTTCTTGCAGTATATTACCGTTTTCTAGTTGTTTATGCTTAGAAGTAGTCTAATTGTATCTATATTTATAACAGAATGTATCCAGTTTTTTTATACTTTTTGAGTAAAAGAGAGGAAATACATTCTTCCATTTAGAGACTGCAATTGACTGAATAAGGGGGTTATCAGAACGAAATCTCCAGGACACAATCGTACCCTCATAAGAAAAGTTCGGTTAACAATAAGTTTATTTTTATCTTGCATAATTATCGGACACGCATTAAAAGAAATATTATTTCTATTGTGAAGAAGTTTCACTTGCAATTTTACTTCACAATATTTCGAAGGTAAATATTTTGATTTGCTTTTTATAATATTCTTTTTAAATTTGGTAAGATAGTTCCCTTAAAAATATTCAAAGGGCATTTTATATCGAGAATCTACATTTATACTTGAAATAATTGATTTAATTACATTTTTTCTACTTCATAAAATTAGGAAAATTTTTGGCTTACGTTGTTGAGAAAAATTAAGTATTAGTAATCATCTTAGTAACTATATCAGCGTAAACATATTTTGTTTCGTTTATTCCATCCTTTAATTTATAATTAAAATTTCATTGACAATTTGGTCGTCTGTATGATTGTCCACTGAAGTAAAACATGGTTAGCTGTATAAAGAGGAAATTAAAAAAAAATTGGCAATAATTCAGTAGCTACAAAACAACTTTTTTGGTGAAACTACTTTTTTGTTACTTATTTTTTTACTAAACTCAATAAGGCAATCCCGGATAACATACTTCAAATTAAAGCTAAATTTTATGTTTATTTTTGCAATAAGCAACGTTACCCAGACAACATTTTTTAACTATTTCCATTGATAGGTAGTATATCATTCCATTTACTTCCGGCAAGGTAATCGAACAGTAGAAATGCTAACTGTATTTCTTTATCGGAAAATTTAAAATGTAACCATTTCCTGGGGAATAAAATGCAGGAAGTATTGTAGCATTTGCTTTTTACAAAAATGCACAAAAACACTTTATTTCTCTAACACAAACACGTATAACCTATACAGTTTAGCTCGAAATAAACAATATATTAGGAAGTAACATCTATCGGCAACGATCCATTGCATTTAGATCAAACCGTTACCCGCATACGAATATGCTTATTATGTAAATGGTACGCAGTTTAGATCGCACAAGTTTCCGAAATATACATAACAAACGTACAGAAAAGTGTATGTGCATATTTTTTCTCTACAGTTTTCAGTTTGACCCTTTATTCGATTCCGACCGATAATACCTCAACTCAGTAAAATATAAAAAAAGTACAAAGTTATTATCGTAATTAAAATGAGAGTCACAACGAAGCAAATCTCGTTAGTATTTTTTTGAGGATTGGGAATCCTCTTTGTCGAGTCAATCAAGTTTTATAATATTCTGAAGTGTTAAGTAAACTTGCTTATCACGTTGATTTCAGATTTCATGTAGATATTGTGTGTCTATATGATAGAAAGCTTTCTGGAAGTCATACCAGAAAACTTTCCATCATATAGACAACGATATTTTACCAAATCGTTTAGCGAGGCAGGATTCTCAGCTCTACTTTTACACAAGCAAATGTTTCTATAGTGAGGTACCGCCTAGTATAAACTCCATTTAAAAACGAATGTAGAGTCAGCGGAATTCCACTGCATCATCTGTACAAGGTCGTTGATTTAGGGACCAGATTTGATTCGTGATTGAAGTTTCGTCGGCATATGGCGGATATACAAAACATGTCATTAGGGAAACTTGAAAATCGTTAAAAATTTGCAACCCAACCCGGGTTGCAAATTTTTAACGATTTTCAAGCCATGTCATCAATTTACCTCCTGTACACTTCAAAAGTGCAGAGGGATTAGAATCTGGCTCCATTATTTAGAGCCCATATGAACCCATGTATTGCTTAATGAATAAACGTGTTCAAAATAGGTTTCTCTGTATTATCTGTTATGTCTGTTATATCTTCTTTTATATCTGTATACGAGAAAATGTTATTACTTCCCCTTTATATTTCCTTTAGATTTTCTCTTGGGTATGCTAGGCTTTTATTCCTTGCAACTCAAAAGAAAATTGGCACTTACGAACTTTATCTGCCAGTCAATACAAGAATAGATTTCATGCCCTATTTTATTTTGTAAATTTTTATTCTTCGTACATGAAAATTTCCGGTGTTAATGTGTGAAAATTCATCGTCTTTTTATTATACCACCATCTAGAATCGAATTTTATCAGAACTCTCTGGTTTTCTGCTATATTTAACTAAGCAACCACTTCATAGCGGACGTGCCAGAGTGTGATTTGTTTATGGTGAGTGAAAGTAAGTTATCGAAATGGGTCGGCGTTATATTTCTATATCTAGCTCTTCTGTATTTCGTGTACACTATAACATGTACCGCCTAGATTACAATTGGTTAAATCATTAATTACTTATCGCTATGCATATATTATAAGTAAATGGATGTAAACAAGTAAATAAATAAATATATAAAATGGATAAATCGGTTACGGCCATCAGTTTAATAAACTCGTAGTTCATAGTTTCCTGTTCGATTTTTCGCACTTGATTTTTTTTTCGATCTGTAAAATAAAAAAATAAAATTCTTTCACTAATAGCATTTCTCTATAACCTCTTCGATAAAGGATGTAATACTTTTAAAATTACGTGACCTGGCCAGTTTACCGATTAGCGTTTTATAATTAACCCATTACTTCCCAAGCATCAAAAGAACAGGATGTTTTTGTTCATATATTTAAATTAAGGTCTTAAAATATTAAAACTAATACAAAAGAAAATTCAAAAAAATAGATTACTACTTGCTGTAACTGTCAGTCTGTCTGTCTTATTAATATGACAGTGGGAACATATGACCAGAAATTAAGAAAGATCAGAATTATAAGAAAATCAACTTTATTTTCAAGCCATATTTATTAATATTTAAAAAATAGGTAGAAAAATCAATAGATTTTTTAAAATTATTTCTTATGATATAGTATGAACCAACCACTGCAAAGTGTTTTATCGCATTTTCTACAAAAAAAAAAATTTTTGTTATAACCTTGTTCTTAGTAACTCGTTTGTTTGTCTTTCTTTACCATATAGTAACCAATATTTTCAAATCGGACTGGTTGTAAAAGAACTTCGGAATCCCACGGAGTAGGTTTACTTGCCCTGCCTCTTGATTTTTGAATCCCAGGAAGCAAACTCTCAGCCTAATATCTAGCAAAGGGATGGTATCATCTTTATTTACCTGGTAGTCAACAACCCATGCATTTACTAGGGACATATCTAAAACTCTGATGATTAGAGGCCAATACCATTTCTTACCTCTGAAACGGGTTACATAATTAGAAATCTGCCAAACGTGTTTATCAACTCCTCCCATATATTTATTGTAATTATATATAACTGTTGGCTGATTTACGGTCACTTTGGCGTTTTCTGTCTTGGAATATCTATTAATTTTTACAGAAGGTTCAACAGTATCGAATTAATCAAAAGACATTTAAATAACGTTTTACGAGACATTTAAATAACGTTGTACGATAAAAGTTTTAACAATAACCACTGACTCCACATAGAGCCCAAAGTTTGTATCAAAACCTTACTTGTTTGCCTTTTATAAATTGTTTTATCCCATGATGACCAAAGTATTTGACGATCATTTCATCAAGAAATAGATTGGTTTCAAATATCCCAAACTTTCAAAATTACTCATTAGTTTTATCGATAAATGGGTGAATTTTACAAGTTTTATCAGTGTTATCGATTCTCGAGTTGTCATTGAAATGCAAATAGGATTTTATTTTATCAAACGATTTATTGACATTACTTTTTCAACAAATGAAAGGTGTACTTCTTCATATCTCCACCAATAAAGTTTGATTTGAGACAAGTGGTGATACGAATAGAAAAATAACATTTCAATGAAAATTTTAACTCCTTCATGGTCAGATTAAAGTGCAAATAATTTTTATAATTATTGGCATAAATAACTGTTTCGTTTTCAATATGCTGCACAATCTCGTCACATAAGAATTATTCTAATATTTTTACCGCTGATTTTCCTTCCAACTGCGTAATCATGTTTTTCAAAAAATGTTTACCGAGGTCAGACCACTTTGTATTTCAGAATGAACTGGTCAAACTTACGCCAAGTCACCGTCTTGCTTCGAGATGCAACTTGTACAGGATGATCATCCTCAACGTTATCAATTATACATGAAAACGGGTTTTTTCGACCGCCCACATCTGAAATCGGCAAAACTCTCATATCGTCCTCAGGACCCTCTTCCATATTAATAATTTCATCCATTTCGTCTGGAGGCAATTTAGCAATTTCAATATCATCCATACCCTCATCACTAGAATCTTCGATGTCTTGAAGATAGTCAACGATTTCGGACATATTCAAGGCCTTTTTGTATTTTTTCACTGGATCCATGATCTGTAAAAATAAAAAAAACATAAAAGTACTTATCAAATAATAAATAAGTACACTTTTTATCGTTTTCCATAAAAAAACAAACACAAAATATACTTACCTTTTTTAAATTTTTCACACACACAAACTTTTTATTTATTTATATGGATATCAAATCACAGCCGTCTCACGAGACGTACTGTGTTCGACGTAAACTTATCAACTAATGTACACAAAAGCCCCCAAGAAATAATCAATCGACAAGCTTGACCCTGCTCGTGCGCATGATTGATCATATTATCGTGGCAAATAGTAAACACTTATTCCCAGTGTTATATTTATAGTATGGTTCATTTCGAAATCACATAACTTATTTTATTTGATTTGAATTCGGGTTTTTTCGCGGTAATTATCTATTTAATGAGTAAACCTAGATATTATAAACTAAGTATTCACTATGTCCCGACGTTTCAGACTGGTTGCACAGCCTGTGGTCACGGGAAGACTGAAGATGTATAGGAGTCACCGCTGCGACGCGGGAGTGTTTTTCAAAACTACCCCCACTTGGTTGATTGTAGAAATTTAAGGCGCGTTCACACTATTTGGATATTTTTTAATTTCAATCGCTTCCCCTATAATCCTCTTGAAATAATGAGGCTCAGAAGAAATAACCTTGGGATCAAGAAGTTCGATCCAGTGATTGGGCCCCGAATCAACTAAGTGTTCTGCTATAGCAGACTTATTTATATGGCGGTTCTTCACAGCTGCTATGTGTTCCTTCATGCGTTCGGCGATTGTCCTTTTTGTCTAACCTATGTAGGAAAGACCGCAGCTACAGTCGATTTTATAGACACCTGGCTTCTGCAATAGAATTACGTCCTTTGGTGTCCGCAGCTGCTTGGCCATTGTTGTAAGAGGGGTGTATATCGGTTTTATTGAAAACCGTCTGAGTAGGTTTCCAATCTTATCCGTCACCCCTTTTACATAAGGTAGAAAAGCCGGTTGTCTGATCACCTCGGCGTGTTTAATTCCAGTGTGCTTAGCATGCAATCTCCGTGTTCTGTAGCCATTCATATTTAGTACCTATTGGACATGCTGTAGCTCATTCTGTAGATGTTCAGGGTCACAGAGGTCATGAGCTCTGCGCGTTAGTGTGGAGACTACTGACTGAAGATGAGCAGGATGGTGATGTGATGCAGATGTAGTAAACAAGTATCTGTCTGTGTGAGTCGGTTTCCGGTATACAGTGTGAGCCAACGTTCCATCAGGTCTTGCCATTACCTTTACGTTCAAAATGCCAACGTCCTGTTCTCCTCCAGCTCATAGATGAACTTAATCCGAGGATGAATCGAGTTCATATATTCATTCACCTCGTTAGCACTTCGGATCCTTCTGTCCAGGATACAGAAAATGTCGTCCACGTACCTCTTCCATAGTTTTATACCACAGGCCGCACTGTCTGTTCCAAAAGTTTCCCATATTGGAATCCAGTGCTTGCAACTAGGTGTTCGCGATGTGTACATAAATCCAAGTGTCATGACACCGTCAGTGTAGTGTGTAGGTCTAGTGTGAACGCGCCTTAGATTTCTACAATCAACCAAGTGGGGGTAGTTTTGAAAAACACTCCCGCGTCGCAGCGGTGACTCCTATACATGTCTTCCCGTGACCACAGGCTGTGCAACCAGTCTGAAACGTCGGGACATAGTGAATACTTAGTTTCTAATATCTAAGTTTACTCATTAAATAGATAATTACCGCGAAAAAACCCGATTCAAATCAAATAAAATATGTGTTCGAATCGCGAAAGTTTAAAAAAGTCTATCACATAACTTGTTTCCAAAATATATTTTGTGTACTGTTTTTGGTATTATATATTTAGTAAATGTCTAAGAATTGTTTTATGCACTTTGAACTAAGTAGTTATTTTTTATACACAATATATAAAATAAAAACTCATACTCTTTTTAACGCAACAAAAATTTAAAAAATATATTAAAATAAAGTAAACATATTTTATTCCCAAAAAAGTACATTTCATAGAATAATTGTTGTACAAATTTCATTAGAAACAATGGAATAAATGTTTATAGTTTGGTGGAAAAAAACAAATGTAGGATCCTAAAAGTAGGACAGTGGGAAGGAATGGGTTAATTCTCACTTTAGGATATAAATTTTGTACAACGTGTAAAAAGTATTATAAATATATATATATATATATATATATATATATATATATATATATATATATATATATAGTTATGTTGAGCTGAAAGCACTTCGCTTTCAGATGGTCGCGATATTTTTCTTTGCCCATTCAATTTATTACTCTAGTTGAACAACCGACCTATTCGGAATAAAAACTATAACTCATCTACGTCTTAAGATTAAGTCAAAAAACTTAACAGAAATGCAAAAGATTGTGTACTTAAATTTGAAGGCCCTATAGAAAAAAAGGTCACGTAGGCATAATAAGTTAAAAAATAGTAATTATTGTAATTTTTAAAACTAAATAATGAAAGTAAATTGTGATAAATGTGTTACTTTCCAAAGTTGTGAACGTCTTATTCAATAAAAATATGACAACACCAAGAAATTTTTTTTTAAACGTTTTAATGTTATTTTTAATTGTTTCTTCGATTTTCCTTAGTTTCTGTCTCAATTCTTCCTAACTGCGATTCCTTTGAGTACATCAACTTTTTATAATAGCCCGTTGAAAAGTCAACTGTGTCAACATGTACAAATCCTAACAATTTCTGTCAATTATATATTTAGAATATTGAAAAAAAAAACATTGTAAAGAGATGAATGTTTCTTTGTTTATATTTTCATTTATTGTATAATTTCATTTATTGTCAGATGCTTCTCCCTTCCCTATATAATCATTAGCATATCAGAATGAATAAATAAATGTGTCTTATATCATCAGCTTTTTCTAGTCAGGATGATCTCCCTGTCCTAACCTCCAAAAACGTTTCGAAATTATTATTCTTATTTTTAACCTTTTTATTATTCACACTTGCCAAATAAAACTACATCCAAACTCTAAGTAAACCTGGCCTGTAGTTTTTCTAATACTTTGAATCCAGTTATTTTTAATCTCCTTTTAATATTGGGTCTTTTGGTTAAGCCAAGTTAGTCACAAGCTATCATCATTGGTAGTCAAAAACTGACTTCTAAAGTAAACCTATCTAGTTTACCGAAATCAGTGCTAAATATTATAATAATACCGTACACTGTTAAAAATCTGGGGCTACTGATGGATAAAATCTTAATTGGCGGCTTCAAGTAAATGATGTTAGCCGTCATGTTTTCATCAGGATACACTCTTTGAAACGTCTTTAAAATTTTCTACCTTCTAAAACGAAAATCTACCTTTGTCAAACACTTTTATTACCATTAATTGACTATTGCAATGTGTGCTATCCTGATCTTAATGAAGAATATCTGTACAAGTTGGAACGTGTTCAAAATTTATGAATACGGTACATGTTGGGTCTCAGAAAATATGATCATATTTCTAAATACAGGTCACTTCTCAAATGGCTGAAGATCTGTGATCGACGCCAACTTCACATACTTATATTTCTTTTTAATATATTAAAAAATCCTCAAAGCCCAAATTATTTTAGTGGCAAATTTAAAGATTTGTCTGCTCACGGCCTTGGGCTGCGATATGAAAGTTCACTCACCCTACTTATTCCCAAACATACCTCTACCACTTACGAAAAATCCGTCACTGTCCAAGTAGCAAAAATTTGGAATCACCTGCATTCTGACATCAGGAAAATCACGTCCCTAAATATTTTCAAAGATCGAGTGAAAAAGTCCTACCTCTCTTGAAACCATTTCCTTTATGTCCTTGTCCTTTCCTGTCTTTCCCATCCCAAATCATGTCAATAGTTTTTTGTTTACTTTACTTTTGTATTTTTTTTCGTCTAATGTGCTTTAAAGAATTTTCATTGTAAAATCTTTTACAATCTACCATCTAAATTTCAATAAAAATTGGTAAGTCCGACATATGTACTATACATAAAAGTTAATAAATAAAAAAATAAATATAAATTTTTCTTAATTACTAACCACTCAGGTAAAGGTATGATTAATAAAATCATAGTTAGAATCAGTCTACACTTCATTTAAAATGTTCTCTTCATATAATGCAAAACCAAAAAAAGTATATAGGATTTTTATCGATGGTGCGCACCAGTACGGGTTTTTTCCCTATACTCTGAACTGCAATAGTCATACTTGCCACGAGGATTGATATAGTCACAAGGCTAATATCTCTCTATTAAAACAAATTTCTAATATCTAATATCTCTCTATAGATATATATTTCTATAAATTTCTAATATCTCTCTATTAAACAAAATTTGAAGCAGGATTTTAATTTTTTCTAGCCTTTTTTATTATATTCGAAAGCACATTTCAATAATTACTATATGTAAGCCATTTTGATATTTTTTTACACATTTTTATTAGATTTATTTGTACATAGCTATGTATGTTAATAAATCCGGCAAGTTATTTTAACCCGTTTCTAATTGTAGGATCGACTTTAAAACTTCGCAAACTTACGCAATTCTGAGACAATGTCATGAACTGATGTAATAATGGAAGAGGAAGATCTTCACATGAACTTCTAAATGGCTTCAACGATAAACCGTCGAGTATGGTATCGTTTGATTTATCTCATTGACTCCTTCGCTTATTTATCATAACCGCTAGAACTTGATGATAGAGAAGAGAGGTGGTTGTAGGAATGTCTAAATATTTAACGGTAAACTTATCAAATTTGAGATCTTTATATATGTTTCAATGAATCCTTTGCTTGCTCATTTTAATAAGGAAAAGTTCAAGAGGGAATAGGGAATTGGACACGGGAAATCCTTAAGGGTTAATCCTAAATACATTGACTTTGTCAAAGTTTTTTACGTAATGATACAATTTTTTGAATGAACTAATTGTTGACTTTGAATGTAATATTTGAAAAAAGTTAAAATTAGAAAATTTTAAATTCTTTCTGTAAATGTTCACATTAAATATTTAACATAATAAACTCCCTTTCAAAATGATGAAATATCTGTAGGTATTTGTCTCTTACCCCGGTTTATTTGCCAATATTTTTGCCAAATTTGTGGAAATTTTGCATCATGCAAATAATTAATTGTAGATGAAGAAATAAAAATTTATCTACATGATTATCTATTTGTCTACGTAATTTTACCTACAAACCATCTGCTACAGAGTTGGAACCAGTAGCTGTATAAAGCACCACGTAGTACAAATATGACGAAACGCGTACCGCTATATAAAGTAGCCTTACTCGCAAAATACGAAGCTATGAGTCAGACTTCCTGCCGCGTTGGAAAATACATTACACTACATCCAAAGCATAATTCTGCGTAACGCTGAAATCATGAAAGTGAACAGTTTATATCCAGCAAGTTTCAACTTGAAGCTAAGCTGTGTAATGCTGAACTTTAAGGTTCTACTAAGTTTCAATCCAAGACTAACACACTTGTAACTAGCTTTTCCAAATGTAGAAAACCTTTTTCTTTTCAAATAAACTTACCCGACCGTATATTTATTGGGTAATAGTGAACTTTATTTTTATGAGAATGTATATGTTTTCACAATTAACATCCATGACCATGATTTCCATCAATGATAAAATTATTCATCACAAAAAATCATAATATATTTTAAATATTGACCATACTTATATTTACCAATCATCTGCTATAGACGATAGCATAATTAAATGTTAAATTATTTTTTAATCTATAATAAATATTATACATCTAGAAATTCTAATTAAAACTCATTGGGTTGTATAAGTGTGAAAGCAAGGTAAACAAAGGAAAAAATGTACATCTTTCACTTTTATTATATTAGTTTCTGAAGACACTTTTATGACATATACTTTCTTAGTTACGATATTTAATTTATTATTTGAGATGCACAAGATAAGCAGTTAAAAATTTGGTTTCAAAGATAAAATAAAAACTTAGGCTTACAATTGTTTGCGGTCCGAAGTTAAACTTCGCTGAATTAATTTAGTTATATTTCTCATAAACGTCCCAAAACATTAAAATAAGAACAAATGTTAATACTATACGAAATAAGCTTTATTTACATATTTTATATTTATATTCGTATTATATAACCTGATTGATACATGGCATAAATATGCTATAATATGCGAATAGAGTTACCCCTCACCATTTTGTTTATGATGAAAAATAGACATAAGAAAAGCGAAGTGCTTTTTTAAATGTTCACCATTTTTTTCTCGTAGATATTTGTTTTATTAAAATTTAAAGTGCATTATCCAACATATTTCAATTCTAAAATTCAAACCGTATTGTTAGCTACTTCCTGATCGAATAGGAATAAATCATGATAAAATTTTTAGCGTCGAATTTCCGTTATCTGTCAAACATAATATAAAATTTGAAAATCGCTTAAGCTTTCCCTTATGAACTACGATGACAGTCATATTGTGTTCTTTTAATATAAAGGAGTTGCTCTTAGAATTTATTTAACGAATATTTTGACATTTAGTTGATAATTAGAAAAAAGAACTATTTATTTGCAAAAAGGAGTGATTGCACTTTTTAGTTCTCGTGCCCCCTAAAGATATAATTTAACAAGTTAAAAGCACTACCAAGTAAGTTCAAAAGTGTTTACTGATAAATAAATTTAGAAAATTATGTGACGATAATGACATCAATCAACTAAGTTGGTAATCTGGCGACACCTATAGAATAATGAAATAGAGGGTAGTCTCTAATATAAATCGATTTTACCAAAATATATCGAAAAGGTCAATTAATAAGGAAGAAATAGATAAACTTAGTTCTGTTGAGTTTTAAATGACGTTGACGTGTAGTAATTAGAAATGGAAGCAACAACAAAATTTTAGGAATTATTAGTAAAGAAAATATCGTTAGAAATTGGTGAAAAGCTTTAATTTGCCAGAACTTACTTGTAGATATATAGATTACTTGTAGATATTATTATTGCCATCGTCTTATCTTATTGCAATTAGTAATGAATAAATGAGTGAACCAATGACAAACATCTGTAACTAGCTTTCCCAAATGTTGAAAACCTAACTTTTATGTTGAAAAACATTAAATGTTGAAAAACTAATTGTTAGCTTATAGTTCTGGCTCTCATTTAAATAACTTTTTCATTCATTATTCATTCCATTCAACAGCCTTATTAATCCCCAAGGATCTCCAGTATCTTTTAGAAATCACCCTTTCTACGGTTTCGCATCTCAAACAGAAAAAACTAAACCCTTATAAGATCACTCACGTGTTACCTTGTCCGTATTTCATAGCCCTATGTCTCCAAAAAAGAAAGTTCCAATTTGATGTAGAAATAATGTTGATTAAATTGCTCTTATCTCGTCAGCTTACAACTAAAAATATATATTTGATAATTTAAGTCGGCGAAAGATATGGAAATTAGGTATTGATTTATTGAATTCCACATGTAATATGGAGTATTATTTGAAATTATTAATTACTCAAGTTTCAAAAATTTTTTTTTCATAACATTCGGTAGTGTGTTTTCGGAGATATTCTGAAAAATATGCAAAGGAACATATTCCTCTTTCCTTCTTACTTCTGAAAATTTTCAAGGTATAATTATAAAAAATACAATTTTTGGAAGTCTGTATATGCAATGGTAATTTTAAAATTATGACGATGATAATAGACGTCATAGTTTTTGAGATATTCAACGTAATATATACGTCTTCCCTAATTAGTTATATAAGATATGACTAAATATTTTATTATAATAGAAAGCCCATATTATAAACTATTTATAATAAATAAAATATTGTCACTCAAACAGGGGTACGAAATCTGTAATGCTTTACCCAGACTCAAATTATGCTGGTATTTCTGGAGATATACCAGTTGCTTCGGTTTCTTGATAATCCTATTATTCTGTTGTATCTTCACATAGTATATAAATTAATGTTTAAAAAAAAATTCCCTCGGTAAAAAGAATATCACACATGTTAATATTTTTAATTTTTTAAAATTTAACAACTTGTAACTTCAAAATTTATTCCAAACTTACAAGACATACTTGCACTAAGACATGATAATCAATACTAATACATAAGTAATCGAAATTATCTTCGAATTTATGACAATTATTGCCATTCAGGGGTAAATACGTTGAAATAGTATATTTACGATTTTCAACACCAAACCAGGATGCAGTTTAAATAAATACAACAGTTAGAGTTACCCTACTTTTTACCCTGATTTCCACGAATCCTCTCAGTAACGCTATTAACTTCATTTTTAATAGAAAATTTATTAGGGTTAAAAAGATTACCAAATATTAATTTACGATTTTTACCATGATTTTAAGCACTGCCTCGTAAAGTGAAAAATATTATGCTATTAGCACTTATATATTAAAAAGTTTTTATGAAAAGTGTATATGTAAAATTGTATCAAGCTTAAATTGCGGTTTTTGTTTGAACTTTTAATCTTATTTAAAATATCTTATACATATAAATTTGACCAAAAGTTCTTAACAGCCTCAAATTGTGGAAAATTTATAGATACGTTCGGATTGCGTTGGTAATCAGAGTTTCTTATTAACGAATTTATTAATTTTTGTTAAAAGGAAACAAATTATTTTGATACGCACATGTGGAGACCATATATTTTTAAACAGGGTAAAGTACAACCCTAAACTTTGACCAGGTAATGAATGAAAAATATAAATCAACTCATACATGTATATGGTAATTTGAGAATAGTGTTTGTATTGTTACCTCATATGCTTACAGCCCAATACTAGATTCGAAATTATTTTTTTTCATTTGTGTCGTCTAATTACCTAAGTTCATAGGAAATAAATAATTACTTTTCAAATTATGATATTATATTCCAATATATTTATTTATTTGAACTAATTAATAAATATATAAAAATTGGAATAAAGGTGTATAAAAAGGAGTAAAACTTTTATTTGATATTATTAAAGGTCAAACGTAAAATAAAAAATAATGTAACATTTAAACGTGTTATCTTATTTATAACGTATTATCTTATATATGATGAAAATGTTGTCAGCATAGACTTTGAAGGAGCACAAATCTTATTAATCCCAGAAAGAGGTAAAATATTGTGATATTCAATAATTATATTCATTTGTAATGTGTCAAATTGCATTGAACTTAATAAAATTGGCTCCAGTTTAATGATAGAAGGTAAAATGTGGAACATGATCATCTTATCGCAAACACATCTTAAGCACGTCGAGATAAGCTTCGCACACACTTGATGGCACGTGTACCCAATCACTGAACTCCATCTGTTTAATCACGTTTCGTAGCGTATTCAATGATTGATTTTACTACAACTTTGATTCCGTTGCTTAATTATTGATTTTATGAATTTATTTTCATGTCTTATTATTAGAAATTAGATGTATAATTACACTTACTTATACCATATAATTGTGTAATTTCATTCAGCACCAGTTGAAGAAAATGCAGTTATCAATTAAAGAAGAAAATAAATTAACCTTATATCGTCACCCTCAAATTTCCCCCGTGATGATATTGACGGAATATATAGTGTGTGTATATATATATATATATATATGTATATATATATATATATACATATATATATATATATATATATATATATATATATATATATATATATATATATGTATATGCATATAATGATGTCAACTTATAATTCCTTTTTTAGAATTCCTTAGCCGAACAAAGGACATTCTGAACAAGGATCTTCATTTCTTTCGTCCATTGGTCCATAGCCTTATGATCTCGTATGCCATAAGCCCATGTCAATTCTATGATAATATTGATATGATATATAGTAGACATGTATGTGTATAATGATATCAACATGTAATTTATTCAGAATTAAATGAATCTACGTGATGTAGTATTATTTCTACTTTCTTTAAGTTATTTACCACGACCTATGTTTCGTTGTATTGCAACGACTTCAGGTGGGCAAGATACGTAATTTATTTTTGAGGATTTCTTAGTAGACCAGGGTACACTCATAAATGGCCGTGTCGATACGGTTCATCAAATTGGCCATAGCCTAACAATCTAGCGGACCATCACACCTATGTTTAACCACAGGGAAAATTAAGGAAGCTAAGGTAAATTGATAATTTCTTATTTTTAGCCCCGTGGGCGAAACATTAAATTTCAAGTGACGTGCCATGGCTTAACAGATTATAGCAGTCAAAGAAGAGTTCTAAACTATAAATGGAAACTTCTAAAATATAAATAGGGGTCACCTTTCACACTACAAAATTTGCATATATATCAAAGTATTAATAAGTATTTAAGGGTTTATAATATGTCTGTTAAACCACTTACAATTAATAATTTTTTCCAACGTAAATGTATTGCCTACTCTGTTTGTCATAGGTGTAAAACATGGTGCATATATGAATAATACAATTTATTGCCATATAAATAAATACATATATTGCTTATTATGTCATTTACAGATATAATATATGCACAATTTAAAATACAATCTTATTTTTGCAGTTGTTTCCATGAACTTTTTAAGACCTAACTACATGTCATAAGATGGCCCGTTGTTATTAATATATTTACCTGTTATTGTTTTCCTATGAATTTCATTATATATACTACTATTGCGAATACTTTTCAAATATCCGAAACAGCAGTTTAGCTGGTAGGGGATGGGGAAATATAACTAACAAAAATGACCACGAAATATTCGTGAACCTATCCCTGTGTAGAAACAGATTTCATATTTTATCCCCAAAATGTTTTCTGAGTTTCTGGTCAATATACCCTCATATATATTCATTTCTGATAAACTAATAATCTTAGAGAATCCGTTAGATAGGTGTTATGCCTTTGATTAGATAATAGAAGTTATAATTTTCATTCTCAATATTTTATATAAAAAACAAGATTAATATTAATTAGTCTGTAATTAATGTTCGTAACAAATTAATTCACATGAAAATGAAGGGATAACTCGTAGAGGCTTAGACTGATTTTCGTAATTCTTTTTGTTTGAAAGAAAATGATTTCATATAGGCAAAACTTACAGGAAATCAGGGTTTTATTATAGATTCCCGAAATATGATTATGGCGCAATTTTTTGACCAAGTTTGAATGCATTATTAAGAAATTTTATGGCCAAGTTTGAACTTATTTAAGATGTGCTTTTAATTACAGATGGTAACCTGAGTCTAATAACGGAATCAGAAATTTGCCATCAAAATCCATA
The DNA here is from genome assembly GCA_039881145.1 of Druceiella hillmani. Classification (NCBI taxonomy): domain Eukaryota; kingdom Metazoa; phylum Arthropoda; class Insecta; order Lepidoptera; family Hepialidae; genus Druceiella; species Druceiella hillmani. The sequence continues at coordinate 6,100,204 of JAYKKI010000098.1, read as the reverse complement.
ACGGCGGAGAATAAATTTATCGATTTTGAACTAATTTTTTTTCTCTTGACGAGGCCTTTGTTCATTCAAATGTAATCAATTATAGGTTTATGGAAGAACCGATTAAGGATAAGGTAGGCAGGTAAATACGAATATATAGAGAAACAATAAGGTGGAAAATCCATAGAACATGAAGTAGATGAATAGTTAAATACCGATTACGGCGAATTCAAAAGTATTGATATATGAGCATGCATGTATGTATGTATGTGTATATGCCAGCATCTATGTATGTAAGTATATATGAATGTTCCTATTTCGGCTTCGATATATTAGGTATCAACAGATATTCTGGGTTACAATCAAAAAGTAATACCTTTTAAGTAAGTTAACTGATCCAATTTCAATTTATAATTAAATAATAAACGCAATGAATGTGTAAAATAATAAAAAAATAGGTATTTAGTTGGAAGAGCTGTTGTAAAATAATATTTCTTAACACTAATAATTTGCAAAATACTGCTACCGCCACACATTTTTGTTATCGGTACTAACTCGAATATTACTCCTATGTACCTGAGTGGATATGCGTGTATGTGTGTGGGAGAGAGTGAGTGAGAGATAGAAAGAGGCGTTGATTATTGATACCAATTTGTATTATTTCTAAGAAATCTTTAATTTGCATTCGGAAACAGTATTACACAGCAAAAATTAAAAAAACATTGATTAAATCTTTTTTACCTATACATTTTTTTGTTACTTTATTTATGGAGAAATACATTTTCCAAAATTGTTTCCAAGCATAGGCCTGTGTTATATTTATTTTTTGTCGATGTGAAAACTCTTTAGGAGATATAAAAATAATTCCCAAATTATACAGAGAGCATGGGAACGGTAAGCGAAGAACTATGCCAGCGCTAAGTTAAAGGATTTTCTCTTAATTTCATTAAAGATTTTGCCCAACTTTTCTGCTGAATAAATTTACCTTCAGCGTCAAAATTCAACGGAGCTTATGTATTATTCATATATTATATTTTGTAGAAAGAGATCTAGTGCATGTTTAAAGACGCTTAAAGTATCAGAAAACGCACTAAAAAAAAAGATTCCCCACTCGATCGGATGCGCAAAAATAGCATTAACCGATATGTTACATTTGTGACATGATACCATAGAAGTTTTTTATATTTTGCTCTAAACTGAGTGAAATCTACTTATGAAGCATTACCTGGCAAAATTTCATGTATTTAGATAAAAACATGTACCTACTTTGAGACTGTGACAGATTAACAAATTTACAACCGGATATGACGATAAGAGATTATATAAGATTCTTTGATTTACTAGAATACCATTAAGAAGGAAACAGATAAATAATTTCACAATAATTTTATATTAACATATTGAAAAAAGTGTTTACTTGCTAAAAGTTTATTTGATTTCACAATGAAGCTTATAAATTAATACAATGATAAATTACTTTTAATAAACAAATATATCAATGTACTTTGTTTAAATGAACAACCTTTTTACAATTTGAAGCGCATTTAATTATTTTAAATTATTTTTCTTCACAATTAAACGAAACTACGAGATGTAGTATTATTTCTACTTTCTTTAAGTTCTTTACCACGACCTAGGTTTCATTGTATTAAAACATTTTCAGGTGGGCTATTAACAAAGATTAACAAATATTAACAAAGATTCCAACAGCATTTATATGTTTCAAACACAATAGCGGAAGCCGGGTTTGTGTGGGTTTTTCCGCTGCTTATGTTAGTGAGTTTATTGTAGGGGAGGTGTAGGTTTTATTATATTTCCGAGAATTATACGATATACAAGGATTTTAGTGAGGGTAATAAATTCAATTGATGTTATTATATGAGGTTGTACACCGGAACATTGGCATTATACAACCTCATAGAATAACAACAATTGAAAGTGTGAAATAGTTGCTTTGAAAAAAATTGACTCGTAATTCAATATAAAATTGTTAAGGATTTGGTCAAAAAAATTGCGTTAAAGAATCTATGTGCATTAGATGGACGAAAAAACATAGAACTGTAGAAAACATAGTAATGTTATAGACCTAAAAAAGACAAATCGAATGATGTGCATTGCGGAGAACCACATCCCATCAATTATAGAAAATATGTTATAGGAAAGGAGAAGCACGAATACAAACAAGAGCAAGTAATAAAACTCAACATATATTCAATACTCTCTGGTATGAAAAATTAGTTAAAGTAATATCGATGTAGAAGAAATACACGCATGAATTCGAATCACTATCTTACCCTTGGCTTTGGAGTATACAATCACTAAGAAAGAAACTCCATCCAGGCTGACTGACAAGAACATATATGGGACTAGATTCAAATTGATACTAGAAAAATTAACTATCCTCTTTGACCCGTTAAGAACCTCAGAAGAACTAAATGAAGCTGTAGATCCCTAATGATATCTAGTAAGTAGTCTTAGATAATACGCCAGTAATGACACTAAGAATCAAGCAATAGCTGTCCAAAATTAATGAGTGAGTTAATATCAAAATAACATTTGAATAACGCTATCTAGAGACTAAAGGGTGATAATTACATTTTGAGACAAAAAAAACATATATTGAAGGTCTTTACGGAGAAAAGTACAGACTATTCGAAATAGAGTAGCACTAAAAGATTTAGAACATAAATTACTCATAATATTTCATAAATAAAGACAGAAATTGGCTGGCAAGTCAAAACAAAAGGAGAAAGTTCACTTATTATCCTAAAAACATATTTTAATCTGATAAAGGAGAACTGCAAGAAGAAGAAATAAAAACTATCAACATATTAATTAGACTGGTCCTATTCCAGGAAGTACCTGATAACCAAAAAGGCATCTGACTTGAATCTAACCACAAGTAAAACGTTAAAAGAGCTGCCGGATAGGGAAATCAGGAAACTAAGTCACCTGACTAATGCTTTGTTTAGACTGTAATAGGTTCCGGACTTAAGGAAGGTGGCGGAAGTATTGATGATCCAGAAACCAGAAAAACTACAACGTTCAACAACAGTGAATAGAACAAAATCATTGCGCCCTCTGTTATTCAAATTAGGTGAAAATCTACTGTCAAAAAGATTCAAACTAATAATTGGAAAGAAAAATCTACTCCCAATACACTAATTTGGATTCACTGAAACCCAATTAACCATTGATCAGTTTCACAGGATAATCAATACCATAACAGGGAGTTAGAAGAGAAAAAACTATGTTCCAACATCATCCGGGACGCCTTTAAAAATGCATATCATAAGTATCTGTTAAAAATACTCCGTGATTGTACGCCTAAATGGTATTGTACACTATTTATTTCGTGCATCCTACTGGACTCTTTTGAATCATGCAAGGAGAAATAAGTTCTGATACGATAAAAATAAAAAATCTGAAATCAGATAGGCATTCTGGAATTATTTGTGTATCAATTATTTGCCAAAAATATTCACCAATTTGGCCAACGACACGATAATTCTCTCAGTTGAAAACTATCACGAAGAAGCATCACACAAACTGCAGAGTACTTCATTAATATATATAGATGAACAAAAGTGGAGGATCGAGATGAATGCCATCGAATTCCATATTGACTTCAACAGGTTCTACAGAAAAGATTTGCGAAATATCTGGGAAACATGTTTTCGGCAAATTAAAATGGAAAGTAAAGAAGAAACTACAAGAGTTTGGAATTAAATACGAGAAAATAGGATGGCTATTAAGTAATATTCCAATCCATCCATCCACAGCAATATACTTTAGTACAACAAGATTTTCATATCTGCCGGACATGATAGCGAAGGTACTATACAAATAATTCAAGTATTTGATAACATAACCCTAAGCAACATTTTAGATGCACTGTGGCATATTAGGAACAATGACAACCAAAATAACTTAAAAGTTGACTCTGGTGAACAGACTATTACCAAGCAATCCAGGAATCATGAGGTAAAACTCCAAAATCATATAAACTTCGAGACACTACACTATACGAACGATGCGAAACAACTTAAGAAGATTAAGCCATGGATAATACAGCAATGTGAAAAGTTAAAAAAAGCATAGGAAAATGTGGTAGTGTACACGATAAAATAGTCCATAAACAAACTATATAACTTATGAGAAACTGCAGATTACTACTAAATAATACTTTAGGCCAAGTGATCCCACGAAAAGTTATGTAAGAAAAGAGTTATTGATTGATTAAAATTTAGTATAGTTTATTATATTATATTCCAAAATAATTTTTGAAATGAAAAATAAAATAATAAGAAAAACATTGGGCAGGCCTTGAAGATAATACTGCTAAAAGAGTTACGTGATATTATATCCGTATTGTATATGATATCACGTGACTCTTCTAGCAGTGTCATCTTTACAGTTGTATTACCAAGTTTATTAAATTATATAACATCGTATGAAAATATTGTAAATTTACCAATTATATGTAATTTTTAAAAAATTACTTTTTACGAATTATAAAAAAATCTGTGTATTCAAAACGTAATTTACAAAAAAACAATAATTATTAACATTAAAGTTCCACCTTAAAAAATTGGATGGAGAAGCATCTTTTTTATAAATACATATTTCAAAAATATTTCATCTGATATTTAAATAACGTGATATAATGAATTATTTTACTATATTAATTAAATTACTAAAGAACCTAACTAAAAAATACAATTTAATATGGGTGATATAAACGAGATATACGTATTTTACTGATGTTAATCTCAGATCGGATATTGACTTTTTAAATAGCTACCGTACATCAAAAGAATTTTAATTTGAAAAAATACAAATTATTTCAGTACGTTATGTATTGTAATAGATTGTACCGTTTATTTCCTAAAATATTATTAAAGCTTTTCGATTACTTATAAATTAAAACGAAAGTATTTTAAGTTCTTCCGATATGAGTAATATTTACTAATTTTTTGTCAAACTCCACGTGGGGAATACTTTAAAAAAATTTCTACCCAGATGAATATTCGATTTCAATATTACGTATCAAAGCAGAATCTAGATTTTATTAGGCGCACCTGAGATTTAATTAAATCAGTTAGTAAATGATGATATTTTCTGTATTGTGTTTGACGTATTTGTCTTCAGTTAAACTTAAAAGCTACTAAAAGACCAAACAGAAGGTCGAAACAAAAACTCTTTAATTCACCCTTCAACTAGTTAAAGGTTGATCTGATTATAAATTGTTGTACAGTTTATCAAATTTGATTGCTGGAATTTTGATAATGATTTAATAAAGTGTTTCCTTTTCAAATTAATTTGATAAAAAAAATTAGGGTCGCATGTTTTATAAGAAAAATATTTTTGATATTTCGAATGTTGTAAAATATTGGGAAGTAATTAGATTGGATTGAAACTTAAAGATGCACATTTCATTTATTACAACTTCACTTTACGAATATTTAAGACTATATACACTTGCATATTTTTCTGTGTTAATAGATAATAATCCATGAAGATAATGCGCTCTGCATCAAAATTTAACCGATTCGTTGCAGTCAAATACATTACATATTTTAAGTTTCGGTTTATCAAAGAAAAGATCGATAAAAACATTGAAATTCTTTTCGTATTCTTTCAACTGTTTTCCTGAGTGTATGGTATCTTTATTATCTTACTTACATATACAACTCATTGTTAGATTACGACACTAGATGTATTTTTGTCTATGGAAAGATAGATAGAGTTACTATTTTTCCTATTTTATTGGTCCTAACCATCCATAGAGGCTAGCTACATGTATGGATTCGTTCGGCTCATTGCAGTTAGACTGGCCTAAATGTGAATTAAAGAGTTTTTATTTTGTTCTTTCACTAGATTTGTTAGCATTCCTTATACTGACTAAAACAGGTTACTTGCAGTCCCTTAATATTTTTTTAAATATCTTAACTAATTCCCAAGTTTAACTAATCAAACTTAGTATTGGCTTTTATTCGAGTTTCGTTATAAACTGCAGTTAATTCTTAAGACATTTTAATATTTTTTTAATAATTCTTTTATTACAAAGCTGTGGAAGGATTCATGAGAAATTTCGAGTTTAACTTTTGTATGTGTTTCGGTTTCGTACTCTTATGTGTAAACCTGTGTGCTCCGCAAATCTATTCAACACATTTTGGTTATTAGTGTAAATTCCTAGGACAGGAAAATATATTTTGTTTAATCTATTTCGTTTCTTTATTTGATTCTTTGAAAAAATAATATGAAAAACGGCAATTTGCTTCTTTTGATAGAGGAAGTTAGTCCGGTTTTCTTTGATTTAACAGCCAAATAAATGTGCAGGATAACTTCTGAGTAACAAGTGATTTATCAATAAACTTAAACCGAATAGCAAATTTGAGATATTTCTTGATTATTACGCGTGTTGCGGTCCATATCATCGAGTAGGTTTGGTTTTTCTCTCCGAAAGTAATTTTATGTCATTGTATGCCATTCGTTTGGCAACACGTAGCTCGTTTTAAGTGTCAACGACATCTTCAAAAGCGTGTTTGGAAAATTAAAGCGAACTACTGAAAACTAATACAATATACATGAATTATTATGATAATTTATAATTTAACGATAAAGAGCAACTTATATACTCTTCACTTCATTCTGAGACCATCCGGTGCAGATTTATCACTGTAAATTTATCAGATTTTCCTTATTAGAGGGACGAATGTAGGTTGTTAGCCTATTGTTAGGGTGTGAATGTTAATACCTAGCGGTTACTGAAAAAATATTATTTAAAGTATTATCTGTCAGGTAATGAAATTTGATTACAGTAAAATTAATTATACTCAGAGTTGTACGAATCACGTAATTTAACATAATATTGATAATAATTTACATGCCTCTTCTGTGGAAAAAAGATATCAAGTTTATGGGTTATATTATTACAAAATGTAGTTCTTACGATTAACGTTATACACAATTTTTTCAGGAACTTCAAAACAGATTTTATTTCGATTTTCATTAATTTATAAACAGGTTCACGAAAGAAAAGTAAATGTAGTATTATATGGAATTTACCTGATTTGCGAATATGAGTGTCGGTGAAATTGGAAAACAAGCATTCATTTGAGAGGTATTTTAGCTTTAAATCTTTAAAACGTAAGGGATATAATATACTGTGACACTGTATTTCTTAAAGGTTCTATAATAATATTAATGACAGCATATGTATATATTTTAAGTGAAATCCGTGACATATCTCTTAATAAAAAAAAACATATTTCAGCTCCTAAAACTAACTAAACCCTTATAAAATTAGAAGTTTCCTTGTATAGTCAAATTTATTTCATATACCCTATTTTTCTAACGAAAATTTCGAAGTTATTTAAAGTGTGTTTAAATATGCAAAATCATATGGGCGACGTTTCACGAATTGTCAAATGAAATAATTTTCTCTATCCGTGCGAAACCGGGCAGGTTTCTAGTTTCATATAAGTACGAGTTAAAACTTAATTGCTTAATTTTGAATTTACCTTTAACTTTAAGCCAATATTTTATAACTTACGACAAGGTAAGTGAAGGACAAACATTTAAGCAAACAAATATTACTATGAAAAAACTTTGTAAAACTCAGATTTTATTTCAATTTTCACATAATAATACCAGTAAATAAAACTCAATAACTTTAGTTTACACTAGCTAAGGGAAAAGGGAGAAAAACACCAAAGAATGAATTAATTAAAAGGAAATAACCAGAATTAAATTTGATTTAATTTATTATATTGATGTTAATTTTCCTTGAATTATGAGTCACATCAGTTCCGTTACAAATAAAGTTATTAAGGAAAATAGTATATTCCGATATCTAACTCAACTGCGCATAAAAATTGTTGTGTACACGTATGCCCTGATATTTATTGGGAATATTTAAATTCATTACTTTTGCAACATGTCCCGAGGGGTTAACAACTCAGCGAAAGGAAAATGGACCTGCAACTGTCATTTTGCGAAAGATTAATGGTATCAGTGATCTTATATTTTCCTCGCCCCCGGCTGTTTCCGCCACGCCCTAGCCGTTATATTGAAATTTCACATCCCGCACGCTGAGACCAATTAATTTATCTTAATATCTATGAAATATAATTCAGTGTACTTATTTGCTAATATTACAACCGTGTTCGATGCTTGTCGAAAATTTAATATTGGTTTAATTTAATTAAATCCTTATTGAAATATATCCCCTGCTGATTGATAGGGTGTGATGGAACGTACAAAGTTGATCGTCATGAATTTGAACATTAATGTTTAATAGATTGGAAATTTTATTTTCATTGGAAGTTGCAGAATTAAAACGTGCATCAAATTAGGCAAAATGACTGCTCAATTCCCTTTTGTTTAACAAACTCATTTACATTACTTCATCTCGTAAGAAAAACAGTTTTAATCACTAAGATATTTTTGGACTAAGCCAAGGGCCACAATTTATCACAATGAAGTTGTTTGATAAAAATTATGAAGCTTACTACGATTTTACAAAATGTATGCCACATATAGGTGTCGTGTTCTCAATTTAGAACGCTAATCAAAGTTTGGTTGTTGCTGGTTATTAGGGTTAAAAGAGGAGTTAGTCTTCCCCTATACTATAATATATTTTTAATTAGATTATATTTTAATAATATAAATGTAAAAATGCATATCCAACAACAGGTTCGAAAACCGAATAAATGTAAGAAAATAACTAAAAAAAAGTTTAGCCAGCTTCTAGCTTTTGAGTTTATGTTAAATGTGATAGAAATTGTATAAATTAATTATCGCCTTCAAAAGCATTTCTCCCTCAGTTCATTAAATTTTTAAACTTTAAATTCAACAGCAAATAGAAATTGTATATACATAAAATTTAATCTTATTGTTTTTCCCATACCGATGAGCAAATCATGCAATCAAACATAACAAGTTATGAAATTATTTGATGACGACACCTGTCTAACAATTAATCATATAGTGTCGTACGTACTACCCTGACGCAACTTATAGATGACATCTTCTAAGAGATATTGTGGCCGATCAAGGACATATTGCATTATGTTTTATATAAAGTAATGTTATATCACTCAGTATATATTAAAACTTCTTCGACGGTATTATCTGTCAAATGTGTCGATCTAACTGCCATACGTAAGGACACATAACACAAAAAAATATATAGAAAATTGCAAACGAGATTGAAATTGAATTTCTTTTCTTTTCATAGTCGTTTTGAGCATTTTTTTTATTTTCTTGATGGAGAAAAATTTATTTTAATGTATTCGTCCTCGTTTTTTGAAAAGGCTCTCTCTGCATTTATATGCATTTCTCAGAAGTTTTTTGCTCCTAATTGGTATAATTGAGGACTTAAATTTAAAACATTTCCTATAATTCTTTGATCTGGAATCGAAATAGTTATTTAAAATGCTTTATAGTTTTATTTCAAGGGACACTGCCTAGGGATATAGAATTTTTTTAAACAGACTGATAATGGTAATTTGAGTATTGATCACGGTAATTTGAGTTTGAATTTTCGATGTTCTTAATTTTCTTTGAAAATAACTATATCGAAAGCAGTCACAGATTAAGTCTAAAAATTTACATTTACAGATTTAATCTTCATAACCTTCGTACTTAGGTATCTAGAATCCGTGACAAACATTACATACATTCAAATTTTACAAACATTACATATTGACAAACATTACATATATGACATTTTAAGAAATCTCTACAATGATCTGGAACACTGTACAATTCTCGCACAATCGCAAATCTTATTTCTTTTGACGCACATATATATATATATATATATATATATATATATATATATATATATATATATATATATATATATACATACATATATTTATGTCTGTATGTATACGTTCAGTTTAAAAAATGGTTAATATGACAAACTATCTTGTTTGTTTTTCACGGTTTAATTTCAAAAACATATATTGAATTTGTCCAATTCTACACAATTTTAAATAACACATTTAGAAACATTCGTAATGTGAAACTTAATTTTGACAGCTTCCTTCACTTTTACAATTATATCATAATAACATATACTTTATATCATAATAACGTGTACATAATTGTTATTATAATATGAAATATTTTATCTGTCTCTTCATATTTTACACAAAAAAAGGAAATAATTCTTTTTTCCTTTTTGAAAATTAGTTTTTCAAATTTTCTACTTTACTGCTTGTTATTTGTGAATCAGCTACTCGTCCTATTTTGTTCATTTTCTTAGAGTGGCTTACAATATTTTCGATAGAAGATGATCACAGTAACTTTTTGAAGTTATCTTTTGGTTCAAGTTTAGTATTACATTTCTTATTATTTTATAATACTAAAATAATACCAAAAATAACCCTTACCAATTTTTTCCTGTCCGTCTGTTCGTATGTCAAAGCCATTTCACTCGTAGATTATAAGCTCTTTATAAATCAAATTTAGAAGTTAGATATCTTATGTGAACCTTTCGACAATGAAATAATGGAATTAGAAAAAAAAATGTTGTGGGTGGCACTCTATATATATATATATATATATATATATATATATATATATATATATATATATAGTAAGTATTAGTTTATTTTTCTTTAGATGATATGTAGTTAATTATATGGATGTTCACAAAAATGAAAAATTAAATATAATTTCAAAACATTTGGAAAAGTATTTATGTTATATCATCATAAAAATTTTATAATTTTTGATCTAAAGATTTTCTATAGCTATAACATTGAAATCAAATTAGGACAAAATAAAATTTTGTCAACTCAGGCAAGGTAATTTCTATACAGTTTATAATAACAATTAAATAGTAATTTTATGTAATTTATTATAATAAAGATGTATGTGCATGGGCAAATATAGCCGCTAATTATTTGTGGACGTACGTGCGTAGATACGTACATGCGTTCACACCTCTCTGTCTGTCTCATGTAGCAAAGCCCATCGGCGGTTCCATCTCTATTAAAATATTTTTATTAAATCTTTTATTGAACTGAATATTAGCCCGATAATTGTGTTTGAAGGAACAAAGAAAGAGGTTTTGAAAGGAAATGTGAATAAGCACGAATCACGTCGGAGTAAGTCGTTTGTATGTATGTACGTACATACGTACTTACGCATGTTAATTTTCAAAGGCTAATAAAATCTAATAAGAACATCCGAATGACGACAAATTTTTTTTTAGGCGAAATGAACAAAATGATAATTTTGCGTACTCGAATTATGTTACCAAATGTTAACGTATGTCCTACAAGAACCAATAAACTGTATGAAATTCTCACTGGTAGATCGCATACATGCAGCAGAGAAATGTGAATATAATTTGAAACTGTTGCTATGGTTACGTTACATGATAGCTATACTTAAATGAGGATATTCTTCTTTTTTAAGGGTACTCTTAAAGTGAAATCGCCCTATTTTGTTAAGGACACAAACTTGGGCAGAGAGAATAATAAATTTGCAAATTTATTTATATAATTCTCGCATTAGCTTATTTTTATGATAGACTTTTATTGCTTTACTCTAGATGGTTTATTTATATTAGAAGATTTTTATATTATAATTCTCCAAGAAGATTTTTCGCGGTGGTAACATCATTAAAAATTAATGCAAGACAATCATATGTGTGATTAGTTAAATTACTCTTCTGTGTAAATAAATGTTCATGTAATTTAGCATATCACTATTCGATAGTTATCTATATGATAATTTTACAAATATATAAGTATAATTTTACAAAATTTTACTCTGAAAGTGAAATCACTTTATTTTGTTTAGGACACGAACTTGGGCTGAGAGAATTAATAATAAATTTGCAAATTTATTTATATAATTCTCGCATTAGCTTATTTTGATGATAGACTTTTATGGCTTTACTCTAGATGGTTTATTTATATTAGTAGATATTTATATTATAATTCCCCAAGAAGATTTTTCGAGGAAATAATATCATTATAAATTAATAAAAGACAATCATATGTGTGATTAATTAAATTACCCTTCTATGTAAATAAATGTTCATGTAATTTAGCATATCATTATTCGATATATTTATCTATAATATAATTTTACAAAGCATACATTAATATACTACCCGGAATACTTCAAGTATTTACATGAATTATTTTGCATTGTCATATTGCAAATCCACAACCGGCTACAAGATATATAAACTAAGAATGTTGGCTAAATACGCTAATATGCTAGATTTTGTCACCCGAGTTCGTAGAGAAAGAGTCGAATTATATAAATTAAATCTAAATATTTTAAATTATATTTATGTCTAATCTCTGAACAGAGTTATACCGGAAATATTTTTCCTCCAGCTGTGTCGATCGTTTTCCATTTTAGAATTCAAATATTTATTTTACAATAGTACAAATGTTACGCGCCAAGCCATGTTAACTGTAACTATGATATATGCGTTGATTACTAAAACGTATTGTAAGTTTTCCACTGCAATGTTGAATTTTCTCTAAACTAATTTAACCTGTTTTACCAGAACATATTCAGTGATCAGTGTGGATGCTACCTCAGATAATAAAATTGAGGGTAAATCCAAATATAGAGTGACTATTTTGCGCCAAAAAATGCCACTATATATTTTTAGTATTAGCAAAAAAGTGTATTATTTAAATGATCATAAATGACTTGATCTAAAGTTTAGACCAAGCCATTTACGAGTAGAACACACTTTGTTAAGGTTTCGTACACACTTAGGTACTCATAAACTCATAAGAGTACCCATAAGTGTATGTATGCTCAAGGATTTTCATTAAACTACTTACAGGCATAATTATTTTAATACTTAGATGTGTTGTCTGGTATTTCTTTCACATTCGTAAAGACATCTTGTATGTTTAAGCAATATTATTTGTTGTCATGTAAATATACATGCATATTGCTTATTATATTTTCGCACTAAACATAAATATATATTTTAAAACACTACATTCAAATGAATTGATCGACAATTACTCTGGAATTTAAAAGAACCTACTTAGCCGATACAATTTTCTTTTCAATTTCGTGTTACACTATTGAGAAAATTTTTAAGATATCAAAAAATAGGGGTTTAGCTGATGGGTATATCTCATTCTAACAAAATGATCACTTTAAAGCTTAATATTTCGCAAATGGATGCCTGCATCAAAACAGTGTTCACGACATACCCCCAGCATTTTCAAAAATGTAATCAACGTGTTTAGGGTTTATAAAAACGGAGTATCCAAAAAAGGAATTATTCCCCAATTTGCAGGCATAAGGGGTACGCTAGGAAATGTTTAAGATATTTTGTTTCATAACATTGTAGGCTTTATGAATATGTATAAACTTACTAAATACCATTTTCCTAAAACTAATATTCTGTTAGTAAAATGTCTGTGACATACTGACCGACATATATAAAGGGATTTGGTTAGAGAAATATAAAATGGATTTACCTCTCCAGTGCAAAGTATAAGAAAAATCAAGGAATATTTCGTTGGATCTTCAATAAACGAAAAACAGTAATTGTTACATAAACTGAAACACATATAACGTAATTGTTATATAAAGTGTAAATATGAATATGAATTGATGGGAATATTTATGTAATAAACGTCCACCTCTTACGCGAATTTCAACGCCGCATAATTTTCTTGAAAGCCTATGAAATTTGGTCCTAATTTAGTTTAAAGAAGCTTTAAATACTAACAAACCGGGTTTTAAGGTTGTGCCTTATTTCTTTTTGCGGTGCACTTAACTATCTCAGAAGCGACGGTTAAATAAGTTCGACTTTATGTTTGTTGAGAATCTGGGTGATAATATTTTAAAATTGTTTTTCATTTGTCACAATTTGCTAAATTTATCCCTACCTCAAAACCAATTTTAACAAACACACTTTCACTCACAAGTGAAATGAGATTGCTATTTCTGGCTTTACCTCATTTAAAAAACGTTTTAGAAGAATATTTTAGTAACTTAATAAAATAAATAAAATACGTAAATAAGCTATTAATACCGAATTGAATTTACACAGTTAGGGCTCGGCACACTTAAATGCGTATAAAAATTGAAGGTCGCAAAGTATTTATAAATATTCCTGGGTTGTATTTTTCTTATTCGTGTTCTTATTATATGTATAGAATTATTAAGTACATTTCTAGGATTAAATTAAATATTGCGCAACTACTAATAGATCGTTGAGAAGAGCTTCAAGTTTGTATCTCTAACAAATGATATTAAAATAATTGGAACACCGAAGTATTTTATTTCATTCCAGATGATCATGACAATTAATTATCCACGTTTGCGAACTGTAAAAAAATAGTATATTACAGGATCTATTTGATGGTAATACTGGGAGTATTTTAGGTGTCTGTAATTCTCAAGGAATGATGTTAAAATGCAATGTTATTTTTATAATTTTTGCAAACATTATAATGGTTTGCGGTGGCGCCTGTCCACTTGCAGGAGAACGTTAAATAATATCACGAAAAATTAAAAAAAACGTAGTAAAATTTAAATATAGGTAAGTGCATAAATGTTGATATATTCTATACTATTAATTACTTCGATTATACATAATGTTCTATAAGTTTTGCTGAAGCTACAGTTATAATATAAGATATAATATTGGTTCCAGTTTATGTCGCATTATCTAGAATAAAGATGAATGATAGTTTAGATTTAAAAATATGTATCATTTATCACAATATTCAACTTGATCTCGTTAAAAGGTTTTCAAATATTAATATAAAATTTATGTAAAGAAGCAATGGTATTACAAAATGGTTTTACCGATCCTATCCTGTACCAAAGTTAAAGAGAGATTAGAATTTATTGTGAACAAATTAAAATTAGTGATGCTCAATAAACAAAGACCCAAAGCTTATCGTCCATCTACTATTCCTAAACGAAGCTCTTTAAAAATGTATTTACCTTTATCACGCCACTTTTTACGCAACGTTTTATGGGATCTGTTCTCAATTACTTTTGAGGTCTAATTTATCGGCATTTTATTAAAAGTGGGTATCGTAAATAAGTATTTTGTTGAAATCATTTTAATAAAACCAACTCCATACCTGTGATGAATTAAATATTCCAAATTTTGTTAATTATTTTAAGAAATTTTTTTAATTTTTCCAAAGAATAAAATTTTAAACAAAACAATTCCGACACTGAAGATTCTAATCCCGTTATAGATGAGTATGTCAATTAATCATCCGCATTTGAAGTGAAAAGTAATTGTATATAAAGCCTGATTTGATTTCAATACCAGGAGTTTTTACGTGTCTTTAATATTTGAGGAATTATGTAAAATTTAATGTGATGTTTGTCTTGTTGCGGGCATAACGATGGCTTGCGATTGCGCCAACCTATTTTCAGGGGAACGTAAATTAGTTAAACGTAAAAAAAATTATACAGCCGATACAGAAATACCTTGAGACAAATTTGCCTTTCATAAAATTTAAAGTGACGCCTCATATACCTTACAAATCGTGAACGAGTCGATAAAATATATTGAAGACCCAGAAAACAAAAGAATAATAAACGAAGGAAAAAGTTTAAGTCAAAATAAATATTAGTGTTATTTTATCTGTATCGGTCGCCAAGGCTCAAATAAATTCAAGAAAATGGAAAGAAAGATCAAACCATCCTCTTTTAAATTTAACCGTGAAAAATTTAGCCAAGTAAAAGGAGTAAATTTCTTATAGAACTATATTAGAAAAGTTTCGATGAGTGAGTTAGAACTTTGTGTTTAACTACATTAATTATCATATTTATAACATCATTGAATTTGAACTCGTTAAAAGATTTTGAGACATTAATATGAAAGTTATATAGAGAGAAAATGGTAATGGTTTTACAGACCCAATCATATGCCAAAGTAAAAGAGAGATAGAATTTATTATGATCAAGTTTAAATTTGTGATATGTAACATTTTATAAATAATAATGCAAAGCTACTCACCTCTCTACTACTTCTAAGCAAAGCTCTTTAAGAATGTGTCTGCTTTTATCACACCACTTTTTATGCAACATTTGATGGAATCTAAAATAGAATATGGGAATTTGTTAAGTATTATGACAATTATTTTTAAGAGTAATTTATCGGCATTTTATTAAAAGTGGATATTGTAAACAAAAATAGCATTCATTTTAATATAACAATATCGAGACATGTAATAAATAATTCAATATTCTAAACTTTTTTATTAATTTTAAGAATTTTTTTTAATTTGTCAAAAGTTTAAAGTTTCCTTGATTTGTGGGTTTGGAAATTGGTTGTCGCGCATCTTACCATATTGATGAAATAGAACTAAGAAAATTTCATGAAATACTTCGTCAATATATATCGACTGTGATTAAGGACTTTCCTTTGAATAAAACAAAGACAAATTAAAATAATTGTTGTAATATGGGGTGACATTAAACGCGGGAAGAAAAAGATATATTTAACAATGACCTCGAGCGACTGCCTAGATCGGTGGGTATAATATGTAAGATTAATATCGTTCGTATAAAAATGAGATTTCTTTGAAACTGTGTTGTTTATTTACCCAACTATTAATTTAAACGTCTTTCACATTTTAATTTACTGAGATCATAAAAGAATTTTATATTGTGATTATGCGTGTATATCGAATTTCATTATCTTTCGATGGTCATTTTCTATACTATCAGATTATATATATACATATACTTACACAAATAAATGTTTTAGTGTATGTGTGTATGAAATTTAAGTATTCATTCTCGCAGGGTGTAATTATTTTGTCGATCTCGATATAACATTTTTTTGTGACCATGAAAACTTAAAAATGTCCGAACTAATCGCATTCAAAGTTAAAAAAAAATAGGCAATCACGGGGACTGCGGACATAAGTGAAAACTGAAAACTATGATTTCAGAGCTCAAATGGTAAAAAATTAAATAATATAAATTTTTTAAAGGTAAATATTGGTACTAATATTGATAACACTGGATTAATGCTTTGTTTTTGTTCTTTTTTTCTATCGAAATATATTAACAAATTTAATACTCACTGTTGCACTGTACAGTGATCCTGCAATTAAATAATTAAAATAATAATCAAACTAAAACACAATTTAAACAATGCCCTTTCTACACACATTGAACTTTCAACGTAGTTAATTTAACTTTACTTTTATAGATATACACAGCAACAATATTGCACAGAACGTCACCCTTATATTTACTGGTATACCGCTCTTACAGCATGCCAGTACAATTACAGTATATATACGTGTACATAGGCTGCCGCGCGTGCGCTCGTCTGGTGAGCAGAGCAGTAGCTGTTTTATATATATATATATATAGATATATATATATATATATATAATATTATATATATGTTTTCATTGCCGACCAAGCAAAACACGTCATAGTCATAGCTACAAATATACTGTTAACATTAGCAATTCGATGACGCGGACCCATGAGGTTTTCTCTTAAATATATTACTTTAATTTGTTGTCTTATTTTCGTGAGTAAATATTTAAAAGCATATTTTTTTTATTTATCATTATGTAGATATCTAATTATTACATTATTTGTACTTGGAACGTGCTTTGTATTTTATAAGGCAGAAACAATACATATATGATTTAGTAAATAAAAAAAATGATATCCGTCTATATGAACTTTTTTGTAAAAGGTACGCGCAGATGACATTTTATAAATTGCCACAAATTTTGAATATTCGTTCTATACAATTTGGAAGATATTTCATTGTATCTATAAAAACTGTATAATATTGTTGAACTATTAAAATTCGCAGTTGTGTTTAATTACATTTCCGAAGATTAATATTAAATCAATGTCATATTAAAAGAGATACTTTAAATGTTGAAAAAAATATAAGCCATAAATTAGCTTATATTTTTTCACGATTTTTAACATGCAGTTATATTATTTTCCAAAAGCTTATAGTTTTTAATTTGAGAAAATTATTTTGTTTCATTCTTTCCTTATCGACGCTCTTTTGTATCTTCTAATTATTTGTAATGTTTTATATCTTGTAATTATTTGTAATAGACCTGATTCAGATATAATTAAATTGGAAAAGTTAAATTTTACACATATTGACGAAAGTCTGAATGATTTGGTAAGTCTGCAATAAATTCATAGTATAATTTTCATAAGGCTAAGTGAAAGTAAACATAGTCAAAGTAAACATAGTAAAAAAAAATCAAAGTCGCACTATATTTTATTAAATTTCTGCATTTTAATTGTAAAACCGCAAACAGCTGTAACTTTTTATAAATTTGCGTAAACTGAACCATTCTAATAAAGTGTCCGGCGAACTGTATAAATGTACAAATGTTTGTTTTATACAGACACACGCACAGAAATGGGATCGCACACACGTACGTATGTACGTGTATAAAAAGTATGTGTATATGTATATCTACACATACTTTTTATACCATATACATTGTCTTATACTTGATTAGTACTTTTTCGAAAATATGAAAATGTGGCCTTTGCATCCAGGAAGAGACAATGAAATGTAGGAAGAAGGGTGTTTTAAAAGTGGATTTATATTAATCACATCGGAGTTTAGGGTGGGAATGTACGTCCGTACATATATAAGTGTGGTATAACTAAGGATATACCGGTAGGCCGGGAGTGTGCAATAGAGGAAGATGAATGCGGTGTTAAGATTGTTGCTATGGTTATGTTGTTTAATAGAACGTCATCACAAAGATGTTACACAATAGTCTGCTATACGTGATAAAATATCGTTCAATGACGTTTGAAACTTAATATGAAACTTATCAGTCAAGTACTGATTCAACACTAAATTATGACACAGCAAATTTTTATTAAAGTGCCTAATTTTACGTAAGATTTGTTTGGCGAAAGTTTCGTACTTTTATAGGCCCCATGAAATTATCATTTTTATCACATCCCTTATCACATCCCTTGTTCCTGTTATCACATCCCTTGTGATAACGTCAATAAGTTGTTCTAATCTTATTAATTAATATTTATTAAGTTATCAAAATCACATAAATATTATTTCCTAGAAAATATTTTTCTTGTAAATAAATTTTTATGTTTATGTTAAAAAAACACATGAAGTTGAAACATGGGTATAACTTGTTAAACATGCTCGCCGGTATTCAATATATGAATCAATAATTACGTACTGATATAAAATGAGTATAATAACAAATGGGTTGTACAACAATCTTATGTCAAATAAAGCCAAAAATACTAATTATTCTGAATTCTAAAATTGCATTTAAAATATAGTCCTTAAGCAATGTCAGATCCTTCATCTCCATTTACGTTTACGATTTTGTTCTTTAATTCGCTTTACTTGAAACGTTTTCCTTTATCAAAAGTTAACACGTATACGTGTTATGTGAAAGCGCATATAAAAACCCTTTTAAACGCCAAATAACTTCTTTCTTGTATTTACAAAATACCAAATCGAACATAGAAATAGTTTAGGAACAATAGTTTTATAACTATTTAGTTGAAATATTTAGGACGTAATTTATGCTTTACACATATACAATGGAAATAAAAATGGTATACTAAGTTAATAAATTCTATGCGGAACCTAATATCCGAGGATCGTCTCAAAAATACCCGACCTAACGTACAGATGGCAGGTTATGTTTAAACAAGGTGACTTTGATCCTTGAAAGTTTAAATTTGAAATTTAAAGACGCTTTATTTATATGTAACGCTTTCGGCGAATTCGTATACACGGAAAAATTTGTTGTTCGTTATGTCATACAATATTTTCGATTGAAAGGCCCCGCTCCAAGTGATACCAAAGCTCGTTCGTTTTCAATAATAAAATATTAGATGATATAGTTTCAACAAAGCCCGACCAAAAAGTACAACCTGTCCAGGTGAACATTGTGATGGTCGACCAAAAATTACCATGCCAGAATTAGTAAAGAACATCCACAAAATAGTATTGAATGAAAGTTGATTGAAAGTGAAGAAGCAAGAAGATATATTAAGAATCAAAAAGTATTGTACACTGCATATTAACTGAAAATTTGGATTTGAGAAAGCTGTGCGGGAGATGGGGGCTTCGAGCATTCACAATGAAAAAATAGAACGTCGTGAGAGTGCATTCAAACGAATGTTTGGTAATTTTTCGTAGCAACAAAGCCAAGTTTTTGATAAAAATATAAATTCATTAACATGGATGAAAGATGAGCCCATCATTTCACTCCTGAAAAAATATATGTATGTATATTTTCTCAAGTGTGAAACGATCCAGTTGATGTATTGAAAGGGAAGAATCGGCTCTGAAGAAAGCGAGAACAATATTTGCTTGCAAGGCCATGGCGGCAGTTTTTATGGTATGCGCGTGGTATAATTTCCATTGTTTTTTTAAAGGTAAGACAATCAAGGGCGCAGGTTTCTCACTACGAACTGAAATAACAAAACTATTGAATACTGCTGGGAAAAATGTATTAAATTGAAAGGAGTTTATGTTGAGAAATATAGATATATGTTTTCTCACTGTTCTAATGTCTTATTTCTTAGGTCGGATATTTATGGAATTACACTCGCAATTGTTTCAATAAAACAAAGTAAGTCGTTTATCTTCATTAAATATCTTAAAACGGTATATCGATTGGTTAAATTCTTCCTAAATATTGACTGATTATTTTTAAAAAATCTAGGTTTTTCTTTTTTTCAAATAAGTCAAGGTTGGTCGTAAATAAATAATTGTTTGTCGGGTAAATTTATGTATTGGGGAAGTCATACATGAATAGGTCACATTTTATATTTTTGGAGTTCATATCTATCTATCTGTCTATTTCTCTCAAGTTTTTTTTTGAGAAACCACATGACATAGAATGATAAAATTTAACATAGAAATATATCTCAATAATATTTGAAAAAGTAGTACATTTAATTTTTTTTCTGTATTACTTGTAAATTTTAGGAGGCATAGATAAAATACCATAGGATCTTAATCAAAACAGCGAATTATAAGTATTCTAATTTATTTTGCTTAAGATATAATACAGATCTAAAGGTATTCTAAAAAATATGTACCAATTCCTATGGTAAATATTTTTTAGAATATAGCATATATTTCAATAACCGGAACAAAAAATTGGCGGAAAACTATCAAACGTTTTCTAAATAAAGCCCTTGTCAGTTATTTAACATTTCGTATATCAAAGCTATTCTTACTTTTTTAATTACACTACTTTTTTTCTCAGTGTTAGTCAAGGCTGTTCTAGGAACGTCGTGGGAAATGTCCGTAAAAATATTTTCTCTCTCCTCAATTTTTACTCTAGTAAATTGCTAAAATTCAAACTATCAAAAAAGGGTGTGACTGAAAATTTATCGAAAATTTACCAGCAAACTGTAGCGATGATTCTTAGTTTCTTAGATTTTGTGATATTCACGATATTTTAAGCCTGAAAAAGATAAAACGTAATACGGTGAAAGATAACATTAATATTTTTAAATCGATTAATAGATAAACTTCGATATTTACATAAGCCTAAATGTGTGTGGAAACATTGTAGCGAGAATTTTACCTGTAGTTAATAAGTTTACTTATACAATTTTTTTACTGAAGCCAAAAAAACACAATTTCGTGATTTTTAAAAATTCTTGACGCATTCCTCTCTCAGTTAACTTCTAACTAGTATACATATCACGTAATTGTCATGAATTATTTCTAACGAAGTAAATATTGCTTACGACCCTTTTTCTGTGTGCCATTCACAGAGTATTATAACTGTATTTAATGTCATCATACGTAGTACCAATTATATTAATTTAACGTTGGTGACGTTTTTTTCTCAAAAACGGTTTAATATAGAAGTTAAATTTCATAGAGTTTTTAAGCTTATTAATCTACATATTTTTAAAAACATTTATATATCAATTCTTTAATGGGCAAATGATCTCGATTGTTTTCAGTTTCATGTCTTATATAGTAATGTGTGAAATAGAATAATACAAATTTTTAAACTATTTCATTACAAAATTTCGGGTAAAGCAGTTCTAAAAACATTGCTGGAGATGCAAAAAAAATATTTTCTCACCCCATCATTTCTAAAATTGCTTAATAAAAAATTACGAAAAAACAACCTTATCTGAAATTTACCTAAAGTTCACCGAAAAAAATATTTATTATAAACAAAAGTCACCGAGGTAATGATGATTCAAAAACCAGTAAAACACAACATGAAATAACTTCGCATAAACCAACATGAATGCTTCCACTAATATGCAAGCTATATTAAAAACTACTATTAAAAATGTTAGAACCTTTATTGATGAAACATATCTAATCCGAAAACAACAGTTTTAATTCAGAGAAAGTGATTTGGCTACTTATTAATTATACAGGATTTTCAATATCCTTCAAATAGCGTTAGGAGAGAAAAAATAGATTTCATCATTGTCCTGGATAGTTTCAAAAGGCTGCACAGGCTTTAAACAATGCATGGTACAAAAAAATGATACAAAAGTTTTGCAATTACATACTTAAACAGTATTGCATACTATTTAATTCATATATGTTAGATGCGTGTTTCAGAATCAAGTGGGAGGAAGCGTACTTCGATCTGAGACAAATTAAAGATGTAGTGTGAAAAGGAACGTCCTGGGAACAGTTTTTTACACCTTATGAAAAAAACGATTTATTTATGTATATTTCAATTTATTATAACAATTATACTTTAACTTTAAGGTATATTCCTCAATTACTGACTTAAGTCATATGTCGTTTCTGCCTTCGCTGATGATACGACAGTTTTATCAGCCGGAGACCATAATAAAGAAGCAACCCAAAAACTACAGACTGATGAATGAAAAAAAAGGAAGATCAAGTTGAATAATGCCAAGTCCTTTCACATTGACTTCAAGAATAAAAATATCCAATGTTATCCAAATCAAAATAACGATACCTAGATCCTATACAAAAGTGTCATTTTTGATGAGAAACTAGGATAGAAAGCCAACGAATAGAAAAATAAAAAGCGGTATTGTATATGATAAAATAATATATAAAGAAATTTTAGTACTTATTGAAAATAAATATTACTATAATTTCAGTTTTTAAGCCGAGAGATGCAGTATTAAATTAAAAATAAATTATTCAGTGTTCATAACTAGGAGAAATTTTAATTTATTCTGAACTGAATAATAAAAAGAAAAATAAAATAAAATAATAACGTGCAATGATTACGGTTACGTTAACTGTTATTGCAGTGTTATCTTTAGAGCCGTATCTAGGAATTGTTTTGTTTAAAAAATTTGAAATATTTTAAATAGACTGTGATTTTATTGATCACAGATAGTTTTTTTATTGCTTCTTAATTTTATTTACTTCGTTGTTCAATAATATATGAAAGAAACTGTACTTGCGAAATATTAATTGCAATACAATTAATTTATATGAAAATTTCACTAAAAATTGGATTTGGAATTTCCGCTTTTCTAAAAACTACGTACATATTTCAAACATACCACATTACAATAAAATAAATCTAAGTAAAAAATATGAATTAAGATAATTTATGTAAACTAGATCTACATAGTATATAGACATTAAACATACATCGGGTATTGGCTTTCAAAATGGGTAATAAACATAAAGAAAATTTTAAATTCTATCATTTATCCGATTAACAAATACAAAATTATTTTGGTATTTTGTGTGATATATTGCAGCCAAACCTGAATTTGACTTTTTGAACCTCACATTTGGCCAAACACATTAGTTTGAGAGGATTGTCTTTTATTTTAACTCGTTTTTTTTCAGTAAATCCTAAGAGGTACTAAAAGATCGAATGAAACTCTTAAATTCTACCTTCGATTAGTTAAAAATCGACTTGATAATAACATTTTTCTATAGTTTGCCCATTATGAATGGGTAAATGTTTATGACTTTCTAAAAATCTACCTGTATTTTAAAAATTGTTAAACATATTGTTTCCAATTTTCTGCTCAAATATTTTATTGAAACTAATATTTTCTAATTTTGCGAAATTTTGGGCAAAAAATTTGACTAGATTGAAACTTTAATATATATTTCCTATTTATTACAACTTCATTTTATGAATAGTGATGCGTACAGAGCATTCGCAGTATCTTATTTGAGATATATTGCAATTAATCAAGGTATATTGCAATTAATGCAAAATGCAAAGAATGTATACAATTACTTTCTTTCCTATATTATTTGGTCCTATCGTGCACAATGGTAGCGAGTGTTGTATCAAATTAACCGATTTGGTGCAGTCACACACATTCAAAATTTAATGTTTTTGAACTGGTATATCTTGGAAGAAAAAATCTTTAACAACATTGAAATATTCTTTGCATTATTACAACTGGTTCCTCCAGTGCAAATTATGTATTTTTGTATCTTATTTAGGTCGTTTTTATACAAACCATTGGCAGTTTATGCTACCAAGTATATTCCAGTCGATGTAATGATAGATAGAGTTACTGTTTTTCCTCTCTTATTGGGTGTGACTATGAACAGTGATTTTAGAAACTGATTGTATATGAGGATTGATTCAACTCATTGCAGTTAAACTAGCAAAACGTTCTCTTACGTATAAACTGGTAGTACGCGTAAATCCAATCAATACATATCTGTTCCTCCTGAGAAGGTTGTAAGTTGAGAACCAATATTTCCTTAAATTTACTCTGGTCATTTATTTGATTCCGGTTTTATATGGGTTGATATTAAATATTCAATTTGCATTCAATGTAGCTTATAAGGTAATTTATATATGTTTTGAATTTTGAAAATTTATTCAATATCAGTTAAAGAAATTACTTATCAAAATCGGCAATTTTTTACTCTGATAAATAAGTTCGTCTGATTGCCCTTGATTTAACAATCCTCTACGTGAGTGACAGGCCATTGAGTGACAGGCCATTTATAAATAAGTCTCTACCCAACAGTGAATTTGGGATATTTCTTGATCAAGCGTTGTTAGGTACATTCCGTTTACTAGATTTAAAGTGATTGATGTTTTCCTAAAGTTATTTTCTGCCGATTTCCGTCTAATGCAGATTACAATGGTTTATATTCGGGTTTATTTTTAAAGTTAAACTTCTGACGTGTTAACACATCAAATGTAGGAGGGTAATTCTACGTCTTTTTATTGATAAATAATACAATATTAAGGTCATTAATTTTTACTATTTATTTATTTATTTAGGTTTATATGCAGAATGAACCACAATATATTTAAATCACCTAAATCAACATCATATCACAGTTAACTAAATTTCAATATTCACAGCATTCGTAATTATGTTATAAAAAGCATTAAAATTTTGAGGAACGTTAAAAATATAAAAAAAATTATAAATTATAAGGGATATTTATATTTCTTACACCCTTACTAATTTTATTTTTAATTTATCTAATTAAGTCGTTTTGTTTTGATCAAAGTAACTTCTTTTATAAATTATTCTACCTGATTTCTGGTTATAGGTCATCCTAAATGTGAGCAAGGCCTACATTTCCATTCGTGATATTTAATATTCTATTGATTGATGGGTCACTCGTGTGTTTCAGATTGGAATGGTCTATAGATAGTTATTATTTCAGTACTGTAATAATTTCAGTATTGATACTGGTTTTGTTCTCCAATTCTTGATATTATAGAAATGTACTCATTCAGAAACTAGTAGTTTTTTTGTTGTTGGCTTGCCTATCTCCTTTATTTTTGTGTATTGAAAAGTACTGTTTTATTTTTGGTTCATGTGAGAGGCAGAAATAGGTAAATACCTCTTTTTATTACTTTTATTCTTCATTGGATTTCCTTTGATAATTATCATAATTTCGTAACTCAAAACTGCTCATTTTTCTTCTTCACTTCCATTTTTAGTTCTTCCTGGAATATTTTCGGTTTTTCTAAAACTAAAAGGAATAATCTTCTTTGATGTATCAATATCAAAGTATCCTTTTTAATTTTGAACAAAGTGTTATGAATTTTACTCTGATTGGCCTACTAATTGCTTCCTTTTCTTTACACATTCCTCACTATTTCTATTTCAGGTTCTGCGTAATCAATGTTGATAAATTCATTAAGAGTTTTCATCTTCTATTATTCAACGAAATATTAAATTATCCCTTCTCTTATTTGATTAATGAAATCTTACACCATTTGTCTTCATTTACAGTTTAATATGCCAAAATTCATCTGGCAGTTAAGAATTTTTTATCTTTATTAGGGTTTATGTCGGATATTATTCTGTGTTCCAATTTTTCTAGGATTTTATTAAGTATATTCATTTCGATAGATGCGGAACGCCCTCTAGTTATTCATTCAGAATGATGTAGTTAGTGTTAATAAAATCAATAACAAATCAATGAGTATAAATAGTTAGGTGCAAGTTTTAGCTTTTTTCTGACGGCAAGTGTAAGTTTCTGCTATTTCATATAAATGGCGTTGTAAATAATTTTCGAGACCCAACAGATGTTAGCTAAAATTGTTACAGTTCATTTTGTACGACGTTTCTTATGATATACTTTTACAAATTATTTTATTTTGTTAATATATTATCCAGTGTTATTTTTCCTAAGGAATATCTTTCGCAATAATCCTCCTTTTGAGATTGTACACCGTTTGTTTGGCAACACGTAGTAAAATTTAAGGATCATGGCATGTGAGTCGATTTATTTATTTCAGGTTGCTTTTTACAGATGGTGTTGCGTGGAATATCGGGTCTTGCAATAGATAACTTTGTGATTGTTACGACTAATTTACAAAATATTTCTCATTCTTGGGCTTTCGCCAATTACTTTGCTGCATAGCTTCTCGTTCTATTAATAGTTTATTACTCTAACCTAATGTCTTCCATTAAGGGATATGTGTGTATGTGTTTGCGTGCATATGTGTGTGGAAATAAAGCAACAAAAGGGCATTCCTACGCTATTCGCCTAAAACATCTGTTTGACATCTACTGAAGCTCGCCATTCGTTTCCTAACAAAGAAACCGAGAGGTGGTAAGATTTTTTTGTCGCTGAACATAGCCGTGGGCCCATGTGAAAGGGATATGTCGAGAGGGGTGCGGAGAGGTTGACCTGGCGGCGCACAAAGTTTCTTTGTGATGATTTTTAGGATCACTTAATTCTGGAAGCTCGACGCGTACACATGCGGCCAACGGATTCGTTTACCCAGTTCTGCTATTGTCGATTATATTTAGTTTAAAAGTGTATGCAAAATACTTGTCAAAACTGTTAAACTTGTGTTATAATTAACAACTTGTCTTTTGTAGTGTAAGAATTTAAGTTTAATAATTAAAGATTGAATCGTAGCATTCATACATGTTTCTTTGGCTACAACAATTAGTCAAAATAAGGACAATCAGTACCCGAGATATATATATATATATATATATATATATATATATATATATATATATATATATATATATATATATATATATATATATATATATATATATATATATATATATATATATATATATATATATATATATATATATATATATATATATATATATACGTATTACGAAACAATATACATCAAACATCTTTTTACATGCAGATCGAAGCTGTCGTCGCCGTGGTGTGTTGGGTTTTTCACAAGGCGTGCCTTTAACGACGCGGCGCACCGTGGAGACCCGGATTCGATTCCCAGTCGTTCGTCGTTCGTCGTGCTTAGTTGGGTGTTACGGAGGGCTGGAAGATATTACTCTCGTAGCAATAAGGCCGACATATGTATCGATCCGATACATTAAGGTAAATAAATAATAATAGGTAGAATTGGCAGTAGGTAGAATATACATTTTTCTCGGAATCGTTTTGACGCAGAAACTTGAAACTTTGCAAAGTAATGACACACATTAGCCCATATTTGTTATTAATGGGCAGACGACACTCAGGAAGAGGAGATAAGTAGGTAGTAATTTTGGAGTAGAATAATTAAGTTCTTATAGCGTGGAGTATCATTTGAAAATTCTAGTAAAGTTCTAGAAAATATTATTTTTCCCATTTTTAAGTGTTATAACTTCCAAGATATTACCCACCCCCTTTATTTCCTAGACTACTCTATCGAAAATTATGGAAAAACCGATGGATATGCAAGGTTTGCAAGAAAACAATATAGCTTATTTTATGTATCATAACTTTTGAAATATGCACAATTGTTTATCTTGCGAAAAGTTAAGTACGCACTATATTTAAGTTGTGGAAAAAATTATATATGTAAGTCAGTTATGGAAATACTGTGTATTCTCAAGTGTTTTTGAATGCTTAAATATGGATGGAATCTACGTAGTGCGAGTTATGTTCATATTTGACAGATTTTTCAACATAATATATTATTTGGAATAGATATTAAATAATAGCAATGCTTAAATATTTATTATGATTAATCTTCTTTTATAGTTACAAAAAACCGTGTAAGTATATATTAACTAATAATAGATATGAGGTTTAAACTATTGAAAATCGAAACGATATATTTGTATTAGTGTAATATATTATAATTTCATGATAAATAGCAACTGTTCCCTATTTCCTATGATAATTTGGTTTAGATCTAATACTGCAAATTTCTATAATTTTTATGATAAGAGGAGCAAGTTTAGATTCACACTATTATTAGGTTTCGGATGAATATACCTAACGAAGAAAGTGAAAATTATGCATATAATTTTTTCCGGCTACCCTCGTATAATGAAGTCTGTTTAAAAACCAGAGATGAATAAATTGTGAATTTGGTGAATTAATATTGACAAAAATTGCATATGCTTTTTCTTTAAAAAAAACCTGGTAACTTATTGATAATATACCGATAGAGGTAACGAAGTTTATGCCGCGGGGGACTATATTTTATAATTTTATTATAAAATATAGTTTCTCCCGTTTATCTCTACACATGTATACAGGGTTTTCTTAGAAACTATAAGACAGATATAATTTTGTTTTTCATTAGTTTATTAACTGATTCACGACAAATTATAAGTATTATATGAAAGTTATCTGACCTGGGAGGATTAAGGTTGAAGAAATCGGAACAGAGCATTCGTTGGCGAGGTATCTTTGTTTTATGTTGTTAAGATGTACAGGGAAATGATATACAGGGACACAGTTTTTCATAAAAATTTGTATAATATCTAGTCCAAGTGAAAACTCTGAAAGTAACTTCCAATAAATAATGCGCTTGATACTCCACCAGCCGCTGAGCGTTACCTTTTTAGGACTTATGTCAGGTTTGGAAACTGAAACTCCTGCTTCTTCGACATCCAGCCATTGAGGTTTTCATGTATGGTTAACGTTTATAACCCACTTCTCATCACCAGTTACTAATGGATGCAGCCAATTAAAGTTACATCTCAATGCGAATAAATGTTGACAACTATCAACTCTGCACTGAATATGATATGATGACAACTTATGGGGTAACCATACACGGTATCTTGAAACTTTTCTCGATTCGCCCAATTGTGTTTCTCTGATGCCATGACTGCAGTGTAGCTTATCTGCCAACTGAAGACTCGTGAGTCGAGGATGCTCCTCAATTCCGCGTCACAATCGTTGAACGTCCAATTCAACAGTACGTCCGGTACGGGCTTCGTCCTCAAGACGGTAGTCCTCATTACTGAACTTTCTGAACTAAAAGTTTACCATCGCGTAAGACCCGGTGAACTTACCCATCTCATGAAATATATTATTTGTGGCAGTCTTTGCATCGTAACCCGGACAACTTTTGTAAAATAATAGAACCCGTTTTTATAAAATTCCCGTAGTCGTGGCTAAAACTTACTAAAATTAATATTTACGAGTTAAAACTTTAATTAACAGCAGTTACTTTTTTAATTGTTTTATATGTTGTAGATTATATACCGTAACATTTTATATGACATTTTTATTTATTGCTATGTGAGTATGCTTAAAGGAAAGTTAGCAACTATTAATAATATTTCGTTGAAAATATACGCAGATTGAAATTAAAAAAATACAACATTAACAAGAAAAGTAATATAATTATAAATAGCGTAAGCCATGTTTATTTATGAGTATAATATTTGAGTGTGAAAGGATAGGGCGCTTTTTCTCAAAAACCAAACGATTTTTGAGAAAAAGCTTCTCAAATTAATATTAAGTGAATGAAAAAGTTTAATATTTAAGCTAGATGTAAAAAAGCACCCCACACTTTTACACTCAAATATTGTCTATTAGGTCTATTTATTTTTTCGTTAGTTTGCAATACATAAAGCAAACATTTTAAAACTTACGATTTAATGACAGAAAGAAAAATATATATGCGCACAAATGTTTCTACGGAAATTCCATTTTTTTATTTTAAAAACTCGGATTTTTTATTCAATATTCGGACAAATATAACATTTACTTAAGTTCAATAACTTTAGTTTACACTAAGAAAAAAAAACAACAAAGAATGAGATAATTACGAGAAAATAGCCAGAATACAATTCAATTTCGCATTTAATATAAATGTCGACTTTCGTTAGGTAATCGGATTTTTAATTGAAGTTTTCTTTAATATGTCATATTAATTAAGAAAAATAGCACGTCAAGATAACGAACTTAATTATGTATCAAAATTTATCTGTAAGAAGCCGCGGGCTGAAGTAAGTACATTAATATTTTTCCCTTGTTCCGACAGCTGCGTACAGGTGTTGCGCTGATATTTATAGAGAATATTTAAAGTTCATTGCTTTTGCAACGTGTCCCGTGGGGTTAATAACTCAACGAAAGGATAAATGGACTTGCAACTGTCATCTCGCGAAAGATTAATGGTATCGGTGATCTTATATCGTCCTCGCCCGCGGCCGTTTGCGCCCCGCCCTAGCTGTTATATCAAAATTTCATATCCCGTTCGCTGAGAGCTATTAATTTATCTTAATATATATGAATTATAGCCAAGCGCACTTATTTGCTAATATTACAGCCGTATTCGGAGCTTGTCGAAAATTTAATATTGGTTTGATTTAATTAAACCTTTATTAAAATATATACCGTCCTAATCGATTGGGCCGGGTAAAAGAAAAAAATAAAATCGTTCAAAGTTTCACCATTAACGTTACCTCGATTGTAAACATTATTTATATTGTCGGTTATGGAATAAAATACGTGCATCAAATTAGACAAAATATGTACCTAATTCACTTTTGTAAAATCGACTTATTTAAATTACTTCATCTTTTATGAAAAATAGTTTAAATTACTAAAATATTTCTGAACCAAACTGATGGCAAATCAATGCAATAGATTTGAAGTTAGAGATTTGGAAAAACTTTAATCGAGTGCAACGATTCGAATGAGAACAATAGAGTGCAGAAAGATTTTATACCAATTTAAATTTACATTGCTGGAATAGGTGTCGGTTTTATATATCATGTAATTATTTGAACTACGCCATTTTTCACTTCATGAAATTTCTGTAGCTGTGTTAGCTTGCTGTTACCCTAACTTTGACGTAATATTTTAGCACTTATCTAAAATATACCCGATAAGTAATATGAGTTGCTGGGTTACTGGTTGGGGCAATACGCCATATGCCGCTACAACTGTATATTTACCCCATTTTCTGCGGACCGAAACGGCAAAATAATTTAAAATTGATTATTCCTTTAAGTGCATTTGTCACACACAAAGGCAAACAAAGGGGCATTCTTCCACTTTTCGGTCATGAAATAAATATCTAAAAGATATTATTTGTTATATACTCAATCTTTTCCGTCGCATTCGTTCAGATTGCCAATGGCTCCTCAATTTACGGCACTCTCAAGCCTCAGTGTAGTATTAATTATTGCCCATATAAGAAATAGCGCTATGTGCGAAGTGCACGGTAAAATCGTTAAAGTCGTTAAATCGTTAAAGTCGGTAAAAAAGTAAAATCGTTAAAGTCGTTAAGCATAAAAGTGCACTTTGTGTTAGAAATATGAAACTTCAATACTTAATTACTAACTAAACTAGAGAAAAAAGTGGATAGCTGCCGTAAAAAGAAAAAAGTAAATGGTATGACTTTATGTCGATTTCAATGAATCAATACTATTTTTACGATATTATAAATACACTGATAAAAAATGTTTACATTAACGAAAAACATGACTTAAGAATATAAATTTTACTACACAGTATAATTTTACAACCGTGCTGATAAAACATATACTTATTAATTTATTATTTCTAAACAGAAATAAAAAATGTAAGTACAACTTGCGCATTTCTCTTCAAATTAAATGTTTTGCCACCTTGATTATAATCACAATCGCATTGAATACTAGTCAACAACACTTATGTCATTTATCTGTAATTAGAACAAAATAACACCAAAATAACTTTAGTGTAAATTAATTAATAACGCACTATTTAAGATACTTCCACACAACCGAGGCTTGGTACACTTAAGTACTTATGAACTTTTAAGGGTACAAATTATTTTTAAATATTTATGGGTTATATTTATTCCATTCTGTTTTTTTATTTTGTATACGAAATGTGTGAATACAATTATGGCATTAGATCAAATATGGTGCAAATATTATATATCATTGAGAAAAGCTAAAATAATAGTAACACCGAAATTTTTGAAAGCGATATGTCAAATGATCATACACTTTTGAAGTGTAAGGTAATTATATTATACAGAACCGATTTTAGGCACTACATTTCGCGAGGAATTATATTAAAAAACAACGTGATATTTGTCTTTTCAGTGGGCTTTATAATATTTTTCTATAGCGTCAATCCACTTGCAGAGAATGTCAAAAGATGTCCTCGTAAAGTGACAGCAAAGTTTAAAAGCAGCCATTGAACACAATACCCTATATGCGTGGCTTAGGCTATAAATATACATAAGAACCAAGATCTTAATTTTAACAATCCCCTGATGAACTTCATTGGATCTAGTGTTCTTCTCTTGCAGCCAAATTTACGTCGTATTGTCCAGAATGATGATGAATAATAATGTCCATTTGAGTAAATTAGAACTTAATAAATCAATAATTAAACTTAAAACTGTCAAAAAAACCGATCAAAGAAGACCTCGGATCAAAATTTGTCTACTATAAAATTTGAAGTAACTTGCTAAAAAAGTTAAAGACCTTGAAGGGGGTCCTAAGATAGCTTTACGCAAATATGATTTAGACCCAGAAAAAAGAGAACAAGACCTGAAAGAAAAAGTAGAAATCTATATATAAGTTAGTATTTTTGGTCTGTCTGGTTCGTAAAAACATTAAAAAAACTGGACGAAAACAAATAAAATCATCAAACCATTACTATAAAAACATAATAAATATATAATCCTTACAAATTAGCGATTAAAATGAATTGGGTTCAAGTTTGACTACTTTTACCATAATACTAACAAAGCCTTGTCAGGAAAGTTTCGATGATTGAGTTAGAGCTTTACATCTATAATAATTTAATATCATGTCTATCACAATATTGAACTCTTAGAATATAGAGTAATCTAGAAGGCGTTCGACTGGTTGCTCTCGCGTGCGCATGTACGTATGCGTGTGTGCGTGGGCGTGCGTGCGTACGAGTGTGTATTTACACAATAATCCACAAAATTATTTTGGTAATTTTGCATATAATTTTTTGACTTTTTGTATTTTAACACCTTTTTTCTGTGGTAAAAGCAGGAAAAGTATATTTTTGGTATTCATTTGGTAACGTTTTACTTCTAATAAACAGTTTCAAATATTTACGTGACAACTGTATAGTTGACTTAGTACGATATATTCATTTTTATTATGCATGTCAGAAGTAGAAAAAATCTTCAAAATAGGTTCTTCAGTGGTATAAATAAAACTAGTGTTTTTTCTCAAATTTCTAGTTTAATTTTAAACAAATTAAACCAATAAAATTAATTTTTAACAAATTAAGCTATAACTTATTGCAATTATTGCTACCAATGTTATTACAAATTGTCCTAACTAGTAATAGAATTGCGAAAGTGTGATTGTGTGTCCTTCTTTCACGTCATAGTGCAGCAATGTATCGACTTTATTTTTTTTTCAAATATATCTAGCGGATCAAGAAATGATAGATCATTTTTATTCGTCCGAAATCTCGTCCTAACTAATATTATAAATGCGTAAATATGTTTGTTTGTACTTCCTTAACG
This sequence comes from Druceiella hillmani, assembly GCA_039881145.1. Taxonomy (NCBI): domain Eukaryota; kingdom Metazoa; phylum Arthropoda; class Insecta; order Lepidoptera; family Hepialidae; genus Druceiella; species Druceiella hillmani. The sequence continues at coordinate 6,066,068 of JAYKKI010000098.1, read as the reverse complement.
TCGCGATGGAGCAACGAATCGATGTGATTTGCAAAGAGATGGTTGATGTATTGGCAAATAAAATAAACTACTTATTATCGCCGGAAATGTTACCCTAACTAACATAAATGTAAAAGTATGTTTGTTCTTCTTTTACGTCGCAAAGGATCGGCGTAATTTGTATAGAGGTAATTAGTGGACTGAGAAATGAAATAAGCTACTTATTATTGCTGGAAATCACATCGTAACTGATATTATAAATACCAAATTTTTTTTTGTTTTTTCTTCTTTCATTTTCAGAAATGATATAAGCTACTTTTTACCCACGATGGATTGGAGAAGGTATATGCGTTTAGGATGAGAGTACAAAGCGACTTCAGAACAAGGTCATCTGGGTATCTAGATTAGTAGTAAAACATATAAGCAAATTTATAAAATTTCATAATAAAGTTTTACCATTTTATTCATCACTTAACACTTTTATTATAAAAAGAAAACAATTAGCTTAGTGTCTTAAAGTAAGAAGAGATGTGAAAACCCCGTAATAAAAGTTTGAAAATATTCGATCTCACACTAAAGAAATTAAAAATAGGACGAAACAATTATTTATATTAATTTGCATTTAATATCTTGATAAAATTTCTTCATATTTTAATATAGTTTAAAATGGTTCGCATTTTTCAAAAAATTATAGAAGACGGCGGAAATGAATGAATGTAACATGTGTTTCTTACCGTAATCCTACACATAGTGATTGTATACGCAATAGGTAAAATATTCTAAAATTGAATATGATAACAGAAATTCAAACGTTACAGCAAATTCTCCAACAACATTTTCCAAATCCCGATTTTTTTACAAATATACAATTATATAAACATTTTACAGTTTTAAGTATCGAGCAATTAAGATGTTTCAATTTGGGTAAAAAAATTTTTAAGAGGTGAAAACACCAATAAAAATAGCGGGCTTTTGATAATAATAATCTACTTCGATATTTTAAAATTGCATAGTTAATTGAAAATGAAATTAAGTAATAATTTTTACGTATGAAAAGTAACCCCATTTGTTTCTTTTGCGGTCAAGTTATATTTTTGCAGGTGGGAATAGCACAAGCCGGCATTTTCAGTAATATCGTCATGTAACTTTTCATTTCTGTATATTAAATTGCACTGACAGCCGTGTTTTGATACTACGCATTTTATGCGTACCTTTTTGGACACACTATCGCGCGTGTTCTCGCCTTCTGGAGTACTCATTATTCTAAGATTGAACCTGATTTCTGTAAAAGATGTTCAGATATTATTAGAAAATAAAAGACTGTAAAAGATGTTCAAACACGTACGAATATTAAGCGCGGGCATAAATACGAAAACTGAAAATAATGAATATTCAATATATTTTCAAAACGAAATCGATATTCCGGAACTTTAATGATAAAGAATGTAAAAATAAAAATTGACACATATTACTAAGTTTATGACGTTTGTGATAGAATGGATGACATTTCTGTGTACGTAGCGAAAAATAAATGTATTGAGACATTGAGCATAGCAAGAAATATTTATTATTCTCGGCAGATAAAAGCATGAAAGTTAGTTTTAGGTAACCTCAAAATAGAATGAAAAGAAACAGAATAAGTTGGAAATTAAATCGTTGCAGAATATATGTAGAAACTGTTTAAATATTCGGGTGAGTGCTAAAATGCAAGTAAAAGATGGGTGAAAACAAATAAGAAACTATAAGATTATTTCGTTACAAGGTACTCAAGGCCGGAGAAACATTGACCATTTTCTGTCCATGGAGAAAAATATGGTCTGGAGTAAAACCAAATAAACTATAATCTTAATGAATTCTATTGACGTTTTGAATACAAATTTAAAATAAATTTCGTCTTTTCATCAATACAATTTTTGTAACTTAATCTTAATAAACTGTAATAAATTAATAGTGATTTGGTAATAACCGGCAAGCAAATATTTAAATTTTTTGCCATTATCTCCAAAAATATACGTTTATGCTCACAAATAGACTATGGTATGATTTCTATTCACTCATTAAACTTTCTGTTGAAAACTACTTTCTTCCCTTATTTCCATTAATCCTTTTTAACGCTGACGTAGTAGCTTTCATATAGTTTGATTATAACCGGCAAGCAAATATTTCAATTTTTTGCCATTATCCCCAAAAATATACGTTTATACGTGCTCACAAATAGACTATGATATGATTTCTGCTCACTCATTAAACTTTCTGTTGAAAACGACTTACTTCCCTTATTTCCATTGATCATTTTTAACGCTAACGTAGTAGATTTTATGAAACGTTAAGGTAATCAGAAGTTAAAAAGCAATACGCAAATATATAGTTGGCATTGTAAAATACAATAAAGTTACGTTCGGTGAAGTATGAAAGATGATAATCGTATGAACCATATAAAACAGAAGTCGGACGAAAATTCCGTTAAACATAACTTTCGTAAAATGAGGCACGTTTATAAAAACGTGATGGGTAATGTTTAGTACTAAATCAGTCAAGCTTGCATTACGTCATAAAAGTTGTCGACGATTTACTATCAAGAATAGCAGATTTATCAAAGTTTTAACAGAAAATAAAAACGTGTTGAATGTAAGCTATCAAATAAAGAAACCATAGCAACAGCCTTACGGGGCAGTCAACTTCCTAAACTGCATGCCCGGCTTATCGATACCTTCCTAGTTATATGCAAGTACATACGTATATACATACAAAACCCCAGACACCGATGTGAATAATACTAATCAAATTTGAAAACACTTTTCTTCCCTTACTTTCTTTGACCCCTTCCTGGATGTTAAAGTAATATTTTCATCTTTTGATGAAAGTACAATGCGAGTAATACAAAGATAATGTACAAAGAATGAGTATGAAAGTATGCGCAAACAAATATATTATGTGTACGCTTGCATTTCCGTATATGTGGTGTGCATGTCTGTGTTCATTGTGATTACTTTACGTAACCAAAGTGAAATATTAAAAATACGCTAGCTATTACGAACTTTGACAAAATTTAATTTCACGCAAATTTATACAGCTTAACAGATTGATAGCTAGTTAGACAGGAATTAACACAATTGTTACTTTAGGGAGGTTTAAATGAACGTTTTATATATCACATAAAAGCGAAACGAATGAGAAATGCTGTTATTTACTGAATCATTTCTACTTATAACATGTAATGTTGGATGTAGCATAGACAAATATCTCCGACCTATTTCAAATTATGCAACGTCGAAAGATTATTCTATTCGTTGGGATATCAGGAACATTTTCTAGCGGTGAAGATGTTGTGTTATCACAAAACCTTTATAATAACTGAGAATGTTGTTTTTCTATCGTGAATATTAAATTTGTTTACTGAAAGAAAAAAAAGAATAATGGAAATCGTGACTTAATCTCGCTTACATTATTTGTAATATTTGAAGATAATTTTGATATAACGTTATTTTTTTGTCATTCATAGGAAATTGAATTAAATAAAATTGCAAATTTTAGTTATCAAAATACGTTGCTAAGTATCTTATAGGTATGAAACGAATATCTTATGGGTATAAAACAAGAATCCTTGAAAACTTTCCAAAACGAATATACATAATTTACGGTTAAAAATTTTGCATGTATGCGCACTTTTGACAATAAATGTGTATCAATTTAAGAAATTTATAGTTCGGTATTGATTTTTTTTTTGTTTAAGCAATGATAGTGTACAGTGTTTAATTATTAAATATCATTATACTGTGTATTTAGTTAAACTAAATATAAGACAATAATCTTAAACGAAATCAATCAGAGATTGATCAGTAATAATTAATATGAAAAAGTTAAATGTTTTTTTATTTAAATGTTAAATCACAATTGAAATAAAATTAGATATCAACGATGTTTAGTTCGACACTATTCAAAACACAAAATGGGGAGATTCGAAAGAAAAGTCGATAAACAATTATTTCTTATTAAAAATTACTAAGCTTCGATATATTTGGCGTTAATTTTGTAGAAATTCATTATTCACAATTAAACTAAGCTTTTGAAACATGTGTTTAATTCCCGTTTCATAAACTTGTTGTCAAATAATTACAAAAGGAATATGTTTCCTCCTTATAAATATAACTTCTGTTGCTAAAAGTCAGCACAAATGATATTAAAATATTTATCTATTATGATTAGCGTACGTTTATAATCTTCTTTAGATTCAGAAAACCCAAAATTTCACTCACTGGCTGACTCTTTAATGAATGGTTAGAAAAGTAAGAAATCATTTTTGAAATTTCAATTTCGAACATTTATCATGTTATATATAATAGGTAAAATATTTTATCGAAATTTTTGAAAAAAATAAAATTCGAGGTATAAAAATCTGTATGAAGACTCCCAATCAGAAGTGAGAATTTTCAAGGTGTTTAACTGTATTAGAAAACCTACATTTTCAGAAAGTTTACAGGTTGTGTACATCATTATGCTACAATTTACGGGGCAAAACAGTTAAAAATATGCTACAGAAGGCGGGAATCATAGATTTAACGTACCAGGTAAGATCTGTTTATTTGTTGTTTGGTAATACCCAGCCCCCACGGACGATTCTACCTTATGTATCCACGACCTCGACGACCGATACGATTTGGCAAATGAAGAGTAACATTATTAAAATCACTCTCCGTGGGCGTAGGTCACTGATAGTGCTGCGTATGTATATAATAAAACCTACTTAGTGATGTTGAATTCTAGCAAATAATTGAAAGAATATTGATTTTAGATTGTTTCATTAATATTTGATAATATATAATTGTGAATGTAGAATATATTTCTGTTATTTCGAAACTTGCACCTAGTTACTTCCATAAAAACAATACACTTCAGGAAAGTGATGTATATTTTTTTATGAAATTGACACTGTTTTTCCTATAAATATTCCGTGACTGTCATAATTATATTTTCTAATTGTGTAATTGTAGAATATATTTCTGTTGTTTCGAAACTTGCACCTAGTTACTTACATAAAAACAATACGCGTCAGGAAAGTGATGTATATTTTTTTATGAAATTGACACTGTTTTTCCTATAAATATTCTGACTGTTACAATTATATTTTCTAATTGTGTAATTGTAGAATATATTTCTGTTGTTTCGAAACTTGCACCTAGTTACTTACATAAAAACAATACCTTTCAGGAATGTCATGTATATTTTTTTATGAAATTGACACTGTTTTTCCTATAAATATTCTGTGACTGTTATAATTATATTTTAATGTTACGAGGCACACATATTAAAATTATATATAATTCGTTTGTATATAATTCGACGCAACACATTTCATTTGAAATGTTATCAAATAAAATATTACGAAATTACAAATTTTTTTCCAGCACCTCCATACCGCAAATTATTTACGACTTACTTTTTTTAGATTTATCGCTAGTGCAAGAACACTTGGACACACATACACACATGCACGCATACACTAATGCACAGACGTAAGAACGCATACACGTGCGCACGCACGCACGCAAAAACAAACACATAAAGATATATGTGTGTATCTATACACACACAGTTTTGCAAGGTTTACCCACTCTAGAAATTGTTTGTGCTTTTTTGACTGCTCCCGAAATATAATTACGGAATTGCTTGGTGTTCCCTGTTTTTTCACATGCCCATAGCTTTGGATAAATCTGTAAGATGGGCATGGGACTTTGAAGATATAAGCCAATATACACACACAAACACGTACACGTGTGTGTGTGTGTGTGTGTGTGAGCGCGCGCGCGCGCGTTTGTGTGTGTGTGTGTGCGTGTATGCATGCACGGTGTGCGTGCGAGGCTTTCATGCGTGCGTGCGTGCGTGCGTGTGTGTGTGTTCAACACTTATAAGCTATACTTTTCTCTCCAGTGTCGCTCGTAACTCCTATCTTTTACTAGTTGGACAAGTCAACTGAGAGGTAATATAGGTGGACAACCGTCGCACTTCTGAATATATATGTACGTTAAATATGAATTATAAATTACTACATAGTTTAAAGTATGTCTGATAACAAAAAAACACGTCTATACGTGGTGCATGCAGGATATAACTTCTATCATATATATTGTATGTTCTTTGAGCATATACTATATATAAAAAAACTTTAAGCTTAGTACAAAATGAGGATAAGGGATATGAATATGTGATACGCCGTCGTAATTCGTTTCTTTCTTATTTGGCGTAGTAACTTTACTGAAGTTGTTTATGGTAAACAATTAATTTTCTTTTAATTTCGAGTTTTGAACGCAATTAGTTCGGAAATGGTTAAAATTTTACCCAGTATTCAAGAACCTTTTATACTCAGAACAAAAAAATTAATAATCCGTGTGAATACGTGTACTACAGAAAAACAAAAATACACGTGCTTACAAATTTTTCTGTGATGTGAGTTTGTGTGTATGTACACATATATATATAAACATATATATATATATATATATATATATATATATATATATATATATATATATATATTCATATACATATTGGTATCGACGCGTAGTCGCAATGTGAAATGGTGTTATTGTTACTGTGTGAAATTATATACAAAGAAATAGAAGAATAAAAAAATAACAGAGAATAGAATTTTCATACAGTTAAATTGAACAATTTAACTCTTGCATATTATACACACCGATGAAGACAGTTGCTCGAAGTCATTATTAAATATATCAATTTCCCGCCGAGTTTCATGTCACCCCATAGTACACCAATTATTTTAATTAACCTTTGTTCTATTCAAAGGAAAGTCCTTAAGCGATGTCGGATCTTTCATCTCCACTTACGTTTAAGCTTTTTGTTCTTTGATGCGCTGTCGTAGCAAGTAAAAGCATATGTGAAAGCTTTTTGAAACGCCTAATAAATTTTTTCTTGCCTAAATAATTTCTTTTGTTATTTTATAAAATGGCGAAATTAAAATTAACTAATAGTGATGACGTTTTTTAACAAAAGCGTATCGCATGAAGACAATTAGAAAATATAGGAAAATTTATATATAAGAGCAAATTTCTTATTAATTTTAAAATAATCAGCCTTGTTTGAGAATAAATATATTGTAATTTATTTTAGAATGAATCGCAAATATTTGTTAAATATAGATAAAGTTTCACTAACATTTTGTATTAAATTATTGTATAAATATTACTTTTTATATGAATGAAAAAATATTAAATAAATAATTTAGAAATATTCTCATGCCTTGACCATTTAAAGCAGTCTAGATAATATCATATAACTAATAATCTTTCAAAATACTTGAAATACAGTTTATATCTTTAATTAGAACTAAATAAATTCATTTTAAAGTTACTTGAACCTCAGAACGGGAGAAAGTCCCTGTTTTTTGAGTTAGTCCGTAAATCGGCCGTTATACTGATTACTGTTTTATTTTCTAATATAAAGAAATCGTACTTATTATAATATGGTACATGCACCACTAGTAAAAGCATGATATTATTACTTCTAAATGTACTTCATAGTGTTAAAATATTTTTATATTTTATTGCCCTTTTGATGCTGCAAATACCAGTTAGTATATGAAAGCTATACTTTTGAATTCACTATAAAGCTCGGTGTAGTTGTTAACATTAGCCTTTATGTATATGTCTTAGCAATTTAATAATCAATATGCTGCTTAAAATCGCATGTTTTTAAAATACGCGTTCTAACGGTTAACTAAACATTTAATTTCGTTCTTTCTTTGGGGTTAACTCCTCTTGTAAATTACTATCTCGCTCTGATGACAAAAATAGAAGCAAAAAATAATTATTTACCTAGATAATATCGTGAGAAATAAATTAAAATGAAAATAGTTTACAGCTAAAAAAAATTTCGAAATGATTTTTATTATATTGACCAGTATTTAATTACCTAAATAATTTTGAGTAAAACCGTCAATATACGCCCCTCAAGGGTTCGCAACCAAAAGAAACGATTGTAGTTTCATAATGGCCGGTCCTTGTATTAATGGCAAACCATATATCAACTTGGTTATGGTTCTGTATCTTTTGTGAAAAAAATTTGCTGGTTATTAGGAAATTAACTAAAACTTAGTTAACCCAAAAATTGTTTTAATTAAATTATTACTGTTCAAATACGAACGCAGCTAGATGGCACCCTGCAATCCAATTTTTCAAAGTCGCTTTATCTCATTGAGCGTATCGAGACTGTATACTGGTTTAAATCTCCATTGCTGTAATAAATGTTGATTTTATATATCATGTAATTTCTTCAAATGAATTGTTCTGCACTTCATCAAATTTCGGTAGTTGTGTTGGTTTGTTGTTACCATTATTTAAGTATAATTTAGAACTGATCTAAAATACACTTGATAAGTCGTATGCAGTATGACTTGTTGGGTTACTTGTTTGGTTAGTACGAAGTATGTCCTTGCTAATCTAAATTGTAGGCCATTTTTCTGCTGAAGGAATTTTTTTCTGTACAAGAGGAAATGTTCCACTTTTCAATGATAAAATAAATACCTGACAGATAGTATTTGTTATATTTTCAAAATTTGTTTCTCCTTGTAACAGATTGCCAACAGTTGATGGATTGGTGGTTTTTACAAACATTAGTACGCTCCTAATAGTCGTCCATATAAGAAGACTAAGTTAATGTGACCGTATTTTAAAATATAAGTTTTTATATTTTAAAATACGGTCAAATATTGTTACTTCTCTCTTGTTGAATGTGTACTAATTTATGCAACACATTATGATGACAACTTCTACGGGATTATACATATATACGTCTGTCTGTATTTTACGACTGTCTTACTCAAAAACTGTACGATATAGAAACTTAATTTGGTATAATGATCAATCACACTAATCGCATATATATCAATATAATTTAAACATATCTATGGGGAAATTCTTTGGGATGAAAACAAAGTTATTGAATTGGTTCTTAAATCATTCAATTTTAAGGGACTTGAACCAAAAGCGCAATTTCCGAAAATTTAAAGTCTACATTCATATTAAATATATTTAGCGCCAATTTTGTAGAAATTCATTTTAATATAATGTTTTCACATCTAAATAAAACTAGATGACGTTGTCTTATTTCTGCTTTATTTAAATTCTTTACCACGACATAGGTTTCATTTTAGGGCAAAATCTTTAGGTGAGCTTCAAACATCTCTTAAAATTGGGCAGGAAAGATTTTTACAAATTGACCACCTGAAGATGTTGTCATACGACGAAACCTGGGTCGTGGTAAACAGTTAAAAGAAAGTAGAAATAATACTGCATCACGTAACTACATTCACACATAAGTTAACTCTAGAGTTATTGATAAAAATATTCACAAATTATACCTCCGAAATTTTTTTGATGTCTAAAGTTAAAATATGGCATTCTAGAATATTAACTTGTATATATTTCAGTATAATATAACATTAATGAGGGACCGTTTTTCTAATAAAGCACAAACATTTTTTTTCCTTACTTTTTAGCTCTATTTTTTCTGAAATTAATGAACTAGTAGTAGTACGGGAAATATTGTCGAAATAGTCCTTGAAAATATTTTCCCCTCCTGAATCATTCCTCCTCTAAATGACTAAAGTTCAAATTGTGGGAAAAACAACTTTATTGGAAATTTACATAAATTTTATCGAAAAACTGTGGCGATGGTTCCAATTTATTTAATTTTTGTAATGTTCACAATATTTATGTATCAGTCAAAGGTAAACTTAAAAACTATATATCCTTCAGTATTAATACATGCCTAAGTGTATTCTAACCTCTTTCCGTACGAACTTTATTTGTACTTGACTCGTCCATTCGCATAAATTTGTTTACTAAAATATACTAATACTATTACCCAAATCACTTAATTGTTATAAAATAAACCTACCGACGTAGATATTGCTTGCGGCAGTTGTAATGTGTTCCTTTCACAAAGTATTGTACCGTATTTATCTTCAACATACATGGTGCTACCCTATATATTAATTTAACTTTGTGCCTTAAAAAGGGAAATCCCTAAGCGGGGTTGAACCTTTTATAGTCACTTGTAGAAAAGGCAGTCGGCCTTTTTGGTCCTTTGATTCAGTTGACCGTTTGAATTGTCTTTCTCAGCGTAAGAACACACATGTATAATAGTCAATAAAATATTATGACTATTTGAAAGTTCCGTTTGATTCATAATTATTATATTTATTATGTATTTTCATTTAAATAGTATTATAAACATAAAAATAAGATAAAGGCAAGTGGTCTGAAATTTGCGTTCCCTTTACTTAAAGAACGAAATTCTGATTTTGATAAATATTACATTGAGAATTAATCATTTTCATTTCTATTTATAATGCGATACATGGTTTTCATATTATGGACTACCTTGGCGTCTAACCAAATTTTGCGTTTTTTTTTATGAACGGAACCACTAAATACTACTTATCTCATAACTGAATAAAACTGACAAGTGCTCCCTTGGCTGCAGCTTTGTCCCTTGTACGATAATAAAATTTCAGATGTTTGGTTAGTATTTTACGCATATGTTTCCACATGGTTGAGAAAGTAAAAGGTAGTTACAAATCGATTAATAGGTATGTAATAAACACAAACAAATTTAAGGTTTAATCTACTCTTAAAAATAAACAATAAATGAAATAACAAGTAAAAGTGTGCATAAAAAAATGGTTCGCCTATTTATTTATGTACGTCCAGTAGAAATTATACTTTTTCATGTAATATATTTTTCATAAAATTACTTTATTTAACACTCAATTAATTAATGAAAATGAAATATTGAAGGGACTGTAGCGTGATTACAAATACGGCTGTTAAAATCTAGATTTAACCTAATAATTCAATTTTAAATAATTTATAATTTATAATGCAAAAAATTACATATCGAGGCCTAACCTCATTTAGAGAAATACACTTAAACTATACTTTAAAAATCTGATAAGCACTATTTTCGTCACTAAAATTCACAATAAATATTTTTTTTTTATTATATAGATCCCTACTAAATTTCGATTAATAAAAAATATTTAAAAGAACAAATATAATGTAGATTTTTTATAAAAAACTTCTTGTGTATTTACAAATACCTAAATAATTATCGTGAATATAGTATTTCTACCCTTAATGAGCAACTTCATCCTGTCGATTTTGGTTACTCCGTGCACGCGCTTCCTAAAATCTCACTATCCTTATTTTTTTCTAGCGTGTTTAAAGAAGTATAACTTCAAGTTTCTTTCAAGAATAAAAAATAATAATTTTAATAAAAAAAATGAAGATGAGATACTAGAGTTAAACAAATTTATGTTTACAAAAAGAAAAATACATAACATGCATTGCATTATAAAATAAATGTAAATATATAAGATTCTTCGTTGTTATCATCTAATAGATAAATCTATAGCCAAGTCAATCATACTTGTGTAGACCAACTCAAAGTTTAATTTATCAACGATAATGTCAATTAAGAGGAGAGGTTTCGTTTCTGCATTTTATTCTCTTATTTTATTATACTTCAACGCAAACCGTATACAACACACATAGGGATCTGGAGATACATTGAAAATATAAATGTCCAGGGCTTTGTGATCGGATTTAAGGAATGATGTTGGCACAATTTCTCGAAATATTTTTTCAGACTTCAGATGATTCTTTTGATAGCTTTTATATCGTTATTATAGTAAAATATTTGATAATTTCAGCCCGTGTACCAGAAGTTTATGGACGCTGGAAGGCTTGTAGTACCAGCGGTAATATATAAAAAAGACAAATATAGACAAAAAAAATGAATAAAGACAAATAGCTGAGCGCTTTTATGCGTAAAGTTTTCAAATATATCAATATATATCAATATCGTTAGGCTCCCCTGATGATATAATACGTAGAATTGTTGAAAAAATTTAAATTAGTTAAAAATTCGATACAGTGATGTTCGCACCTTTCTACGGATTATCGAAAAATTTAATAGTCATCCTAAGGAGTGCTACCACATTAAGTAAAATATTTGTTCATAAGTTTTCATTTTAAATTTTCAGAAAATAAATTATTTCAAGTCAACAATTTAATCAACGAATCCTCCTTAAGAAAATCAGAGATTCAGAGACACATTTTATAGTGAAATGTTTGCTGTATGGTCTGGTTACGGCTGTTTAACGCCTCCTTGTTGGCCACTTAAGAAAAAAGTTGGTAAATAATGTGAAGCAGGTTTTTCACGTTTCAATTTCATATTTACAAAGTGGACAAACCATACTGATATATTTTGGTTGACACGGTTTAACTAAAAATCATACAAAATATTTTTAAAACTGTAAGTAAGAAATGTAAAATTACGCTTCAAGTAAATAATTTCATATTATAGCATAATTTAACTTGCTGTGACAAATGTTCGTTTTGGTGGGAACTTATTTATAGAAGGCATATGTCTGTTTTAATGTTTGTGAGAGATGAGACCTTATTTACGATGTTTCATGGTCATAAGTTTTGAATGTTTAACAAAAATGTTATTGCTCATGACTGACGTTTCGACTGCTGCAATCCCAGCCTCTACCAAAGATATCTCTCTTTTTAAGTCCAATTTATTTTTACGTGAATATTTTAGTACAGATAAAGGTTATATTTTCTTAGCGACAAATAACTCCTAAGGCACCAACGAATATATAAAAAGACTGAAATCATTGTCTTCAGGCTCCATGGTTTGTTTGTATGTCTTGACCTGAAGCATCGTGAAAAGCTCACCTGTATATTAATGTGAGCTCTTTCCTTTCTAATAATTAATTTTTAATAATTTGTCAAGTCCAAAGGCAGTAATGTTTAAAATAGCCTGAATTTTTACTTTCGCTCCTCGTTCCAACCCTTCGGTATTTTCCTGGCAAAAGTGATAAGCTAACTTAGCTTTCGATATTGTCTTTTATGTAGGATGTTTTTTCACTTCACATAGGAAGTTACCTACGCCATAGCTAATAGGTTGTACCGCCTCGTTCAAAATTACAAAAAATACACTATATTTGTTTACTTTAATATAGACAGTTTTATGCTAACATTACTCATTTATTTTTATATGTAATAACGAAATAAAATGTTCTCCAATGCAATATTTATCAAAATCTGAAAAAGTGATCATGCTTATAATTCTGTTTTTATTCAAGGTTTTTTCCCCTGGGTATTTTGTTTATGATTGTGATATATGTAAATGTACTTTGAATGCAGAAATCATTAAAAATAAGGGACGTTTTGTGACGAAAAATAAATTTTCTTATTAGTAATAAAGACCCAAATTAAAATATGCTAGAATTTTGGAAAGAATGTGACAAATAAATTATGCTGTAGAAATTAGTCAACTTATGTATTTTTGTATTTTTTACTAAAATACTTTAAAAGACACCCATCCTTTATTTCTATTTACAAGCACTCATTATATTGATATATAAGTAGATGAATATTTAAATTAGGATATTGCAGAAAACTATACAGTCTACAAAGACTTTTCTGGAACATAAATGGAAACATAAAATAACAATTCGACTGTGTATGATTAGGACATATATGAACACTACTGATTGGTTAAGAATCATTGACAACGTACAACGATAGTAGAACTTAAAGGGCAATCGGAGGTGGGGACATAGTTTTCTATCAAATAATTGAATAGGAGTCGAGTGAAATGTAAAACGGACGTATTTTAACAATATTTCTATTGCATACAATTCGTAATTTTTTTTAGTATACCTATAAAAATATTATTAAATGAAAAATTACACACATATTTTTGCACACAAATTAAAAAAATCCTCGTTATTTAAAAAAAATAACTTTTAGTATCAATATCAAAAAAGTGGTAAGAATTTTTTTTATAAGGGTTATATGGATAATTAACAAACTTCTGCCCTGAACTTCGTTCATAGACTTCAGCAATATAGGCTAGCCAGGCTGTAATATATTTTTTTTCAACGGCATCAAAATCCGTTCGCAACAATGATCGAGTTCCAAAACGGAGAAGCTGTACATACTCTCTCACGGGGATCACACTCTGATTTAATAATTCAGGATAAATGGTATGAACTAATACGTGATAAAGTAAAAATCGGAGAATTTTTCTTACAAATCAAATAGGAAACTAGTGAAAATGCATATTTTTATATGCTATTTCCAAGGATTACTTCAGATTTTGGTATAAAAGTAAAAATTTACGTGAATCCAAGCCACAACTAATTTATATGCCAATTATTGTACATATTCGCAGTAACGGAGTTACAGATTAATAATTAATTAACGCGTATCCATTTATACATCCATTTATCCATTCAAACTTTTGCATTCATAATAGTAAACAGTTATGATGACATGTGAAATAATATCTAAAACTTAATCAAAATATTTATGCAGCTAATAAAATCTCTAAAAATGTTTAATATGTCTGTTTTCTTTTACTTAATCCTTACATACACTAAAACAGAAATCGTCAATAGAAAAGTAGATGGAAGTCAACAATCAAAACTGGGTTTATTTCATATCCTCATAAGGAATTTTATTCCTCAAGTATTAATTTTTAAATTATTTTTTCTTTCAATAACTAACGTCTTCTTTGTAGTAAAACAAACGTAACCTACTAATTAAGAGAATATTATTGTCTGCTATAAAATTATTTTTTCTATTAATACCATTATGCTTCAAGAAACAACAGACAGACCACCTAGTGAACAATATTTATTTGGAGGCCTAGTAAATATACGATGTAAATAAATTGAAAATTCTTTAATCTCCCTGAGAATTCAGGACTTCTTTTAATTTATTCATTAACATAAATTTAGGTACGGTAAATATATTTAAGGTTAATATCGCTGTTACAAGAGGCAATAAACTTTATATGAATTACTTCTACAATTTCAAGAATACAATACGTTATATTTTAAATCATTATACTATTATTTATAAAGCTGAAATAATTGAATCAAGGAAATTGGTTTATATTGTTTCCTAAATTGATACTTTATTCCTTATCCACCTCTTTACAGGAAACGAAATGTTATTTACCTCTTTATCCAATTATATATCACATAAATTTTCTTTCTTAAACAACTAAAATATTAAAAACGTAACATTTGCGTGCGTTAATTAAAACCTGCAATATATATATATATATATATATATATATATATATATATATATATATGTGTGTGTGTGTGTGTGTGCGTGTGTTCTTAAATGTGTTAAATAGTTGTTAAAGTGATTACTAAATAAAAGCTTAGAACAATGACCATAATCGCTTTTACCATTCAAATATTTCTGGTAGTATTAATGGAAAAATTGAAAAGTTGTCCACTTTAGTTCTATAATAACCCTGATTGTCATACATCATTTTATTACTTTCAGAACAATAAAATTTAAAAAATCCGGTAAATCTACTGTTATTAACCGGAATGCATCGTGCGCAAGGTGGGAATCGGATATGACCGACTTTTCATTACGGTTTAATAACCAAAGGGCGAAAATAAAAATTTTAAAATTTAATCTTTCGTGTCTGTCCGTGTGTAAGTCACAACTTCCTAACATTTTTAATTTAAGTTCAACCTAATGAAATTGTGTCAGAATACATAAACAGACAACAACAAAATGTAAAAATCAAAATGAAAATCTTTGTGTCATCTTATATGAAACTTGAAAATTAAAATCGCTTTTACGCAGGATTCCAGCTGATATCCCACCCAGAGACAGGATAAGTCTTAAAATTTAATTGAATGTTTTCTGTATATTTTTCATGAAATAAGTCCCCAAAATGTAACAAAGCTCCCATCTTCTTCCCCTCTGTATACATTATTTTATTAAGATAGATAAATACCTAATGCAAAAATAGACAATTAAAAGCAGCATCACGAGAATATTTTATTTCAGTATTTCTTTCCAAAGAATTATTCCTAGGTTTATAGATGTCGGATATATAAAGTCCTGTATACATACTTAACCATCATGGTTTGCTTAAATTTTATCAGTCTATTCTGATAATTTAGTAATTATATGCCATGAAAAAGGTCCTGTCTGGTTTTTAAATAATCTATAGGAAACTTCAAAAACCATTATAAAAGAAAGTAACCTAAAAACTCGAAGTTATATATATATATATATATATATATATATATATATATATATATATATACATATATATACATATATATATATATATATATATATACATATGTGAGCTATTCTATAAATTATTTGCATGGCAAAGATCAACAGACCGGATACTAGTGAATAAATGCGACACGCAACCTCGTGTTAGCTCATTTGACATGACAGCCTGCACGCTACGTCCAGACATTAGCAATCGCTCCGGCCGACGTTTGGTTGTAGTTTTTTATTCACCCAAGTGGTGGCTAAATATACTTCGAGTTTTTAGGTTAGTTTAATTTATAATGGTTTTTGAAGTTTCTTATAGATGATTTAAAAACCTTTTTCTTGGCATATAATTAATAAATGATCTGAATAGACTGATAAAATTTAAACAAACCATGATGGTTAAGTATGTATTCAGCGCTTTGTATATCCGACATCTATAAACCTAGGAATAATTCTTTGGAAAGAAATACTGAAATAAAATATTCTCGTGATGCTGCTTTTAATTGTCTATTTTTGCATTAGGTATTTATCTATCTTAATAACATAATATATGTAGAGGAGAAGAAGATGGGAGCTTTGTAACATTTTGGAGACGTATTGCATGAAAAAGATACAAAAAAAATTCGATTAAATTTTAAGACTTTTTCCTATCTCCGTGATATCCGCTGGAATCCCGCGAAAAAGCAATTTTAATTTTCAATGAGATATCACAAAAAGTTTAATTTTGTTGTTGTCTATTTGTGTATTCTGGTACAGTTTCATTAGGTTGAACTTAAATTAAAAATGTTAGGAAGCTGTGACTTACAGACGGATAGAGACGAAAGATTAAATTTAAACATTTTTCCCCGTTTGGTTATCAAACCATAATGAAAAGTCGGTTATATCCGATTCTCACCTTGCGCACGACGCAGTCCGGTTAATAACAGTAGATTTTCGAAATTTTTTAAGTTTTATTTTTCTGAAAATAATAAAATGATGTGTGACAATCTGGGTTATTATGGAATTAAAGTGGACAACTTTTTAATTTTTTCATTAATAGTACCAGGAATATTTGAATGGTAAAAGCGATTATGGTCATTGTTCAAAGCTTTTATTTAATAATCATTTTAACAACTATTTAACACATTTAAGAACAAATAAATTGTTATTATGTTAGATTAAATTTCATACGTATTGAAATATCCACAATAATCCACATCGACGATTTTTAAAAGCAATCTGTTTCATAATTTCGTAGTTGCTTAACGACTACATCAATCTGCTGTATGCTTAAAATGTTTAATAACTGATGCCTCAGAGTACTTTGATTTAAATCAAAAATATACAAAGTTTACTGAAAATCAGTTTTATTGGAGACCATCTCATCTAGCAGAGAGACACAGATGAAGGGATAAATATTACGTTTTTTTATATTCTTGTAGTTTTAAGGTCTACCTGAAAATAAAACGTCGATATATCTATAAAAATAAGAAGCCTCACAAAATCTCTTGCATAAACTTTCCCCTATTTAATTACCACGCATATTTTGTATTAAAAATTGACTGACATCTAAATCTAAAATTTAGTATGGTGATAAATGATATTAAGCCGCATATATCTTCATATTTGACACTAAAAATTATTTACATAACAATTCTTTAGCGTGTTATAATTGATTTATTGCATTTTTTTTTCAGTTTCATGTTTCATCGGGAAACATGAAAATATAAATGAAATATAGGAAATATACATGAAATATAGGAAAACTATTAAAAAGCATTACGAAACTTTATTTTCATAATTTAAATGCTAGAAAAAAATGCTAAAATGAAAATTACTAAAAATAGTGAATATAAAACTTTACACTAGGTTTGTCGGAAAATTGTAGCGTTATGTTCATTTCTCGTAATTTTTGAGAAATTCACGATTTTAATATTTGTAAATAGTTTAATAGACATATATATTTAAAATATAGTTTTACGTGTGCCAAAGTGTATGTGGGATCCCTGTACCGGGAGTTCTATTCTTATTATTCCTTCTTTTTTTTCTGCTATCCTCGTACTAATTATTATATTAAATATACTTAAATATCTTGCCCATTAGATGGAAAATGAAAGTAGTATAAGGAAAATTGTACAGTATAATTTATGCACTTTAGGAAAACATTTTTGCGCTAGAGATTAATAATAAAAAATCATTTTGTTAGTACCTCACTGAAAATAAAATAAGGAGTTCAGCTGTAATTTTCATAAACCCAATAACAAAATAAGAAATTTTTAGATTTTGTAAGAAAGTTGTATTCAGTTGCTTACTTGTATTGCTACGAGCAATACGAATAAGTATTTGATATGCCATAACGTTACGATATGCTATAACGTTACGAGTATTTTTGAAGTGCCGCGAATAAAGGTCACTCACATTAAATCCTTTGAGTTTCAAGGAGAAAGAGGAATAAAATCGTGAAAAAAATTTGAACCTTCACATGAACATTAAAACGTTTGTGAACATTAAACTTAAGGGGGAGACGAAATCCAAGCCAGATGTTTCTAGATTCAGTTTTGTGTCAACCGAAAGGCAAACGAAATTTAGAAAGATATACACTTTTATTACACTGACCTCAAATTCATATTCGTTAATGAAATCTAGACTACTGCGATAAAGAATCCTAAAAAACAAGAAATTTACAAGTGTACGCGCATTTACATGTACGTGTGTATCTGTTTAGTAAACTCAAAGTAAAAGTCAAAACCAATCTGGTCCAAAATTTACCATTTTTCACTTTAAAATAAATACTTGCCCTTTTTCCTCCTTTTTCTTACCTCGAAATTTAAACTACACAACATAAAAATTAAAAATGTTTCCAATGAACTTCATTAAATTAGTTGTTTCCAATGAATTTCGTTAAATTTAATTAATTAGTAACAATTTCTGTTTATGAAAAGTTTTCTCATAAGTTCGTATAGTGGGGGTGGGGCGTGGCGGCAAATTAATGACTTTTCAATGTGAAATGCTTAAGGATCTGAACAAAATAAATATTTTAATTAATATCGTACAAGCTCAATAATAAATTAGGACAATTTTATTGCAATATTACAACAAATTACGTTCCATATAATAAATATGCTTGCGTTTTAAGAGAAAATAAGTAAGATCAAGCTGTAGCGAGTATTTTAATATTGCTTGAAGCTTAATGAAATTTAATAATAAACACTTATTGGTCTATAACCAATATTTTAAATATTATTAAATTGAAGCTTTATTGTCCTGTACTAGCCGGGTAAGACATAATGCACACTGTTTTTCTTTTTATACGTTTTCGTCCATGGTAAAATCAATTTAATATTATTTTTCACTTCTTAATATGAACAATGAATACCAATAATTTAAGAGCAATTACGAATATAGCTGGAAAATGCAGGTAATGTTTTGTTTGCAAAGTTAAATTAAATTTTTATTTATTGAAAGAATAAAAATATTTTTCTCGTTTTAAGAGTTTAGAATTCACGTCCTTTTACTTACATGAAAATATACATTTCTGAAATTTGGGACTATTTAAATTTAATCGATATAAAATTCGTCATTAATTTTAGCAAAGATGCTTTATACCAATAATATAATTTGAATTTGTTTGCGATTCAGTAACAAATTGTCTCTTAACTAATTGTTTAAAAAGTTTGATGTAATTTGGTGAGTGTTGTTGTGAAATAAATTTATACTACGCAATTAAAATCAAACCTTTGCTAAATTTAAATAGTCCTTATCCTCGTCAAGTTGTGAGCGTACCTATTAGAAACTTTTAGTCCACTTATTTCGAGTCTTTATGCGTCTTAAAACAAACTACAGGATTGTTGTCATTGGCGCATTGAAAATAAAATTATTTAATTAAAGAGAAAGCTTTTAATTTTTATGTGCTTTGAAAATAGAATCATGACTACTATAATAACTTCCCGTGACGTTTTCGTACTCTATATGGAATTCGACAAAGCTGCAAAGCTATATGACTTTTGCATTAACTCCATTAATCTAATTTATATAGAGATACTATCGATGTACATAAGGATAAAAAATATCAAAAATATGCCTTGGCTTCTAAATGTGCTACATATCTAAAAATTTGTAAGTTTGTAAAAAGAATTATTATGGCATTATGCTAAAATTATTAATTTATATAGGTATCATATCTGCTATTAGACTGCTAATGTCAAAGATTTTGGAAATAATTTAAAACGGTTACGATATATTTGCTTTGAAATTAATTAGATCTATGGGTTTACTTAAAATGACGGATTTAAAATGATTAAAAATATTTAACTATCATGTATTGAATATATTTTTCGTTAATTTTGTAGAAATTCATTATTCACAATTAAATGAAACTACGTGATGTAGTATTATTTTTACTTTCTTTAATTTCTTTGCCACGACCTAGGTTTCGTTGTATTACAACATCTTTAGGTGGGATATTATCTTTGCTAATATATATATCTTTCCTAATATCCCACCTGAAGATGTTTTAATACAACGAAACCTAGGTCGTGGTAAAGAAATTAAAGAAAGTAGAAATAATATTACATCACGTAGTTTCATTTAATTGTGTTTAACTCTCATATTTTTTAATTAATTTATTTCAGCCCACATTCCGCAAACCTTCAGAGTACACCCCAATAGTCGATAAAATAAATTATGATATTTTAAAAATTCAAAATTAGATATTTATATTACTAGTTGTGTGTCGTGTAAACAAAAATTGGGGAATTTTTGTTTTAAAATAATTTTAAAAGAATAGGAAAAACTTATTGCAACGTGGCAATATTAATAATACTGCCCCATTGCTATAATTTATTCCAGAAAGACTAAGAATTTACGCTTGAAGTGTAAAATTCCTCACGCATTCATGAAACTTCCAACGAGAAAAATTTGTAAAAGGTTTTCTAACAATTCCGGTATAACGTTTCTTGATCAAGCAGTATGTATGTACATTTAATATAAACTTGTTTATGTTTACTTCTGCACTCAGGTGGCGAAAATGTTGATAAATAATTTCAGTTATATGTAACTGAAATCATGATTTTGTTCTGTATTGTGTCTCAAACTTTGGTCTTTGGCTTCCTTAACTATTGAATAATAATATTTTACAAAATTAGAAGACGTTTTATTATCTATGTAATCTCATTTTCCTTCAAATCTGGAAAAAGATTATGTATATAAGTACAATAGAGGCGAAGACAAATGAAATATATATCTTAAATATATTATTTAGAATTTATTTTCCGGACAGTACAATAGCACGTATTTAATTTGTTTTCTGTGTGCCAATTTGTTATTTTGATTGTTTATCACGTATTGAACAGATTTAGATAGAATCTTCACTTTTGCATTTTTAAAAGACTGAGGAAAGTTAGAAGACTCAGACCACGTTCAAGAACTCAGACCAAATTCATGTCTATCAGCATGTTTTGGGTATTAGTTTATATTTCTATCTCTTAAAATTTAATAAAAAAATTTTTCACTTTTGTCGTAGCAATTGCAAAGCATGCCAACTTTAGAAAAAGATCGTCAACGACTCTCCTACCCGCACAATACCCACTTATCAGAGACGAGCAAATACTACACTAGGAGAGTTCAGTATGTAATATATATATATATATATATATATATATATATATATATATATATATATATATATATATATATATATACACACACACACATACACATATATAAATATAAATATATACACACACACACACATAAAACATAAGTATGAAAAAACGATAAAATTTAGAATAATTTTTATGGCGCCCTGGTTAATTTAGACAAACTTCTAGTAAACTTTATTATAGTTTCCATAATTTTATTGAAGCAATTCTGGAGAAGGAAGTGTGTACATTTTCATATGAAGATACGTACAATAGGTTACAGAGTTGAAAATGCTCCTCTGGTTTTATGGATTCACAAGAGTTATTCTAACAAGAAACGTACTGATACGAAGTATCTTTAATTTCGCCAGCTTTGTACACAACATTAGAGAAAACTAGCAGGCTTTATAGACTAAAGCAAATACAAAAAAGGTAGGCCGTGAAAACTCCCTACCACCTAAACTCAATTCATGAAAAATTATATGAAAATCAAAAATAAGATAAGCGGGCAATCAAAAATCGTGTTTTATGGTGTAAAGCAGGAAAGAGAACTGACCCCAAATAAATGAAATTAACAGCATAAAGAATTGAAAAATTTAGGTAACAAGGAATTTGTCACTTAACCCCGTCGCTTAGACTTTTTAAAATATGATTATTGCTTGCCTTTTTGTACGGAAAATACCAACAATATGAAAAGAAGTAGTTCATGGTCTCTTCTTTTTCTGTTCACTAATTACTGACTTTTTTTATTAAACTTTGTTGTCAATATTTTTCTGTTTTAATCTTACAAAACTAAACAAATCTTTATTAAATACTCACATACAATCTTTGAGAATAAATTTGAAATAAAAAACAATATATCACAATATTGGCAATTTATTGTGGGTTTGTTTAAGCAGAATGAACTAATTTTTTCAAGAATCGGGGTTATTATCGAAATTAAAAAAAATGTTAATCATACCTTAAAGGTGATTTCTACCGATTCCTTACTATCCTTGAAAAAAACTAACAAGTAGCTTATAGATTGCTAGTCGACTTCTTAATTATTTTTTTATTTTTCTAAGTCTTGACAACTCGTGTTTTTGTTAACATTCATCCTTAGTTATTAGTGGTATAATTAAAAGTGTGATCTGCATTTATCCAAAAAGAGTTAGAATTACTCTAATTAAATTATTATGTTTACTCAATAAATTCCTGTCTCAAATATCTAGCTTTCACTTTAATAGCCCTTACTAGATAATCCAAATAATGCCTACCACAATTCACGTTCGGAGGGCAAGTAACAAATCTCTAAGGGAGAGCGAGTCGTGCATTATGAAGTTAGTTACGGTGCGCCATTTCACGTGGGTGAAATGAATCGTAAGGGAGGTAGCTAAATTGTTTGGAAAAATGCTGGGCATACATTCTGATCATCATTCCGGATATTGAACACAATTATACGTTCGGTCGGATATTGAATCAATCAAGATATTTTAATCCATTCAAATGTTTGGTCATTTTACAATCACACTGATATTTTAATACGGGAAGTGATATTTTACTTAGTTTATTTCGTTCAATGATATCCTGGCTTAACAAGATTACAGATGAAATAATATTTCGTTTTTTATTACTTTGCGAGAAAATATCTCATCTAGAAATAGTAAAGAAATGCTTCATTTACACCATATATAGAGAACTCAATACTTAAATATACCTGGATTTGTAAAAGAACGCTGAAGATATTTTCAAAAAAACTTTGAAGACACAAAATATTCCTTGAATTATATTGTTTCAACAAGCCTCATGTAATAATTACTGACTCAGTTTTTTTTATAAATTTGAGTATTGACTTACTAATATTTACTTCCTAATTCATCGAATGGGTTCAATAAATCAATTTTTTTTTCAGAAATTCATTCATATTGCACCACTTGCTTAGCAATTACAGAAAAATACAGTACATCTATGTGCATCAATAGGTGAGGCTATATGAATTTTAAATCGCCTAAATATATTGAGGTGATTTAAAATTCAAAAATAAGTAACTCAGTCAATAAATAATTAAGTTACTAATTTTTTAAATCGATGCAAGTACTGTCGACTACCTTGAACAAATTTATAATTTAATTTAGTTGATAAGGAAAATTTAAAACTTTAACTTCTAAAGTAATTACAATACGTAACATATTCATAAGTTTTACATTATAAATACATCCTGTATTTATAATACAAAACTTTACATCTGTTTAAGTTGATCGGCAGCGCTGCCACCGACTTCAGAAATAAGTAATTTAGTAATTCATTGCAAATAATTATGTACTTATTTTGAGTTAATTATTTTCTAGTTTTTAATACCTACCTTTATTGAAGTCGCTTTTTAAAAGATATTTTATTTCAGAATTTTTAATGATTAATATAATATAAATAATCGCAATTATTTTCTTTCGTAGAATATTGGATATTTATTAAAAGTTACGGGCAAAAGCTTGTACACAAATAATTTCCTCTTTGCCTAAAGTTGTTTATCAACAATACATAGAAATGAAGCGACAGTTGTAGCCGCCAATGGTTCTCTGTTGGCTGTTGAGAAGTTCGAGTCTCCCTATATGAAGTTCAATATCAAATTTTGCAAATTAAAAACTCCCACTTGAGGAGTTCCGTTCTCCATATATAATATCGGATTTTACAAAATAACAAGTAAACATAAATAACCAGTAGCATATATATTGAATCACAATAAATTTACTACCATACATTAAGGAGTTACATTACTCATCTTCAGAACTTATCATCATTCACTGACCTGGTCGATGGTGCAGTTATTTTGCGAAGTAAAAATTACCAGTAGTTAATACATTGAATTACCTTAGATTTATTACCATCCGATAAAGAGTTCCATTGATCATCTCCAGAATGCATTATTAGACTTTGACATGATCGACAGTGTAGTTTTTTGACAAAGTAACAACCATCAGCAGCAAATATTTTGAATCACTTTCCTTTTACTACTATCCGTTCAGGAGTTCCATTGTTCATCTCCCGAACCATCAGACCTTGACCTGGTCGGAGGTCTAGTTATATTGCAAACTAATAACTACTAGTAGCAAATATATTTAATGTCGGTAGATTTACTAATATCCATTAAAGAGTCCCGTTGTTTATATCCAGAACTTATCATCAGACTCTAACCTGATAAGTGGTGTAGTTATTTTGCAAAATAGCAACTACCCGTAGCAAATATTTTGAATCACAGTTTATTTACTGCCATTCGTTAATGAGTTCTATCGTTCATCTTCAGCCTCATCATCACGTCATCATCATATTTATATGAGACTACACCTATAACACTCTCTTTCAAATAAAAAAAGGATTTAAAAAATCTGTTCACTAGATAAAGAATTATCGCTGGACAAATATAAAAAAAGATTCCAACGAACTGAGAACCCCTACGTTTTCAAAGTTGGTTAAAATATCATTAAACAGTGAGAGGAGTGGTTAAATTTACCATCTCTCTTGAAAAATTATTTGTTAGAAAAATACACTTTGAAAGGTTAAAGCAAGACCTGGATCAGTAATTAGACTGTATGGCGTGGATTATTAGATTTAATTAATCTAGTACTTAAATTAAAAACATGCGTTATGAAGGCGTCACTGGATTTTAAATGTAACGTAAAATTTAAGGATAAAGAAATTGAAGATCTTTATCATAGTCATCATAGTTTACATGAGAAAAAATAACGGTAATGTCTTTTGGTCGCCGTGGTTTAAATTTACGAAAGCGGACGGAGTGTTACGGTTTATAAATTAGAACTTCATTCAAACGAACTCAATAAACAACTTGCTTTATCTCTCAGAAAAAAATTTAAAGAAAGACGAACAATATCATCGTTGTGTATTTTAACGATTGCAAATAGCAATGAAGAATTTTTCATGACTGCAGCCGATTTTTGCATTCTTTATTGTTTGCGCATATAATAAAATTACTAGGGCTGGCTTATCATTACCCTGAAAGTATTTGTGAAAAAAATGGTGAATATATTACAGGTGAACATAAAAAAGTATCAGAGTAGAAACAATTTTTTGTGGAATGTTTGTCTGTGCTAATTATTTTCCATTCACCTGTGCTACTAATTTGTTTGCGCATTATGGAAAAACAAATAAAAGAAATTTCATATGTTTTTACTATTAGATTCTATTGAGTCTGGGGTAAAATAAAGGCTATGTTTTATCACAATGGCATATGTTTTATCACAACGCAAAACAAGAATATTATAAATATGACAATTTACTTTAATATTTATGATTATTAATAATAATTATTATTAAAAAAGATCGTGCTAATTTAATTAAATTTTCTAAAAATCTGAATGAGCACGTGCGTGCGAAGTAGTGGGTATTGATTGCTTGAAATAATTATTAATAATAAATTATTCAGGTTTTCATTCACACTCTGTGCAGTATTTAACCGGAAGTTTGCAAATACTATTAATTGGAGATTTGGCTAAAACGTATTTTCAAATGTTTCAAATTTGAGAGTGACTGAAAGTAAATGCGATAATTTGAATTTAACACAAATACTATAATAGATACTTCGATTGAAATTTTTTTCGATAAATGTAGTCTTTAATTAATTATAAAAGAAGTCTGCGGTTTTGTCAATCTAATGTTATTAACTAGGAACTAAGGCTTTTGTTTTTATAAATAATAGCTTTCCGAATAATATTTAAAATTTTACGCGTCTTTTGAATTCATATACAAATATAGAAGCATGCCAAATTTAATGTAAATTTATTATTTTTACTAAAGCCATAACTCGAACAAATCACTATAAAAATTACAGAAAATATGGTATAGCGATTAAAATACATTTAATACCACGTTAATTTAAATACATTCAATATGTAATGTAACTGATCAAAGAAAATGAAAGAAAATTTTTGGTGTCTGAGAATAAAAAAATAATGAATTTTTCTTTAAAAGTCGGCACTACTGACCTTTTTATTTGAAGCTACAATTAGATTACCAGTTAATTTATAAATATTTTAATGTTTTATAAGATTTTATTTTAGGGGGAAAATATAATTAAAAGTTTCCAAGACCTCTATGTAGAAATATACTTCTAATACCACTATAACGTCGTCGCCGCCATATATAAGTCGTCGCCGTGGTGTGTTAGGTTGATCACAAGGCATACGGCCTTTGACGATGCGACGCACCACGGCGACCCGGGTTCGATTCCCGGCCGTTCGTCGAACGGGGCTGGACTCGTGTTGTGGTTGGCTGTAAGAGATTGCTCTTGTAGCAATAAGTCCGCCATATGTATCAATTAGATACATTAAAGTAGATAAATAAAACAAATAACGATTTGAAAAATAATTGAAACTAGTAATTTTTTATGACCTGTATCTATTTTAATTAAGACAAGTCGAAATAGAAATTGTTAACAGTCATGGTCAAGTAAACTTATTACAAAATATTGTAACCCTACTTAATGTTATTTTACATGATGTCAGTTCATATTAATTTAACTCTCTGCCGTAGACAGGAAAATTCTTAAACACTTATTTATGTTCATATAAATTTATGGTTACACTTTTCGTCTTTAAACGCAATTAACTTGAATCTTTTTTTTATAATAAAATGGTACGCACGTGTGTCATATGCAAATATTAAGACGGTACAACAATTTCTTTCCTCAAATAGTTCATTTCACTTGTTATGTTATATTAAGCAAATTATTATGAAAAGGATGCTAGTACTTAAATCACATTGTATGTGTTTGTTTAGACATTATATGGTGTCCGGGTATGTAATTACGTAAACGCGAACTTATAATTGGCTGATGTAATAATCATTTACTTAATGTGTGGTCTACACACATTATTAAAGCAATGTCCGCGCACGCTAATCTTATAATATAAATTGAAATGTTATTATTAGAACAATATCGTAGTTTTTAATTTGTTTTTCATTCAACAATAGTATATACATACACATGTGTTTATATTTATATTTTTAAGTAAATCTTTAGGCATTTCTTAGCCTTTTATAGTCGGATAACACTTTGTAACTTTTGAAGGACTTAATAAAATTTTTTGATATAAATTTATGATACCGGAATTGAACACTTATAATTTAATCCTGCCCCCCAAAAGCCTCGCTAAATGAAAAATGTCTTTCAAAATTTAATCGAGGTTTTCAATCATCTTTTACTTTGTACTCCTTTACCAAAGTGTTAAACTACAAAGTGATTTAAATCTGCTCTCTCGCCTTTAATTGTTGGACCATAGGTTTGAAAAATCTAGAAAAAACTAGAATTTTAACATTTAACTCACACCCTTGTTTAATATTAATTGAATTCATTACGTTAATACTTTCAAGATATAAACAAATACGGAATTCCAGTTTACATATATTAAAATACGTATTCAAATTATTATTCCACTGAAATTTATACTTGTAGTATTTATAATTCGTATACAATTAAAAAAAAAATATCTTAACTAATTCTTTTAAACAAAGAAATACTTATCTGAAATTAATGTGTATGTATCTGTATGAAACATGTATCTGAAATTAATGTGTTAACGATTACTTATTTAAATAAATGCAAATTTCTCTACATTGTTTATCTTAATTTTACATGAGGGTAAAAGTCGGTATTTAAAATAGGAAAACTGAAAAAGTGTTAATATATGAAAGCCAAATATACCACTCACTGACTCATTGTGAACCTTTTGAAAACTAAAAGCTTACAGACCTGAAATTATATAGAACATACAATTTCCTTTATTATAATTGCTGGCTTACAAAATATTTTTTTTTTATTTAAGCCTCGTGAGCATATAAATAGTATTGAAAATAAAAAAAAAAATAAAAATTATATTGGAATTTGCATTTAGGTTTTCATATTGGAATTAAAACCCACATGTTCCAATTGTTATTGGAATATCGCTAACCGATAACTAATTATTTCACATAAAACAGATTTAAAAAAATGAAACAGTGGTCCTTTATTTACGGAGATAGCGGATACGGGCAGCTTACTAGGGGTTTTAAGCCGGCAGTGGATAGTAATATCTAAATACTAATATTAATAAAGTACTCCTACGAATGGTAGACAAACTTTTCAATTGACCCATATTTATAGGAATTTCATATTTTTATAAATTACGTACATGATTTGAAATTATGTATAGGCATACATGGGTATACACACACATATGTACATATATATATATATATATATATATATATATATATATATATATATATATATATATATTGCCTAGTCAGCTATTATTTTTTTTCAAATTTATTAGGTTCAGAAACGATATGATACTATAGAAGTTTCAACTGAGTGTTCGAATTTTCATAATTTTATGCTTTTCAGTGTGCTTCGTTCTTATTCGATAGTTAATTGAAGCCGATGCAATATTTTAATGAAAAAGTTTTATATTCCCGTTTGTGCCTATGACATCCCACTCTAGTAACATTTTCACGAAATTACGAAAGAATTTAAAAACTATAGCACCTCATTTATTTAAATAGGAAAAAAATGTTTGCGATGTTTAAGAACCTAAATGTATTCATGTAAAATCATTTACAAATATTCATACACACACATATATATATATATATATATATATATATATATATATATATATATATATATATATATATATGTATGTACATATATATATATATGTATATATATATATATATATATATATATATATATATATATATATATATATATATATATATATATATATATATAGCTTCATGCTTCCTATGTATGGTATCGTGTATCCATATCTCATTTCTTCAAAAGTTTAATTTTTCACAGACAATGGTGTATGAAAAATCTAAAAACTAGTTTTTTTTACATAAGTTTATTACAATTTTTTTTATTTACTTACAACAGATTTCGGTATGTCACATTATATCTAAACACAAACAAATTTGTTGATATAATTTTATATCATTTACATATATTCAGTATTTGTAAAAGGACTATGCAAAACACTACACTTGAAATAAATGAAATAATCTTGAATAAAATTAATCTTCCAAAGGTTTATAATATTTTTGTTTTCATATATTATACCTGTGTGACATACTTCATTCAGAAAAATAATTCAAACGTTTAATTGGATCAAAGGAGGAAAAGGGTAGCTGCAAATAAATACGAACAAGACGAAGGACGATTAGGGATCTACCTTTGTGAGGCACAAAGTTAAATTAAGGTAATTGATGGCATGTACGATGATATTAAATGCGGCTACAAACTTTATAAATGAACCACACGACAATGGCCGTAAGCCATATTCTACGTCGGTAGGTATAATTTAAAACAATTACACGATGTAATAATAATTGTTAGTTAACTGAAATACAAATGCTGTTAGGGTAATATGTTACGTTCTTGTAACGTGTAAATGTGCGAAAAGCTTCGCAAATCAACAAAACCGCTCTTTATTGAAGCGGGTCGAAAAATATTTTCATTATCTTAATACATAAATTGATTTAAAAATCAGGAATATATAATTATAATAGAATCAATTTTAATCAAATGAGAGCAGATTGTTAAACATGTTGTGCTATCACAAAATAAACCTACTGAAAACAAATAAAACACGCACTACAAAAGTTACTTATACACTTGATTTTATATAAATATTTAAGGCATAGAATATTTCCAATAAACGTTTAAAAAATGTAACTAATTTTTACCATATTAATGTAATAACTAGTCTTTAACATTTAAATATTTCTCGAATATCTCAAAAACTGCAACATTTAGAATCATATATTTTGTATTCCAATAAATTTATGTTGCCTTTTAGCGACGCTGTTTTGACTTCTCCATATGTGCATAAAAAAATGTTCAATATTATGTGTATAAGGAGAAACGCGCAAAACTAAAGTTTTAGTTAAATAATCACGTCAGAGAAAGACCGTTTAAAAAGGGTTTATACTTTTTTGTAATTATGACAAATGACTTAAAAATTATTTAAGATTTACTAGAAAATAATTTTAAAAACTTCTGGCGTACATAGAGCCCGATATTTTAAAACTCTATCCGAGTTTTAGGAGAGCTTTTTCGCTCCTAGAAAGATTTGTGGTTTCTTAAGGTAAGAAACAAAATATTATTTTAATCTTCAACGATAAAATAAAGCTGCAATAATATCAAATCTAATTAAATAATCTTTCTGATTCTCTTTATACATAAACAATATTACGTTAAAGATTTTTGAAATTTGGTGCTTCATAATTAGTAGGGGATTCCACATGGTGTAAAAACGATAACGATCCGCAATCTCTAGATGCATAATATGCTTCATAATTGGACGACCGTATAGATTATGATGTTGGTGTTGTACTTGTCGAAATGTTGTGTCCATAACTTGGTGTTACCGTTGTATTCGTATTATTCAAATCATCCTTAGCTTCACTTATGATTAAAAATATTCTTTCTTTACGAATTTGCATCCGTGATGTCAACATTTTTATGTTCAATTTTTGGTATTAATTAAAATAAGTCGCTGTCCACTTTTCTATCCGTATTTCTTCTTCCACTTTCCATTATACAATCATTTATATTTCAATTTATAAATGTAAGTATAGATAAATTTTCAATAGTATTTTCATCTCATTGCACGTCACCTTTATATGATGGTTATGTTTCGTTAAAACTTATATTATCAAACCAATTACAATTTTTTACGTAAGGTTGTAAAAACTCCATCAACTTTGCATACGTCCAAGTATTCCTATTGTTAGTTGTTTGATCAGGTTTACCAAACTTTAATATTTTTAAAGTGTCTTTGTGATTGTTTTTGATTTATTTTTTAAAAACTTTGGAAAAATTTTAAAATGTTCGCTTTTTTAACTGTAACAAAATAAATAAAATTTAATTTAATTGTAATAATCTGAGTTCAGAGGTCAGTCAAATGTTCTTATAGAATAAACTGCAATAGATTTTCAAAGATAATGGTTGGTACTTTTCCGTTTTAATTTTTATCCATAGGCAACTTATTCAGAATAACAACCTAAATATATTCTAATAGATTTATAAATTCTAATAGACAAAGTCAGTGTTTCAAAAATAATACACGATGTATGTATTATAATTTTAGAAAACTTACTACCTGTTTACATATAAACACCTACAAAGTATGATTGGGAAAACACGGAATATATCTTTGAAGAATTATGGCAGTTTAAAAACTGTCTATGAGTAATTGATAGCAAACACGCTGTAACGAAATATACTCCCCATTTAGAAAGTTAATTTTTGACTAAAAAAATTATTCATTAATTTTATTGGCAGTTATCCATACTTAAAAATATTTTAAAAAATTTATACTATTTAAAAATATTTGAGAGTACCTTATGTATTTATACATAACCAGTCATATATCCGAACAAAATTAGTACAAATGATAAAGCAAATATAATTTTTAACGAGCCCCTTAATAAGGCACGCCATGTTGTAAAAACTGCATTTGATACATTGTCCACTAGATAGTGTCTCTATTGTTTTTCCCTCTAGTTCCGACTCGAAATTATTAATCAAATAATGAAAGCCACCTGCATATTACATAAACATTTTGCTATATAGTGATTTGTACTGTCTATGTCACTTATAATAAATGGTGCAAATGATAATCATCAACGTTTCCAACTCGCCAATAATGCTACGCTACATGCTACGCGAGAATCGTTGAATATACGTAATACGTATTGTAGTTATTTTAATAACTCAAATGGATCACAAGTAAATGATTCTATTATTTGAACCCAATCAAAATTAAATGACAACAGCACTTATTGTCTTTCATTTCGATCAGTTTTAAGTTAAAAATATTTCACCAATCCGCATCTCTCTTTTCGGAGCTTTTGTAATTATTACTTGATATGTCCTATAGACTCGGGTATTGTCGTATAGATTTGGTGTACATTTATATTTCCAAGTATAGGATATACGTGGATGAATCAAGTCAAGGTGGCGCGAAGAGAGTAAAGCGACTCACTGTAATTATGTGGGAAGTCCAAGAAGGCTTGTTGTATACTTATTAAACTGGTAATTTAACAAATTTTTTTCGCAAAAGATATAAAGAATACTGCGTTAAATGTTTGTGATATATGGCGAAAGGGACGAAATTATAAAGATTCAATAAACTATAGACACCTAAGACGTTAAATGATTTTACTCGAATCCATTTACGTAATTAAATAATCAATTAAAAAGAGAAAGAATATTTTGTTCAAGACAATTCTAGGCTTTTATTTTAAATTCTTCCTTTCATTATTACTTCACTACATTATTATATTTAACTTTAATTATGCCCATCAGAGCGAAATAGCTATATATATAAGAAGAGTTGATCCAAACCAAGAAATGAAATTAAGATTTAACTAGCAGTAGAAATATTGTGAGGTAACGATATAGCCATATAGTAAAGTAAAGATTTCACGCCATGTGGAGAATATTTAATTGCTAAGATGTACAAATAAATGTCACATTTTAATATCTATATCAGAGATCTAATTGAAATAAAAATGAGCATTGCTTCTGTATGTCAAGTAGTACATGTTGAATCATAAATAAAACCGGTTTTAAGAAACATTTCAAAACTATGAATTATAATTAGAATTAATTAAAACAAACTTTTTTTCAGAGGAGAGTCTTGCATCTAAATAAGGTCGATAAAAGGCTCATCCCAAAGAAATTTTGTTCCGTTTGAGAATAAATAAATTTTTAAACAAAATTTTTGAATTTTATTTATTATCATGAAATATATTCCAAGTATATTTCAAGAATACATGTTATCTGTTATTATTTGTTAATATTGAATAATAACATCTCCACTAAAATCTCTATGTTCAATTTCATTTTATTATTAATTACAGAAATATTAAGAAAACATTTTAATTGAAAATTTTACTGAAACCTTTTTCTACATTTAAGGTTTTTTTTTCTACACCATTAATGATTGAGTCAAATTGACATTTCGTTTCAAAATATAATACTTATGATTCTAAAGCAAGGCTAATTATACTAAAATTATTTTAAAAAAATACTCTCGTTTCTGAATTGTCTTATCATTTCTAAAGGCCTTAGGCAAGACGCTTTCACTAAATAAATTTATTTTTATTTCTTGGTTAAATTTTCTATGCTTTACACAGAAACAAGAGGATTAATTTAGGCAACAAAGAGTGTGTTTGACCTTTAAAATACCGTAAATGTTTGCTTTCACGTACAAGATACGTGTGTTAATTTAGACTAAAAGAAACGATTCCAGTAAATTGCATCACGAAACAAAAAGCCTAAATGTAAATAAAGATGCTAGATCTGGCAACACATGACGACTTTCCTTTGATAGAACGAAAACGAATTAAAATAATTGTTGTCGTATGGGGTAAAATTAAACGGGGTAAGAAAATAATATATATAACAATGACATCAAGTGACTATCAAGATAATTGTGTATGAATTACGAGAGTTTAATTGTGCGTGTGAACGTTATTCACTAAAAGGTTATTATGAATATTTGAATTAATTATTTGAAAATTATATATTTTCAAATAATTTATTCAAATATTCATAATAACCTTTTAGTGAATATTTGAATAAATTATTTGAAAATTATTTATTTTAAACTTGAAATCAAACAAGAATATGAAATGAAGGAATAATTTTGCATTAAATAAAGGAAGCGAATTAATTTGGTTTTATAAGTAGTTCATTTCCAACTAAAAGGTAAAATAATAATTTTGGTACTTTACAAAATAATATTTTGAATATTGAATATATTTGGCGTTAATGTTGTAGAAATTCATTATTCACAATTAAATGAAACTACGTGATGTAGTATTATTTCTACTTTCTTTAAGTTCTTTGCCACGACCTAGGTTTCATTGTATTACAACATAGTCAGGTGGGATATTTTATTGCTAATATCCCACCTGACGATGTTGTAATACAACAAAACCTAGGTCGTGGTAAAGAACTTAAAGAAAGTAGAAATAATACTACATCACGTAGTTTCATTTAATTGTGAAAAAAATATTTAACAACTTATAAACTCGTTACTTTTTTCCACCGATTTCTAGAATGTAGAAATTTGTGGAAAATTTCTTTTTAGGTATGTAAAATGTGTGGCATTTTAGCTTCTGTTAAGTTTACAATTGAGTAATCTTAAAAAAAAAATAAATAAAAAAAATTAGCCCTAAGTGAAGTACTGTTTTCAGGGTAATTCCTCAATCCTGAATATTTTAGGGTGAAAATCCCGCAAAACCACACGCAGTACATGCACAACGATGGGTACTCTCTTACAAGACCGCCAAGTACTGGTGCAGATAATTTATAGAAACACCATGTGCCGTCAAGTGTTCATAGTATGAGTTCTACTTGCATCTGATAAGTATTTAATAAATGAGATGTAGTTTGTAATGAGATAGTTTTTCCAGGACAAACAAGACCGTGACTTCATTGTGATTTATTATTTTTTTAACACAAATTTTCCTTTCTTTTATTTAAATTATTTCGAAAATTAATTAAAAAATTTAAATATTGCAAATGTTAATAGTACTTAAAATGTTTTCGTTAAGTTGGATGATTTATATTGGCCTTAAATAAATATATAATATCATAACTTTTTATGAAGCAGAATGACAATGGACATGTTATCTTCTAAATTTGAAAATTAATATACGTCTGTAAATTTACTCAATTGATGTATTTTTAGCACGAAAATACGAATAAAAATAATGTTTTTTAAATTTGTTTTAATTTCAGATATTCGTTTTATTTCGTTTGTAAGATATTTCATTTTATCCATGAGGTAACTTGTAATACATATTGACTATTCAAATTCATAGTATTATACAACTGAAATACCCGTGTTTGATACTAAAGCAATGTGATTTCACAGAAGGTGAACGAGTGATATTGAAATATTGAACAAATTATCAGTTAAATCATGTCAAGATTTCGAGACAGTTTTTTTAAAATATTAATTATATTTAGTATTCATACACAATTGAATGAAACTACGTGATGTAGTATTATTTCTACTTTCTTTAATTTCTTTACCACGACCTAGGTTTCGTTGTATTACAACATCTTCAGGTGGGATATTAGCAAAGATTCAATGAAGATGTTGTAATACAACGAAACCTAGGTCGTGGTAAAGAAATTAAAGAAAGTAGAAATAATAATACATCACGTAGTTTCATTTAATTGTGAATAATGAATTTCTACAAAATTAACGCCAAATATATTCAATATTTAGTATTCATGACAGAACGAAGAACATTTTTATATATGTTTGTATTCGTATAACCAACGACTTCAAACAAATATCTTCACCTATTTTTAAGGTTATTTAAATAGTAATATAAATATATATATATATATATATATATATATATATATATATATATATATATATATATATATATAGTTATGATCTATAACTTCAGTTATAATATAGAAAAATATCTCCAACGCATAACAAATTGAGCAAAGCCGAACGCTTATTATTTCCCTTTCGACATCCGAACAATGTTTTATGATAACAGAGAGTTAATTCGTGTCGTGATGTACAATGGATGAACATCGCTAAAATCGCTTAACGAACATCGCTTAACGATGTTCATCCATTGTACATCACGACACGAATTAAGACTCTATTATCATACTGAAAACATTGTTCGGATGTCGAAAGGGAAATAATAAGCGTTCGGCTTTGCTCAATTTGTTATGCGTTGGAGATATTTTTCTGTATTATAACGGAAATTATAGATCATAACTAAATTATATTTTGCCAATAGTAGTATTTAAAATTGCTATTACTTATATATGACATATCACTTAAAATGTTCATCTAATCCTGCCTAGTCATAAAAATTGTGACCATTTATGCCTACCCAGCTATGAGTTTCTTCAGGTAAAAAGCTTCGCGGTAAATACAAGTATGTATTATGTATGTATATATATGTATACGTATGTGGTCGTCATGAAATTTTTCTACCTAAACTCATTAAAATAGAAAAACACAAATACTTAAAAAACACAATTGCTTAAAATTCATAAATCATTTATTGCTATGGGACTTGATACTTTATGTCATTAAAAACAAATCGAGTTTATATAGTATGAATACAAACTTTCAGTTTGCTAAAACCTACTTGTCCATAAAACAGTTTGTTGGGGAAATTAAAAATTAAATATTTATTTAGAAAAAAAGTGCTTCCAAACGTTCACTGCAACAGAAAATCATAACATTAAAGTAAAGAAATATTTAAAGTTATCAAACTTTTTACGATAAACACAAACAGTATTTTAAACACAAATGAAATTTGTATTCTAGTAAAATTAACAATGTTTATTTGGATATTTCTCTTCTTTTAATAATTAAAACAAAAATAAATTTTTCTAAACGTCAACTCTGGGAACTTATAATTTCACGTTTATCAGCTAATAATAAAATCAGGGTAAAGGAATATTAAATTTAAAAATAAGAGCTTTGTTTCCTGTTCTCCCGGAAGAGTGTTTCGTAGTAGCGTGAAGAAGGGCTTCACTAAGTACTGATTCGCTGGGAATGCTCGTGAGCAATGTAATTAAATATGATCTTATTACCGGAAAACGACGCACACACTTCTGCTTCTTTCCTTTTCATCATGTTAAATGGTTTTTACACGTTCGTTCGGTAAATATTCTGCTATAATATTTCGAAATAAGCACTGTGCAATAATGAAATCAATCAATGAAGTCATGGTACCCCTTAAAGAAATTAATTTCATTGATTGAAAGTTTTCATTATAATGCTGGCACGTTTAGCTTGCGGACCGCTTGATGAAATTAATTCATTTTATAAAATCAATTCCAATATATGTTCTGTGACGTGCCCTTCGTTTGAAGAATTTTCGAAAAAATTTACTTTATATTTTAAGTCTTTCAAAATAGCCGCAGCAAAGGAGATTTCATTCTTCACAAACAAAAATCAGCAATTAAGATTTGATTTGAAAACAAGAATTGTTTCTCTAACGTATCGATAGGATGAATCAATTTAATCAATAAATTTTTTTAAAGCGGCAATTAGTGGAATCATTGTTAGATTTCTTCAGAAACAGATCAGTTTTTGCGAAGCCGTTCACTCTTCTGAAGTCAGCTGTGAAATTTTATTATAGGTCGATGCGTAAAAACATAATAAGGCTGGGTTTTTTGAAATGTAAAAACTATAAGATCTAGGATTATAAAAGCTCTGGGATAAATAACTTGTCTAGTGTAGAAGTCACACTACGATGTTTTTGTTCACATTTATGCATTTATAAATATTTAATGGTACATAACATGCCATTCAACTACTTACAGAATTGTTTTTAGAACGTTAACTTATTGCCTACTTTATCTTTCACAGGCGCAAGTTTCAAAAAATGTATAATTTAGATAAAAGTAGAATTCATTGATTTTTATATCTTGCCCTTTACTTGTACTATAAGACCTCCTATTACATAGACTTTCAAGATAGTAGATCAACCCAGAGATTCCTATAATTGTTTTGACGGTATAAATAATGGAATAATACGTTTTTAAGGGCATACGTTTTTGATCATGATGAAGATCTAGGATCATAGGCTTCAATATACTATATACCTTAACTTGATATCTCTAATCGTTGTCTTGGAATAATGGCTTTGTCAAACAGATATGCGGATGGACAACAAAGTGATATTATGGAGATTCCGTTTTTTTTCATTTTGAGGAACGAAATCCTAAAAAGATGGTATTACAGGTGGTGTATCCTTATAAAACTTTGAAGTATGGTTGATCAAGCCTGGAAGTAGTTTGTAGGGTTGCAAGCTCATAATGATCATTTGATGGCGAAAATGTGTTGCCAATTTTTTTAAATTTTATTATTGCTGAAATTATAGTTTCTTGTGCTTTAAACGTCGGTTGAATATTATACAAAATACAGTCAATGTTTCGAACTTGCAGCAAGAACACTTTTTTTATATTTATGCCTGTATCTGTGTAAATTTCAATACAATTTTTTGGCCCCAATTACACACTTTTAGAATTGAATTTCAAAAATTCTTTCTTATTTATAAATTTGAATAAATGAAACTACGTGATGTGGTATTATTTCTACTTTCTTTAAGTTCTTTACCACAACCTAGGTTTCCTTGTATTACAACATCTTCAGGTGGGATATTAGCAAAGATAGCAAAGATCTTTGCTAATATCCCACCTGAAGATGTTGTAATACAACGAAACCTAGGTCGTTGTAGAGAAATTAAAGAAAGTAGAAATAATACTACATCACGTAGTTTCATTTAATCGTGAATAATGAATTTCTACAAAATTAACGCCAAATATATTCAATATTCAATAGATAAATTTGAAGATAAAAAATACACATTTGACGTATTTCATTTATATAGATTTTATATTTTTGCAGATTTTGAGATAGATTAATTTATAGCGACCTTATTCATTTTCTCTAACGTTTCGTCAATTACGCATGAGACCCAATGTCATTGTATCCTTTAAAGAAATGCGTTTTAAAATCACTCCTCTTACGGGAATTTCATTCTTTACATAAGATTAATTAATTAATTTTACGATATATTGTATTAGATTATACATGTATTGAAGTTATTTCAGCAGTATAGACTCTATGTTAATAAAATACGTACCTAAATTACAAATCGAACATAATTGTGATTTTCTGGAAGCTCTGGAAAAAACGGCCGTTTTCATGTCTAAATTTTTAATTAGGAAATTAGCTATTTTACACCAATATCTTCAATGAGATTCTTCTTTTTGTTAAATTTCTTTAACGTTTGACGACTGAAACCGATAACGTAATGGTAATATTTTGTGTACGATTTAATTATTATTTTTTTTAAATTTTCTTTTTCTCGGTGTCTTCAACTTATTGGATTCAAGCAATAATCGGTCGTAATATCCATTTACGAAATTAAACCCTTTCAAAAATGAATGTAATAAATTTAAACCAATATTATTTTGTATTTTGTCCCCATAATTTTTTACAAGTGCTTAAGTACGCGTAGTTCGTAGTATAAATTATATTTATATTTGTATAAATATATGTTGCCGGAGCATCAACCTCTTCAGGTACCCACTTCAATTATGTATACAAACGTATTTTTGATATTTAAATAATACATTTCATTTTTTAAAAACACTCAGAGCGTGAGTATTGATTCACAATAGATCTATTTTATTAGACATAATATTTTTACAGTAATCGACGTAAATACATAGTGATAAAATGGAAAAGTATACACGCCATTAGAAAGCGCTTTGCTTTATATATGGTATGAAAAGCCGTCAATACGCCCTGTTATGTGTCTTCTATCATATTGTAATGTAACGAATCTTACGTTAAAATAGTCTACGACCAATACAGTTGAAGGAAAAAGATCCCTTAAAAGAAACAATCTCCGAAGACTGTACATAAATTTGGGTTAATAGGTAATTTATACTTTTTCCTACGAACCGGGATCACAAATGCCAGTAAATTAGTACATATAATATAGCGGTTATCTTAATGATATTCCGACTTTCTGCAGTGCGCTTACCCTACTGTATGTCGTGAATTTGCAATATGGGATTAAACTTATGCTACCAGTCGTTTATCAATCGAACTACTTCGTCTTAGATACTTCAAGCGGTTCAATTTTCTGGGGTAGTTTATTTAATGTGTTGTCACTGGGTGAAACTGTATTAAAAGGTAATTCTTTAGAATCCAAGTATGTTAAATAATATGAACGTTTATTGATATGGAAAATATGTTTAATTAGTTGTATATGTGGCTGTCTAATATTTATTCTAAAGTACCCTACTTTTCCAATAAACTCTGTTTTTATAATTATCATGTAAATGTCTTTAAACATATTAGAGCAGTTTAGAATAAAACCAGACCAAATTTTCATCAATCAATGAATTGCACTAATGAAATTATAACACGTTCAGAAAGTTTATACTAAACTATTTAACGTCTTGTTTTATCAGAAATATAGTTAACCTGAGTTTCCACATAATGTTATCACAAAAGCAGCATAAAATAATATTGTTGTTTGGAAAAGAATTTTTTTAGCCAGAACTCCAAATTGCTATACTATTTTTTTACCAAAAACAATATGTGCCATAAAATATCTTGTAATAAAATTTTAAAAAATTATGGGTCATACAATTATACATAATTTTAAATACAATTCCCAGTCCAAGAAAAACATAACACTTTTAAAGTTTAAAACTAATAATTGTTCGGTTTAGAAACTACAAACCTCTGAGAGATGTCTATGGACAAAGGGACACCGTTATCAGTACAATGAGTTTCTATTCGGACCATTAGAAGAGAAACATTAAAAAGGTTGTGAACATTTAAAAATACGTGAGAGCAATTTATTTTGAAGCAAGAAAATAAGAAACAGTCGACCATAAAAAGGAAAGAATTACAATATTAATTTCTGTGTTCTATTTGTTGATAATTTTCTTTGATTGATTTTTTTATGTCTTTACGTAAGTCATTTTAATCAGTGCGTCTTTTATAGCAAATAAAATTGTGTACCCACTGATCAAGATCGCACCGCGCTAGGCTTTGCATAGAGATCACATCGTCCATAAAATATACCAATAAAGTATTTTGTACGACACTGTACGATAAATGTTTTTGTAGGTGACGTCATCGAATTGGTTTCCGTTCATGAATCATTATATTTGGTCACAAATTTACAAATGAGCAGAGTAAAGACAAACAAATTAAGCTACAATTTTTAAACATTAAATTTTTTTTGCAATGTTATTTTGGCCTCTTGCATTTGAACTTTAAATAATGAAATATCAGAGAAATACTTTTGAAGTCGATTGTAAGTTTATGTAATTTCTTCTGCATTTAAAAGTTGCTTGCACTTTTTCTTCTCTCTTTTTCATAATTAAATGAAACTATGTGATGTAGTTCTATTTTTACTTTCTTTAATTTCTTTACCATGACCCAGGTTTCGTTGTATTACAACTTCTTCAGGTGGGCTATTAGCAAAGATTCTAATAGCCCACCTGAAGATGTAATACAACGAAACCTGGGTCGTGGTAAAGAAATTGAAGAAAGTAGAAATAATACTACATCAAGTAGTTTCATTTAATTGTGAATAATGAATTTCTACAAAATTAATATATATTCAATATGATCTCTTTTTATTTTCTTAAACTTTTTAAGGTATTGCGAATATTCAATTTGACATTTGGTTTATAAAAAAATATTCTAATTAAAATCAATGTGACAGAGTAACATTTCCTTATATCTCATTTATCCAGTATTAACTTCTGTAATCTCATCAAATCGTACTTGAGTGACAGGCACTTTTTTGTTAAACAGGGAGAAGAGTCAACATCCTTAAAAGGCATCAAAGCTGGAGTTCAGCCGGGTAGTGTAATGGGCCG
Source organism: Druceiella hillmani (assembly GCA_039881145.1). Lineage (NCBI taxonomy): Eukaryota > Metazoa > Arthropoda > Insecta > Lepidoptera > Hepialidae > Druceiella > Druceiella hillmani. The sequence goes on along the minus strand of JAYKKI010000098.1, from coordinate 6,023,865 downwards.
AACACTGTACCTACTATTTACAGCTGACCTCCCGACGACCGAGGGCATAGTCACTGGCACATTTGCCGATGATACGGCAATTCTTTTAGTGGACAGTTCACTAGAAGTTGCTGCACAAAAGCTTCAAACCAGTCTTGACCATATATCCAAATGGTTAAGAGACTGGCGTATCAAAGCAAACAAAAACAAATCCGTTCAAATAACTTTCACTAACAGGAAAAGAACATGTCCCCCTGTCACCCTAAATGGCATAACCCTTCCGCAAAAGAATCATGCCAAGTATCTTGGCATATATTTGGATAGACGCCTGACCTGGAAGAAGCACATTTTGCAACAGCTGCGCACGATGTACTTGCTACTGAACAAAAAGTCTAAACTCTCTCTCAATAACAAATTGTTGGTCTATAAAACTATTATACTACCTATATGGAAATATGGTCTGCAGCTGTGGGGAACAGCGGCAAAATCGAACATTGAGAAAATCCAGAGATTTCAGTCTAAAATATTGAGAATGATAACAAACGCACCTTGGTATGTCTCAAATGATAGACTCCATCACGACCTCTGCATCAAAACAGTTTCAAAAGAAATCTCGACAAGGACAAAAGCGTACAAGAAGCGCATTACAAACCATCCAAATGTGCTAGCAGCAGACCTTATGAACACCCAAACAGTTGCAAGGAGGTTAAAAAGAAAGATTCCTCAAGACCTGATCTAAGAGGAGTACAATAATAAACGGAGCCATCACTGGATGACTTCCGTGCAAGTCTTAATAATCATATAACATATCGCTAAATATTAGTAAATGATAGATTGCGATAAGAATGATCTAAAAACAACATTTATCCAGTAATACGCCAAGAAAAACAATTTTCTTCAAATTTCCCAAATGAACACTATATCTTTTTGTAAATTTATGTAGGCATCTTAATACATCACATGGACTTTTACTTCCAAGGAACAACTTTATTATGATACAACTAACATACAGCCTTGATATAACTAAAAAACGAGTAAGAAATTTAAGTTAGTTTTGGAAATTATGTAAGAAATTAAATTTTGTACGAAGTGATGTAACTTAAAAGTCGGTTAAGCTAATGCTACTTAGTAATTCGCTTTAGCTAATTTGGCGCATCTACTTTATTTGAAAACTCCGAATGAAAAAAATATTTACATTCGAGGTGATGTTAATATTTGAACTTTGGACAATTTGTGCTTGTCCTTCTGTCCCGCCCAATTGACTAGTTATATAAATATTTTAAAAAGGAATTTATTAAATTAAAGGGACATTAAATTTTGGAAAATAACCCTCCACGACTGCATTATTATCAAGGGTACTTACCCTTGATTGCATCCCAAATATACATATAATACAAATTAATAGCCCTCAGCGCACAACATAAGAAATTTCAATGTAACGACGATGGCGCGCGCGGATGGCCGCGGAACGGAACAATATACGATTACCGATGTCATTAATCTTTGGTGATATGACAGGCGTAGGCAGGTTTATCCTTTTGTTGAGTTATTCACCCTACGGAACACGTTGCGAAAGTAAAGAACTTTAAATATCCCCGATAAATATTAACGTTACACGTATGTTAACGGTTGGACTCTCGGCTTCGACTTCATGCAAATAAATGATACGCAATTAAATAAGTTATTTTGATGTACTACATTTTTTATTAACTTGCAATATTTGTAACTCAAACAAAATGTCTGGTAACTAACTGAAAATTGTTGTGAACGTAAAGTCTGAAATCAAAAATAATTTTGACTATAGCTTGGTAACTAATTTATCTTTTGTTTGAGACATTCAAGTCAGGTAATTCACATTTTCGTCAGCCAGTTGTAAATGGAAATTACTAAACTTAAGTTGCTACGAAATTAATAGTAGATATTGGCAAAAAAATCCTGGTTTTACTAAGTTGAGAAAAAATGGAAATATCGTAGAAATATTTGTTTTTATGGTGGCCTTCTTCTCTTCAAGTGATATTCTTTTAAATAGATAAGTAAATTAAAAGTAATTTTAAATATAAGCATAGCATACTTATTTATAGATTAAATCAAACAACAATTAAAAATTATACTGAGATATTTTTTTTCATTCGTTTCTTTACAGTGAATTTAAATTTCACTAAAATCTTGTAATTGCTCATTATGAAAGATTAAAAAAACAATTAATAATTAAGATGTCGAGCTACTTAATTAATTTTCATTTTCATATTCACAGCCATAAGCAAAGCGAGTAAAAGACTTCTGCCAATTACATAATTGAGTATTAAAATATATTTTTAATATAAATATTTATATTACAACGAATATCTAGGGCCGGGAGCAGACCAATTTGGTAACATTTATTTATATTTTTATTAATTCTTCTCTTACATGCAGTTCCATAGTTTTAAATGTTCGGGCATTGCAGTTTTAACACTATTGCGTTTCAATAACGATAAAAAAATTGTTAAATTTCGTAATGTTCTAGGAAAGAATTCAATTCAGAATTTTATCCGACGGGGGCATCAACCGTTTAAACTAACTTTAGCGACGACCTTTTTCAAGAGGGTTTATAAGTTCATAAAATTTATGAAAGCTTTGCTCACTTCATTAATTCACGTTCTAAAATTTAATTTCTGAAATTATTATCTGCAAACCTATTTCACAAAACTTTCCATAATTTTTTAATGAAAGTGATATATATATATCTAATTTAATAGATTCTACCTTGAAAAGTTGTTAACTTATTTATTATGATCTGGAAAATAATAACATTTCGTATTATGTAGATATCAAATTAAATAATTATATTACTAACAACTTTCGATTAAAATTAAAACCAATAAATACCTAAAAGACTATCGACTCGCCCTGATTTTGAGGGTAAGGGAAGGATAAGAAGCGTAGCAATCCGTAGTCGTCCGCGCATATAATTTTACTTATTTAAAGTACCGTAATAACTTCTAAACCATTTGTTTGAAACAAGAAAAATTTCATCAATATGCCATCAAAAAGTTGAGTTGAAAATTTCTGTTTTTTTTTTCATTAAAACGTTTATTATGGGTTTTAGATATTTTTACATTTGTACTGTCACGAAGTTTATTGTGTAACTTTTGACGGATAACAATAATGTAAAACACTGCTTCCATGTACCTTTAATGATATATATATATAGATATTTCTTCACCGGACGCAATTTTTCCGCCTTCATCGACATTCAGGTAATTTTCTTTAAATATTCATCAATTATGAGTATTTATGATTTACTGTGATAAAAATTTAATATCCTACGATAATGGAAACAGCTATATAATTTCAAGGAACTAATTGTAGTTATTGGCAATATCAAATAGCTTTATAAATACTTTGTCTATATATTAACTCAACTTTTAGATGAACACGCCTATACCTATTATTTAAATATATATAAATATATACATATATATATATATATATATATATATATATATATATATATATATATATATATATATATGTATATATATATATATATGAGAAACTCGGACTATTATGTCTATACCAAAGAGTTTTAAAATATAGTCGAAAAGATTGAGTTGCTATTTAGTATTAAATACAAATATACAATTCGAAATGATTATCACATGAATCTATCTACCATGCTTTGAAAGTTTAAACGATAGGGATTATGAACCGTATGCTAATAATAAAATTATTGATGTAGCTATGAAAAATTTAATGTTTACTTCTTGATACAACTTACTGCAGTAATAAAACTAAATAATATATGCAATGCACGTCTGGAAACCAATGATGTGAAATTATTCTATTTTACTTGTAATTAATCTTACTTATAACTTAGTTACTAGCACATATTTTTCGTAAATTCGTGTAAAATTAAGACTGAATGAATGCACATTTTATGTATAGTAAACTTTGTTGATTAAATTTTTGAGTTAATTACATATGAAGTTCGTTCGTATATATGAAAACTGATATAACTGAATTGTTATTGTAACTAATATCTTGTAATAAAATAAAAAACTATTTTTAGCTTTTGAGTGGAAGAAATTTTAACATTATTTTTGATACATATCAAAGATATCGTGTTACTAACGCCCATATGTACCACACACGGTCAGGACTCTTAGTCGAATTTACTGATAGTTAAAAACGTATTTTTTAAGTATACGTTAGGAATTTAATCGTACAATAGGGCATGTCCGGAAGGTAGACTCTTTTTCCGACTCAACTGTTAGTTAATTAGAAACATAAATACGTTTTTAACTCTCAAAGATGAAGTACGACTGACTGTGTGGACCGTTTGTGGTGCATATGGGCCTAACTGATCGAGTAGAGTTGTTTGTAAACAAACGACACGCCACAACAAAAGGAGCAGAGCAACTGCACCGTAGTCGGTTCAAGATTACTCGTTTCAACACTAGATTAAACAATTTTGCTCCATACGAATGCATGCTTTAACGGAGGAACTTAGGATCACCACCTCACTCGCTGGTTTTCATGAAATGCTAGTTTTATATGTATCAAGTTTTTTAACTCAATTTTGGCCCACGCGTTACAATGTGTTTGATTAATAATCGCAATATACGATTGTGCGTCTATAATTTTCTTTCAAAACTTTACACGTATCAAAACACGTGTGTGTAGGTGTTGACATGTACATGCGTATGTGTATATACGTATGTGTGTGAACCGGCAGGTAAATCATGAAAATTATACATAATATTACTTATGTTTTTTAATTATTTTTATTTAATATTTTTTCAACGAACTATAACTTTTTAATGCTTGTTAATAAAATAACTAGGAATACTATGTTAATCAAAACTGGAATGTAGACAAGTCCTAGTTTGATGTTGATTTATATGTATTATAATTTAATGTGCTGAAAAATAAAAAAAATGCCATTACGAAAAATTATCGACAGATGGCATTAACATCGATTTATCCATCAATAAAATGATATAAAATTCTTTTCGACTTGTGATCTCTCAATATATAATAAATTTAGCTTTAAAATATTCTTGATATAAAATATTCTTGATCTGATTTGCACTATATGGAATTAAACAAAAAATACTGGCTGAAAGCAATCGATAAATTTTAAATTTACTAAACGAAATGTTTTGTAGATTTATTTATAAATCGCCTGTCCACCCACGTAGTCGATTGTTAAATCAAGGGCAGTAAAACTAATTTCGTTTGTCAAAAGAACAAAATATTGCTACGGATATTTAATTAACATCCAATTATTTTCGTAATTCAACAGCGAATTAAATTTTAAAAAAAATAGCGTGATCTAGTAATAATTAATTAAATAATATCAGGGTTAAAGAAAAAACAAAGTAAATTAAACATAATGTTCGTTCCTGGGCTTATAAATTTATTTCGAATGAGAGAAATATATTGGATATATATATATATATATATATATATATATATATATATATATATATATATATATATATATACAAAGCGTACTGGTTAATAGATAAGGATGAATAACTAAATAAAATCAAAAGTTAAACCCAAAGACCTCTCGTGTAAAATATAGGATTTCGTTTCAGAATACAATAAAAATAGTTTAATATCTTAAAACTTTATCTTAAATCTTTAATATCTTACGATATACTTTTTTTCTTGTTTTATTGCCACAAATTATATTTTATTATTTCCTATTTCCTGATTTTCAAGGGTTGAACTGTTTTCTTTTTGTTTCGTAAACAATACCAGCTTTCCTAAAAATCATGTTGTATCTTTGTGACATTAGGTCCATAAATATTTACAAATTGGAGTTGCAATGACGTAAACGTATCGGGAAAGTACAAGCATTACATTCATATATAGTGCCATTACCCCCCACCCCCACCCACACACACACACCCACCCACTTAAATATTAACATTAAAGCACCAAGACTTTGTGCTTAAAAAGGTCCATCTCCAATGCCACATACCCCGACAACGCCGATGCCAAAAATTATTCAATAAAAATAATTTTATTCGATCTGTATTTAATTCTTAATTTTCATGATTACTTTATATTTTTCTGAACAATTCTTCCGGTGAAAATGGTTGATGGGTTTTTACAAAAAACGTACCAAAAACTTTATAAATATTATATATCATTTCTAGGGTTGAATTTATATTTCAATATGGTTTTATTTGATCCTTTAGTTCTTCATCCACCATAGTCTATCTCTGTGCCAAATTTCACTTTTCAATAGTTTCGAAGATAATGATACACTAACGAACAGACTGATGGACAAATACATTAATGTTACGATAAGGCAATTTTGCTTCAGAATACTAGAAAATATGTACGTTTGACTGCAATCAGGATTTTGATTATAACATATGAAAATTTTACATATTTTTATTAAGTATTTTCAAAAGAATAGATATCATTTTGGAAGCATTTGGAAAAAGCTGCATAAAATATGCATTGAATACGATACGAGGTAGAAAATTGGATCTTGATTTTGCCGTGTCTCTTACTAACAATTTTCACGATAATGTGGAAAATAAAAAATAATAAAAGTTGGTTAAGGGATTTTTAACGAAAGGTTTCCACACTTTCTTTTAGGAAATCAGAATTTAGGCGTCTTGTCGGGGCAACGAGTTTTAATCGAGCAAATGGAAAAATCCTTGAGAATTTCAAAAACGTATTCGGTACATATGCGATTAACTTAAACAAATTGTAACTCTACGCTATTGTCTCAAAATGAATTAAGCAAAACTGATATAATCATGGTTCATAAATCTGTTAAAATGTTAGTCGAAATGGAAATAAATCAACTCGGAAAATTAACATCTGTATTTTAATATTTAGTTACACCTGTTTCGCCGATCTCGTAAATTTATTTTCATTCAGAACAAATTTGAAATGTCAGTGAAAATACTATAATCACGGTTCATAGAAGTCTATTAATATTTTAGTCCAAATAGAAATAAGACAACTCGGAAAATTCACATCTGGTTTTAACCGTATAGCCGATATTTTAAATTAATTTTAAGTCAAAAGAAGTAACAAGTGTTTATAGACATGTTAAAGTGTAATTCCAAATGGTAGTAAGACACTAGGAAAATTGACAACTGGAGAGCCAATAATCAACATTAGGATAAGTTACATCAATACAATTGGTAATGCTATGCCATGGATTAATATTATGATTCATATTCTGCAAGGTATTTTAAAAAATCACATGTAGAAAGGAACTCATCCACATATATCAGACAACGCACATTCTTATGTTAACTAAGTTATTATTTATATATTGGTAAAGGCGTAAAGATGATACTCAAATAACGGTTATGTAAAAACATAACCGTAATGGCTGCACGTACTTCTTATTTAATTACATGTCTTCTTTTATATTTGTTGAAGGACATTTCACAATCATTTCAATTACAAGTAAAACTCGAGCTAGAATTGTCTCACATGCACTTCGAAATCTTTGGAAATTTAAACATTGAGGGAATGTAGCATTTATAATTAATTTTGAATAATATTCAATAACAAATACTCAGTTTTCTATTGTGGAAAGGAATTTAAGGCTGTCTAGGAAGAAAATTCCTTTTATTATTTGGTGAAAATATAAAAAAAAATGATTCAAAAGACTTATTAGAATTAGCGCAATAAAAATAATGAAGCGCGCTACATATTTGTTCACATTGTTTTTTAGGTAAAATAACATTATTGGCGTACTAGAAGCGTTTTATTGATTTAATGGTTTATGAGCTTTATCTTTTAACAAAATATAATATTCACGAATATTTTTAGTGTAGAAAGTTTCAAGTTTATAGGATTTCCAAGTCAAATAACTACTTCGTTTTGTCTCTCCGTAAGTCTATTCACTATTCATTCTCACAATTTCTACGCCTTTATACCTATTAGATTTCGCATGAAATTTGGAAAGAAACTACTTCATGAGCACTTAATTGACACATTACATCTAGAGTAGATTTAAATTAATAGGTACAATATATATAAAAATTTCAATAACACGCCGTGAATGTAGTTCGCGGGAAAATATTTTTTCCCGCGATTATTATTCGATAGATCTTTAGAATGAAATTAAGTTCTCATTTAATATTTTAAGTTCCATTACCCATTTTTGAAATACTAAGCTTCAAATTATTATACAATAAATATTTTTATAACCAGGGGATTGAAACATTTGAAAAAATCGAATCATTAGCATATGACTCAAATTTTTGGTTTACATTATCTATATTGATTTGCATCAACAATTTTAAGATATATAGACAGTTGCAGAATCCTATGATATGTATATATTGAACGCTCATCGCTGGTATCTATATAATATCCAATATCAACAGATAAAACGTCATTCTCTTTTGATATATAAATTGATTCTGCAGGATATTTGGCCAGAATATTTAATGTCATGCCTATGCTCATAACACGACAACTATATTCACTTAGTAGTAAATTAAATTTCTGCCCCCATCCCCTTCAAGTGCACGCGCCTTTATAATTTCAAATTATTTCTTTTTATCGTACACGTTGCACCCTTCGTTACCAATAAAATCACCACTGACGTTATTAGATGCAAAACGTGACTAAAAAAACTCAGTTCCATGAATAGAGAAATATTTTAATGCCATTTATTCACGTATGCATTAATAAAAGTATTAAAATTTATAAATTATATGAAAAAAGCGATCTGATTTCAAATACCTTATTGATAAAAAATGCATTAAAAACTATAAAAGTAGTTTTCAAACATGAATAAATCGACAAAGTACTGATACCTTTAGAGATAAGATTAATCGGTGCCAAGTATTTACTTTTCCTCCCTTTTTCTCACATTAATGCACACCCACACACAAATGCATAGGTAATGTAAAATTGGTTCATTTTTTTTTCATTCATACTTATGATACGCTAAATTTAACTCAGAATGATATAAACTCTCGAAAAATTTAATATTACTTAATTCGCTAAAGTGGAAACAACAACTTGAAGTTTTCATGAATACTTTCATATATTTTACTTGCACATATATTTATTTATATACATGCGAATATTTCAACAACATTACCCTCTTTTGACTTCACAACAGTCCATATTCCTTTACGTATTTACATTCTTACCTATTTAATATTTCAGTAGGTTCGTACCTTTGTAAATAGCACTAGGTTTTGTAAATACGTTTTATGCCTCTCTGTATACATAGTTACCTATTCATTTTTATTTTTTGTATACCTGTACAAACTTACGTTAGTATAACTTATAGTTGCCTTTTGCTTTTGTTTGTAATTGTACATATTTACTCACCTACTTCTTTATCTACATACTTCACACTTCTACATCTTAGTTGCTTCATGCCTTTCTATATACTGTATGGTATTATCTACTTCCTTTGTACATTTCTTGCTTTCATGAGGACAAGTTAGATGAATTCAAACTGAATAAGTTTACTCCACACCAATGAAGAGTTTCTGTTTCCACCTTCCGATTCTATCATCAGATGCTAACCTAAGGATGATTTAGCTATGTCAAATGTGCTCAAAGGTATACAGGTATCACTAAAGTCCGGCTCCATCATCAGAATCTGGCCACTATTTATAACCCAAGGATTAATCAACACAAGTCAAACAAGCATAAACAAACTGAATCTACTTCTTACTATTAAGGTTTTCCTGTCACCTTTTATATCCTCACCGGTCCCTTCTAATTTAGGTCAAGATTTACCACCTTAGCTACTAATAAAATATACTCAGCGGTTCTTTCAAATTTAGGTACAGATTCATGAACTTAGCTATTGATGATCTGGGATAAAGTTCAGAAAGTCTGCTTATTCAATTAAAATATAAGACATTCTAAATCATTGTATCTTTTTATTAGCACTTCATATTACTAGCTGTAAATAAATGGTATTTCAGTATACAAGTGGTCTTGGAATGTTCGATAATTTCAGACTAACTTACTATTTTTTTAAATCCATATCATTTGTTTAATTCATTGTAATACATTTTAACGGAAATTAATTATCTTGATTCCAGTAAAAAGTAGTTTCTTATGATGCTCGCCATGTGTTTATTATAATGAAAAATTTTCATATTTTGCTCACTTAAGTAGACCACTAATCTTCTTTAATTTTAATACTTAGTTTCAGATTTATTTACACTTTTTATTGCTGTGTTAAAGGTTAATAATATTTTTCGCCTTAATATGAGCAATACTGAACTCCCAATTTATGTACTTTTCGAATTTAGTAGTTTATTTAACTTTGCGGAGTTTGATCTTTTATATTAATAGCTTAAATCTATAAATATACTGCATGGTGATTTCTTTCAAGCTGTTAGATTACTCGAAAATTCGTAAAAATGCGATTCAGGAAAGGGGAAGTTTTACGATTTGTCAACGTGAAAGCTAATGATGCAGAAGGAGAAATATTTTCTCCGCTTCTTTCTATCTTCCGACGGTTTCGTTGCAATTACCTTCTTCTTCAAGTTTTGAAAATTTGTTAACTGTCGTAAATTCCTTAATTGTCGATCTTAGTTTTAACGATCAATAGCGCACGAATGTGTCCCAAAATCAAACTTATTAAATTTTAGGTCACCTTTATTAGATGTTGAATCTTTCTTAGATCAAGAGCATCTATTACAAGTGTCATTAAACGGCGAAGACTTCTTTTTATGTAACTGTAAAAGATCATGGCCTAGTAACTGATTATTACTAGATCCAAACCAAGTTAAGGTATAAATTGAATATGAGCTTCAGTTCCATTGTCATTACCAGCAATAGAATTATGAGAGTAGCCCTTAAGTTTTTGTAGAATAACTCTTTAAAATACTTTCAATATTTCGAATATCGTTACATAAACCGTTTAATTTACTGTTATATTATAGTTTACGGTAAAGCTCTACGATGATATTGTGATGATAAAATTCCTAAGTTTATAAACCTGAGTGCAAATAAGTTATTTTGATTTATTTTATTTAAAACCGCTATTACAAATTCTTTAAACTCTTATTTTAAAATGATTTTCCAATAAAGTAACTTATGAAATTACATCCCTCAAAGACAGCCAAAGTTAAAACAAAAAATTCTGCCAGGAGATTTCTTCTTATTTATTTTAGATCACCCATGCTGCGTAGATGAATATGTGAATCGCATTGAGGAAATATGTTGAAAAATAATATTTCTCAATATGAAAATATGAACGACAAAAATATCACTCCCATATTCTTCCGTCTGTTTGTTTTTCAAAGTAATTTTTCTCAGCGAAGTTTTCTACTTGGAATGTTTTCTGTTCTTGAAATTTAATATAATAATAGAACATATTGACCCGCGTATATTTATTGTTAAACACTAAAAATATTCTATTAAACAGATAAATTTTAATGCAAGCAAATAATATAACTGAGTTTTGTAAATATCTTACGTCAGTTTATAACTTAAGACAACCGTCAGACACGCGTAGAACTCACACTATAAGTATTCCATACATATTTAGGCAATTATAAACATTTAAGTGTACATAGTGTCTAAATCAAGAATAGTCGTTACTGTTTTCCTGTATCTTTTGCGTGGACTTCTAAAAATCGTATTTATTCATAATTTTAGGATCAATAACGTCGAAAATAGGGACGGAGGTGGGTACACTTTTCTGTATATTTTTGAAGATATAATACCTACAATTATAAAAATATTATCACTATATGTTTAAATATTAAATAAATTCACGCAAGTCTTAGAAGTTAAAATAATATAGCATCAAAAAAGATAGAAAATAGAGAGAAAATAATTTAGATTAATCAATAATAAAATTAGTTGTTAGCCAATAATTTTGTAAGGGAACTATATTCAGTGCGTCAACGAATATGCTTAAAATAAATGGTATTGAGTAATTGGTAACACGTGTAGGCTCACATATTTGTTATGCAAAACATCTTATCTCGACGTGTTAAAATAAGTTTGTCGTAAGGTAGTCACGTTCAAAGTTTTACCTTCCAGCATCAAACTGGAGAAAATTTGTAAAGCTTAATGCCATTCCAAATATTTTAAGTGATTATAACTATTAACTATTGAATGGTATTACTGTTAAGCTTTTTAACTCTTAATCCGAATGGTATTACTATTGAATTTTTAACTATAAATTATTGAGTTCTTTAACTTTTTTTAAAATCAGTAACATATTTTACCCTACACGTTCTTCACTGAAATATCTCGATTTAGTTTATTTTCCTTCGTATATCTGTTTCTATGTTCAGGTCTTCCAAATCACGAGACGTTAACAAGTTCTTTAAGGGGTTTCGTTATTCACAAGAAAATTTTGAAAAATACACGTCATTTTAATTTTAATAGCATATCTTTAAATTTAAATATTTTATTCTTAAACTTTGTAAATATTTAAGATTTAAAAACATAAATACAATTTAATTACCAACCAAAACTCCCAAAGCGTCTATTGAGCTCTGAAACTAGTGCAGTGATGGTTATTCTGTTTGGAAAGGCACCCAAATCTTGATATTTACATTCTGTTGGTGGTGCTGCTGTCATCAGTAAGTGTCGTCTCAGTTTATCCAATAATTATGAATTATTGTAATGAGAAAAAATGAACTTGGAAAGCCACTTTAGTTCAGTTTGTAACGTCGGTGTTCACGAAAGGATGGAAATTATTTTTTATGGCATGTGTTGGTGGTGAATTCAAAGATAAACAGGTGAGCAGTTTATAGTGCCTAAAAATAGGGGGTAATAACTGTCGAATATCTTTTTCAAATGCTTTGGCGCCAAGAATATTTCCAATAGTTCTCGATCTTTGCTTCTAAATTTTGGCTGTGTAGACGAAAAGTATTTACAGAAGTAGGCTAGTGGGTGCAATAAAGCACCAGCTGACAGATTGAATGCTTCGATGAATAATGCGATAAATTCATTTTGTCCTAGATATACAAGTAAGGCTGTGTTTTGTATGCTAATCTTAGGTACTTCACGTGTTTGATTTGCTTCTTCAGTTCAAATGATGTACGTCTCATCTTATTTCTTCGCATTACATAGGTACACATTTAGCGGCACTTGTAATGATATAACATTATACATATTTCTGTCGATAATAGTTAGTTATATTGAAAAACGTTATTCTATGGTCTTTGGTTTTGGTAGGTTGATATTGGCCTTGATTTTTCCTTCAATTATCTGGTACCGTCTTTGGATACACGGAAACCGACAAATTTTATTTTTGTTTAATAAAAATTGCATTTGTTTGGGTTGACGATAGTACTATTTTCTTCGATTATTAGAAACCATTCGAGGTGTTGAGGACGTTCGGCTTCCTTGGTATTCCTTAACTTCGGTAATATATCTTTTCTAAAAGGGAAGACGAAATATAGTCCTTCGAGTACCTTATGGATGAATCTCTGTAAAATTTATTCGGCGTTTTAACAACTTCTTGATGGCTCTCTTCAAGATATCGGCATCTCAAACTGGGATTTATTGGTTTACTCGATTTAAATCTATATATTTTATAGGGTTTTATAAACCAATTTATTGAGATCCGGTGTGTTGGTATAGGGCAACCTTTGGGCTTGGTGATTACGTTGAGACTTTGGTAGCTTCATTAACTTGTAAATCGCCATTCTTTTTGGGTACAAGGTAAATTTATGATAACCATGAGCTCTTGCTTGGACTGTACAGGCTGTGCACCATGCTCTTAAATTCCAACTTGTTTGCTTCTTCGTAGTGGCTATGGCAATATTTATCTTACGTAGCAGTTTAACAGTGATTCGATTATTTAAATAACGTATTCGACTGGATACTTTCGTTTTAATATCTTCGATATAAGATGAGTTATTTCAGGGTATTTTTTAGTAAATCATAATATCGTTGCTAAAGTTCGATGATTTTAGTCGTTATTATCTTTGTTGTACATAATGATCCGTTAACGTCTAAGCTCGGGCAACGGTCTGCTAGGCGTAGATTCTTCAGGTTGACGATAAGCTGGATAAGCTTGTGGTGCTTGAGACTATAGACTTGCTAACCATAGCAACTATAAAACGCCATTTATATTATCGGATAAATTTAAAGTTCCAGTGTTTTTTTCGCCGTACGAAAGGTATTACGGCATTATTAGCGGCATACAGTTGGAGGAATAGCGGGTGGGTTTTTGTTCTGCTTTTCCGTGATAGCCTTTGATGGAAATTTCACTGCAGCCAACGATCTGTTCAGTTTAATTTTTTATATTATTTGAATCTGTATGGTATGGAGCATATTCTTGCTTTGGTCTCAAATGTTCAATGATAATAATAGCGCGATGGAGGAAGAGGCTATGAGAAAAAAGAGGGTATGAGAAAAAAGAGGGTATGAGTAGAGACAATCATGTCTTGTTTATTCTGAGATAAATTTCATAGAATACTTGTATTTCTCTGGGTGGGATCATGTGATTTGTGCGTTGTTATTGTTGAAAACAGATGAGAGAAATAGACAGGAAATTAATGTAATCAACGTATAAACGTAACTTTCGTAATTTATACATTACATTGTATAAAATGTCTTATAAAAATAAACAATTTGGAAAATTATCGCAAGTTTCAACCCAATGTTATTTTACAATAAAATCATTAATATTTACACTACTCTCGTTCTTATTCTCATATAGGCCTTTTAATTTATTGGCAATGAAAATATAATGTTTTTTTCATTTTGCCGGGTATCAATTAACGTAATTAAGAGAAAAATTATGCAGACATAGTATCGCCCAAAATTGTTTATATTGGAAATAGTTAACCTTTTCCTATTAATAAATGTTACTGCTACAATTGAAATCCGTAGTATTAGAGAGAGAGAATTCAATGAAAACCTAAAATATAACATTTCTAATATTTACACTAGGGCTTTGTATAGACCGATTTGCGATTGAAAATGGCTTATTAGCCATTTTTCTTCTTTTTATTGTGGATTAGCAATCTCTGTCGTCAATTCGGCCACAACTGTATTTATTTTTGTTAGTATTAGGGTTGGTTGAGGTGTTAAAATGCAGATATGACTTGTAAGCTAAGAATTAAAAAGTAAAGTAATCAGTCACGTTTAAAATTACATACTAAAATTACATATTTTTGGAAGTTTTAATATTAACGAGGTTAAAGTTGTTACTGCCTTGGAATTTCATAAGAATAATAATTTTTGCAGAAAAGTAGAAATAGGAAAAACGAAAAATCCTTTAAATATATTATTTTTCAGTAGTTAAAGGTGATCACCAGATTACCGAATTCTATGCATAAATTTAGGTATCTGTTAACTTATTTGAAACTGCTCAGAAATTTTTTTAACTCACTAAATTATTTTATCGCTCTTTTTTCCTAAGAATTGCTTAGGCCTGTTTGTCTATACTTTAAAAGTAACTAGGTGTTTCTACCATTGTTAACTGCATGTAACGATATTTGTGAATTAAATTCAAACAGCAATTTGTTTATATTAAGGAAAAATATAGCTGCGTTCACAGTTCCCGAAAAACTATTTTAATAATTTATCCACTTTCAGTAAATCTAATTCTGCTTCAGTGAGTAAGTTCTAAAATTTATATTCAGTCTATCACTGTGTAAGTATTGCAATGTGTTATGTAAGGAAAATATTACAACTTAAATTTTTTTGACATCCAATTAAACATATCTTTTTAAGTAAATAATAAGAAAATATCCAATTCACCAACATCAATGCACATTTTGACTCATATTAAAAATACCCATATGCTTAAATTATAGAACAATGTATTGTTGGTTGTAAATATTTATAAGTTCATTAAATTTCAAGAAAGAATGTTTATAAATAATCGAATTTGATAATTAAAATATGATTGGCACAAATATAATATTCGATCAGCTGACGACTACTTATAAAATTAATTACATTACACCCAGAATATTATTAAAGTATATGCATAATCAAAACATTAACCTCAGAAAGTATAACTATAAAAATGTTATGAAGGTATTACACCATTATTTTACTGGTATAAATTGTGAAATTTTACATGGAAAAAATGGACAAACCCCATTTTATCCTAATTAGCAGGCGTTTCAAACATTTCGTGAAAATAATCAAAATTTCGATATTGAAAAAGCCCAGAGCATATATACTATCCATAAATTTCATAAGACGTTAGAGTGAGATGGCGACAATGAAGTTAGCTTACGCTGCTATATTTCTATTAGATGCAGATATTATATGTTCTATTTGGCATATAGATAATTAAACTAACATTGTGGCACGTTATTTTCTTTTCAAATAAGTGCTGGTAATACAATATTTTCCAGTGTAACCTACAAATTATATACGTACTTCAGGATAATGGTTTTGTAAAGGCTAATCTTTTACTCTTAATTCGATGTATATTTTTGTTGATTATTCTTAATGTTAGACATATTTATTTCAAAAATATTAGAAGTAGTTTTAATATTAATATCCTTCATAAGTCGGCCGCTTATCTAAGGATATGATGGCCATTTAACTTCTAAGTAATTTTTTTCTCCCTTTGTATTTTTCGTTACATTTTTCTTTTTTCCGTATAAGTTCCTTTGTCTTTTTCGGTAATTTTTACTTTTTCCTTGTATAAGTTTTTCTTTCCCGTTTCTTGTTTCTTTATTTTCTTGCCACAAAAATTGCAAGAATCGTTGAATGGAGGACAATTTCTATGCAGCCTTAATGTACACCTAAATAAATTGCAGCTGACCTTCTATTTTTCCAGTCTCGTATTAATTTTCACCGCATCTCACGCAATCATATATATTATCTTTGGAACCGGGATTTTTGCTGGCTAATTTCATCATGTCTTCTTCCTCAGAACTTAAATTTAATTTAATTTTTTGCTTTCTAATGTTAAATTTTTTTTTCATAATCTTGTTATTTTTATTTTTGTTTCCTTTTTTTAACTAATATAATCCTGAGATGTGATTCTTCTACTTGCCTGAATCGTTTCCGAACGTTAAGCAGCAAGTACCTAACTCACATGTGCTCAGTCGTAAAAGCAGTTTTACGACTGAGCACATGTGAGTTAGGTACTTTGAAGACCTGTCTTTTTGCGGTTTCATTTTGTAAGTATCGTTATTTGGTCTTGATGTTGAAGGCAATGTTGGTGTTAGTTCTTCTTAGACCCGTTCAGATGTAGGATTCTCAAGCATCATTGAAATCTCTTAAATAACTCTGTCGTTTTTAAGACTATCATATATGTAAGCATAATCAGGAATGTAAAATCTGGAGTCTAATTTTTGCGCGACTTTTAAATCATACATGTTATTCGATTTGAGAGTGTGTTGTACCTGTCGACTATTTTATTCAACAAAAAAATAATGAAAACTTAAAAATTTCAAAAATATTGACACTACAACATCAAAAAATCTGAGATAAATTGAAACTTAGAACTCAAAAATACTTACTTTTTATTTTTTTCCCCCCATAAAACAACGTTTAGAATAACGTAAATGTTCGAGTTGCAATCGCTCACCAATCTTAACTCCCGACATCTAGAGCAAAGAAAGTAAATTTTTTTGTTTGGCTGTTTCATCGGATGGGCTATATCACACTGAATTACCCCACGCTAATTACTCCGTATGTCGAGAAGTGGTTAGGGGCCGAAACGCAGCCTTAATTGTATTTATATATATTATAGTGCATTCGCACAATTATATACGCTAATTACCCCGGACGCTGAGAGGTGGCCGGGGGTCGAAACGCAATGATGATCGCATTTGAACATATTGCAGGCTCTAAATATAATGAATTCGCAGAGATTTGTTATGACACATTTCAATAGTCTTGCAAAAATAAAACTCATAGTGTGCTAAGCGGAAAATAAAATAGTAATTGTAATATTATTTTGAAATAAAATACATCTACGTCTGTAATTTGGTAAAAGTAGTTAAAAAAATAATATATGTATGTCAATGGCTGCGGAAAATATAATGTTTACCTCATCTCAAAATCTTCTACAAATAATCAAAATTTTTTTTCAAGTTGATATATCTGTATTTATTTTTACACTACTTGAATGATCCGAAAAAAAATTTAATAGATATTAGAAGGAGAACAAATATAATGTCCACTTTTATGGTCAATAGTATAACTTAGTTAAAACATTTAATTTAAAACCGTGCTTTCGTCCGATTTTCATAAAATCATCAGTTTATCAGATAAAAATGCCGATTTGTGCTTATAAATTTTGCAAGGCAATAAATTTTATTCTCCATTTGGATACGTATGTTTGGTAAAACTAAATTATTAGTTTTTGTTGTGAAGTCAAGAAATGTGGGTTCGTACGATTTTTCATCTGCCGGCCTGTTGCGAAACCACGAAACCTAACAATTGTATTGAAGTGGCCATATGTAAATAAACGTAGGACTAACGAATCTGAACTAATCGGAGCGTACAGTTATTATCATTATTTGCAACATTCATTATTTATATATTCACAAGGTCACATTACTTGTCCAAAGGCATATAGATTCATGAGATCAATTATATATTTTTTGTTTACTGTATGCCCACGTATGGCAACTTACTTATCTATACCACGTATATACAATGTTTGCTTGGAACACTTATCGACGTAATGGCTACCGCATCTAGTATATTTTCTTTGGTAACGGCTATTAATCTGAATCGTCACTTTCAATATCGCTCTCCAAATTTTTGGCTTTTCATTAAATTGTTTTGTATTATATTAAGTTTATTATATTATTATTTGTTTTATAATGTTCAGTTCGTTGTGTTAAATGTGTCATATTTTTAAGAGTGTAATTAAAATGGTGAATGTTCCACAGAATCTATACAGCTGTTCGAGAAAACGATTGCCGTCATATGCCTGTAAAATAAACACAATCAAAATGATCTGGACACAAAAGAAATTATATGTGGCCAAACAAAACCCTACTTTTAAATTAAACGATGTCAAAAGATTTCTACTTGAAGCAATGCCATTTAAGAAGCCCCATGGCATGGCTGAACGAACAATGTTAAAGTTGATATTCGATGTATTAGATAGATTTATGATAAATATGTTCTGCGAATATGTGCTGTAAAAGATATGATATGTTCTGTAATACTATTTGTGACTACTTTGTAATAATTGTTTATATAACTTAACATTTAATTAAATTACTATTTCTATAATTTTTGGTATTTTTTTATTATAGGTATTTTAGGTATTGGTAAAACTTATATTTGTTTCTAAATACTTCATCTTATTTATCTAAATTCTCCTTAAATGTAAAATATAACCTATGTAATCTAATAAAGTTACGTGTGCATGGAGTGTAAATAAGCAAACAAACAAATATTTTTTTATCACATGTATCAAATAAATCCACATTAAATTACTAACATGAATGTAACAAAAGGTTTTAAATAGTCGAACTGTCAAATATGACTGTTTATAAACATTCTCTTTTCAAATTGACTAGAGTATAAATTGGTATCATGCTTAAGAAAGTCTGAGGTATTTTTACAATAAAACAATGTTTTGAATCTATTTAAACATTGCTCTAATAAACAAAGTATATGATCTAAAATTTAAAATGGCATTGCACAGGTTTACAAAATTATCAAAAAATGTTTATTACCTTTTTGAAATAGTTTACCTGAGATAACAATAAATGATCATTGAGGACTGTATAAAAGGCATCCACATCATGTCTTCATTAGCTAGTGGAACAAACCATGGTTTCATTTCGTGGATTAATTTTAAAGTGCTAAGTATAAAATTCTACTTTTGGGATAAATCTATAGAATAATCTAATCCCTTTACGTGGTTGCCGAAATATTTTTTTTTCATTTTGACAGCAATTAATAAATTTATCATTCCTAGACCTTTATTCTTAGTGAAAACTGGGCATACAATATATTTTTTACACATCAATCGACGGTTCTTTGATTGTCTGATATGAAAGTGATATAATATTTAATAACATTTGAAGATAAATTAAAATCTATATTGAGATTACGCGTGAGTATATAGGTGAGTTCTAAATAAATGGAAACTTATTTAATCCCAATTCTAAAACTTTTATAAAATGAGGTGACCTTTTAAACTAAAAAAGTAAAAAAGCAAGGAATTTTATGTTCAATTATAAAAATGTTTTGGGATATCCATAACTATTTTAATTTTTAAGTGGATAATAACTAAGGAATTTTTCAATTAAAATGGAATAAAAAAATAACTGAATTCGGAGCATCAGAAAAATTATAAGCATGATTAATCCACAGTTTGCAGCCATTCTTACTAGAAATAGATGATAAAATAACAATAAAGATTTATTTATTCTTGAAATTATTTGAATGAAATATATATCTGGAAGGAAATTACTAACAAATTAGTAAAATATCGATTACAATTTGATTTCCATTTTTTTTATCATATTTAGCTACAAAGTTACTTAAAAATATTTAGATTCATTTGATTTCATTTCTTTCTTTGTAATGTGATTCAAAAGATTTTTTTAGACGCACTTATGGTTATAATTTTTATTTATAGTCTATGTTAACATTCACTTAGGTTTTCTGTATTTTTTCAGTTAAAAATCGTGTTTTTGACTATCTTTCTTTTGACTTTCTGCTTCATTTTTGTTGTCTTTAATAATAGCCATATAATAGAAGCTGCGGTAACATGCTTTTATATGGTTTTAAAGAAAAATAAAGTTTTAGTGAGAGTAGAACTCGAACTACGATGGCTTTGTATATACGTAGGTATATATAAATATTTAAGCCTTTATAGGTAGACCAACAGTGAGACCTGTGATAATCTTTTTAATTTGTTAGTGTATTCAACAAATAGTGGAATAAGATTTATGATCAGTTGACTTATGTTGTTTATTTTGGTCAGTTGACGCAACAAATATTCTGTCAAATATTGTTTTCGTATTATCTCTATCTAGACCAGCATATGTTCTATCTGCATTCAAAGCGTCAATATAAATATACACAGATAACTCGGTGTGAGCACCTAATTTATATATTGATTCGATAGTTGAATATTGTACGCTTACTACTCATGGATTCGTCTAAATTGCAACTTTTACTAGTATATTCTGTATAGTAACTAGTATATTCTGTATTAGTAACTGAACATTTTTAATAAGGAAAATAAAAAAATAAATCAAATTTCGAGAATAGAATTATTACTTAATTAATTTATACTTTTGGCTGCACTATGAATATTATCTGCATCACATCAATATAAATTTAACACGAGGAAATTTTAATTCGATGGTGTTTTCATCGTGATCTTAATCAACAACAAACTTACAATCGACTTTGATTGAAATTTTATGATAAAGACTAATATAAGGGTAACTTTTCAGCAGGTCTGAGAAAATTTAGGCATTAATTTGAGTTAAGTTCAGAAAATCCAACATTGACATTTAGACGACAGGAAGTTTTGTGCTGGGCAGATACCTGATGACTTAATTGATGCTCAAAAACACCATCCCATTGACTGATGTCGCGAAATGTTACAAAAATTTGGTGACAGTTAAGGGTGATAAAGTTATATATAGTGTTATGAACCCAAAATTAAGAGAAAGTCTGCGTAATGAATGTTACTTTCTGCAGAGTTGCCCGTAAAATTAAAGAAGGTGTACACAGTGGAAAAAAAGTGGTCACCTCATTCTCAGGATGCACGGCTTATTATGCAACGATTATTCTATAAATTAAGAGAACAGTTATTACAAACTGATATACCGCCAATGGTTTGCCTATGGTTTTAAGAAATTTTTATTGGAATACTCTCGAACTAGCATAGGCAAATAAGCAACTAATACTCCCTATATTAGTTGCTTGCACAAAAGTAACTTTATATATTTAGAAATATAAATAAGGTAATTATTATCCACATCGGATGAAGATATTATGGATCGTCAGCTATGCAGCCTTGATCTCACTTCATAGTATTTATATTTATTCCCAAGGGTGATAATGCTGAAGACTTGTTGACTAAATTCGAAAATGTCTCAAAAGAGATATCATCGGAGGAGACAGCTGACTGCTCCTTTCAGTGACTTTATAGAATTAAACTGTAAATATAATACAAGGAAACTATTTTGAAAAGCAATACGCATTTCTAGTTTGTTCCTCTTTTGATGTCTTAAAAACTTTTCTTTCAACACCCGTATTGCACTTAAGTAACTATAAAGATTAAAACTATAAATTATAAAATTATAAAACCTATTCTTACAATTTTAGAGCTGCCAAGATATTTCAAATAACCACAAATATACTAAAAAGTAATACGCTGTTTAAATTAATTTATGAACAGAAGGATTGTTATATCGTCTCTATTGTTGTATAAAATATATTAATATGTGTTCAGATTCTATCAATAATAAGAAATCATATGCGCCATGTATGAATTGATTTGTGCGCTATGTATGAATTGATTTATCTGCGTGATCCAGTCCGGTGATGAGCAGATGTCATCCCACCTATCATCGTTGATTCGTAGAATCACTGCTTTTGCTCTATTTTTCATGGACATGATTTACAAATAGGAAAGGGAAAAATATCCTTTGTTGCGGCGAGAAAATAGTAAGATCGATTCGTGTAACGACTTTTAATAGAAGTCTTTGTCATTTGTGTGGATATAAATGTATATATTCTTTTATAAAGTAACAAAAATTAGGGAATTTGTTTATCAAAAAACCACTATAGTTTTTTTTACAAAATTTATTGTACCAGTGCATACCAGTGCTAAGTTAAACATATTAAAATATATTTTACATACTTACTAAAATGTATCGATTTTATTGAAAAAACTTCAATAAATTCAATAAATCAAGTAGATCAGTCACTTAAAAATGTCACATTCTCTGACACTGTCCCTTACTTTGCATGAAATCTTAGTCAAACCACAACATTATTTGTATAATTTATATACTATGATGCAATAATCTTTAATGTTAATAATAAGGTATTAAGTGTTCAAGTAATCAGTTTTTATGTTTCTTTTCGTATACAAACTCAAGAAAACAGTGACTATAGTAAATTCATTAAGTGAAATTATGATATTATTTAAGCTATTAAGGAATTAAACGCTTAATTTTTCTTAATTTCATAGTAATATTATGGATATATTAAGTACTTTGCTATGGTGAATGTCATGGTAATATACAGTGCGTTTATCCAAACCGGCGGTATTCGTCAAAACTTACCAACATTACCGACAATTTAAAAAAACTTAGATATATTGTGAACATTTACAGATATATTGTAGATATCAGCGGACAATATCAAGTAGATTCACGAGTTGAGGAATGTGTACTAGAATTTTTATAAAATATCCCGCGGAAGTACACTCGAAGCTGGCTTGAAATATCTCTTAAAATATCTCACAAAATTTAAAAAACAGACGAACATTCTTCACAAGACAGATGTAAAGTGCAAAGCATAACCCGCTTTAAAAACGGATTTAGAAATCAATCGGATTTTTGGTATCTATATATGGATCTTCTGTACCAATTTGGTATCTCCTATATTTTTGAACAAGGGTTTATTAGGTGGATTCTTAGAAGATACAACAGAAAATCCACTAGTGATGCCGTATTTAGTCGGAAGAATTCCCATTGTTGAATCAAAGAAAACCTACATATAATGCATGAGACGCCTCATCAAGTGGTCGTTAAATGTCTGGATGGGAATATACAATGATAAAATAGTTGGACCTCACTTCGAACAAGCATTAAAATATCAGTAAAGAAAAAGGTATCAAAAATGCATAAATAAAAATTGATCAGGTAATTAAATTTTTAAATATTTTAAATCTGTAAATTCTAATTTGTTGAGATAAGCGAAAAAAAATATTTAATTTGAATATGAATATAAGAATATGGTCAATTTAAAGGCTTCTATTACGTGAATAGTATAAAGAGAAAATTGAAATCTTATTTTACAAATTACAAACATTAAAAAGTGTTGATTTCATAAGAGGTCGAAAGCCTTGTTCAGTTTTTTTAATTGTTACATGTATGTAAAATATTTTATAATTAAAATGATAGATAGTTTACACCTTTCGAAGTGAATGTTAAAAATTGCGTTGTTTCACGTTGTCGCGAATTCGTTAAATAAATCGAAAAACCAGTTAATTTTTCATTCACAGGTTTCAAGGCGACTACGGAAATAAAATTATTACTTATTTTCAAGAAACCGTTTTTTTAAATTAATAACGCGTTTGTGATATACTTACCATGACTTTCCAAATATATTATGAAGAAATCTGTTTCCTCGTGCTCAAATATATGTTTACTATTTTCGTATCATTAGAATAATCTAAATTATATTAATTATATAATAAAAACAACGGCTCATATCATATCACGCTTCTTCCGCGAGTGGGGACTCTAGTGGAGTTTAGGGTGAAGCGAAAATCTCTATTTTGTGTTCTGTAATCTAATAGCGAAAATATTATGAGTTATAGGCTCAAATAAATATAGGCAAAATATAATTAGATTATGTTAACAGTAACTGCCTCCGCAAACTCATGGTTTTTTAAAAAATATTGGTTTTAGACTCAACTATGACGCCATATAAATATAGGATATCTTAATAAACTGGCCTATTTTGTTGTTCAAAACATTAATGAAATACTACCTGTGAACCGGATAACAACTAAAATTTTAATTGAAAACTACAAAAGAGCCCACATTTTAAAAAAAAACAGACACAGTAACATTCATGATTAAAAATATATATGGCAATCTGCATTTATTTTGACAGTAATACACACATACGTTGAAATCATATGATTTAAAATATAAAAATCCATTCAAGTTTTTCAAGAGGCCGTTCCCAGTCAAATTAGATAGTTTTAGATTAAATTAGTAGTAGCTTTCGTTTGCTTCATGCAAGTGACCTAAAATAAAAAGTTCCCGAGCAAGACAAACGTTTTAATATACTATGGCGATGGACGGAATCGATTTTATAGAAAGAAAGCTGTAAAATGGTCTGAAAAGGAAACGGACTCGAGAGGAACGTCCAGCTGCAACTGCTTTAGATACTTCTACGTCAGCTATTTAAGAGGTTAGTACTTCTTTGATGTCGTTACCGTCAACGTCGGAAAAGAGTAGTAGTACGGATAACTTTATAAAGACCGTAAACGAAGGCGTTTCTAAGAAAAAAAAAGAAAAAGTCATGCGTCGGTTTGCTTACGTAACCGGGAATATGTGACAGGTATGGTATCAGATAGAGTAGCAGAGCGATTGCGTCGTCGTTGCGAAGTCATTGAAAAACATAAATTAAATAGGGAGAGAACTAAAATTTGAGAAAATTTAATGAAGGGGAAAGCTATTCCAATATTATATGCTTCACTATTTTTTCTCGTCAAGATGGACAATACTTTGAAAATTATTAATAAATGCAGTAAACGATACAGGACAGAGAATATTGAGTTAAGCATCTCATTAATTCCGGAATCGGATTTTTTTTACAAGAAATACGTAGTACCTAAAATTAGTTGAGCGAAAGTTGTAGAAGCTGCAATAATAGATGTTCTATAAGATTAAGGAATTTGCCTAAATCGTCGTTTGGCGATCGGTTGTAATTGTATCAATATAAATATGGCGTTATGATAGACTACTGAAAAAACTCCAATACCACTTTAATGGATAATTTGATTAATACATATAAACGAACTGCCTTTAAGATACTTGTTTCTAAATCTAGACGGGCGTACTTCGGAACTTAAGTCTTTCGCTGGTCCTTTGGGAAAGGTACTCGAAACCTGTGGAACATTGCCTGTTAAAGAATTTCAGTGCATTAGACAACATTTTGCTAAAAATTTCCCAAGATTTAAGTACAGATCAATAATACTTACTGCATAAGTTTATATCAGCGGTAATATCAGAAGATTGCCTAGATGTTCTGGTAAACATATCTCTAAGCAAGATGTCTCATGCGGTTTGAC
Source organism: Druceiella hillmani (assembly GCA_039881145.1). NCBI lineage: Eukaryota > Metazoa > Arthropoda > Insecta > Lepidoptera > Hepialidae > Druceiella > Druceiella hillmani. The sequence goes on along the minus strand of JAYKKI010000098.1, from coordinate 5,997,959 downwards.
TTATGTGTATCAACAGAATACTACATTTTTAGATAACAAGAGATACACCTACGGATAATTTTACCACTTTGGCCACATACGATTTAAAAGTTTACGCAGTAGCTTGGTTCTCCATCATAAGTAAATTGAGACTTCTAGGTCTTAATTAGGACTTCTAGGTAATTACTAGAAAACTTTAAAAAAGTAATCGATCCTGTCATTCAATGAAATAGTTAATTTGCACATCCCAAAAGCATTCTTCTTACAATGATAATTGATGACAAAAGACGCATTCGAGAACTAGCAGCCTGATGCATATTAAAGCGACGAAGTGTGCCTCAACCTTCAACACCTAGGCTGTTTTAAATGCCACAAATAAATTTCAATGCTTCAACATACATCAGTTTAATAAATTGGCAGGAAAAATTAACTAAACCATCGATCACACAAAACTTGCCTGACAAGGAGATTCAGTTTATTTTGGAATCTGGTGGTGAGGGTAAAAGACTGTTTCTAAGGCTTTCATGCCACACCCAAGCTATTGAACGGGCTGTGAAGATAACGGCAGAAGCTTTCACTTGTCAATGCACAAAATAGCCTCGACCAGATGAAATAAAATATAATTTAGAAATTATATGCATTCTTTTCAGTATTGTTACCAGAGTTTTATTTATTTTTAATATTAAAGTGCATTTTTTATTATCGGAATAATAAATCATGCATAATTGACTACCCCTTAACTACTCAATTTATTAGCCATAACTACAACTATATTTTCCATTAAATTCAATTTCTGAGGTCAATGTACATATTCAGATTTTTATAAAACGTTAAATAAAATTCAATACGTCTTTTATTGTATATACCGAATTTAATACCCTATTTTTGTATATACCGAAGTAAATTCTTCTTGCAAAATTAATTTGAGTTTGTTCCGAAATCTCCGTAATTTCACGAAAGTGAATAATTTTCTTATTGACTTATCCAACTTGTTAAAAAAGAAGGTTAAATGAAGTTCAATATCTCTAAAAGAGCAGAAGTTACCAATCAAATATTAGAAACAAATATATCAAAATTACTGTGAGAAAAGAGACCAAATTACGAAAAAAACGCTGATAATTAGCACAGCTATACTTTAAAAAAAAGAAGAGAATAATGATTGAAATAGAACAAAAAATGAGACAAAAAACTTTAGTATTATAACCAGAAAAGAAAAAGAGAGAAAAAATAGGGAAACGCCAAATATGAAATTACAGACTGGAAACATGAAATTACATAATCTAAAATAATAGAAAATGAACTATTTTCTAAGTCAGCTTGACAAATGTGACACATCAAAATTTTATGTGCTAATAAATCTCAAAAATCCTAACCTAGGTAAAACAAGTTTTCATGTAAAAGTACGCCAGAAGATGCAACGAGGATGTCAAAGTGTCTAATGGTTAATAACCGTTTTCTTTAAAGACAATATTAGTAATCGTGTTACTTCTGCAAAGAATAAATACAATAATAATAACAATAATACTCGAATAATCATGGATAATGGAAACAGAGAAGATATTTATTAGACACCGTCAAATAATTGTGTGAAAAATTCTTCGAGGAAAATCCTAAATTACCATAAGTTACGTTGCATTTACGCGATTTCTTCTATTTTTTATTTTATTCCCACTAGACAATTGTGAAATATGTGCGTGTGTAGAACGTACAAATATATACCATTGGTTTATGTACTTTAAATAAAATAAAACTGACGATGTAAAAAATTATATAAGTATATTGGATGTTGCGATAAATAAATTTTGTACTCTGTTTGTAGTGTATGTGAAACATGCGGTAATAAAGTTATATTATACAAAGAATTTGAAAAATCGAGAAATAGATTGAAGTAAACCAGAATGCCACTGCATAATGACTTTCAACTTATAAAGGCAGTTATATAGAATTATTTTGGAGTAAGTCAAGGAAAAGTGTTACAGATAGACCGTTACCGTAAATTAATAAAAAGGAAACTATAAATTCAAATAAGAGCAAGACATAGGGACTTTTCTGAAACTGGTTGATATGGTACGGAAATATCTTAAAAGGGTTGATTTGTGGGTAGTGTATGAAAATACAATTAAAAAAATTAAATTTTGCTTCGCATAGTTATAAATCCATTCAAAAAGGCTCTTATTACCAGGTATTGTATGACACACTTAAATTTTTTTAAGTTCCAGAAATTGCAACACGTTCTGTACCTAAATAAAATACCTGCACATGCAACTGCGTAAAATGTACTGTGTTTAAGAAAATAATGTCCAACGGAAGCACAGAAAAAATTAAAATTAAAAGCCATACGAAGAATCACTACGTATGTTCAGCGATTTCTGATATAAATTTTTTTTTTTGGCCAAACTCGTAGTTTGAACATAAAATGTTTTTTGTAACATTGAAATTAAACTTGATTTTTTGACAACATGCCAACATGCCAAATCTGAATAAAAACAATCACTTATATATGTTTTAGCATGGCGCCAAAAAGTTAACGAAAGATCCGAAACATCAGATTTTGAATATTATTTTGACTTCATTTCATAAAGAGTTCACATATGTTTTTCTAGTATCAACTTTAAAAACGTACCTCTTTCATAATTCTTTATTCATAACTAAACGTGGACCCAAAGTGAAGTAAATTAAAAAATTTAATTTTGTGTTTAAATAAGTAATTAAGACTATTGAATATATTTTACGTTAAATTTGTAAAAATTCATTATCACTTAAATTTTATTAATGAGTCAGTGAAATTATGTGATGTAATATTATATCCATTTTGTTAATGAAGTAGATGTAACTACTTGTTAATAAATACATTAAGTGATTAATGCTTAATAAAAATATTTAAAAATTGTCCGTCATTCCAAACAAGTATATCAAAAAAATTACATAAATTTTTCGAAATGACGACTTTCTTTTTTAATACAAATATGTTGTAATCGAAGAAACATGGATTTTAAAAATTTTGTTGTCATTGTATTTTTTTTCAGAATATCTCTTAGACTTCTTCTCAGTTCCTGCAAGCTAGGATTTTATTTGAGTATATCAATTCTTTGTATTATCGTCACACGGAAAGTCAGTAGAATTTAAGTCAGTGGATTCCGAAGGCCAAACTATGGGTCTACCAATTCTATCAATTTTCCGGGAAAATGTTTGGTATCTCGTAAATTATTTCTTTTGTTTAAAGTATCATGGGAGTATGCGTTATCATTTTGGAATACTTAATCTTAAATATATATCCTCTGGAATTTGACTAAATTATATTTTAAAAATATTATGTAAGACACCATGTTCAAGCAATCTGAGGTTTGAAGGAGGTTAATTTGTTGCCTTTTTAGTAGCCAAAACTAAACATTGACATTATATTGTTCTTGAAAATTGGGAATTTGGTGTGTAATATTAAACTGAAAAAGTTTAACTTAATTTTTCACAGCTAAATGAAACTACGTGATGCAATACTTATAGTAACGATCTTTATAAATTGCCCACCTGAAGATCTTGTCATACAACAAAACCTAGGTCGTGATAAAGAATTTCAATAAAATAGAAATAATACTACATCACATAGTTTCATTCAGTTGTGAAAAATTTAAATAAAGTGAATTTCTACAAAATACAAAATCTTCTATATAACCTTTAATTTGCAATTATTCAATTTGCAATTTGCAATTATTCTGGAAAAAATCAGTGACATCCTTGTTTAAAGTATGCGACCTACTTTAAATTTTGGAACTCTGGTTCGAAGTTCTACTTATTTTACACTTGTCGAAGAGTCTCTTTCTTCACGAATTCTTATGATCACACTGCGATCATGAAACTGCTCAGAATTTACGTTTTGCAAATGTCCTGTACAGTTATTTTTATTTCCGAGTTGTTTTATCTTATTGCATTTCTGTGTAGTATTTTTAAGACAATTATGATGGTTTATTCTCAATTTCGGAAAAACTTGGTAATTTTCTCTTCCAAATAAAAATATCGAAATTTTAAGCAGAATAATAATCCGTAATTTTAACAAAGTATTTAATTTATATCATAACATTAATCTAGACTGTAACACAGTTCAAAATCAGGAAACAAATTAAAAATCGTTGAAAAAAGTAAATTATACATACAATTATAACAGTTGTGGCGTAATCGTAAACGCAAGAGTAGGCAGTCGAGTGAGTTACTGCTTCGGCTAATTTGGCTAGCATAAGTAGAATACTTTAAATAGGAGTCACGTTTACGTCATTTTATTATTCTCTATGATAAATAGGGCTTAAGTTACATTATTTTATCCCTCATTTTTCAAATCTGCAATACATTTAAATTTTTAGGGTCACACTGTAAAGGTAGCGTCATCAACTTTCTTGTAAAAAAGCTAATACAATAAGAATGTTTTGCAGTATATTCTGGAAAAAAAATATGTAAACTCTTTTAAATTACCTACGACAAAAATTAAGTTCAAATTCTGATGTTTCGAATATCTCGCTTGTCTCATAATTATTTGTCGCCATGTTAAGACGCATGTAAGAAAATGTTTTTATCTCTAGTAAGCTAGTCAAAAATCAAGTTGACAAAAATATTACGATTCTATTGCAATAACTTTTTTCAAGCAAAATATTTTGTCTTGGTTTTTTTTAGTTTAACTAACCAAGCGCGAAAAAAATTATATCTAAAATATTATCAAAAATCTCTCAACACACATAGGGCTGTTTCAGATTCTCTACCTCTCCGCATCCGCTGGACAAAATATATTTTAGGACAGATTATTTATGGCCATTGGATTACCCACAATTAAATATATATGGTTCCAGAAAATAAAAGTTATACATTAGCGACATTCCTTTCTGATCTTTTCACTAGTGCGATAAGCCTTTTATAGTCCAAATGTAAAAAAGGAAAGGAGTGAAAATACTTTGTGAAGTAAAATCAAATGGAGGAAATTATAATATTCATAGAATTTCACAGTAATGCACCTTGTCATGAATAGGAATTTTTTAATGAATTTGATAAAATAGAAATAGATATAAAGTTTTAAATGAAGACCAAAGTAATTAGATTTACAATGTATAAAGAAGAAAAGAGTTAAATAAAATTTTTCATAAACATAAAAAATTAGATTGAACGTGGCTGTATTATGATATTAAAAATCTAGGAAGGAAAATAGTAAATTGTGTCTAATTAATAAAAAGGTGATTATTAAAATGAAAGATTTTTTTACATGTAATGGAAAATTTGTTGACTTTTTTAATTTGTTTATATTATAATTGTAAAATTTTAGAATTGTCTATAGAAAAGAAATTGTCATTTGCGGGCATTTCTAAAGTTTTCCATCGCTTAAATTTAGTGTGATAAAAAATAAAGTCTTTCCATAATGTGTACCTAAAAAATTTTAAAAAAGAATAATCATTGGAAAAGTTTGTCATGTTGCAGTGTACAAATATTTAATTTGTAATTACTCAACTCTTGGTCACGTAAGTAGATCTAAATCAAATCGAAAGAGAGATAAAAATCAAAGATAATCCTGAAATTATACACACCTTTCTAATTGATTGATGAATCAAATTCGCAAACTTATTAATTATCAAATAGTGTGTGGTTTGCATGGTAAGCATTTTTACTCATGCGAAAGACTGCTCATTCCAATTATCGTTAACTAACGTCACTTGCTGTCGTCTTGTTTATGCTATGCTTAATTAAATAGATCAAATGTGTTTTCGAATTGAAACTACTTAGGCTGCGATTGGATAATCGATAAGTGGACGAGAATTGAGATTACATTTTACGTTCGCGTCATGTTTAGACACATTTCGTTACACGAGAGAGAAGACAATATAGAGATATGACGCAGAGAGAAAGACAAATAGAGAATATGACGTAGAGAGAAAGACAAATAGAGCTATATATTCAGACACCATGGACATGGATCAAAAGAAAACTATGTATGCACAACGATACAAGGCGATTGAATGAGATAGTGTCGCGCGTTGTAAATGTACGCCTCAGATGATACATATAAACAGCTGAGGTACCACGAATACATTGTGTTATTTTATAATTTTACTGCTGCTACTAGAGTGTTAAGCTACAAATTTCAAGACACCATAGAATGTTTGATTTATTACTAATTTTGCGCGTACTTCTTCTATTACCAAATTAACAATATATGTACCTAATTTATTTATAAATCCACGATGAACCATCACATAGTTGTTGCAAACACAATTTATAACAGTAGCAATAGAGCCGCATTTAGTTGTTTTCTGGTACGTGCATCGTAGCTAATTTTTTTTAAATTGGCTTTCTTAATGTGGTGAAAAGGGAGTCTTCATTTATCTCATTGGCTAATTTAATTGTCAATTGTCAATATAAATTTATATGACAAAATTATTATCATATTATATATTTACATTATTTTTGTCAATATTTTGATTAATTGAATTACTTAAATCACTTTACTGATATCTGAAGAATATCTGTATTATACATTAAATTTAATTATGTTTTATGTCTGTGAGTTTCAAAATTATTCTCCAAGTCTTTTGGAATATTTCCTTTTTTCTCTCTCTCTATCTCTCTCTCTCTCTCCTTCTTTCCATTTTGCCCCTTACTGTATACTTACAAATAGAGGTTTAGATAACCAAAAAAGTTTTGTTTTTGTCACGTATACACGCTATAAAATTTTTTGTTCGTTTATTTTATAATATAATGAGTTGTTTGAATTCCTTGTATGGTAAGAAGTAACTTCCAAAAAAATAGGGCATAACATATTTTACCTTGAAAACTAAATAACGCTTTACATTTTGAGTTTCTTATGTGAAATTAATTACTATATAAAAACTGAAAAATTTCTCAAAAATAATTTTTTTCTCGAAACGGAGAAAATTCTATAACATTCCAAAAATCTGGGGATTTATTATTTGCTAATCTCAATACATATACAAAGTGCACCTAAATAATTAATTAATAATGCAATCATTTAAACTTATTCGCTGTTATAGTTTGATAGAGATAAGGCGTTTAATTTATCTTTTGAAATGGTATATTGATACGCATTGATTGAATATTCTGCATATATGGTTAAGTCTAAAGTATCTCATCATTGCCGTGACCATTCATGTTTACACTTCCACTCTTTTAACTCAAAATATTCAAATATAATTCTTTAGATAGCAATTAACACATGTGATAAAAATTCAAAAGTTTTGTGATTTTCATTTGTAAATAGATTTTACGTTTGCATATTTGATTACTTTTTTCCGTATATCTATCTGCGTATGAATTTAACTCTGAAATAATTATGTATTCAATTGCAAGTCAAATACATATTCAAATATTGAAAGTGTAAAAATGTTTTGTTTGGAACCATATAATTCGTTTTTACTCCTTGGTCATAAATTTATATATTTTTAGACGATACCAAGATTTTCTAATATGTCCTATAGTAACAGAAACCTTATCAAAAGTTTTGGATTGGAATGTACCTACACAGTTTTTTAATTCCAAAAGGAATTGAAAATGACACACTCTATTTTGCAGTATCTAAACCATTGATTAATTATATATGTCCATATTTTATTAAATTTTTTTTTTAATAATTCTCTAGATAAATATAAAATTGATGCTAACAAAGTTGTGGGCACCCCAGTTACCCACTTATTGGTTTACGAATTTCTGTTCCAGTTGAGAAATTATTATTATTGAAATTTTATAATTATTATTGAAATTTTCTACGTGGTACATATATAATACGTAGGTTGAACAGAATTACAAGAATTCAAGTGTTCCTCTGAGAATGAAAGAAGTTAGGTGTATATTTTATTTTATATCTTTCTCGATATGTGACGGAACAAAGTTAGATATTAAATTTAATTGTATCGTATGTCATATTCCTGATATTACATATTAATCTATTCCCCTATAAGTCGACAATACAACTTGTTTGTAAGAATAAATTGAAAAAATTTAAAATTTTGTGAATATCCGCAAAGCTTTTTGAATATTTATCGAGCTTATTAATTTGAATTACGAAATTAGTTTACTATTTTCTGACTCATTTGATGCCGAAAATTTATCGAGTCGAATCTAATCAATACATTAATTTCCTTTCGACTAGTGTCTAATAACAGTGTTTAAATTTTGCTTTTATTTCATAAATCATTACTTCGAGGATACGTGCTGATGATCAGTGATAAACATTTTGACAGGATTGTGGAAGTTTAAACTTGATGTTTAGACGAGATTAGGAATAATGAGATATGACCTCATTTTTAGTAATGCTCATTATATTCTACGAGAGCAAATTCAACAAAAAAAAATCCCCAGTCTGCTTTACCCTTAAATTTAAAAATATATAACTAGCTTATTTTTATTAAAACTTCAACTTAGTGTTTAGACGAGAATAAGAATAATGAATTATGAACTCATTTTTAGTAATGCTTATTGTATTCTACGTGAGCAAATTCAACAAAAATAAATCCCCAGTCTGCTTTACCCTTAAATTCAAAAATATATAACTAGCTTATTTTTATTAAAATTTCAATTCGGTGTTTAGACGAGAATAGGAATAATGAATTATGACCTCATTTTTAGTAATCTATATAACTCGCATATAAAAACAAATTTGTTAATAAAAATAAAAATTAATATCGTTTTGAATTTAGGTATAAAACAGTTAATTTCCTGGACATAAAAATGTGTCCCGCTATCACGCGTCGCCTTACGAATTCTTGTAATTGGCTTCAGTTTTGTATGAGAAATATATTAATCACTTATTTCCTGAGAAAATGAGTTATATTATTCATATTACAAAATGTAAACCATATCTGAACAAGAATGTAGAAATATCAAACACACAAACGCACGAGCATACGCGTTCTTGATCACGCACACATCTATGCATGCAAAACCGCCTGCACGTAAACACGAAAGCAAACACAAACAAACACAAACAAAGGCATATAAGCAGAAAACCTATAAAATCCAATGCAAATTCCAGTATTTTGAAACACTATTGGCCATAATATTTCAAACTGAGTTAATAAAGATTTCGTTTTGTCCTTCCATAATATCATTCAACAATATTTTTTGGAATTTCGTTTAAAAGAGCGTGCGGGTTTGGACTCAATTTATTACTGCATATATATTATATACATACGCTATTGTGCACCATTTTTAAATATACTTCCGAAATTTGTTGTATCTGAACTGCATTTGCATAATAAGCATATTCCCATGCGAGCATCGAATTGATTGAAATGCGGTAGATAGTGGCGGATGAATATTACATACATTCGTATTGTTCATTCGAAGCTAAACTTTACAGCGTACATGCATTTCTAATAGGCAATGATGTTGTTTGTGAATATTTGTAAGAAAATATTACTCAACGGCTAAGAGCCAAGCTATTTTTTTTTGGAGAATTTTCCCATGAATTTTCCAATGCAGTCAGTATTTTTAAAGTATACTTGTTTTACTAAAAATGAACAGTATGATAAACTACCACTAAATGGAAGTAATTAATTAAAATCTCGATTATATTGTTTTTTGCAAGGGTGAGTATATATTTTATTTTGATTTGAAGCAAGTTATGCAAAACTATCTTTTTTGAAGAGGATTTTGACTTTAATTATTTATTCTTTTTTCTTCGTTAATAATATTGTCAAAATAGCATCATCTTCAATTTTCATATTTCTTCAAAAACTATATATAAATTGATTAAGTTTGATGAAAAGGTTTAAAAAAATTAACGACACTAAGAAAGGCATATTCCAATGCTATACTTTGTAAAAATGTTGCTAACTTTGTTACTATTTTATTAATTGTTATTACTGTGTTACTAATTCAATCTTATTCAATAGTTCTGTTTAACAAGTCAAAGTGTATAGCTCTGTAAATTGCGGTTAATAAATCTAGTGTAATTAAAAGACTAATTGTTTACATTCAAATTAAAATGCCAAAATTATTGATATTGAAAAATTTTGGAATGTACTTCAGAAAACAGAACTTTTTCGTAATATGTGATTGTTTTAGAAGACCGAAAAAGAGTATGGTTAAATTATTCTAATGAAACTAATTTTAAAATGGGTATGGAAAAAATTTATACATTCACATTCTAAAAATTAAATAATATAAAACTAGGGAAAACAACTTCCTACATTTAAATTATCAAGGTTTTTTATAGACTAAGAAGACATACAAAGAAGTTGAACTTTCTTTCTTGTGTTTACCGAGAAATGAAAAAGAAAATTTTAATAAATATAAAGCATATTCATGAATAATTTTTGAATATTACAAATAAAATTAACATCTCACATCATAGCTTATTAAATTTTTTCTTGTTCAAATATACAATTACTGCAAAAAATAAAAGTTTTTTAGATCAAATAAATTTTGAATTTTAATCAACCTCAATAACGCTGGTTATTAACCAGTGTAGCAGAATTAGAAAAAATTGCCATGAAAGTTACTCATATAGCAAGGGGCGTGACTATACCACCAATTAATACTTTGACAAAAATTACTGCATATTTTATAATCAACTCCACTAAGATCAGTTCGGTATATAATTACACATCGCTGAATATCATCACTATCTGTCAGATTCTTAGGCGTCCTTCTAGATGCACTCCCTGCGAAGAAAGTTGTGAAAATTTAGAATGCAAACCATAGAACAAGTTTTTTAAGGTTGACGGAAATGCTATTTTAAGTATAAGTTTGTTTCGTTTGTTTTCCCAATTGATAGTCTCTAATATTACCAAAGTGGATAGATGGCATAAGAAAAATTTGAACTAAATTCGTATAAAGTACATGTACCATATTTAAATAGATTAATGCATACGTAGATAGTATATCTAAGCTTACATGTTATAAACTTTCATTCAAAATGAATGCTTTGCTTTAGAATTAAGTACAAATTTAATAAAATTATTTAATAATAGTATATTCATTATTCAATGCCAAGTACATACGTTATTTGCTGTCTAACATCCACAGATTTGAATTTGATAAAAAATAATCTTCCTTCGATTAAGGCTTAGAAATACTGTTAGGCTTTTATATTATATATATATATATATATATATATATATGTATATATATATATATATATATATATATATATATATAAACATATATGTATATATATGTATATATGGCTATATTTCTTTTAATACTAGACGGAGAATTACTGAGGACTAACAGAAAGATTAAAATTAAATTTTACTTTAACGAATATTCCTAAAGTAATGGATATTTAATGAATAATCAAAATACTTATCAAGGCAATTTTTAACGAATTTTTCAACGATTTCATCAAAATTGGATTTTTTCTTCAACATTGTTATGAAATATTATTATAAAATTAATATAATTGTAAAAATAAAGAACGAAAAGGGCGAATATCTGACATGAGAAAGAAAGAAAAAGATGATGAATCTAATGAATTTATTCCGAATAATTTTTCGTAAATATAAGTATTTTATTAAATTTATTACAGTATCAAAACATTTTTTCAATATATCGATTATCGCAAAATATAAAATGAAACAAATATTTTGAAAATATTTTTATTTTGGCAAAAAGATATGAAAAAAATGTGAGATTTAACAAAAACATTAATTAATATGTAATAGTACTATATAAGGAGATATTTTTGATGGTGACGATCATAAAAATTAGGCACCTAATTAAGTCTACATCTACATCATGATATGAAAGATTAAACAAAAATCTATATAAACATAACATACTTTGGAATAGCACAAAACAAAAATTTGGATTCACGATACGAATTGAAAACGTTTTACCTGATGAACATATTCCCATCTGAATGTTGACTCATGATAATCGTAATGGATTACTTAGGACAAATATTATTTACTTTGTTGTTGTTTATTCTGAGTTAAATGAGATCAATACTATTGGTATATTAACATATAGGATTACAAAATAGGAATGATATATTCTTCAAAACAACAGAAATCTGTCGTACATATTTAAGATTTATTCGAACCAAGAAAGTCACATTATGTTTACTCCAAAATAATAAGTTAGCAAGATAAATTTAAATCTGTCACGAACGCGATGTATAAAATATTGATATTTCAGGATAGCTTCTAATTGATATGATACTTGAGCCTAAATCTAATTATAAGACGATTTTTCACCAATTATGTCTATTTTGTGTTTCAATAGCAGTAAAATAACATGAACACAAATTGACAACGACCTGATTTTTAAGAAACTTCAAAACAGAGCTTGTGTTTCACACGAACGTAAATATTTATATATAGTTTTAAGTAAATAGATTCCATATTTTCTGAAAAGTTACTGAACTCATTTAAACACTTCGGCTACTCGTACAAACTTCTTATTTAAGGAAAGCTTTAATATTCGTACTTTATTTTTTCTGGTTTAAAGAATGGTGAGGGGTGCATTCATTTAACTTCCTGTGTACTACTTATTCTCTGATTATTCAAATGGTGAGTGGATTGATTAAACCCTTATGACAGTAATCGTAACAAACAATAATAATTACTACAGCGAGTCAGGATTATAGTTATAAATTCGCCCATGTACATGTAGGAAGAAGAATAAAGAGGCTTTCAAGTAGTAAATAAACAGGCTTTCAACAATTGCAGCATCTCTTGAAATTGTTTGTATGAATTAACCGAAATAATTTTGATTGAAAGTTCTGATTATATGCTAGTCTCAAATTTTTTTGCAGATTAAGTAGAAATTGCGAGGCTGTAATAAATAACCAATGGTAAAATTATGAATGTTCATTATTTAACTAATGAATTCCTAAAATTTGGTCTTAGGTCACCTTCAAAATTTAAAGGAATAAAAAAAAGAAAGGAAAAGAAATAAATTCAAAACTAGTTGTTACATAAGTTATATTATAGTGTTCTTGATCAAAACTTAATGTAAAAGTATACTTAAAGTAATTAGAAACATTAGAAATAATTATAAACATTACAATATGCCTGTACAATATTTATGTTGAAAAGGAGGATATTTCAAGCACTTATCACAGTTGTATCAGTTAGATGATACTCCAGATTTTTCTTTGGAAAAACGTATTAGTAAACAAATAAATTACCTTTGTTATACCTAGTAAGCAATCATAGGAATAAAGATAAGTCAGCGATTGTTTTACTTATTATGAAATGGAAAGGGATCAGCGTCGATTCATATTTTATCACTTAATAATATAACTGTTGGGCGTCTAATGTGTTGTATTTTTCATAAATGCAGTTAATATCTCATTATTTATGGAAACAATTATAAGAAAATTTAAAAAATATTACACTAGGAATTATACTAATTGGTGAACTAATTTGATAGCTATCAAAGTATACAGCAAATTCAACCTAACATTTTTACTAATTTTCCTGGCGTAAATCGATAACAGTAAATTTTCTGCATGAATGAAGATATTCCATTAAAACTACTTTTACAATACTTGTACCTATGTTAGTATATTAAAATAATTATTATACGCCATCAAACATTTGTAGTAAATACTAGATTTGAACACAATATGAGTTGATTTTAGACTTTTGGTTGGTTTTTATTTATGTCAAACTGGCTTTTGGCTTAAAGGTCGTAGAATTATGTTAATTATGTAGCCCTTCTCTCGTGGTCATAAAGCTATTCTACTAATTTTGTTAAATAACATTGTGGGGTCGAGGACATATCGGTGCGAATCTTTGTGACAATCGATCAATAAATAAACCCGTCTCTCTTTTGTACTTTAAGCAGTTTTTTTCTATATTTCGGTCACATATTCATAAATGTTACGCTGCTGTAAATCGTAGCATAATAACACATAGTTTATAATCGTCCTCAAAATATGGGTTTTCTAATACAACTTTTTGAAACTTGACTTTCCGCTTTACCTGTTATTAGAGACTAAATCAACATTCTAAATTTTTATTAATTTTGAAAAATATCAAATCACATTTTTAAACAATACCGCTGATATTTTATAGATATTACATACCATACATGAACAATGAGTCAAATTTCAATATATTTAACTCATTTCAATTTCATTCACTCACTACCTTTAATGTAGTTTCAAAATACATATGTATTATAATATTTAAATGAAGATACATATATTATGAGGAAAATAAAAAAAATAGTCTCAATTTAACTTTAACTTTGGGAATATTAAAAATTATACAATTAAATCAGTTATCTAGTTTGTCTAAATACATCCTTTTAAATTGTGATAAGCTAAAATGCATCCCCGGCTCTTAGGGTATTTATATTTTTTGTGATGTTTCTAAATTATTTTAGTTGCATTGGCGTACAGTGCTTTATAAGTAATTACACGTAGCTTGCTTTGAATATTTAGCATTTAGTGTACATAACATATTTACGAAAATTAAAACATATTTAAATTTTTCTATTCAAGCGAAACCCACGCTTCAATATACGATTTTTAGTTCGCAAACACAAAGTGAACGTTTTCGGTTGCTGGAATTTTACACAAAACATACAAACTTCATTCCTACATTGTATGAAATTACGAAAACTTGTTGAAGCAGAAATAGTCCATGCGAAATTAAAATTGATTACCTCACTCCAAAACGTTAGTTCATAATCTCAACGCAAGCGCAAGCTTTCTGCTATATTCAGGCCTAAACAATGCCGTGATAAGGAAATTTGCATACAAGCAGTGAATCGTTATGTTGTGATTACGAGCTCACTGTAAATTTATCGCCCTCGTTCTAAAATAAATTTAGTAGTTTTCCAGTTTTTAAATGTATGTATTATATTTTCCCAGCTAAATATATTTTAGCAGTTAAGTTTTCTTTGCGCCTTAAAATTAATATCTTATTAGTTTATTTTTTTACCTGTATTTTTGTCGTAAAAGTAAACACATAATGGCGACGACTATCGTATATTGCAGTTGATTACGTCATTAAGGCAGAATATTTAATTTTTTTCTTTTAGTGAAAAAATAATATAATTGAGAATGGTATATCAAAGCCAATTCTGAAATTATACGTTCGTAATTAATCAAGTATAAGGCATTTTCATATTAATTTTTATGATTGGTATTGGTGGCTAATCGAAATATGCAAGAATAAATGTTTGCATATAGTACAATTCCAACTAGTTCTGTATTTTTTTTTAATTCACGCGTTAACAAAACTAACAAAGTACCACGCACCAGGAAAATTATGGCAAATAAACTGATAAGTAAGAAGATATGCTAAAAAGTTTTAGTTTTATTTAATAATTGATCAAGCGTCAAAACTTTGACAAATATTTATTAACATAGAATTGACAGGTACAATATTAAATTAGAGTTATCCGCATACTGAAATATAAATGACTTGATTGAGATGATGCATGTTAGAGTGACAGCCCCTTTGATGTGGCAGCGTACATGTTGCGAGGCAGAGATTACGGGTGTTACAATGAACATACAATAATACATACTGTAACTACTATTAACTATCTTGAGCCATAGATGGACATGACTTGCGACATGGTATCGTTTTAATAATAAATAGGGTAAGCAGTAATTTTATTTGCCACTACAATATTTTGAAAAAACCAACGCTAAATCGGTAAGACAAAGTAATTTAAAAATATAATGTAATTAAAAATAAAGTACACTAACGATATAATATTGTATTATAATTACCAAAAGAATTTAAACTAACTACGAAATAGCAGAAGCAGAAATAATATTTCTTCGGCAGTATAAATCTTTCTTTGTACGCAGAATTCAAAATAATCACCAAAAGAAAAGTTACTTACGACTTTCAACATTGCGTGTAAAATTAATACAACGGCAAAACTATTCCCCCATGGACAAATATAAGAAATGCCAACAAAATATAAAATATATAAATATGAAGTGTCACTTGTCTTATTTTATAATAAATAAAATCAAACGAGTGACCTATCAGAGATAAGAAAATATAATGTGACACGAAATATGGAAAGGAAAAACAGAATTTAGTATTAAAATGTTGTTGGTGATTTTTCGTCACGAATATCGAAGGCGTAATTGTATATTTATATTGACATACTTACTTTTGTGGTAAAGCCATTGACTAAAATGTTATCCTTGTAGATTTACAACTTATTTAATATCGTTATATTATTATATTTATTTAATATCGTTATATTATATACTTTAGCATCGTTAATTTACAAGTATTGGTAATTAGATTGCATTCAACGAACGTCGGCGGTACAATTAAAAAAATATTTGCCACTATTTTTAATCATAACGTAAGATAAAAAAGTCTAGTCACAGTACGAATCATTATTTATGCTTATTTATTATGTTGCACATGCAAAAGAATAATTCTATTAGTGCTCAAAGAAATTCATTATAAAATTAGCTACATTTTTGAAAATTTAGATATTATAACCAGAGTAACTTTATAAATACTTTTAATTTGAAGCAGTAAATTCTGAAGACCTGGGCCTACTGATTGATAAAAATCTTAATTTGCAGCCTAATATATAGCCTAGGATACTAGACGTCGTGTATTTAAAAGAATACAATCTCTCAAGAATCTTCAAAATTGTCTTCCAACTGACATGAAAATCTACTTTTGTCACACACTTTTTTGCCATTAATTGACTATGGAGATTTAAATGATATCCTGATCTTCATAAAGAATACAAGTTATTGTTAATGAAAGAATAGAATTAGAATGAAAGAATACAATTAAACAAGTTAGAACGCCTTCAAAATTTATGTACGCTACCCTTGGTATAATGAAAAACTTTTTTACTCATGACCTGAAACTCATTGTCTGAAAACTCTTTTACTCTACTCAATGCGAAATATACATCTACATTTTTATGGAAAATTGTTTACTATTAAAGCCGTAAAATTTACAATCAACTAGATCTTAAGTTCTTTATTCCTTTATCCTGTAAGCCTCAGATCTTCTAAACTTTTTCCTTTTTTTTGTTTCATGAATCGCCTTGTTCGAAATATGCATAGAATTGTTTTCCCTCTTTGAAAAGAACTGCGATTATTTTCACTTATTCAGGTTTCATATTTTTAAATATACTTTGTTTATATAGTAACTTTCAAAATTCACAAAATAATAAATTTTTAAACCATATTGTTGCAAGAGATTATTCCTGTAGTAAAAAATATGCCACAGGTATTGCACACTAAAATTCTTAAATAAATAAATCTGTATTCATAAATTTTATTAACCGTAAAAATCGTCAGCAAATTATAGCTAAATATTACTTATCATAATATCGACATTAATTTATTTATATTTGCACTATCTTTCAATTATAAAGTCTAGTTCTTCTAGTGAAACTAGACTGTAAAAAGACTGAAAAAATCATCGCACCTGAAATATATCGCCTGGAATTGAACAAAATGAAACAGGTTGGATGTAACGAAATATGAAAATAACATTTACAAATGCAGTCACAAGTTGACGAATCCAAGTTTCTTTACTATAATATAAACGAATCATCACGGTATATTCTAACATAACTTTATTGTTCGTACAACGATAAAAACCGAACCAATATTTCAGCGATTTAGTAGCAGATGATACGGCCATGGACTACATAAAACTAATCATTAATTTACGCCAATTAAGTGTTAGCAGTTTTTCTCAACAACATTTATTAAGCTCTCTGATGATTAAATTACTCAATATCATCGACATCCAGCTGCCATTTTAACCACTTTTCATTTCTTATTATTAACCCTTAACATCATTCCAATAGAGCAAAATCCTCCACCAAGCATTTTTTTGGAAATATAATTTTTTGTTTTCAAAGTTACGCGTTCGCAGCTCCGTGTATTCTTACTACCGCCCAAGAGGTGGGGAGTGAACGTGCATTGGGCTCACATTTGTGGTTTGTGGATTACGCGATGCTAAGGAACTTAGGCCCCCATGAGTTTCGAACTTAAAATTTCTTGATTTTCTTTTAGTGTTCTTTGTTTTTCTTTAATTTTCGGAGCACAATTTATAAAAACTTGACTCTTCAAGATATAAAATCTGTTCAATGATTTTTCTAGAACAGATATCGGATTTGAGTGATTTGGAGGTCAAGGAAAAATTTGGAGTTGATTCTGAAAATGATAGCTTGGGTAACGTAACAGACAGACTGACAGTAGATCTAATGCTTTTTACGAGAAAAATAGATAGAAAAGGGGAAAAATACCGCCGTCGCGGGCACGAGTGCGAGTGCATAATATTATTGTGCATTTATCTGGTCTACTTGATGCTTGGTATTGCCTGTTTACTGACGACATGATAGATTCGATAGTGGAACACACTAACCTGAAAATCACCAACTATTTAGTAACATACAAAACTGAAGCAGCATACACTTATCACGTCAGTTGAAATGAAATACGTGGATTCATCGGGTTGATGTTTCTGACAAGCATATTCAAATCTGGAAGAGAAGACGCTCGGGAGCCTCTGGTCATCTAAGTTAAGAGGAAGATCTATTTTTAGAACAGTTATGAGTCTCAATAGATTTCTTTTTATTTTCTCGAATCTGCTATTCGATAATGAGAGTACGATGGAAGAACGAACAAAACTAATCAGCTAGTTCTCGTATCTAAGCTTTTTGATCAATCCATAAAAAATTGTAGACAAAACTACAGCTGCTCCGAGTATTTCACTATGGATGAAATTCTCATTCTTTTCAGAAGACGGTGCTTGGTGTTGTGTACATGAAATCGAAACCAGCAAAGTACTATTTGAAAATAATGTGTTTGGAGATGCGAAGACACATTACCTATTGACCGCTTTTATTTATGCGGGACAATAAGGATAATCTTGAGCTGATTCAATGTTGATACCTACGAAGAATGTATTGACTCTTTCAGTATCGATTTATGGAACTAACAGAAACATAACAGGAGACAATTGGTTTACTTCAATTGAGCTGGTAGAATCACTGGAACAAAAACATCTTTCGTATATAGGCACAATACGAAAAAACAAAAAAGAGATTCCACGCAAATTCTCCCACAAAAAAATCGACTAGTTCTTTTGTCAGTTGAGTTGCTAATTTTGAGTTTCCACATTCAGCATTTCTTTAGAAAAACAGCTATTTAATTTGGACTTGTGAATACTTGTACATCGCTACAAAAATTCGAAAAACGTATTTATTTTCAAATAATAGGTTAACTAGTGTTAGCCTTGTCTATAACGATTACGATGCATCACATATTTCAGGGTTTTATATTAGAAATATACATTCAGAAAGGTATTTGACTGAAAGCATCTTCGTTACACCATTAATATATTTTCCCAAATTTTACCCTTTTTTAAGTCTTTTTATAATTATTTACAAAACTATTAAACAGCCGTTAAAATCAAAAGGAATGGTATGTAACTATATACAAGCAAGCGATATATTTGAATGCGCTAATTAATGTAGCTATACATTGACTGTTCAAAGGTGAATGCGGACGTATACATGTAACACGCAGCCTACAGGAACCTTTGGGGTTATGGTGAATAAAATACACGACACGGTTTGCAAGCGGAAAGTAAGATTCACGGTCCTCATGCTGACTCATTTCATTATTTACAGCAAAGCACTTGAGTGATGCACTATATGCTGAGTAAATATAGCTACGAATAGGTACATAGGATATGCTGGCTAATGGCGAGAAGAAATACAAAATAATAGTAAGAAATATGATAATGTATTCACAGTATTTAATATTTTGTTACTGTTTCTCACCATGAAAATAGAAATATATACATGCAAAAAACGGCTACACATGAATACATTTCATTTTGTTTTTTAACTTGAAATTTTGAGAAGTGCTTTTAACAAATTCGATTTATAGACTCTTTTATTTTTCGAAAGACAGACATCATTTTTTTTTGATATAGTATTTCTTACATACATACGTTAATCAGAATAGGGTTGTTGAATAGTGAAATTTGTGTGTGTGTACATTTATATATATATATATTATACATGTATATGATATATAAAAATAAAATTTTTAAATAAAGCTACAATAAATATTAAAACTGTTAAACGCGAATGGAATTTACAATACGAGGGTTCAGTAAACACACAAGGATATAGAACTTTAAGTATACTACTTTCAAATATAAATATAAAGAATTAACAATAGAGAATTTCGGTAACAAATTATAATACATGTCAAACGTGTAAAAATTCAAAAGTTAAACTGCTGACCAGTGTACATATATACTTTTTCTCTATTTCATGCACATGTACATAATTAACATAATATACAGAACACTGGCACTTCAGGTAATAGATAAATATACATTTTAAAATACAATGTTACTTTTGCTGTATATTTTAGTAGTTTGCATGCAGTTTCCATAATCTATCTACCAAAACAATTTTATGTTAAGAACTAGCCGACTGTCACTCGTAAATCAGTAGAACCAACATGATTGTGATAAATTTTCTATTAACTGTGTTATGTACATTAGTATTGCTTATACTTTTCAGGTGACATCTAAACGGACAGACAGACGGACAAGGTGAAACTCTATGGGTTCCTAGTTTAGCTGCGGGACCCTATACACATACATAGAGTCAAGTATTCTTAAGTGATTTTTTCATTCTAATGAATTTCTAAGGCAAAAAAAGTCTCGTATAAATGAACTGCTGGTCGCGAACCTACTAATGTACTTATTTTTAAAAAAGGACCTAATAGATACACACACACACATATACACACGCGCACAAGCGCACGAGCACACTCGCACACACGCTCACGTACGACACGCACGCATGCACACACATAAGTATATATGTGTTTATATATATATATATATATATATATACATATACAAATGTGTGTGTATGTGTGTACATATATTCATCTTTTTTTTTTAAATTTGTATGCTCATTACATATAAGAAATAAGTGAATTGTCCGAAAGTAAATTCAAACGTTTCTTACATCCATCCATTGCATTTTGGTGACTTATTTCATATCGTATCATAGACCTGCGCTCGACTTAACAACTGGACTTGTTTCACTTTACAAAATAAATTATGTGTTCATTTACATTAACGTCGCTCTCGAGAGAAATATCGCCAATTAAAACTTAATTACTACGTGTTTCGCGCAATTAGGGAAATCGTTCAATGAAGTGAATAACGATTAATATTATATGTTTTAAGGGTGGATTCTAATTTCACATTTGTGTAAGCAAATCGCTTTTAATTTTTAATTGGCACCGAGATGAAATTTCCTTGCACCTTGTGCTTTAATTTTTCTCAACTGAATTTGTGGGTAATGTATTTCGTGAAATGGTTTTCTAAGCTAACTGGTGATAGAAAACATGAGGTGTTTGATACAGGAAACGGCGTAATATAAGAAATATGTGAAGGAAAATAAATTTTATATCGCATTATTTGATAACATTATAACTAGTTTAGTGAGCGAAAAAAGATTGCGTTGGATCGGTTAATTAATTTTAATAGTCCATTAATTCTTTTCATCAAATTTACATTTTGAATTCTTCGTTACCCTACCCATTCCAAAATATAATATTGCCTTCTTTGGAAACTCATTAATGGACTGTTCTCTAACTAATGAAATATAAATAGAATTACACTTTATGATAAGTTTTTCCCAAGATGATTGTGCTTTAATGAAGTATATAACTGCTTACATTTTTTTTCTTGAGAAAGCAAGCCATTTTCGCAACGATATTAATTATTTTTCATCTCATGTAAACACGACACCAATCAACCAATCAACCAATCAACCAATATTGTTTATTAACGATTTTTTTTTATTTCCTGGTTCTGACTTTTCAATTAAACAAGTTTAAATCGGGTATCGAAATCTCCTAATGAAATTAAGTATTTATTTTTAAATAACAAATAAACAATATTTATTTACATACAATTTTGGGCTTTTGAAAGAATCTAAATAGAAAATTGAAAATCATTTATTAAATGAGTATGTCAATAAAAAGTTTAATATTTTTCAATCTTTGTATCGTGTGCAATGACAGTTATTTTTATGTTATTTAAAAGGTTTCAATTCGTTTAAGATTCTATTAATTTAGATGTACTTTTCATGTTTATTTTTTGCTGTTTTAATATATTATTTCTCATTGTTGCCTCCATAAATTTAGTTTATATAAAGCATGATTTCCTTATAAAGCATCATTTTGGGCATAATTACAAAATATGTCAAAGAAAAAAATGTACTCAAATATTCGATTTCAAATTTTTTCAAACATATTTTAAGCCGCGAAAGAATGAAAAAAAATTGATTATATTCCTTCTGGGATTGGACAACGGTCCCTTATCAACATATTTGTTCTTCATCTTTTCATGCGTTTAATACAATTCACGCCAAACTGCAACTCTAAACTTGGTCAAGTTGAATTTTAACATATTTGTCGCCATGACACATAATAATTTTAAAAGTTTTGAAATTTAATTTTTTCGAATATAAGTTTCAATGGAGACATTACCTAAGGACTTTAAATTTCAAACAAGACTCAACCTGTTTTAATTGCTTTTATTTATCCAATAAATTGCATCAGTTATAGAAGTAATTCGTTCATATAAATGTGTCGACATTAATATGTCGCTATGCTTTCTATCATTATTAGGCTGTGTTATTTTAGAGACATAAACTAATGTTATGTATATAGTTATTATTTGAATTGAACTTAACTTGTGTAGTTTTTTACCGAATCACGTTTTATTTGTCATTTAATATTTTAGAGGCACATTATATATATACATATATATATATATATATATATATATATATATATATATATATATATATATATGTATACAAAGGAAGACCATTATAATTAGATATATAACCTACAAAACAGTTAATAATTATTGAATATATTTGGCGTTAATTTTGTAGAAATTCATTATTCACAATTAAATGAAACTACGTGATGTAGTATTATTTCTACTTTCTTTAAATTTCTTTAACCACGACCTAGGTTTCGTTGTATTACAACATCTTCAAGTGGGATATTGGCAAAGATTATCCTTAATCTTTGCCAATATCCCACCTGAAGATGTAATACAACGAAACCTAGGTCGTGGTTAAAGAAATTTAAAGAAAGTAGAAATAATACTACATCACGTAGTTTCATTTAATTGTGAGTTAATAATTAGTTTAAACTTTAAACGAATCTCTATAATATCCAATTTTTTTATTTCCGTATTTTTTTACGGTTGCAGGTTTAGTTTTTATTAACTTATGTCCAAAATAAAATTTCTCAAACGTCAAAAAGCAGCACCCAACCAAAGCAATCTTGGCTAATTTCATGATAAATAGCCAAACCAAACTTCCTTAGATTTCCATATTTTAGATTTTTTTTGACTTATAAAAAATTCGATCGTAAAATAAAATATATTTGTATAATAAATACGTATAAATTTTTCAGTCACAAAGGACGATGAATCTAATGAAATATGGAGTTCAAAATTAAAACCCTTAAAGGAAAATTCACAATTCCGCAACAAATTATTACTTTATTTTGTATTTTATCACAATGGAGATATCGACGGAAGACCTTGATTATGATGTGATAATAAGTAAATGCAAGAAAAATATTACACTACATTGAGACTTACCAACTGCTATGTCTACTTTAACAGAGTTGAGAAAAATTCACAAGAACGACTGTCGTTGGAATAACCACCCCATTACCATAAACTTTCCAGTTCCAGTTTCAACCACATTCCAGTTTCTCTCGTCGGTTTGGATAAATACTTATCAAATTTAATTTTCATTATCAACAATATTCTATGTGTAATTTTGATGTAAATAATTAAATTGTTTACCACGCATATATTAAGAATTTTTTAAAGTTCCCTATTTTTTTACGTAATCTGATAAAAAAAAGATATTTATGTCGAACTAGAATTCATTTGGAATGAAACACTTTGGAATTTAAAAGAATTTTGGATTCTCAAATAACTTTTGTCGTACTGAATACGCTGTTTTGGCAGCAACATATTGATGCTGATGCTGCTATCAATTAAAAATGTGTATAGTTTCAAAGTGGCAGAATATTCCCCAGGAACGAGTTAAAAAAACTTATATCTCCTTTCATTGTCATAATTATATATTTTTGCCAAATAAATTTTTCAAGGCGATATATAAATTGAATAAACTTATGTTTCGATAGTGTAAACCAAAATAATATTCAGATTCATTTCGCGCCCAATATAAAATGCACGTCAGTAAATAAACTATTCCTTAACTCACTTCGAGAAATTTAGGAAAATTCTTTAAATCTATTAACAGATAGATTTAAAGTATTAAATTTACATCAATTCATGGATACATCAATAGAGACAAACAAATATTTAATGTTCCTGTCGATGCCCAAAACACATTACGTACTATACCAACTTGTCTCCAACTTTTAAATTTCCACACTACCGCAATCTAAATTACACATTAATAGACTAAATGCCTACATAAGAATTACAACTGATTAAAAACAATGAAACTGCTGTGGAACCGAAACTATATTTACTGGTTTATTTATCACATTACTGTTACTTTGGAAAAAATCAAATGTTTAGCTCAGAATATTTACATAATTGCGTGCATGTATTACAACCTGTAAAATATGTATATATGTGAGCTGTCCTCTAATTTATTTGCATAGCAAATGGCAACAGACCGGATACTAGTGAATAAATGCGACACGCAACCTGGTGTCAGCTCATTTGATATGACACCGTGCACGCCACGCCCAGACATTAGCGGTCGCTCCGACCGGCGTTTGGTCGTTGTGGTTTATTCACCCAAATAGTGGCTAAATATAACTTTAAGCTTTAGGGTAGCTTTATAATGTTGGAATTTAATTAATTTACTAATTATTTCTTATATCATCTATTAATAACGAAGAACTTATAATGAAACTTATTATGACCAATATATTAGGGTTATATTTTAAAATATTTTTCTTGATTTATACTGACCAATTTACTAAATTAATCTAAAACAAGAAAAATACGAAGGATGGAGGGGGACGGGGGTCTTTCTACTATTATGGAAAGCCACCTCTGGAATGAGACATGATAAAAAAATGTTTTAAATTTTATTGTTTTGAAACGAATAAAGAAATGTGTGATAGTAGAGGTTATTATAGAATTATAAGGAATAAGCTTTTACATCTAAACTTCTATACGTGTGTGAAGCATTTACTATAATTTCTATGTACGTGTGAGTTCATAACGTTTCAGGAAAGGAAACTTTTAAAGTTTGTAAAGGAAATGATTAACAATTTTTTTGGGATTGTTTTAAATGCAATTTATGTTGATAATTTTTGTCATTATCAACAATATTTTATATGTAATTTTGATGTAAATAATTAAATTGTTTACCATGCATATATTAGGAATTTTGGAAATTTGTCTATTTTTTTACATTGTCTGATACACACTGGCAACTTTTTTTTTTAATTAATTTTTTAAGAGACAAGGAAAACATAAAAGCAATTATAAGCTATAAATTTTATTTTTTCTAAAAAAAAGAGATTTATATCGAACTAGATTTAATTTGAAATGAAACACTTTGGAATTTAAAATAAATTTGGATTCTCAAATAACTTTTGTCGTACTGAATATGCTCGTTTAGGCAGTGTCAAATTGTTTATCAATTAAAAATGCGTATACTTTCCGAGTGGCGGAATATTCCCCAGGAACGAATTGAAAAAATTGTAATGCAGACCCTTTTATAATTAATGTTAAATTTATTGACAGAAAATTCTCATCTGCAATTTTTAATAGCAAGTTGTCTCATAGTTCTGATATAATTTAAAGACAATTTAATGAAAATTTATTTTTAAAATTAAACTAAACTGATCTGTCCTATACTTAAAATATTTAGCGACTGTAGGCTATTGAGTGCTTTATTTTTGTCTTCAGTACGAAATGGTAATAATTTTGTGACGGAAATACAAACTCTTTTAGTTCTTGTATTCTTAGGGTTCCGCAACAAAAAAATAAAAACAAAAATGAAACAACGGAAAGCCTTACAGGTTATTCGTGCATCTCCCGTCTATGTATTTATCATAACCGTTTCATTTTTAATTTAGCACAACGATAAAATATGCATATTTATATTTAATAATCAAAAATATTTGTATGGAAACTAGGGCGTATTAAAGAAGTACTCGATTTTTTTTCCATTTAGCGTGGCGTGAGGGATAACATTTACAAATTACTAAGAAATATTCTAAAACATTTTCCTTCTTAGAATTTTATTTCTCAAGATATTGCTGAGATTATCAAGAATATACTTATCCATCCAGTTTCAAAAACTGCAAAAATCATAGTTTTGAAAATATAAAAGTTTACCCACAGTTTACTGAAATAATTTAGCGACGTTTCCATTTTCATATTTTTTTTAAGAATGTACCATATTTTACAGTTCGCCTCTTAAACTTATACTAAGTAATATGTTAACATGACTAAAAATAATATTAACATTATTAAATAATTTAATACACATTGTGCGCACACTTAAGTGTTCACGGAACCCTGCACACCTCGTATTTAATAGGTTTTATTTATTACTTCGGTTTGCCGGTGCGTGTTATTATTAGTTTGATTTTTTAACACCCTGCCCAATTATTAATAAACTAAGGCTAGGTGAAAACATATTTTAATTTGTGTAAAGAAAGAGAAGCGTTTCTAGGCAAGATCACTTTTCTAAGGAAGACTCAAAGTAAAATAATTATATTGAAGCTATTTTGCATAAATCAAACACCAAAATGTATCGAAAATCTAACAAATATTCAATTTTGTAAGAATATTACATACATACATTGCTATATCATCATAAGTTATTTTAGAAATAACATGAACAATGGCCAAACGCATAAAATCCCTGAAGTATTATTCAGGTTACGTTGTGAAAATCTTTGAACAGTTTTTCTAATAATCGACGCCCTGGGTAACAAATGATTTTTTGTGAAGATGTGCTTATATATATGTATATATATATATATATATATATATATATATATATATATATATATACATATATATATACATATAAATATATATATATATATATATATATATATATATATATACATATATACTTTTTTCTTTTTTGTTTTTACAGGGTTCTGTATCCCAAAAAGAAAAACGAAATTTTATAGGATCACTTTGTTGTCCGTCTGTCCTTTTTCTCAAATAGGTCTCGAAATATCAAGTTGAAATTAATATGAAACACTTGTAAACCGTAGACTTGGTCATTTGGAGTTTTAAAAAAATCGTCAAACTTATAAACCGTAGACTTGGTCCCTTGGAGTTTAAAAAAAAATCGAACATCTAAGTCAACGCAATCAAGAAGAATCCTAAAGTACAGCCAGTTATGCGGCATATTTTGGCACTCGCAAATAAATCTAAATATATAGGGTACTTCCCGTTGACCTAGAAACATGAAATTTGGCAAGAAGTAAAGTCTCACAGCGCAATTAAAGAAAAGAAGAAATTGGGTTGATCGCAACCGCCGTTAGTGCGCCGCGCCATGAGGGCCCGAGTTCGATTCCCGGCCGCTCATCAAGCGTAGACTGGAGAAGTTCCACCTTTCAAGGCTCTGGCAACCATTTTCCATATGAGGTCTTCTTCATATCATGTCGACACAACAATAAGAAAGATATGGTAGGCAAAATATTTTCGTTCCAAAAAATTGAAATTTCGTAAATAGTTTAATAGGATTGTTATATACTATTAATTATATATAATTACATAAATGTATTGGAAAACCTCGTATTGTGAGTTCCACTTCATTAAAATTGCATAAATAATAAATATATCATATTCTAATAAAATATTAATGAATAATTAAACAAATATTAATAAATAAAACTGCGTAACTTTTGACATTTTTTAACAGCATAATGTTCTAAAAAGCCTTTATTTACATAACCATTTGTATAAAGACATTTTGATCGTTTTACCAATATAACGTTTCTTACTTCGGTTAAATTAATTACCACATTTCTTCTTTCGGCACAAACTGCATTATGCGTCAAGGATTGGCATGCAGAATGAATATTCTATAATTTATCTCCGTGCTAGTATGTAGCTTAATTTTAATAGCTTATAATTTATTAATTTATCCTCTGCCCGTCGGAAATGAGCACTATGGTTAAAAATTTCGTCTCAGAGAGAAAAAAAATTAAGCTAATCTTATATTTTATTCGATATATTTTTAAGCCATTAGTTCTATATAACATATTCGACCTATTGTACTCAATTCTTAGTTATGTGTTGACGGTGAGACTAATTTCTTAAACTTTCATGAACTATTTCTCGTTCAAACAGTTTAAGTACGAAATACTTTAAACATTAAAAACAGTACAGAACGCCGAATAAACAGAACGCCAAAAGAAAATATGAATTTCTGTAGATGACAGTTGATTTCTGTAGATGACAGTTGACAAGAGCTATAAGTTTAAATAGTTGTTTTAGAAATACAAACAAATATTCAAAACATATGTTCCTTTTCATTGCTTTTTTCTTAGATTTTTTTATGTAGTAAAAATCAAAATTACGAAGTATGTTATATTCACTGAGTATCTATTATTAAACCCATAAATTGAGTTAAACTTGTACCAAACAATTACTTAAATAATATTCAAAGTGTTCATCGTATTCCAGCTGTATATTAAATAACTTGCATGCTTATTATGGTATAGGTTCACATTCCAAAAATCTGGTCAGCCTTTTTTTTAAACATATTTCGTATGAAAAATATCGCCGTGTTCAAGCTGTAAAACTTGTTGTTCTCTGCAAGTTGTAATATCTTTGATTAAATTGTCTCCTGATATCATACATTTGTTGTTAACAGTTGCTTTTAAAATTCTTATCATTCTCATACTTTTAAATTGCTGGAGATGACTAGATACATTGTCTCTTTATAAGAAACGTGGATATAATTTGTTACAGTGCTTTGTCAGTTACTTTCAAATGATTGCTGAAAGATAATGATGACTTACAAATTTAAAATCACCAGTATTGAACTGACTAAGGAGCTCAGACAGTCATAATTATATTAGCAAATACTCTAAATTTTGCTAATAGAAGTCTACAATATAACTTAGAATAATATGTATAACCTTTTAAAACTTCTGAAAATATTATTTTTACCTTTTAAGTACGGCCAATTTCAATAATATTTCCATAGAGTCACATACGTCCTAATTTTTTTTGACTCTCTTTTTCTTTGAAATATTATTTTAATGTTATTATAATGGCTTTGCTTAAATCGAAAATATTTCTATGGTCCATTATAAAGCAGTTTAAACATTTTATATATTTTTGTTCTCTCCAAATGTTTTTTGTGATCATTTTTTTATTTTTGTTTGTATTATAAAATCTCTTTTCGAAAAGTATTAACACACTATAATTTAAAAAATGAGCAAGTTTTGTGAAAAAATATTTCAAGTGAATAGGACATAACTAGTTTAAAAGAATAGAACATAAATAACCTTTATAAACATGTGTGATACAAACCCATATGATGAACTTCAATAGTCACCGGGTGAGTGAATACGTTACAATAAAATTTCAGGGTTCAGATTTGTCAAAATGTATATAGCTCGGGAACATTGCAGGAAAAGGTGATGCATGGTATTGTGCTCAAAAGACATAAAGCGTTGAAAAAAATTATATAATTTATATTACAGAGTAGAAATTTACTATAGGGGATCCGTGAAAGTAAATTATATAAGCTAGTTGCAATCGTGTAAATTAATTGCAAATTTTGGCGGAGTGCGTCGTTTTAGCGCTTTTATTAGCTCAAACGAAGCTGCGATTTTCCTAAAAAACTCTAATAAAACTTCTTGAACGCAAATATATAAATGCAGCTCAAAACGTTCTAATCTTCTTACACTTCAAATCTTTGCAAATTTCGAGTTAACTCCATTCATAAATATATTTCATAGTTAGTTATGCTTTAGCGAAGATTATTATCTTTGCAATAAACTCTGTATTTTCAATTCCATTTCCGAGTATTTCTTACAGCGGTTGATAGAACTATAGCAACAATTTACATCAGCTAGTTGCTACTTCAAAGCAAAAAAATAATAAAAACAAGTGAAAAAAATAAACCTTGTAATAACAGTAGATAGCTATAAAACTTAGGAATCAAAAAATTAGATTCGATTCGATTTGAATATTTATGTTTCAGTACAGCTAATTTGTGAGATCTCATAGGAAACAAATCATGGGAGATAAGGAAAATTATCGGATTCTTCCTGTCTACGGGGTGTCTATCAATCATGAAATAAAATATGGCTGACAGTGAAAAACATTTTAGTGAAAAACATTTTATGTTAGTGAAAACAACACTCTACTAACAGGTGTTAGTGAAAAACATTTTATGTTAATAGTAAAAATATAGTGACTTCGGGTGGACACTTTACGCCTAGTTAATTCATATAAGAAACTTTTATTAAACTTTTAGGTTCACACCACCGTATAAAAACTTTCAAAAGCCTTAGAAATGATCTACAAATGGAAATTTGTATATTTCTTTATATATTTTACAAGGAACCGAATTCCTGTTGCCTGCTAATGCCATATGTACTATTTTTGACACCTAAGATATCCACGCAAAACACTCTCCATATACGTATGTATGTATCAAAACTATCTCGCTATATGAGCTAGTTCTGGTTACTTCCGATTCAAGGTTTTTAATACCTTACCATACGGGTATGTCGTTTTAGGGCACCCGAATTATGAAAGGATAAAATGAAAAAAAATTATAGACAATATAAGCGACCATGTATTTTATTTTCTGCCCTCCTTTTGTTGCCATACATAATCATTTTCAAATACAAACTTCACTCCACAAAATTTTCGAATGCATTGATGACTTCGGGAGGACACTTTCTTATACACGCAAACCTAACCTTAAAACCTAAACACCAAAATAATTCGTATAAATTTTTTTAGAATAAAAAATATTAGCTGCATAATTACCAAGTGCTTTTGGGGATAACACAGAGAAATTATTGAGATTTTCACCAAAATATGAAATGTTTACTTTGTTAATATTCGCAGTAGCATGACAGTAATGTTAGAATTAATATCAAAATAATGTATTTAATGTACTACTAGCGCCTTCTATGTGGTATCATCTGTAACTACCTACCTAAGGTTAATATTAAGAAATAAATTCAGTCTTTGATCAACTACCGTACACGTTTTATTAGGTTATGCGCCCAGACCCACATTTGCTAAAATCTTTTTTATTTTCTCGTGCGAAAGTAACTATGTCGACGTCGGGGTACTTAGTAAATGTGCCTAAACTCAAAGGACGCAAGAATTGCGACGATTGGACGTTTGCAACAAATAATTTCTTGTTACTTGAAGGCATTGACATTGAAAATGTACCGGCAACTATCAGTGAATCTGAGAAGAAAAAAGCTAAAGCAAAACTCGTTATGACAATTGACTGTTCATTATATGTGCATATAAAAAGTGAAACTACAGTGAACAGTGTGTGGAAGAAATTAAAACAGTTATTTGACGACACGGGGTATCAACGAAAAATAAGTTTGCTTCGTACATTGATTTCAATACGCCTCGATAACTGCGAATCCATGACATCCTATGTATCTCAAGTGGTTGAGACAGCACATAAATTGAAAGGGACAGGTTTCGAAATCACAGATGAGTGGATTGGGTCATTACTTTTGGCGGGACTTCCAGATAAGTATTCACCGATGATAATGGCAATAGAAAACTCTGGAATAGCCATTAGCGCTGACGTCATTAAAACAAAGTTACTTGATATGTGTTCGGAGGTTGGCACTACTGGAATCGACTCTGCCTTTTGGTCAAAACAGCGAAATAAAAAAGGCAACACTGACAAGCAAATGTCAAAGTCAACCAGCATTAAACAAATAAAGTATTATAATTGCAAGAAGATCGGCCACTACAAAAATAAGTGTCCTGAATTAAAAGCAAATAAACAATTGAATGCTTTTAGCGCGGCGTTTTTCAACGGTTATTATAACACAGAAGACTGGTACATCGACTCAGGCGCAAGCGCGCATATGACGTCAAACAAAAAATGTTTACTCTGAACTCGACCAGTACACGAACCTAAAGAAATCGTAGTGGCAAATCAAATGACGGTGCCTGTAGTTAGTGTTGGTGAAACACAGATAACGATATGCGTGAACAGTTCTCAGTATGACGTGATTGTGAAGGACGTATTGTATATACCGAATCTCACGGCAAACTTATAAGCCAACTTATAGCTAAAGGAAATAAAGTTGTATTCAAAAAAGATACCTGTTTGATATACAACGAAGTGAATGAGCTTATTGGCACAGCAAATTTGATAAATGGAGTATACAAGTTAAACACAAAAAAATTCGAGAACTCGTTATCGGCAATGTCAACATGGCATAAAAGGTTAGGACATATAAATAGTAAGTCCTTACAAAAAATGAAAGAAGAAGCAGTAGAAGGAGTTTCTTTTCACAAGAAAGCTGACATACAGATACAGAATTGTGAAGTGTGCTGTGAGGGAAAACAATCACGTTTCCCTTTCCCATCAGTAAACCATAGAAGTGAAAAACTACTGGATGTAGTACACTCAGATTTATGCGGGCAGATGGAGACCAAGTCAATTGGTCTGACAAAGTACTTTCTTCTGTTTGTGGATGATGCCAGCAGAATGACTTTTGTTTACTTCTTGAAGGAAAAGAACCAGGTGTTCCAGCATTTCAAGGAATTTTGAAGTTTAGTTGAGAATCAAACTGGAAACAAGATAAAAATACTGAGAACCGACAATGGAGGTGAATTTTGTTCACGTGAGATGGAAAGTTACTTAAAACAAGTAGGTATTGTCCATCAGAAGACCAATCCTCACACTCCAGAACAGAATGGACTCTCAGAGAGGTTCAATAGAACTATAGTTGAACGGGCAAGATGTTTATTGTTTGAAGCAGGTCTCGACAAAAGTTTTTGGGCTGAAGCAGTTAATACTGCAGTTTACCTAAAGAACAGAACACCAGCCGCCAGTTTAGGCATGATGACACCATTTGAGAGATGGACAGGTGAGAAACCAGACCTCAGCCATGTTAGAATTTTTAGCAGTAAAGTAATGGTGCATGTTCCCAAAATACAACGACAAAAATGGGATAAGAAGACTGACAGATTAATTTTAGTTGGGTATCCAGAGAATGTGAAAGGATACAGATTGTATAACCCAAGAACTAAAAAAAATACTACGAGCAGAGATGTCATCATTATGGAGAAAATGGAGTTGGACGAAGCTCAGATTGTAGTAAACGATTGTGAAAATAAGTCAAAGAAAGATAAAAACTTAGAAGAAGATGAAAGTTTAATAGAAAATCCAGGTTCAGATCCCAATGATTCAACATATATTTGTGAATCATCGTCTTCCCAAGATGACTCGTATCAATCTGTTACTGAAGAAAAGTCTTTTGCAGAGAATGACGTTCAAATTGAAGTTAAGCGTAAAAGAAAGCCAGTAGAAAGATATGGGATGACCAATCTCTGTCTTCTGGATAATCTGGAATCATGTGATGAAGAACTCAGTTATGAAGCAGCAATAAATGGACCAGATAAGGAACAGTGGAGACAAGCGATGGAAGATGAACTGAAAGCTTTCGACGATAATCAAGCATGGACGTTTGTAGATAGGAAAGAAGCTGATAGAGTGATACAGTGCAAGTGGGTATTCAAGTGTGCGATATAGAGCAAGACTGGTGGCAAAAGGTTTTACCCAAAAAGAAGGTGTGGATTACGCTGACACATACTCACAAGTGCTTCGTTACTCTACACTCAGGTTTCTATTTGCTTTAAGTGTCAAACTTAACCTTGACTCACTTAGATGTAACTACAGCATTCCTAAATGGTTACTTAAATGAAAAAGTGTATATGCAAGTTCCCCCTAATTTAGATTGTAAAGAAAATAGTGTTCTTAAATTAAATCGTGCAATTTATGGTCTAAAACAATCAGCCAGGGCTTGGAACGAAAGAGTAAAAGATTCTTTATTAAAATTAAATTTTGTTAAGTCAAAGTTAGAACCATATCTGTATATAAAAAATTATGAAAAGGAGCAGATACTAATAGCAATTTTTGTTGATGATTTTTTCATTTTTTCAAACAGTAGTAATATGGTTAAGGAGTTAAAAACAAATTTAATGTCAAAATTTAAAATTAAGGATTTGGGGCAATTAAAACAATGTTTGGGTATGAGAGTAAAAATGTATCAGAATGGCAATATTTCCTTAGACCAAGAAAAGTTTGTAGACCATATTTCAAGTAAATTTAATATGACAAACTGTAAAGTTGTTGGTATTCCTATTGAGAAAAATTTAAAACTAGAGAAAAGTGTAGATGTTTGTAAACAATATCCATTCCAACAACTAATAGGAAGCTTAATGTACTTAAATGTTTTGACTCGCCCAGATATTTCCTATAGTGTGAGTTATTTGAGCCAATTTAATAATTCATATTCCTATACTCATTGGAAGTATGCGAAACGCATCCTAAGATACTTATGTAAAACTAAATCTTATAGCCTAATGTTTATCAAAGATAATTGTAAATTAGAGGGTTTCGTTGATGCAGATTGGGCTTCAAACACACTAGATAGGAGATCCTATACAGGTTTCTACTTTAAACTTTCTGGAACTGTTATTTCATATGAATGTAAAAAACAACGTACTATAGCCTTATCAAGTACAGAGGCAGAATATATGGCAATTGCCGAAGCCTGTAAAGAGGCTATTTATTTAAAAAACTTGTTTTCTGAAATTGTAAACAGTTGTGATTATGTAATTATATTGTATAATGACAATCAAGGCGCTCAGAAGCTGTCTGAAAATTCTTTATTTCATAAAAGAACTAAACACATAGATGTGCGTCATCATTTTGTTAGAGAAGCAGTTGCTAACAATCTTATAAAGATAGTCTACATGCCAACATCTGAAATGCCAGCAGACTTGCTAACCAAGGGTTTAGATAGTGTTAAACATAACTATTTTGTAAAAAAGTTAGGTATTCAAAACATTGTTTAATAGGTGACTATCTGTAAATTAATAAAATTTTTTGCTTTTATTAGTTTGTTAAAAATAATTTATATGTTACAAAGTTCAGATTATTTTGATAAGTGGAGATGTTAGAATTAATATCAAAATAATGTATTTAATGTACTACTAGCGCCTTCTATGTGGTATCATTTTTAACTACCTACCTAAGGTTAATATTAAGAAATAAATTCAGTCTTTGATCAACTACCGTACACGATTTATTAAGTAAAACCTTATGAAATATTAAACAAGGCAGATTGGGTCCAAATCTAGTTTGATATTTTGTATAACTTTTAATTTGAATAAAAAAAATTATTGATAAAAATAAAAATATATAAAAGCCACGGAGGCTTTGTTTAATTCTTTGTGTAAAATATATACAAAAATAGATTCGAATTCTTATCACCCGTCGGAAACGGACTTAAGATATTATATCCAGCAAAGTCCGTTTTTAAAGGACGTTTTGCGTGATCATATATGTAATTAGGTTATTTAAGAATTTCTTGTTCAGATTAAAATTTTAAACCTGACATTTCGATGGTATATAAACCTAATACTTCCCACCTATTTCTTCGACGTATATAAATATCTTAGGAATATAACTCAAAATTATGCAGAACATGAAAATGTTAAAAAAAAACATGGAATCTAACAATGCCTTCACGAAGAAAAAATTCGGCTTCATTTTTTAAGAACGTAATACAAAAAGCTTTTTTTAATGTATTTTACAATTACCATGAAAGCTTACTTTATATGTTATATCTGATTATGTAAGTACGACGATTTCTTTTTTCCAAACCATGGTCATCATATAAAATTACGGGTATTTACATAAAAAAACGTTTACATTAGATGTCAAGTATTAGTTTATCGTTCACTTCTCTATATAACTTCATGTTAAAGAAATTTAGTTCAGTATAGTTTTTGTTTACTTTTCAAAATTAACTATCTTTGCGGCTATACGCTTTGAATAGTTGAGTGTAGTTCCTTCAACTGAACCTTTTTTTGTGAACAAGATTTATTCTGATTATTGATTGATAGTTGCTGTTCATAAAAAATATATTTATGTAACTTAGTTCTATATGGGAACACATGAGAACCTTCATGACTTAGCTAAGAAATAATATTTCAAATTCAATGTAGTGTATTTAAGAAAAATTTTGTGAATCATGAAATACAGTGTGCAAATGCACGAGCCGAGCGAGAATATTAGTGACAGGGTGTTCAGGTTGGCGACGCTGAATTATTTTTATTATCGAATAAAATAACTTAGCGCAACAATTGGCATCGGTAGTTGGAAACTGTAAAATTTCGACATGAACACATGGATTTTCTTGCCAAACTTTTCACGACATAAATACAGATGTCCGTATCGCCAAACAATCTACTTTTGTGTTTCGTCGTAATTCCCAATAGTAGCACAAGTGTTCGTTGTTTGTTCTATACCATAAAAGCTACAACTTTAGTGGCAGCTCCTGCGTCGCTTGGGTTGTACAGGTATAGACGAAGCTTTAAAGCTATTTTTGCACATTTTATGTGTGTACTCAACCACGTTTACTCGAACAAACCCGAAACAACACAAGTACATAAAATGTAATAAAGGAACAAATGTGTAATAAAGGAAATAATGTAGAAAAATATCTTTGAGGGAGAGGGAGCATCGACCTGAGAAATTATTAAATTTAAAATTGTGATCATAATTAACGACAATGGAAGTTTACTGGAAACCTCGAGGGTTGCCTCTAAATTCCATTGTGTATAAGGTATCTAGGATATTTTTACAGCTTTGAAAGGTACAAAAGGAAATATATTAACGTTACCAAAAATAATAATATTACATCTGAATGAATCATCAATTCAATGTTTTTTAGAATATTTACACATACTTAAGTCAAAAAGAAATTCTCGTAGCACAAGTTCTATTTGTAATAAATATATTTATTCTTATGAAGTTTTCTGCATGTATCTTCCTATATATGTTATTAAATGGAACATTTATCATAGAGAACTGCCGCATTTGACTACTCTGCGTCTTTCTTCCGCAATTAATACCAATTTCACTAATTTTACATTAATTTAAACAAAACAAAAGAATCCTATATATATTAAAGTAAATATCAGTACGTATTTCGTTATAAATATTAACAGGAATTAATTAATATAATTTATAATACATATTTAGAATTATCACGGAATTTGGTTGAAATTTAATTGTATTAAGGTCATCACGAACAATAGGCCCAAATAATTTGTTTCCTATATTATTAATTAATTATGCTATCCATAAATAGCCTAACCCAATCGAATCTCGTTTCTGATTGCATCTTCCGTAGGTTCATTTTATTAATTTAATTTACTTTTGGTTCTCCCTTGTTTTGAAATGGCAGATATTGACGCTATGAAACTATAACCGCTGTCAGAAACTCCCGAAATTCAATTGAATTTGAAGAGTATATTAAGTCTTTAACCTTTTCTAAAATAGAGAAAAATTTAAACGTTATTACCAGAAGAAAAATAATACATTACAAATATATTATTGAATGATATTATTATTGATGACATCATAATTAAGAAAGTAGCAATATTACAAAGTTTTGAGTGACATTTAATTGTTTATGTTCAAGAGGTAATATCAAAGTACCGTAGAATACTTACTAGGAAATTCGCTACGTTTCAGGGGCGTTCTTACTTTATATGAAGCTAATACAATCGCTAAAGCGATGAACTCTGTCAACCATTGCAATTAATTTACGTGATTGTAAATAGAGTATTATGGAGATTTGAGCTGTGATACAGAGATTTGTTTATTATTTAATATCTTTTGTGTACAATACGGCAACACAATTCCTGTTCCTGCAATTTTCCCCAGCTATGTAATGAAAGATTAACGAACATGAACTACTATATAACTAATAGCCTTTATCATCAAGGTTTGCATGGTATATTCTTTATAGGTTTTATTAGTATTGCCCTTTGTCCTATTTATTTAAAATATTCTTGTTTACAAAATTAAAGAATTATAGCATGTTAAATGTTTGCAAAAATAGATGTAATATACATATTACACTATTAAATGATCACAAAGGACAGTAGAAAACCAACATTTGTAAAATCATTGAATTGCGAAAGGGAACCACTTCGGTTAAGTTTCGTGTGTGCGTATATATATATATATATAAAGTATATATATATATATATATATATATATATATATATATATATATATATATATGTATGTATATATATATATATATATATATATATATATATCGGTCGTCTTTGAACCATCACATGCTAAGTATTATGAAATCACTATCCGTTACAGAGAGTATGTTATAATATAAATAACATGTAAATAATGAAAAATAGTAATAATCGCAAACGATCTTCAGATTGATTTAGATATAAAAAAATTAAAAAATATTTTTTTAGAAAATATGAAAAACGTATGCCGTTTAATTGTAATAGGACGATTTATTAAAAGAAAATGCGAGACCCTAATAATGTATAGAAAAAAACGTTTGATTGGTTTTTTTACTGAGAAATAATTTATTATGAAATACGGAAAAATTTTGTCCTATCTTCGTACATTATAAATACATTTATACACTTTACAAACATAAACAGAACTTGAATGAAAAAAAACTTAAGGAAAACAATGTATCACCAGTATATCATTTTTCCTTTCTGCGAAATAATACTCATAATGGCAGAATAGTAGTAGCCGAACCGCGTCGCTATGATGATTCCATTCAAGGCTCAGTTTCCGTACACTGTAGGACATCCTACGGTGTATGGAAATCGAGTGCGTTTCTGTAGGTGCCTACAACGTTAATATTGAAACAGTATATCTCGAGGACCTGATAAGATACAAAAAAATATTCGAAATTTTCACGTACTTATTTTGTACTAGCCTTGCATACGCCGGTGCAAGCTACCTATACTAACATAAAAACAACCATGTCCCGTTTAGTAACTGTTAAATGTTAGGTATATTTATGACCAAGAAAAAAGACTAATATATTTGAAAAACATAATATGAATCAAGGCATCTATTATTACTCGGGAATTTTTGGCTTATATTAGACCGTTTTAGATTTAAACATGAAAACGAATAGGCTGTAATAACTTAACTTTGCATTCGTAAACGATTAATTACTTAGACAACGATATATAACAGAAAATTGGAATTAAAACATCTTTCAAAGGTTTTTGATACTTTCTTCCAATGTTATACATATGCGTTAAATTTTGTTAAGAAAAATGATTCAAACGGTTTACTATATCAAAGGATGACAAGGGTAAACAGATATAAATAGGAACGACAGCTACGGCCTTTAGGGATTTTCCTTTGTAAGGCACAAAGTGAAAATTATGTAACGGCTACCATGTATGACGACTTTAAATAGAGTTACAATATTTTGTGAATGATATTCATGGAAATGGCCGCAAGTAGTATCTACGTCGGTAGACTTAATTTATAATAATTATATGATGTGTATAATAATTAAGAGTTAAATAAATCGCAAATTTTGGCTAGGTAAAGTTTTACATCCAAGTAGCTATATGTTAACAATTTTTGCAATCGATAAAATCACTTCAATGAAGTCAATCTAGAGATAATCACTTTTTCAGACATATTAGTTTGGGGAAAAACTATTAATCTGAAGGAAATTCATAGTTGA
The DNA here is from genome assembly GCA_039881145.1 of Druceiella hillmani. Lineage (NCBI taxonomy): Eukaryota > Metazoa > Arthropoda > Insecta > Lepidoptera > Hepialidae > Druceiella > Druceiella hillmani. Next base: position 5,958,187 of record JAYKKI010000098.1, on the reverse strand, counting down.
TTTAATATTAAACAAATTAAAGCACGGTATAAAATAAACTGTTTTGCCATTTCCCATATAAACGTGTCAAGTACAGGTAACATCCGCATAACGGGGGTTCTGAACAAACGTAGACATGTGTAAATATTCGAGGGTATTTAATATTTGTATCAAACTATTTAAAAACATAAACATTATTTTCATCATAAAAGTTCGTAGTATATCTTTTGCATGCAAAAAAATAATTAAAAAATTATAAAGTTTAGAATCATAATTTTTGAATTATTACTCATCGTTATAGTTTTTCCCTATTTTTTGGGTAAAATTCCTTTAACGCTGTTTTTGGAACGAAGTTCTTTTACGCAGCTTACAGTAGAGCGAACTGGCAGAAATCGCCACTTAAGGAATAAGCGTTATGCCCCCTCCAGGTGACTTTTCCTTCCCTTTCTCTTTCTATTATATACGGTTATATATTTGTGTCTTCGTGCGAGTATCGACATTCAAGCAGCAAGCATTGTGCGCGATTAGCTGTAAAACATCAATTCTAAACACATAGAAATGTTATTAAACTTATTTTCAAAATTTGGAATTTAGCAATTTAAAGGAAGGAAAAATATTTTTACAGACCTTTCCAAAAATTTTCCAGGAATATCTAAAAAAGATTAAACGCAGTTAAAAAAATTAATATTCCTATCAGGTTCATTTAGTTGATAACCCATACGGTACATGAAATGTAAAAAATAATTAAAAAGTAATTTGTTTGGGACAAAATCAATTTCTGTTTATAATTAAAACAAAATACAAATAATATATATATATATATATATATATATATATATATATATATATATATATATATATGTATATAATTAAACTTCTGTTTTTTTAATTGACACTGCCTTAAGTAAAATTCTAAAATTAATAATTTAAATTTCCTTTTCATCTGCTTTTTGCGTTCAAATCTCTTAAAATCGAAGTAAAGGAGAAAGGCGTTCATCAGAAAATTATAATTTCATTTGTGCCCTCTGAAATTTCGGTAAAAATATTTTTCAGCTTTAATAAGATATGCCAAATTTCAAATTTTCATGTTGTACAGTCAACGGCAGTAACATTTAATAATTTTAAGAGCTATTAACATATTTAACTCTTAAAATATCTTTAACACTTTCTTTCGCAATGCATATATGTTCATTTAGAATAAATTAATCGGCTCAAGTAAGCGTGTCAAAGAACTAAAAGTTTCCTATGAAAATAATAATGTTACATTAAAATAATTATTATTACGTGGGGTGAGGTTGAACGCGGTTTGAAAACATTATATCTAACAGTGACCTCAGGCGACTGTCTAGATCTGTATGTTTAATACACGAGGGTTAGCCGTTCGTGTACAAATTACGGATAATATATTTTTCATAATAACCGTATTATGATAATTTATTTTTCATAGTACGATTATTATGAAAAATAAATTATTTCTCTGTTCTGATGTAAGTTAAAAAAAAGCCATAAAATATTTTCTCCTTATATTTTTAGAAGAAATCTGAAAAAAAATCCTGTTACATCAATTAATCAATATTTCTTAATCTTTATTTACATAAATATATTATCTAATTTGTTTACATCTAAATTAATCTGAAGATATTTTTACAACTATTATAATGTTTACTAACATGTCGTTCATATTGTAATATAATATCTAATTGTCAATGATTACATAATGCTCACCTGATGTTTAAAAGATAAGAAAAAGCGATTTAATTTCAATCAATTTCAATAGTTACACTATTCCAACTTTTATTTTCAATGCATCTATGATTTGTTCGCGGTTATTACTTTTTTATTAAATGACGATGCAAGAACGAAATAAGCAGAAAAATAAAAATTTAAAAAATTATTTTAAAATTAAATTGAAAAAGTAATACGTTTAAAAACCTAATTGAAGATTTAAATAAAAAATCCAATGAAAGTAACTTATACAGTGTTTTTTTGAAGAATCTGTGGGACTGTTTTGTTTTGGATAATCAATTTGAGTATTTTTGACGTAAACGAAAGAGATCACCTAAAAGCCACATAGTGTTGGACGTAATTGAAAAATATACATTGAAAAAATTCAAAAGTAAACTATTTAAAAGTGTTATCTATATCAACAGTCAGAGAAAAGAGAAATGGGTTTTGTTGTTTACTTACAAAAGGTAAAATAATTTTTCACAATAGTTTTTAATAACCGTTTCTACAAAATTCTTTGAAGCAACAGAATGAAACTAAGTGCAGATTGCAACCATGTCTAAATATATATACATATATATATATATATATATATATATATATATATATATATATATATATATATGTATACATATATATGACTGTGTGTTGCACATTCAAATCATATGTCTTCGTTTTTTACTGAACTTGGAATTATTCGAATTAGTATACAACATACGATTACTGGGGTGATGTTCAAATATTTACTGTGTTTTATAGTTCAACTTTAGCTCTATGTTAAGTTTGTGTCCACTATAAGTCATCCAAAAACAAATATTTTAAGAAATTAAGTCACTAACCCACGTGATTAAGGCTTAATTTTTTATTTGAACGTTTTTTATTGTTACGGGACACATTTTTACTTGTGTCATTGATATCTCTCGCGAACATACAGAGGTATTACGGTTGTCCACCTACTTTAAATGTCATTTACCGTGTCCGACTAGAAAACAATAAGACGTCACGAGCGACTCCGGGGAGACAAGGATAACGTAAAGTCGTCTCACTTTTCAGTGACGGACGTCTTGTGTCGTAATCGCCACGTGACTCGGATGTTACTTGGGAAAAGTCGCCGAGTATAATACTGTCTTTTTATTTCTTTATTCACCTAAAGTTTATTTGTATTTCTCTGCTTTCGGTAATACGTGAAATCCTAAATAATATTGTCCATCTCGGTTGAATGAACTTCCTTTAATAACATTTTCACTCAAAGTCAATAGTTTTTATGTTTGTATATATTTATTTTTACATATCTATATTTGTTTATATATATATATATATATATATACATATATATATATATATATATATATATATATATATGTATATATACCTTCAACTTATAATCACTTTTACTTTCATTTCATTAACATATATTTTTAAACACTAGTTTTTTTCTGATCTCAGAGCTTTGTGGTTAAAATCATACATTTTTAAAAAATTAAATTTTTACACAAATAGACTGTATATTACATAGTCATATTTAAAATGGGTATACTATTTCCGATACCCGAATTCTGTGGCGTGTTTGACATATCTTCGCATGTAACATATTATGACTATTTATAAAGATTCGAGAAATTTGGTTTAAATTTGCTTGCAATTAAATTCAAATTGCACAATCGATTTAAAATTCAGCAAAGTCAGTAAAATGCAATTTAGCAACCATACGAAATAAATGAATTCAAAAATCGATGTTAGACTGAGAACTTAATAATTGAAAATATTAATCTAAACATATTTCTAAATACGGCCTAATCAGGCGGCAAAATTTTCAAAATAACTAAAACAAGTTTCACCATAAAAATTTTACACGTTAAGATTTAAAATATAGCGCGAAAAATTTAAATATAGGTTTGCAAACCTGTATTTCAATTTCAACTTTATTCTAATTGCATAGAGACTACTTTGTACTTGACGGTTATTTCGATTTCAGTTTTTCGAACTGGCTTGATTTTTTACCCTTTTATCGGTTCTTTTAGTTTCCGTACCTTAATCTGGAAAACATACTTAAAAAACACATGAAGTCACAGACATTTCCATCAGCTCATCTATCACAGCTGATTTACTCAGAAATAATGCTACTAGAAATTTTACATTTGGCATAGTTATATTAATTATTAACCCATATACACCATGTCCAAATTATTTGTCAGATTTCAACTTCAACCATCTTGTAGCAACTTTATTTAAGTATATGTGTAAGAATTAAAAAGGAACCAATTAAAATTTATTTTTTTTTCAAAAACAGGTGGGTTATATTATTAAGGGCAAAGCTTTTTAATTTTAGAATTATCCATTAAAAATATATTCTTAATAATATGCCAATAAAGTGCATTCACCCCCTTTTCTTTTTACTCTTTGCTACTGAACCAAAAATAAAAAAAAAACATTGTTAATGAAATCGGATAAAAACATTAAACGAATCTATATTTTACCATTTTTAATTATGGACTATGTTTTACGCCTGTGAAAGATATTTTGGGCAATTGAAATGCGTGGTAAAAAATTATTATTCGTAAATTCTATGCATATTTAGATGTTTATCAGTGCCTCAATGAATACGAAGCCCTTGAACTGCTAGTTCAATTTGAAGTTGACAAGTATTTAACTTTGAAACTGTAAGAGCAAATGTTTTATTTTATAACAAATTTTTCTTGTTTATATTTCTTTGTAAAATATAAGACTTTTGAGCAACACAAGAAAACTGGTGTACATACTGGATATATTTTAAACTTTTTCACATAGTTACTTTGAACTTGCAAGTAAGATGGCTACCTTTCAAATACATTTACATTATATGATAATAAACTTGAGGCGTAAAAAACTGAACAAATAACCCATATTTTAATAATATTCCATTGCAAATAAAACGTGTTGAATCGAAGTATACATAAACATAATTTTAATATGTTTGCTAATGCCGTTTAGAATATTTAGTGAATAAATTTCATTACATACTAAAGAGATAATTTTCATCTAATCTTCCCGAATCAACCAATTTTTTTCTATTCCTGCCTAAATAACTATATTATCTTATTATTTGTGAATTAGCATTAAACATAGGTATAACACAGTATTAAACACTTTAACATTGCATTAGATACATGCATGCACACACGCAGGCACACCCACATACCAAAAATGCATGCGTGTTTACAGATTTATCCACATATACTTTGCTTTTTATCCTTATTCTCATGCTCTTTCATTCGCTTCGTACTTTCATCAAAAGATGAAAATATTCTGTGAGAATATAGGAAGGGATCAGAAAAAGTAAGGAAAAGGGGTATTTTCAATGTAAGTGTTAGTGGATAAGCACTAATCACATCGGAGTCTGGGATTTTGTGTGTATATACTTACCTACGTACGTATAACTAAGACGTTACTGGCGGGCTTCACACGTGCTGTAGGCAAAGGCACTTATGGATTTAAAGCTGTTGTTTTTATAATGTTGTTTCAGGGCTCAGATTCTAGGGTTTATTATTTTGAGTCATAACTAGAATAGGTCTGCTGTTCTTAATGCGAAACCGTCTAACCATATTTGTGATACAATATGAGGTGGTTTGTTTTGGTATTTATTTGTAACTGTCACATTTTTCTAGCGTGACTCACACATTGCTTCATATTTATGAAAGTTTTGTTTGACGGAACTTTTGTTAGATAGTTGGTTTTATTTGATTAATTTTATTACTATGTTTTAGATAATCCTCAGTAACATTTCCTTATATTGTTCTGTATTAAATGTATGTTCCGTGTATCACTTTTTGTTTACTGATAACTTTGTACATTCTCCAAAACGGTAAAGATATTACTGTTATCTTTTAATGACGAAGCACCTGTGTATAAAAGACTGAATATATTGGAGTATGTGTGTTTGTATGAGTAAATTTACATACGTAAAAATATGAGTATTGAAAGGCTTAAAAACCTGAAAGAAACATGAGTTTCCACGGATATTGTTCATTTGACAGTGTTCAGTGAAACGAAAAAAGATAAGTTTCCGTGTCCAGACTTCTGTCCCGCCTTTAAATTTTGGCTGGGAGAAATTTAATCCTGTATCGTAAAAATTTAATGAAAAACTAATTATATTTGTACTGGATACCAATACAAAATAGACGCAAATAATTTGCATTAGTCCATAGAAAAGCATTTCCGGAGAAAAATTACAATAAATTATTGTTGTCTTCAAATTTTCTTTTGGGTTAAATAAAAATGGTTTTGTTAGCGTGAATTAAATTGGATATATGTATAATACGTATACACGATCAAGCATATGTGAGCTTCCAAATGCTTTTGGAAGGAATATCCGGTTGACAAGATTTTTTACATTGCTCAGCTAAACGAATAAAACAATTAGTTTACGAGCTCGTAAAACTATCTCAATGTAGAGTTATGTCACGGAAAAAGTTTGAATTTATTCGACACAAGACAAAAAAGAAAATAGTAAGGTTATAATTACACAATGTGTTAAAAACTTACAATGATTCAGTATAAATAGCGTACAGTTACCAAATAGCTTTTTCAGTTATTACTCACTCACTCTTATTTTACAGCAGTCATGAACAGTCAAATAAGTGTATTATCGAAAAAAAGTAAGAGTGAGGTGTCGAGGGACACTCGACAGTAGCGAAGCTTCTTATACATTGCAAATAAAATTCATCATTTAATATGATGAATTTTTCTGTTTTTATATGCTCCCTATAAAAAAAACTTTGTTTTAATTTCTTTTTCTTCCTTTCATTTAGATTTTCAGCATTTATATGATTATACAATTTTTTTTTTATATATTCCGCATCGATTTCGTTTAAAACGCATTTAATATACTTACATTTTCCGTTGACCTTACCCAAGGCTAACTTTAATACAGAATCTAATTTTTTCAGAATTTAAATTCTGTTTTTTAAATACAGAATCTAATTTTTTTGACAACTCTTTTCTTCACTTTCTCTGGTTTCTCTTAATATTCCATATTTCGTTTCTTCATTAGTTCTTTTCCCAAATATCCGTTTTATTTCATAAGCATTTAAATACATTTTATAATTCAATATTTTTATTATTATTACACCCAATATATTTACGATTTTAAACTCTGTTTATATGTATAGACTTTTAAAATTTTGCAACCAATGGAAATTTTTGAATAGAAATTTGGAATGCTTTCTATATATTTATAATATATACATACAGGTCACATTTCTTATGAATAATTAACTACTAATTTGTAGACGGAAGATCAGCGGGCACGAGCGGATCCTTGTCGATCATTAAACATTTTTTATGAATGATCGACAAGATAATAGATATAATATCTAAATAATCTTTAAATAATAGATTTATTGATCATTTATGGAAGTGATAAGTAAGTGTAATTATGTTTATTTCAAACTACATTAAGATACCGCGAAATATTCAAACAACATTTATTCTAAATAAATTTAATATTTAAAATTAAATGAAACTACGTGATGTAGTATTATTTCTACTATCTTTAATTTCTTTACCACGACCTAGGTTTCGTTGTATTACAACATCTTCAGATGGGATATTAGCAAAGATATCTTCAGGTGGGATATTAGCATCTTTGCGTGGTAAAGAAATTAAAGGTAATAGAAATAATACTACATCACGTAGTTTCATTTAATTGTGAATAATAAATTTCTACAAAATTAACGCCAAATATATTCAATATTTAATATTTAACTTATGAATCTTAAATAGTTTAAATGAATTCCAGGTATCGTTATGACAAGTGTGAAAAGAATTAATTTACTCTGTCAGAGCATACGCGTTGACGAAACGATATTATATTAAACCGTATTAGATTAAACTATACCCAACTTAGATTAATTAGTAGGGATCACAAGAAGTCTGATTGCCGCAGAACCTGATACGTAGATTGCCTGTGTTGGAAATACGGAATGCAGATCATTAATCACAGTCAATATGTGTTGACGGATTCTTTTCTCAAAAATTCCATTAGCTACTTAATAGTTCATCATATGGCACGACACAATTTTCACTTTCATAATACATTAATCACTTCTCCTAAAGACATTTTAATCTATAACTAAACGTGATTAATTTCGTTTAGAGTAATGAATATGATTTTGTCCTAAATTCTACATGTCTTAAACTTATTCAATGACATAGACAAGATTTTCGTTTATAATATTTATTTTTAGACAGACTGTCACTAAATTACACATCAAAGGCAACTGTGACTTAAGATAATATTCACTAAATCAATACTCTTCTAGCGAATTTTCACAAGAACTTGGCCGCTTTCGTCTTATTACTTTTTATATTCAAATTTTTCTTAGCCCTTCTACATAAACATTTTTATGGGTTTCGCTTCTTTTTTTTAATTTACTTAATATTTGATGACTGAAATAAATATAATGATAATCTTTTATACATTTTTGAATTTTTAGTTTTCTTTTTTTTAGGAATTAAACACACGGATTTTAAGTAATAGTTGGTTGCATTACTCATTCACGACAATATGTTTTTTGGAGGTGATCTTCTCAATAATCAAAACAAAGAACCGATTATTGCTCATAAATGTTATTGGAGTATGAAAGAAATAAATTGATTCCATCATAAATCTCCAGTGTAGAAAACGCGACGTAAGCTTAGCCATACTAGGAAACAGGATGTGTGATGTCAATTTGGGCATTGTTGGGACGAACATCACGGTTCTTTTATGTACTTATAGCCTAGACCATATATAAATGATACTGTGTTGAATGGGTTTAGGCCTATGGCAAAAAAGTTTCTAAAAAATAGCCTTATTCGAATTTAGTAATCGCTTTTCGTTGCAATCAGAATATCATGTACTATTCCCCTGGAAATAGATTTACGTCTCACGTCATATTGACTTTTAATGTTACTTTCAGAGAAAGGTGGTCCCAAATGATCAGCAGTATCCGACATGATTGTGACACCCTTACTACATAATCTCTCACATTTCAAAGATGTATGATGAATTCAAATTTTGCCCCATAACTATATTTTTGCCCATAACATGTATTATAAACCTCGGTATTAAGAGAACCTTCAAAGCGTTTATTAGAGGTACAAACCTGAGGCTATTCTTAATGATCTTATTTAATGTTTGATCTAACTCAAAGAATCTACTCGGTAAATTCGAATAAAGGTGCATTATTCCTCGCGTTGACTGCCGTTACCCTCACGCCATCTACTTACTGGACGCGCTTCAATCGCTATGGATTCTAGCACGAGGCACTCACCGTCATTTGTTCAACAATCTGTATCATAATGTGAATCAGAGTAATTTCAGTCATTCGAATATTGATGCGAATATTAGGAAAATCCTCACAACAGCAATTATTGAAACAATTACTTTGATCGCGTGAATAGATTCGAAATTTGAAATACTAAAAAACGACTGGCAATTTAATTTAAATTTGGTCTTGTAAAGTTTTGTCACCAAAACGACAGTTGTTGATCATAACCCTGACTGGTTCAGTTGTCGTATCGATGAACTGCAAAATCAATTTTATAGCATTATCCAATTACAAGAAGGAAAATAAAGTAACATAATTATAAGATACGGTGCGTTTGCCGTGGAACTAGAGATTTGTAAATATAAATATGATAATGGGTAATTAACAGTACAATTTAGAAATGCAAAATGTCCCAGAAAATAAACCTGAAATCTGCAATTAAGCAATTAAGCGAGCAATCCAATCCCCATGGACTAGGTTCAAGCGGCGCACCCCGTTCGCTCGCGCACAAACTCCGACCGCCCACAATAACATCGTGCAGCTAGCCACGCAACGCTTGCGTGACGATATAATCGCTGCAGCGCGCGTGTGCCCTGCACCTATCAGTCTGCAGAACTTTGGGGCTACCCAGCGTGTGTTTACCAATGTAACGCTGGTTATCAATGTAATCACACAACGAGACAAAATACTTTATGCAAAAGTAAGGAAAGTCAAATTAGAGAAGTACTGGGAATTTGTCTTTGGTGTTAATGGTAACATTCATGCTTATAAAACAGCGGACGCAAAGTATTTGCAAATGAAAACTGAAAAACACCTTTGACACTGTACCTGTTTCTGTTTGTATTTATATTTATGATTTTACGTATTTCGTATAATTCTTCTGTTTATCTTCAAATTGTTTGATGGCCTTATATTAACTGTTATTTGTATTTTGTACAGGAAACGTTTTTGATGGCATTACGCGCTTTGCGTGCACCGAACTTTGTTTCCAAATAGTAATAATCTGCAATATTGTCTAAATCATAAAATGTTATTCTATCTTTGTAAGGTTAAGCTCTTTTAATAACTAGTGATCAATTGTCAGTTCATTATCAAAATTGCAGCGGGATTGAACTAAATTGAATGAATTATAACTAAATATACCAGCAAATAAATATGATAGAATCCGATTTGTAGAAACGTGGCTGTTACAAACTATTTTTATTTCAGAATTGATTGACAGTAAGTACGTGGCTTATCTCAGAAATGGAGATGATCACATAAGTTACAAACGGAGTGGTGGCTTTACGGTTTTGGTATATGGGATTGAGTCCACACCGTCTCCGTAAAATTTTACTCTTCATTTTATTTTATTCATTATTTGGAGAAATTAGTTAACTAGAGCGCCTTACATAGATTATATAATCCAAAATTGCAGTTTTTACTTAATTGATAAGTTAATTATATATGTTTTCCTTATTAATTTTATGTCTTTTTCAAAAAAAATGTCGTTTCGCTTACTTAAATTAACCATGTCACATTTATAATCATACTTAATTGAACATTATATAAATGTATTTATTATTTTACCTTTGTAAAAATGTTCGAACACAAGCTTATTTCTTGTTTAGTGTTCAGATAATATTTCAAATAGTTTGTGTTTATGTACCAATAGTTTGTGTAAATATCCGTATATAAAATTAAAAAAAAAATGAAAAAAGCCTGTTCCATTATCATTTATTTATAGTTTAATAGACACTTTATGTACCCGTAATTACTTACATGCGTAGTAGATTTTAGAATCCTTATAATGCAAACTATTTTAGCCATAAATAGTTATTTAAATATTTTAATGATTTTATAAAGGTATAAAAACTAGTAAAGAAAGGTTTTTTTCATAAGTTGTAAAGAGAGTGAAAAATCAAATCATGAGCTAATGTTTTTAGTTCAGGCTACAATTTTTGTTTGGAAATTTTGATAATACGAAGTTTCATTTATGTCAAAAATCTACTCAATTGTTTGGTAGAGAACTCGTAGTGCGCGAGGACTGGCTTACACTGAATTAATTTAATTACATATTACCTAAAAGAGGACACTCCCTGCACGAGAACTGACATCCATTGAATCAATTTTTTGACATGTTACCTAGAATAATAGTAGCAAATATATAATTATAAAAGATAGTACAAAATAATTAATTTAAATATTCAGTATAACGAAAAAGAATTTACAACACTTCGACAGTGAAAAAAGCACTTCAATTAGTAGCCGTAAATATGGTCTGTCATGTAACTATTTTCATATTACCAAATTGTCTATGAACTATTTTCATATTAATAATTTCAATAAATAAAGCAATATTTAATTTTCGAGAACACCGGATACATTTTTAGTGTTAGCAAATAAGGTTGCTATTAATATAAATAATATTATTAGCCTATATTTATTAAGATAAATTAATAATATTCACTCTGCATGTTGTTATATTTTAATATAACGACGAGGGCGGCAGGCGGGCGGTAGCGGAAAAGGCGGGGACAAAATAAGATAACCGATATCATTAATCTTTGACGATATGACAGTTGTTGGTCTGTTCATCCTTTCTCCGAGTTATTAACCCCAGGAGATACGTTATAAAGGAAACGAATTTTAAATATTCCCGATAAATATCAAAGATAAACTTATACGCAGCTGCCTGAACAAGCTCAACTCATTGACGGATTGATTTTTGCCCACAGCTTCTGTAAGATAAATTTCGGTATGCAATTATCTTTACGTGTCATTTTTCTTAATTAATGAAATATATTATTTGTTAATGAAATGAAAAAATTAAACTTAACTGAAAATTAATATCACTTTAAAATATGAAATGGAATGAAATGTTTGCCATATCCGTATCCTATTAATTAACTTATTTCATGGTGTTCTTTTTCCATTTTTCTAACTCAGTGACACACCGAGATAACCGAACTTTTTATTACTATCCAATTAATGGTAAATGTTGAGTAAAGAATTATATTTTTGAATAGTTACGGAAAAATTGTAATTTCGTCGACCTGCTTGTATATTTACGTATACGCTTTTCTCGCATAAAGTAATAAATTTTAAACTGCCGACTAAAATAAAAGGTAAATATAAATTTTAAAATTTCCGCGTGTATAGATTACAATACGTCATATTTAAAAACTAAATTGATAAAAATTTAATTTTTAAATTAACATCTTTTCAATACAAAACTCGGAAAAATCCTGGAATTACTCATTAGGAAATGACAAAAAAAAATTCAGATTGAGACTACAAGTGGATTAATTAAAATTAATTACTTATCGATGTGGTATTGTTAGTGATAATTCAATAGTCGGTTGCAAAAGAGTAAAAAGCTTCCGACAATTTGGATAATTAAATATAAAAATATTTGTAACAGAAAAATATCATATTTAAATTTAATATCTGGAAACTGGAGCGAGATCAATTAGTTTAAGTGAAACACTACTCAGAAATGGCAAACCAACTTTTAGGAAATAAACGTTATTATCCCTCTGGCTTTTACTTTTTACAGATAATATTATAAGGGTGAAACCTATCTTTATTAAAAGTTGAGATTATGAATAGGGTAAATAATTTTTTTTATGTCTATTAATCGTAAATAATTCATCACTATATAAAAGGTAAGACAATAGAATTTCTTTGAAATTAAATTTTAGAAAAATTTCTTTTATTCCAGACTTTTATCTCACGGAGGTCAAAACCACATATCATGAAGTATTAAAAATATACACTTTCATATTTTACGTGATTGACAAGAACACCACATTTAGGCATATAGTCGCATAAGAACACCTTTTTCCAGAGGGTTTATCAGTTCATAATTTTTATTAATGGGTTAGTCATAGACGTCAATTAAATTAATTCATTTTCTTAAGTCTGATCTCTAAAATTAATTTCGACAAACCTGTCTTAAATTACTCTGTGTAATTTTTTGACGAATGCGTAATATACGTGAAACATAACTGATTCTGCTATTAAAACTTAATAGGTATTAAACCTATTAAGTTTTCTATAAGATAATGATATAACAATAGAAAAAAAGCCATATGAAATATTTCGTCACATACTTACTTCATTTCTTTACATAACTTAACTTCTTTCAATTAAAGTTTTATTCTACTGATACGTACTAGACTAGCGACTCGCTCGAGTTTCGCACTGGGTAAAAAGATACGGGATGCATCAATGTGTGAAAAACCATACATTAAGCTTACACAAATAATTCTAAAGATAATTCCTTAAAATGTTCAAAATTATACATTGAAATATTTCAATTATTCACCAGTGAAAACAGAAACCAATTTATTCACCAGTGAAAACCGGAACATAATATGTTCAGCACTCACTGATGATATCGCATCCTCACCGACAGATATACGCGGCGTGAGACTGTTATATATTTATGATGATTAAAATATAGGTATAATTGTTTAAAAAAAACATGTCTAATGTTGTATACTTTCTGTACACCAATTTCACAACTGATTGTTAATGATATTACTCTTATCAAATTTCATTACCTGACATAGTTGGATACGATTAGCTATATAATTTCATTCATAATCTATTTCGTCTAAGCATGAACTTAAGCAATAGAATTACATCTATCATTATAACAATGCATAAATTATTTAAAGGGATTTGAGTTGCTTTTTATCTTGTATATATAAATTATTACAATATAAACCTCTCCATTACGATTTAAATGTATATAAAATTATAACATGGAGGTTATGAATTGTGAGCCATAAATATAAATATTAGTTAGGCTATGATAAATTGCATATTCCTTGTTTATGTAAATGCAATTTACTACATTGATGAATAAGAATATATAAACTATATGCCCGGAGTTAAATGCGTTTTAAGCCACTTAAGTGACTTAAGCCAATTTTGATTAATTCTGTAGATAAGCCTAAATAAATAAGTAAATCGCATTGTAAAAATTAAAAACAATTAACAATGGTTAATGCCATAATTTTATGATACATTGATGAAAAGTATTAAATTATCCTTCGGTATTTGATCTGTCAATATATGAGAAAAGCAACTTCAAAAATATACCCGAATGTGGATTATTTGAATTTGCATCATACAAAATCAATAGAAAATTACTCTTTGAAAGCAACCAATTGCTTTAAAATCTACCCAGCAAAATACGTCTGAGGACATGAAATAATCTGGAAATATTTCAAGTTAGGAATTCGGTGCACACTTATTGAATAATCTCCTGTCACTCAGAAGGTATCCCCTTCACATAGTAAATTGTTATATCAAGAGCAATCAGCCTAATTTCCTTTGACAAAAGGGTTGCCGAGTATAATATTAAAATTATACACATATTTATTTACAAAATTCAAAAGTACATAACCATAGAATAGAGTACTATGACGTGTAAAACGGTGTTTAAAAACTTAGGTGCATACGGTGATAACCGTTACGAAATAAAGTAATTTAAATAAAATATTCATCCCTATCTTATAAACTTTTCTCGTAGAAAAAAAAAGTGTTGGATAAATATATGTGGCATTCGAGATTAAAAATAAGCGAAAGCTGTCAAAATACAGGCAAAATTTAACCCGAAAAATTGTCGCAAAAAAATTAAGAACTCGGTTCATGATAAAGCGGTTATTTAGAAAAGATTGCATTCAATTATTTTATAGATTTATCAACATTTTTCTGTGACTATTGAGCGTGAAATCAACAAAAAGGAAATCAGAAATATCCTGTAGGGGGAGGGGGGGTTGGAGAAAGGAATTCATATATTGGATAAAATAAAAAAAATTAATTATTGTTGTTTATTTTTGGTAATATAATTTTATTATTATCTTTTTTTTTTATTTAAATTACATTTTTTGATATTACACTTTAATTTTATACTTTATATTTTTTAATAGTAAAACGAATAACCAAATCATATTTTATGGGTGATACGCAAGAAATGCTAATCGTGGGGAATTAATGTTTCACATCTTTCTAAACCGAAATGAAATTTAATGAACACAGCTTTCAACTGTCTTTTTGCCTAAAATACAAGAGCTGCACTGGTAAATTATGAACTTTTGTCGCTTTGGTTTTTGTCAATTAAAAGTATGTGTAGTATATGCGTGTTCTCAAGTGTCGTAATTGTATCCACACTCGTAACGCCCATAAATTGTTTTGCAGTATGTTATAATAATTTTAAATATTTGGTTTCTACATATTTAAATTTTATCGATACCAAGGTGCAAATGTTTTGCGAGGTATGATTTAGCTAGTTCAATGCGGTAAGTTGAAATATTGTACAATCATCAGTTAAGTCGGGCAAATAATTTAAGAATACAAGATTTTCTTCCGTTTCCATGAAGTTCCTTCGTTGCCTGTCCAGATTTTTTATTTTTTCGTAATCATTTGGAAGACTGGGTTTCCTTATTTTTTATTTAATAAAATTCACAATATCTGCTGCTAATCTCTTGTTTTTAAAACGGGATGAATACCTTTAAAAGCTAGCATCAAACTTAAAATCGTCAGTTCTGTTAAGTTGTTTTATTGATTAAGAAGGAAAACAAATCGGACTTGAAAAATTGTTGTCATTTTAGTTTTTTATGCGAAATCTACAATCTATTATTTCAAATTATCACGACTCACGTGAACAATAAACTGAACATTTGTCGTTGAATAGGTAAATTTCAAAAGTGGATTTAGCACCATGGACAACCTACTGGCTATGAGAATTGTCATAGAAAAGGCTACAGAGTCTTAAGTGCCTTTATGATTAGCGTTAATTAATCGTAAAAAATATTGTTAGCATCGAATCCTGAGAAATGATTTAGTTTTTACATACTCACTTTATAGAGAATATTCATTAAAATGTATGTTTGTGAATTGATTGATTGTGATTGAAAGTGAACTTGCAACCAAAAACAAAAAAAAGTGAGAGTAGACAGGGCGATACCCTCTCTCCAAAACTTTAAGATTAAAGTACATGTGCATTGATTAGCTTTATTACGACGCTAAATTAAAAGTTTCTATATCTAACGATGTCTGAGAAAAATTACTGTAACATACGAAAAAAAAAGTGAGCGACCTTATAAGGATTCCGTTTTTTATTCTTTCGAGATATAAGACCCTAAAATTGAAATTATCCTAGGTGTTTTACTTTTTACGTAGCAGGCACTCTTTTTCTTTTTATTTTACGTATTCTGTTTTAAGATGTATATTTATAGCAAGAAATCGTGAAAATTTTACAGAAAATTATTGCAAAAGATATAAAAAAGTATAATTTTCTTTTAACATGTGAGTTTCAAATATTGAATATATTTGGCGTTAATTTTGTAGACATTCATTATTCACAATTAAACGAAACTACGTGATGTAGTATTATTTCTACTTTCTTTAAGTTCTTTACCACGACTTAGGTTTTGTTGTATTACAACATCTTCAGGTATTAGCAAAGATAGCCTATAGAAATGTTAGTTTCAAACAATAATTTGATTCTATTTTTCTCGTTTAGCGGTAAATTTTTAGTTTCCTTTCCAATAAAATATGAAAATAGGTTTAATTGTATTTGGATTACAGTTCGAGCTAGGGATATTAAAATATACTTGGCGTTTTTCTCATTTTTACACACATGTTAATTAAAAACGCAATTCCCGTAAGGCGACCAATATTGGATTTAACACAAAATCCAACAATGACGAATCATTCCTCATTAAATTATATTTTATTTAGGATACAGAAGAAACAATGCTTCTCTAAGTTACTTAAAAGCATTATTGGTAAAATAAATAGCAGTCCTAATAGGTAGCGCTTAGGAAGTTACTAGCGTTTTAAGGAAAATAAATAATACTATCAACTGCACATAATACATACGTATATATATATATATATATATATATATACATATATATATAATATATATATATATATATATATATGTGTGTGTGTGTGTGTGTGTGTGTGTCTGTGTGTGTGTGTTCAAATTTCTTTGTATTAACCAGAAGAACAAATAAATTTAAAGAAAAATCACTGCTGTGACCATAAATAATTGATTTTCTCTAATTTCAATCGAATGTGTACTTTGAAGGATATATCAACAAGGCCTTTGGATAGATTGCTGATAATATTTATAAATCAATTTCCACGTAAGTCGATGATATATTTGGTTTATATGCAAAATGCAAATGCAATTACATGAATATTTGTAATGATTTTTAGGAACTATTGAACTAATTAATTATTGAATATATTTGGCGTTAATTTTGTATCTTTGCTAATAGCCCACCTGAAGAGGTTGTAATACCACGAAACCTAGGTCGTGGTAAAGAACTTAAAGAAAGTAGAAATAATACTACATCACGTAGTTTCATTTAATTGTGAACTAATTAATTATTACCAAACTGCCTTACTACACTCTGATTCGTTTGTGATCGAACGTTGGTCGATTCGAACCTGATAAACACGAAAATACCCTCATCCTAAACTATTAGGCATCACATGGTTGTTTTAGTGCCAGCGTGGTATTCAATATTTCCTAACGAAGCTACACTTCATAAATAAACTAATTAAAATAAAATAGATTATGTACAAAATATGGCTGAAAGTAGTTCGACCTCTTTTTTGCGTCTTCTACTGTGCAAATATTGTATTATGCACTTTGGAAAGATCTTTAAGCCTAGGATAGTCTCCCTGAAATATAACTAATTTATCTATCAATTGCATGAAAACATGTTGTATTGTTGTAGCTCTCCCCTCTTTCCAGACTTCACTTAAAATATTTATCACGACTAGTATAGTAAAGTGGGACGTGCCGTTATATTAATATTCATCATCTTCTTTCTGTAATATCTTCTAAGTCTCTTTGCCACACTTTAAACCATTGCTTACAAAACGCGTGTATGAGCTGGAAAAAATGCTAACACTATATTTTGAAGACTAGTGACACCAGGGTGATCCTAGCGGACATCGTTCATTCAGTATAGTCCCTCACCTCCTTACGGCTTTTCCATGACTGTTGTATATTTGATGTTTTTAAAACTCGTTTTTTTTTATTTTTCACTCACCATTTCTGCTGTCGTTAGTACTGTGATGCTTTCTTTGGGAAGTTTACTATTTACAAAATTATTAAATTTAATCTTCTGAATTTTTCTAGTATCATAAAAATATCAGTCCATTCTATGTTCATTATGTTGTCTGGGATTACGCATTTCCTTAATTTTCACTCTTCTATCCGGTGAAGCCACTAATGGTATCATGGGTTTTTTAATTGTTTTTGTTAATCATGGCTACATAACAGCAACCGATAATTAATAAATGGTATGCAATAAATATATGAAACAAAGAAAGACTCTATTTTTACGAATATCGTAACACTTCTGGAAACTTTTGAATTAATTTACTTAAACTATGAGAAGTTTCGTGTGTATCTACCAATCTAATAAAAATAAGGATATCATATAAGGATATATAAATAGGAAACTAATAAAAATTATACCGTATCACATTAACCACTTTTATATGACATTAACCACTTTTAGCCAATATATTACTTTAATGCTTGTACAAAAAATTCAATAATATTTCAGTTTTTATGGAAAGTTGAAGTAATATTTACCATATAGAAAATTTTTCATTATTTTTGTTTTCATTTCGTAGTGTTTCCATAGTATCTATAAGGAGGTTACTCGACTGCACCCACATCATCGACGGATGAAAGTCATAATGGAATAAAATTTAGGAGATAAACCGCACTGGGGTACATAAAAAACAACCCGTTTACGTTCGAATGATGAACAGTTAGCTGCAACATGGCCTAAGCTATTAATAATTATGTCAACGTGGTTCTATTTTCGATATTATTTATGATATAAACAATTTGGGTAATTGTTACTTTGACGAGAGTACATGAATTTTTACGGATTCCATTTATTTGGGTGAGATCCATCTGTCATCCATGCTGACGACGTGTTAACCGCGCAGTACTTCGAACTCCAGCCGCGTCTCCAGATCTGCCTAGATCCTTATTAGCCTCGTCGATCAATATACCTGAATTAACACGTTCATCTCATAACTCTAGAAGATGCATATTTAATACTTGTAATAACTTGGAAGTTTATTAGGTATCAAATTGCAGTTTGAGCTATTTCCTCAGTTCAATACACTGAGGTTTACGCACATCTCACGACTTCACTTAATTATCACAGTTAAGAAGCTCTCTCTACAAATATAACTCGTTCATTAAATGACCTTGGCTGC
Source organism: Druceiella hillmani (assembly GCA_039881145.1). Taxonomy (NCBI): domain Eukaryota; kingdom Metazoa; phylum Arthropoda; class Insecta; order Lepidoptera; family Hepialidae; genus Druceiella; species Druceiella hillmani. Next base: position 5,938,934 of record JAYKKI010000098.1, on the reverse strand, counting down.
GACAATACGCTTGATATAATATAGATAGACATGACCTTTAAAACAAAAACTTAGATTGATTTTAAGAATGTGAATGAAAGAGATGCTAATGACCTTCTTTTTGGTCTTAATTATTTTCAGTTTTAACACTCTTTCAGTTAAATAAAACAAACATCATCACCATATAAAAAGTAATATCTTCTAATACTTTTTAGTTGCATAATTATCTAATATAAGGGGTGGTGAATTTGATATAAGACTGGCGTCTTTTTCACCTTCACATAACATACACTTAAAAGAAAGATACAAGTAGCGAGAAGAATGTCTATTTTCTACGAAACTATTTAAAAAGGACTTTTTATTTTAAAGATTAACCCGGATTAGAAATATTATAAAACCTTTTCTGTTAGTGTATGGTGAAGATTACGTTGTAGATGTAATAAATCCCGTGGTATATGGTCACGATTATGTTACAGATCTAATAAACTATCGCATAGGCTAAGAAAATTACGTGTCTAATATTAGAATATCAGAGGTCCCCAAAAAGGGCTATTTAATTTACTTTTAGGTGAAGGTCACGTTCTTATTTTGGACCGCGGATTTCGTAACGTCTTTTCGCTGTTAGAATCTTATGGGTACGTCGCACACATTCCACACGAATGAAAAGTGACGATAGTCAACTAATCACCGAGGACACCAATAAACTAAAATTGATTGAAATTTACAAAAATACACATTTTAATAAGACAATTAACAATATTGTGCCTGCCTACAAGATAGCTATAGCGCTTAGAAATAATTATCAGGAGTCTTACAAACATCGCACCTATTCGATTCAATTTCTTGAAATAATTCATCGACAGGTGCACAAATAAAATATTTAAATTTACTCTCGTACAATACCCACATTCTATCTATCCGTCAACATAGATAGCTATCTAAGATTGTTGATAACTTTTTGTCCATATCCTCACGTACAAGTGAAGCGTTCCATTCATAAAAATGACAAATTCGCCTTTTATAATAAACACCTACCAAACTAATAAATTATAACTAAAGAGAAATATTTGAATTATATCCGATTAGAGGTAACTAAAATGTTTGATGAAATTTAACTAGTGGTTACGTACTTTTATATTTCAAAATCAAGAATAATAATAGTTTAGTTAAAACAGTAAAAGTTGCGTGGTTGACTATATACGTCGTTTATTATATACGCAATAACACGTTTTGTTTCGTACATAATAAATTAAAATATATGGATATATATATATATATATATATATATATATATATATATATGTGTGTGTATATATGTGTATATATATATATATATATATATATATATATATATATATGTAATAAAACTGCAGCGGAGTAAATTCTATAGATGGAAAATATTTTAAAAAGAGTAATGGATTTAATGCAAAGAATGATGATTTTTTTTAGAATTTTTGTCTATCTGTGTATGATATTTTGTGCGTCAATCATGCAAAATCTGCTGGATTTTTAATATGGTTATATTTTATAACTAAGAGCAATTCATAAGAGAAAAGACATTTTTTTTCTTATTCCGAATTTCACGTGAGGAAACCGGGGGTCACAGTTACTAAGAATTATTATATTATAATAATTCAACGGTATTCTTATTAATCAGAAATTAATATATTGGCATCAAAATCCAGCCCATGGAACACGCACATATAACTTTATCGGCGGTTTTATGTACCCCGAGGCCCATTACTTTTATAATAGGAATCATCACCCCAGTAAAATAACGACTGCAAAGTTTTTAAATCGCTGAACCAGAGGACTACATAATATAACTTTTTACAATAAAACATTCCGTAAATTTATACGAAACATATAGAAAATTCACTTGCTATTGATAATATAATCCATCAAAAATAATTGCCAAAAAGTTATTCGGTAGCAATATCTGTCACTTCCATACAATATTGGATAGCCAGTATGTGATTTGCCCTACCATTGGAAGATAGCATTTGGAGATAGTAATTCCTGTCTGTTGATATGTTACTGTTCTGCAAAACTGAAATATTAGTTACAGGTTCTATTCTAGTACTACAAAATTATGGATAGATAGAATATTGGTTTCGGGCATATGTGAATGGAAATAGCCATTAATCGACAAAGACACACTTATAATAAAATAAAAGAATAACACACAGAGCCAGTCGACTTCCACTCGCTACTGCATTGAAGAGTTAATATTTTTTTTTAAGGGTTCATGCCATTTGAAAACTGCGCGATTCAACTGTAGTGAACCTGTCAGAGGATTGCCTCTTATCTTAAAACATTAAATGTTTCCAACGTTTTTCAGAAAGCAACTTTAAACTTAAAGGAGAATGTCATAAAGGTAGACGTGTCAACATTGATATTGATGGTTAATAATGTTTTATTGAAGATAGTCCAAGAAAGACACGGGGCAACTTGAAAAATTCGGTTGTTTTCATATAAAAAAAAACCGACTTTTAAACCCAATGGCTAAAATACTTAGGCACAATTAATCAACATATTACACGAGAGCTGGGTTATATGCAATTATTCACTTCCCAACCTACACCTATGTCTGCATGGTTTGGAATTAAGTTATTGAGGGCGAAAAGTCGGTTATAAATGTTAAGCAGCAATGATTTACTAGCAAGCAATGGGAAATACCGGTGGTCAGATAGAAATAATGATAACGAAATCTATTATGTTTTCGTTTCATATTTATTTAGAATTGTTCTTGTAAATTAGGCCACTGCCTTACTTTTAATTCTTATACCATTTTAATACTCAAAGCACCAGAAAAACTATCAGATATTAAGTCAAAATGAGATATAAAAACATTAGAACATTTAGGAATTATTATGAATTTATTATGTGCTTTTGTCGAATTGCAGTTATAATAATAATTATTATCTTTGCATGTCCTTGAATAACTTCAATGGTTAATGTCGAATTATCCGATATTTGTTTTTCAAGGCTTATAAAGGTAGCCATGTAGAGCTTTGTGTCTTCTCACTCCCCCGACTATCATGCCCCCCGGTATACATATGCACATAATTTGCTTCAGTTTAGTGTGATTCTGATAACATTTTTCTCGAGAAAGCCAGTTATGATAACCAGTTTGGCTTACAAAGTATAAATGTTATGAATACATACATGTAAGCACGTACACACGGATGCACGAACACACCGCATACGTAAACCCTTCCACGAGTATATACGCAAGTGTGTGCTCGTGCGCGTACACACGCGCAAATATTGATAAATATTAAACAGTTTGTATTTGATTTGGCACAACATTTTGAAGGATTAAATTTGTATTTTTTATATATATCCAAATTTTTTATAAATATCCAAATAGTTAAGGAATGGTAAAAACAAGAGTACGGAATATGTAATTAAATCGTGCTGAATATGTAATTATGCGATTAAAATGAAAATGAATACTTTTCTCACTTGATATTATCCTAAAAATATTGGAAGCTAATGAAGATTGCAAAACCATTAATTTGGCTTAATGTTAAATTGAGTAAAATAAAACAAATTACACATTCATTTGTGAATATTTGCGAAAGAATGTTCGGGACCTTTTTTCGGGCTACTTACAATTAGCATTATAAATATTTTTCCGCGAAAGAGGCTGCCCTATTTAAATTTAGTTGATATTTGAGGTTAAATGTCACTAACTGTGATATTGCTTCTTCAAACTAAACTTTATGGAACACATGTAGTTCAAAAGTAATGTGTTTTTTCAGTATTAATTTTTTTAATAAATACTCTGTGTATAAATTATAAAAATTGATGATTGAGAAAAAGAAACGACATTCAACAATATTAAGATTAACTACACACAAGTTGAAAAATTTAAAGGAATGAAATCCGTTCCAAAATTACCTAATCAAAATTTTCACCCAATATAAAAATTTGGGAGATTAACCTTTATTCGAAATGGCTCTAACCGAAAAAGTTTTGAAAGGAAATCGATACGATAATTGTAACCATTGAAAACTTTAGTTAAATTTTTATTCATATATTTCAGGAACGTATGAAAAATGCAGTTTAAATTGGAATAGCGGATGGAAACCCTCATTGTTCAGATGTCATCACGGTTACCACTCCAGGAAAAAATGCTGCAAAACAAAAGACTTTTCTGGTATATTCTAATATTATAACCGAAGGCATTGTGTACATTGGTTACTTTTCTGCTTAACATACTACTTAAAAATGGCTGCATAACTTTAATTTATGCTGAGTTTTATACTCACTTTTTCGTTAAATCTTATCAGATTTCATAATGATTTTACAATATTGAATATATTTGGCGTTAATTTTGTAGAAATTCATTATTCACAATTAAATGAAACTACGTGATGTAGTATTATTTCTACTTTTTTAAATTTCTTTACCATGACTTAGGTTTCGTTGTATTACAACATCTTCAGGTGGGATATTAGCAAAGATATGCTAAGATATATCTTTGCTAATATCCCACCTGAAGATGTTGTAATACAACAAAACCTAAGTCGTGGTAAAGAAATTTAAAAAAGTAGAAATAATACTACATTGATTTTACAATACTAAATAATCATTTGATGTATTGAACGTAATTCGATCTCAATTCGTTTTGATCTTTCATAGTTTTACCAGCATATTTAAATTAATAAATATTATCATATAATAAAATTATACAACATGGGTCAGGTTCTTTCGTAAAGAACGCTAAGGATAGTGACGAAAAAAATATTAATAAAATAACATATAGAATACAAAAATATCTTTTAGGAAATTTCTGTCTGTCTGCTTGTGTACTCGTTTCAACATGTAAAAAATAATGAAAAAATACAATAACGTAAAAAAAGTGAATCAATTAAATTTAAATTTTTAAGGAAAACATGGGTAAACTTGAATTGACGTTTAGTTTTTATTTCAACAAAATCGTTGCACTCAACACAAAAAAAATTTAATTAATGATACATAACCAGCAAGTATCGTCAAAGTATAAGTTTTTCCATACAATTTTGTTAAACCCGAATTACATTTCCGCAGATTGACACCAACAAAAAATTTTCCGCTTATATTAGTATATTTAATTGTCAGGCTACATTTGTATTAACTGTGAAAATTCCGAATTGTAATTTTACCGAAACCGTAAAGATTTTCTAGAAGTATTAGACGCTATTCATGAAATATCAATCAAATATCAAGGTTTTTTAGAACTTTCTCTTTCAGTCGCCAAATATCAAGGTTTTTTAGAACTTTCTCTTGCAGTCGCCAAATATCAAGGTTTTTTAGATCTTTCTCTTTCATTCGCCAAATATCAAGGTTTTTTAGAACTTTCTCTTTCAGTCGCCAAATATCAAGGGTTTTTAGAACTTTCTCTTTCAGTCTCCAAATATCAAGGTTTTTTAGAACTTTCCCTTTCAGTTCAAGTTTAGAAAAGAAATAATCCCCATGAAAAAGGATTACTTTATAAAATTATTACATTCAATTATTATAATGTTTTTATAAGGAATATTAAATAATTTACTTCAAAATATTTTGAGCAATAACAAATATTTTAACCGAAATAAAATAAAAGATAAATTCAATATTTAATTTACCAAACATAAATGGTGTCAAGGAACCTGAGATAGAACTTTGAATAGAATAAAAAGAATTAATTTCGAGTAAATTAATTCATTTTCTAAAGGTATGTTCGTTTACAAAACATTATTACATAGCTACCGGATTAAACCATACCCGACTCAAATCAATTCAATTGCACAGATTATCAGAGGAGTGAACGCCGGAATGGCAGATGGATTACAGATAATTAATCACAATCAATATAAATTGATGGGTTTTTTTCCAAAAATTTCATTGCCTCCTTATTGATTTATCAATATGCCCACGATGCGCAATCGTTAATTTCACAATCCATCAATTATTTCTATTAAGGAAAACATAATTTTTAGGTAAAACGAATTATCTTATTTTTAGTATGCAATGTACTTCAATATATTGAATTAATCTGCATATCCTAAACTTATTTCAGAAAATTAGATTCTGGTTTATGATACATATTTCTAGGTATACTCTAGCCAAATTACACCTTGAAAACAATTGACGATAATAATCAATAAACCTGCGATCTCAGCAAGAACGCGGCGGCTTTTACACTTAATTTTTTAAAAAGTAACTTGGCTTTTTATGGTAATGTTTTTGATGGGACTCGATTATTTTTGTTGAATTTTTATTTATTATATGGAAAACATACTCTTTTATCCACCTTTAAACGTATCCTTCTGTTAATGATTTCCTTTTTCTCGAACACTTCGGCACATTAGTTGATCGCATTGTGCGTTCATGTCCTTTAAATTATTCTATGCGTAAAATTATATTCTATGGAAGTCATATCCTATTTATAGTTATTTCTTAATTAGTAGTATTGAACAAATCATTTGTTTAGTGTTACTCCTCGCAAAACACAGACATCCTACAAAACAACCAATATTACCATAAAGGTAACTGACAATTAAGTATTTTATTCCGATATATTTCAAACAAATATGATGAACAATTAAATGAAACTACGTGATGTAGTATCATTTCTACTTTCTTTAAGTTCTGTACCACGACCTAGGTTTCGTTGTATTACAACATCTTCAGGTGGGCTGTTAGCAAAGATCTTTGCTAATAGCCCACCTGAAGATGTTGTATTACAACGAAACCTAGGTCGTGGTAAAGAACTTAAAGGCAGTAGAAATATTACTACATCACGTAGTTTCATTTAATTGTAAATAATGAATTTCTACAAAATTAACGCCAAATATATTCAATAAAATATGATAAATTTAAATATATTTAAAATATATTACTGCCCTATAAAGAGACCACTGCGTTATGTACTACGAAGTTAAGAAAAATTTTACCGAAGTTATGAGAAACGTAAATGTGAAGATATTTTAAATGATCTACCCTTGTGAAATAATGTTTGATCCAAAGAAAAAAGTGCGAAGCATTAGATATTCAAAATAAGAAAAACCATGAAATGAAACTCGTATTCAACCCATAATTTTTAAAAAAATTTTTAATAAAAGCATATTAATTTGTTATCCCCTTGAATTTTTAAATATATATTAAGTGCATAGAATCCCCATGGCATGAATTTCATTCAGGTCTAATAGCCTTTTAAAGTATTTTGATGATTTTGGCTGTATATTATAATATCAAAATGACATTGTTCTTTTCAAAGGTTATTAAGACATAAAATGTATCAGTACCTATTGTTACAGATACGCATTTCAGTTATGTATACAAATTTTTCTTTTAAATTTTAATAATGGCTAGTCACAGTGAAGTCAAAAATTTACCTCATTTATTAGAAGTTAAAACAATAGCCTCTTCTCAATTATCTACTACAAGCAAAGTAACATTTGGTCTAACCCAAGGAATTTACTTGTTAATTCCCTACTCAAAATATGAAAAAGCATGAAAAGAACCTGACCCATTCGTCTTAATTAAAAGTTTCATGAAAATATTATGAACTCTTAAAGTTTGCATGGGCCCAATGGTGCAGAATCCTTATGGTGTGAGTTATAATCGTGCTTAATTCCTTTTTTACGTATATTAATAAATTTACCGAGACATTAAAATAAATGGGTTATTTTTATACATCATAAAAATCTAAGTTTACACCATGGTATATTTATTTTAAAAATGGTTCATTGTATTAGTTACTATAAACTACTCCCTTTAAACTACTATAATTGGAAATATTTTTATAATTTGGTATTTAAATATATTCTAGACACATAATCACAAAGGCTATCAAAGTAAACATAACGGAAGAACAGTTCTATAATAAGATAATTTTTGATCATCTTCTCTATTGTGTTTTTCAAGAAAATTAAGAACATTAAAAATATACATGTATTTTCCTCAAAGAACTGTGAGTGGTTCTTTTAACGAAATTCCCCACCTAAGGTCTCCTTTTAATGAAATTGTACATAATTTTAAATACTTTTTCGGATCCGGGTCAAACAATTACAAAATGTGTAAAAAATTTTAATTTAAAAATAATTCCCTTTAGAAGCTAGAAGCCTCTGACAGATGGGTACGAACGGGGAGACAGCGGTGTCACAACAATGAGATTCCGTTTGGACCCTTTGGCTATGAGACACTAATAAGGTCCCGAGTTTATGAATATTTAAAAATACGCCAAAGTAATTTGTTTACGAGAAAGGTAATAAAAAAATGCCTAGTCAGCTCTGAAAGGGGAAGAATTTAAAATTTATTCCTGTGGATAATTTTCTTGTTTGTTTTGTTCTTTGGAAGTTTAGTTACTGTGACTTTGTTGAAAGTAGATCGACTTGAAGATAATTAGAGCGTTCGTAAAATGTGTTTTTGAAATAATGGTTATTCTAAATAGCTTATTGATTGGGGACAGTTTTTAACCCTGTTGGGTGGAAGAGATAGATGATTGTAAAGGGAAACTAGGGATCTAAAGGGAAACGGCTTTATAGGTCACTGTAGGAACCGTGAGACAACCCCGGTAACAAAGTAGGGATTAGTGAATTTCTAAGTAACATCTATTTTTGAAAATTGAAGATTTTATTAGGTTTCATCGATTATTGAATATATTTGGCGTAAATTTTGTAGAAATTCATTATTCACAAATAAATGAAACCACGTAATGTGGTATTATATCTATTTTCTTTAAGTGCTTTACCACGACCTAGGTTTCGTTGTATTACATCTTCAAGTGGGCAATTCATCGAACTATATTTTTAACGAACTGCTTTATTAGGATACGTATAATCTTGATATAAATCAGAAACATGGAAATAATTAAAATATTGTAAAGACTGATTTAAAAAATACCGGTTAAATAAAAGCTAATTATTCATTGACTTTGGTTTATTTACTGCACTTATTTTATTCCATAACAATCAACTAATACGAAAACATAATTAGGATGATGTTAACGTTTAAATCCTGAACTATCCGTTTTGCTCCTAATATCAAGCACATTTGGTCATATGAGTATATTTCAAAAAGGATTAAAGTAAAGTAAAGCAATATTAATTTTTCCACGACAGGATTGTAGACCAAACAGCAAAAACGTATGCTTGGTTTTAACTGGAATATAGTAAGATAAATGAATAGCACTCAGCACGTAGATGTTTATATTTTAATATAACGGCAAAACCGGCGCGAACGTTGTCGGGATGGTGGTGGTTAATATGGGATCACCGATATCATTAATATTTGGCGATATGGCAACTACAGGCCCGTATATCCTTTCGTTGAGTTATTTTCCCACAGTATACGTTGCAAAAGCAATAAAGTTTAAATATTCCGGATAAATAGCAGCACAACACTTGTGCGTAACTATCAGAACAAGTGTAATAAATTAATACATTTATTTCCTTAATTATTATTTACAATTAAAGGAAATTACGTGATGTAGAATTATTTGAATTCTTAACCACGACCTAGGTTTCGTTGTATAACAACATCTTCACGTGGATAATTCGTAAACAAATTGCCCTTTACAAATATCGTGGTTAACAATTTAAATAAAGTAGAAATAATATTACATCACGTAGTTTTATTTAGTTGTGAATAAAAATTTAGTGAAAGTGAATTTCTACAAAATAACGCCAAATATATTCGACAGACATTCCACAGTCCCGGGTGGAGTTAAACCTCCCCCCGGGGCTTTGTATAAGTAAGTTTTAATACGCAATTAAATCACTTATATTGAAGCGGTATTTTCCGTAATTAACATCACATAATTCGGTGTTATTTCCCGTGAGCGAGAATCTAAAATTACTGAACTTAAATTGCTGTGAAATTTTTTGTGAATTTTAATTAAAGAATTCTTGTTACGAAAAGTCAAATAAAATGAAACTCTCCTACAAATATTAAAGTTTACAATTTGGACCTTCTCTCTTAAAATTATAGCTTTTAAAATTGTAAATAAAAAAAAAAATTGCAGTTCCGAAATTATATACACGTGTGAAATATTTAAAAATTAAATCGAAAATAGATCAACAATTTTGTTTTTAGTCTTTTTCCATTAAAAGCGAATTTACTCACATCTTGGAATTTCTTCGAATTTACTCAAATCTTGGAACTTCAAAAAATCACAAAAAAATAATTGGCAATTGAGACTTCAACCCAAAAATTAATTAAGATATTCTGCTGAACTATCGGCATTGGCAGTTTTCGTAGCAGCAAATAAGAGTAAATAAATTTCAAAAATGATTTTAATTGAATATAAAAATACATGTTTCAACTATAAATATTTCATATATCCCAAATATTTAGAGGTGGGGCGAGAAAAATTTATTTAAATGAGGCGCTACTTAGAAGCGATAAGTAAAATTTTAAAAAACGATAATCAATACTGCTTTAACTTTGTACAGATAAAAATAGAAATGCAGACCTATTCTCACTATACAGTAAGCCGAGGGCACGTACGGAATCAAAAACTCTCTTTTACATCTTTGATTTATAAATAACAAGTTGCTACGAGTGTGTTCGAGAAAATGCCAAAAAATTTTATTAAAAAAACACGAAATGAATGTTTCAGGTTTTTGATCTCATTAAGGCGTTACCATCTATTACAAAGTATTATGAAAAGTAATTTCCATATTTTAGGTGACCTACAAAATATACTTCCATGACACGTTAGAATATTTCAGTTATGATCACACTGCCTAGTGGTTTACTAATTCAAAAAATTATACTAAAAAATATATATACTAAAATATATATATATAAAATTATACTCATAAATTAAGGTAGGATCGTGAAGATCCACAAATTTATTTAAAATGACTGCATAAATTGTTGACGAAACACAACAGACGTTAAACTTTGCTTTTAACAATCGTTAACTTCTTTTTAGACATACTCATATTGCAACAAAGAAAATCATGTCAAGCAATATAGAACTCACAATACGAGAGCTTTGTGTGCGTTTAGACACTTGCAAACGTTTAGGCTTACATAGTATTTCTATTAAATTAATTATAAATTTTAATTTTTCACAACGTAAATATATTGCCTACTGTATCTTTCATAGGCGTAAAAACATGGTGCATTCTAAAAAGTATAATGTCTAGGACTCGCTATAGTTCTTTTTTGTATATCTCATAAATAGAAATATTAGCACCATTATTTAATCCCTCATTATTTTTTATATGAATATTTTAGAAAACTTAACTAGTACTAAATGAAAATATCGACTGTGATTTCAGAAAACCTTAAGTATATTGCATGCTAAATATATTTTGTGACTTCGTACGTCCCCTCAGCTTACTGTGTAGTAAGAATAGGTCTACATTTCTTAAGTATATTGCATGTTAAATATTTTTTTATGCTAAATATTTTTTTTTTTAATCTTATGAGGTTTTTCAAATTTGGTCCCTTCCCTTAAATTTCCAGACAAATATTTTTGAGTTTTACGTATTGATGCGTCCCGTGAACCGTATATATAATTTTGCTTACTGAAAATACCATCACAATGTTTTAATTATTAGTTAGAAACTACAATACGCAAGGAAAATATTAGGTAACCGAGGAATCTATGTACGTTCAGGGATATCAATAGAAATTTTAGTTTCATAAGTATTTGAAAAATTTCATACAATAAGCTCCAGAAAACTATATCGTAACATTGTTTTCAAAATACTAAAACTTTTATGACGGATATTATGTAATATATGCACATAGGATGTCGCAAACTTTATTGTGGAGTCTTTGCAAGAAGAACGATATCGCCGCATGTTATTTCAATGTATATCTTAGGATTATTATCATAGCAGCATACACCGTGATACCTTTCCAATGAGCACCTTTTTCAATTCCGGTTACTGATCGGGTAAGTTTCGTAAGATTTTGAGAAACTATACTTGTAATCTTTCTTGTAAATTAGTCTATCTACTAATGAAAAAAGAAATCCAATCCATAGAGTAGTTTACGGATTTGGTTTCGGAGCGATTATACTATCTTATCCAAATTTCCATACTTGGATAAGATAGTATAATCGCTCGGTATTAGCTAAAACAATTGGTTTCAAAAATGTCTACCACTTTAATACTTTAGATTTGATATACTTGCAGTATTAAATATGTACCAAATAGCCTCAGAACACAGTGAATGGGAAATGGTTTTTCTACTGCTAATTAGTCTATTTAACTATGGAATATGTTTAAAATTCATTTACTATTTATTAAGCAAATCGGATACGTACAGAAAAAGCATGTTTTATTTTTTTTCTATTCCTCAATATCACAACTCGACCGACCTGGTTTATTACTGATTATGCCATAATCAAATTTCATTACCTGTATTTTATAATCATATAATATGCATTTCATAGCTGGATAAAATAATATGTCTAATTTCATTCAAAATTGCGAGGTATTACCTGAAACGATGGATTTTAAATACATCTATTAATATAGTAATATAGATTGTGAAAATTGAATGAAGGGAAAATTAGTGTCTATTGCAAATTACTCCATCTGTTAATAAAAACGGTTCAAAATCTCTTTATTACATCGTGAGAAAATCGCATACATACGGAAGAAACTTGTTTAATTTTTTTCTATTTTTTCTCCATCAATTTCACGACTGGACCAATTCTGTGTACTACTAATTGCATTATAACCAAATTTCATTAAATGAGATTAACTGGATAAGACAACATGTCTGATTTCATCCAGAATCGCTAAGTGTTAAATATATTAACATGTTTTAAACACACCCACTACTCTAATAACATCGATTTGAGATATCTGTATCAATACGTCTATACAAATAATCTAAGAACATAGTGCATGATAAATTAGTACACCCATTAATGAAAATTGATTTTAAATCAGTTTCGCAGCTAGTGAGGAAATGGCGTGAATAAACACACACACACACACACACATATATATATATATATATATATATATATATATATATATATGTATATATATACATATATATATATATATATATATATATATATATATATATATTTCATAATATTATTGTATTAACATGTATAAGATATGTAATACCTAATGTACAATATGATATATAATAATCAAATAAATGATTATCAATTATTCTCTTTCAACGTTTTTGAAGTTCTTTAACTTTTTAATGCTGCTTGATAAAACATCCGCCAGTGATGGATCTATTGGATTTGAGCTATCACAGGCCCTAATGTTGTTTGATTTAAATATACTGTGGTTTATTCTGAAGATAATGACATGTAAATGGCATTTTATACATCAATGTAATACATTATTGGAAAAAATTATGAACACATGATAGAAAATCATCTTTCGGCATTTGATCTATTAACACATTAAAACTTCAAAATTCTACTCGAATATAAGCTCTTTGAGTTTGCATTACATAAGTATCAACGGCAAATTTATTTTTGAAAGCAATCACTTTCTTTCAAATCTACCGAATGAATTGAGCTTTTAAAGTGCGTAATAGTCAAGAAATATTCAAAACTTGCTATTCTACTGCGAAATATTGATAAATCGCCTGTCACTCAGAAAGTGCCTTGCCCCCGTAGTTGATTGCTGTATCGAAGGCTAATACATTAAAAACTAACTTCGTTTTTTCAAAGAAAAAAGAAATTAAATATTATAAATTTCTTTTTTTTAATTTGTATCAAGTAAATTTGCGAACTTTAAAGGCTAATAAATTTCTCTCTGATGAGTCTAAATTAAGGTAATTAAAATTTAGTATCACAAGAAATTTACTATTTGGCTTAGATTTGTTAATAAATTACTCGTTACTTAGGAGGTGCCCCTCCCCCGTAGGTGTTGGGTCAAAAGAAGTGAGATAAACCTCGTTTTTAATATTTTTTTAATGTTTCAGTTTATTAATTTATGTCGGATATATTTATAAAATTTCAAAACGTGTAAATTTCCCTCTGATGAGTCTAAACTAAACTGAAATTTAGTGTCATAGACACATAAAGAAGTATAATATGATGGAGAAATTTTATTAAAAATTTAGATTTATTCCGAAATAAAAATAAATAAAATGAAATGTTGGTGTTAGTCTTATAAACTTACCTCGAGTGGCAAAAGTGTGTTGAATATGGGGTATACGGGTTTATAGATAAGCGTGAGAATAGAGTGGCTACATTTTTTAAGATATATGAGGTGGCAAAGAAACAATGTGCAGGTTCATTTAACGATAAAGCTCATAAGCTTCCTGGTTGTTGAGACTCTCGGGGATATTCAACAAATACAACAAATTATTCAAATACAAGTTTTTGTTCAGTAGGTTTAATAAAATTAAATAAATGTCGCAGATATTCAACGAATATCGTTTGATCAATCCAACCGTAGTCAAGAGTTTTTACAGGGTAATTAAATTCATTTAAAATTTAGTATCATAGCCACAAAATGTAGTAAAACTACGATGCAGAGAAAGTTATTTAAAACTTAGATAAATACTGAGATAAAAACAAAGAAACAAAATAAATTAAACGAAATATTCGTCCTTGACTTGAAAACGTGATAGAAATGTATTGAATACATACAAGGCACACGAGTTCACTGTAGAGTAACCGAAACACAGGCAAAAGTTAAATCCAAAAACTTCTCGTAAAAAATATTAGAACTCGCTTCAATATTAACGAATGTATGTAATTAAGTTGTAGTTATCTTATAATTACAGCTATATCATATATAATGATAACTAAAACGTTATCAAAAATAGGTTTGACTCATATAACTTGGGAATTAACTAAGCTACGTAGTTAAAAAAATATTATTTTTTTCAAAATCGAAAGAAGGGCGTTTTAAATGATTAGTCCTTGCTAAGTCTGACTGTGATGATGTCAGTTAAGTTTGATATGTTGCACGTCTTTCAAATCACTACCAAGTGATATGAGAAAAACCTAAAAATATCAATTATTTCCATTGGCATATTTGGCACCATAACCGGAAAAAGGTTGTTTTGGAAGGACTCAAATAAGAAACAGTTGCAAAAATTCGAGAGAAATCGCATTGTTGATAAAGATATATTCTGAGAGATTTCATTATTTTTGTCACGGTCTTTGTCTGATAGAGATATCCTTGAAAAAAAAGATAATGAGACTTTCTAACTGGACTTTCCGAATACTAGATTTGGAAGTCTAGTATTCAGAAAGTCCAGTTAGGATAAATAAAATATGCATTTGAAAGTTTCAATTCGATCAAATCGTTTACATAATACTTTATAAAATTTCAGGGATCGTAATTCGGCTTCTATCCCTAGTGAATAAAAAAGCCATATTTTCAAAACATAAAGTTAGTAGCAGTAATAAGCCTTTAAATAATTTTTTAAATTACATTAGACTTTTGGAGAATTTATGAAAATAGTCGCTACAATTAGCAAAAAGTTATATACAAACAAATGTGACTGAGTGAGTCGTTTAATTTAATTAAGACTTTGAAGGTTTAGTTCGGAATAAAAATAATATGTGAAAAATTATTTTATTTACAAAATATGAATTTATTATTGATACTCTACAAATTTAAGGTTGACTTTAAAAGTTTTTACTTTAACCTTTCGCTTTATCTAGTAACTCTTGAGATTACCTGAACAAATAAGGTGAGTTTCATTTTGGGCTTTAATTTACTGGCCTAATTAAATATCAAAATTGGCTGATTATTTCTATATTTGACTGAAATTAAATTGATTGTAATATATGTTCTATTAAAATTTTATCAAATTTTTCGACGACATACAGAATGCACTGCTTAAGATTTTCTTTTTAATTAAAAAAGATCAATAATAAAAAAAACATTTTAAACAATTTTTATTAAAACTAATTACACAACGAACTATTAATTTGTTTCTAAATTAATGTACTATATACAGTTAAAAAAGATATTTCCATTCAATTATTTAGTGTTTTAATACCTGGTATGTTCAAGTGGTTTAATCCTTTCGAATCGTCTAGTAATATTTGCATATCTATCCGTGTTCTTATTTGCATATCAAAACATTTAAATCAATTTTTATATGAGTCTAGATGTTTCTAGGTTGATGTGGTTTTGAAATCTCTTTTGGTCAGAATAAGCAATAATATCATCTACCATCTCAATCTCAAGATCGCAATGGAGGTCACATTACAAACGAACCAAGGCGCGTTAACTACACACTTAAGCACTTTGTTTTGGAATCTTTATATCACTTGCATATTAGACTTACTGGCGTAACCCCATAGCTGTATTTTATAACTTCAAACTGGACGTAGAGCTTGCTTGTATAAAATAAGCTTGTCGTATGTTGATAACTCAGAATTACGACGAAGCAACCAATACATTTATCTGAACTTGATGTTGAGTTCGCGCCCTTTCTTCTTAATATATTCTTTCCGTCCAAATTTAGCGTTAAGAGTTATACTAAGATATTTAGCGCTATTGGCATATGGCAAATGAGTGCTATTAATTTGGTGAAAATAAATATGGACAATTCGAATAAATTCAAAAAAGTTAACATTTTTTTTTCTATATCGTTAGCCGGTAATATTTGATCCAGTTTCAGCACATAAATGGTGGAATTGGAAGAACAAACAATATACTAAAAAAGTCGCTTGGAAATTATTAATTAGATAAAAGATTGAATTTAAAACATTTTTACCTTAAATGATCATTTGAAAAATTAATGTTCGATCTAGAATTAATATCAGTTTAACATACAGACGTAGTTTGGTAAACCTGCTTAACTTACATGTATTTATTAAGTTTTTACTGTTAAAAAGTATTTATAGTAATTTTATCATACATATTTAAAATTCCATGTTTATTTGTACAATTCACAAATATGACAAAGTATTTTTGGATATGTTCTTTTCAGGAAAGTGCAACTCACCAACTCAACCCGTTAAAACATAAAATATTTTTTGAAAATAAATTAAATTTAAAATTATATTTTCAATTATAATATTTACGCGCATCATTAAATTTCACATTATAGTTTAACATTTTTTCAATAGTAACGAATTTTACAAAGGGAAATTAATACAGTCGATTTTTTTAATGTGCTTTTAAATTGCATATCGCTTTAGATATTAACTTCATTTTTATTTCCAAAGACCTGTTTGATTGTCCAATATAGTGGCGAAGTATAAATTTAAAGCTATATGTATGGAGTGGCTGAATAAACACGACAAAATTATGAGAGATTCTTTTCTGGCTAAGAAACCCTATAAAAGAAATTATAAGTTTATTAATAGTATCATTATTAAATTCCTATATTAGGGCATAATAGTCCATAAAAAAAATCAGTAACAAAATATATTACATCATCAATAATTTAGTAATGGAACCAAAGTCGCATAATTAATAATTCGAGGCGTCACTAAATATGATTAATATTGATGGCTTGAATTATCGATAAGACGTGCAATCAAGTATGTACAAAGGGATATTCTCGACATATTTAGGAAACCTATGTAATGAGCTGATCTCGTATAAAGTCTTACCGCCCATCAATAAACTGCAGCAAACTATACTGTTAAATGTCATTTAAAATAAATGTAATTATTGAATTCAAAAACGTTTTAATTCTTTTTTTAAATCAGTAATATGTTTTCACCTGGACGTTCGCACTGAAAAATTCCTCCTCCTCCATATCTCCGTACCTCCATTATGTGGTTTCTATGTTTATTTGTCTCTAGCTTGTATCAAAACATTTAAATCAATTTTTATATGAAGTTTTGACATATAAAACGAAATGTACATCCTTTAACATTTAATATTAACTGGTAAAATTTAATAAGCAATGTTTAAAATATGTCATATATTTTATATTCTTAAACGTTTAGGTAACAATGATACTATTGGTTTTAATATTCTTAAACTGAATTAGAGTATGAATAGATTTACATCTATAATTAAGTAACTGTTTTGTAGTTGTGATTGGTCCAAAAGATATTACAAGAAAATAAATGATTTCCATACCGTGATAACCATTTATGTCGTATTTTAACAGCAATAATACATTTATTATTCTTGAACTTTTAATACCAATAAAATTACAGCGCCTAGCACATTTTTGCAAATTATTTTAGGATTCTTTAACTTTGACATTAAATTGAGAGGATAAATGGAAATTGACAATGAAACTACTCGTGACTCCCTAAATGTCTCGGAAATAAACGGAAACTTTTTTGGCTTTCATTGTGTACCTTTCATCTAAAGATCGTATTCCTTTACGAGGGACCTCTTGATCCAAATACAATGGACTATTGAACATAAATATTACTTACTATCATGTTGTATTTTCCGAACTAAGTTTTTATATGATATATGTTTTTTTTTAGTCAGGTCACGCATTCTTGTGTACAGTTATTGTGGAAAAGAAATTTCTGGAAATTTAAATACTAAATGCCTAAATATAACTTACTTATAAAGCTACGAACGTTTATAGAAAGTTCCAGGAGTGAACGTTTAGTATTCATTTTATTATGTATTAAATATTTTAACTAGTGTGATCTCAAAGAGTGATCTCATAGCGGTGACGTTTTTTTTTATTTTGGGGATACCTTATTCTAAAAAAATGTGATTTCCAAAAATAATTTCTGATCCTTGGAGACTGATCATGCTATTTGTTAGGAAATGAAGAAAGTATTTGTGGTATAAACCAATATAGGAAATGCAATCAACCGGAGAAGCAATCAACTCACGTCAGATGATGTGGTTGTCGAAAGTCGCTAAAATGTTAGCAAAAATTGCAGGCTAATATTTTGAGAAAAGTATGCATAGATAAGTAAGTTAGGAAGCTTCTAGACATACCGCGATAACATATACGCAGATGCAAAAACGCAATCTCTATCTAATAATAATTTTAAATTTTGGGATATCTTTCATCCTCTTTTCGTCCATTCATTCGCGCTGCTTACGATACGACAAACGGCAATAACTACGAAGCTAATGTAATAACGAGTACATCCTAACAAATGAAGGCTGTCACCAATTCGTTACAACCGAATTGGTTTAACTTGGTTTATTATAACTTGGTTTATATATTTTAATTTAGTTTACCTTGGTTTATTATAGGTATTTCTAATTATTGTCTGTTATCGTAAATCGTCGCCGTGATGTATTGAGTTGATCACAAGATGTAGGACTGTGTTATTCATGGCGGTAACAATCTAAGGGGTGGGTATACGCTCATGCGGCGCATGTAGAAATTTTATAATTTTTTGACAAAATTTTTGTAAACGAAACATATCTGATCACATTTTACTGTCAGACGGTCTGTGACAAAAGATTTCCCTATTTGAAATAAACTAATTTTTGTTCGAAAATCATAACGTGTGCCTTCAGAAAGAGAAAAAAACTGTAGCGGAAACACATGTGCACTTAAAAACAATGTCACTTATTATAAGTAAGTCCATTTTCATTTCGTTTTCATTGGGTATATAATTGGGATGTAATTCAGTCATTTGATATAAAATTAATGAAATGTCTTGTGACTGGTAATTTCGCAATAAAAGATATGATAAAGCATAATATTCAAATAATATTAATTTTTAATTAACTTATTTGCAAAATAATAATTTTATCGGTTCGAAATAATAAATGTATTGTTTAATCCTACCGTAATTGCAAACATTGCACGTTGCAACGTTGCAGTTTATTCAAACTACTGAACATTTTTCCCTAACAACATTATTGGATTGCTGAAAACTACTCAGTTTAATTCTGGTAAAATAGTTTGGTTAGAATTTTTATTTTTATATACCGGTGAAAAAAAAATGTTAATGGAAATATATCTTAAGGGCAATATTTTGTTATTTGATGGCACAATTCATGAAAATCAAAATATTAAATGGAAATGTACAAAATGTAATATAAGTTAATTAATACTATATTTCGATTTTTCTTTTCTTTACTGGAATAGTGTTATTTCACTTGTAACATCTGAATGATATTCATATTTAGACCATTTTCTATATTCCTTTCTAGAATGATATTTCTTTAATGCCTTTTATTTTTGTGAGTATTATGACCCTTATATCAAAGATTAATCTAATTTATTTATTACTGCATATTCCTTCGCAAAATTTATGCCACGAGGTATAGGAGATATATATATATATATATATATATATATATATATATATATATATATATGTGTGTGTGTGTGTGTGTGTGTGTGTGTGTGTGTGTGTATGTGTGTACTCGCGCGTGCGTGTGTGCGTGGGCACTAAATTAAAATAATTCGTAAATTACTTTAATTTAGTGCCTCTAACATAATCATATTGCAAAAATCTCATTGAATAAGCTTCTATCTCTTTTTATGGCACTTAAACTGTTCAAAATGCACTATTTTTTATTTTAAAACATTGAAAACCATTAATTATTAAAGGATCGTCCCAAATAATATAATAAAAATGAAGCGATATTTTTTCATTTGTTTATTTACCCTTTTTCCATATTTAAAAGGTCTTAAAAGTTTCAAACAAATGTTTAATGTTAACAATATCTAGTCTAGATTAAAGATAGGCTATATGTAAATACGATTTCATTCACTGGAGCAAAGTAGTGAATATAAGCGTTAAAAAAATTATGTCCGCTCGCTAGAAACTAAATGCACACTCAAAACTATAGACGAAGTAGGCTAGGTCATATACCTGTTATTAATATATAAAACTAAGTAATAAATTTAATAATAAAATAATTAAGAATATTTATTTATCATTGTTATGAAAACTCATGAATCTTCACGTAAGTAAATGAAACAGTTTGTAAGTAATTATATTGCCAGGTAATTTCCTTCGATAAAAACGTTTTTATTTCTTTAAAAGCCACATAAACTTATGTTACTGTGCTTTGTGATACCAGTGTTACATAAAATTGTACGCAAAGTTTAATACAATTTATTAGACGCAAATATCTTCTCCAACGGTAACGGTGAATCTGACTCATAATTCCGTGTTTGGCAAAGAAGGATCCTATTTTATACACCTGTAGACGGTTTTGACTTGTTTGTCCTACATAGTCCTTCATACAGTCACCGATTCCAACTCTGTCGTGGATGGTCTGTACGTAAAATTAGATACACAAAATTATAAATAAATTTTTATGAGCACATTGATCATTTTTTTTTCTCGTCTACAATTCCGTATATGTAAGCAACAAAATTTCAGAAATTTGATGAAAATGGCGATGTATAAACCGAAGACAGAAATACAAAGAATTCGCTCATTTTAAATGAAAGTTCACGACGGTTTTTTTTCAGATTATCGATGTAAATTTATAGAATATTGTTCAAATTACACATTACCTTCTCTAAATGTTTCTAAATATTTCGTTATTTATTATCAACGTTTTCTTACATTGCGTTTATTCATGATTGAATAAAAATTCATGGTTTTAAAATAATTAAAATTACTTCTTACCAAAAATTACGTGACAAATTGCCCAATTTTAGTATTATTTATATTAATATTGCATTCAAAACTGTAATATAATTTAAAAGAAAATACGCCTTTGTAATGAAAGACAACCCAAATTGACCAAACTCTGTGGGTTTACTGTTAATAATTTAAAAATTCTCATGGACATCTCCCTCCCACATTAACCTATTCCCCTGATTACAATTTATAACAAGTCATTGAGATATCCCAAACGAGTTGATATTCGATGAGTTTTGCTTTTAGCTATTAAGAAGTTCCTCTGGCTACCTCTCACCTCACGGTAGCAATACATAACCAAAAAACTCATTCAGAACAAACCCCATGGCTTACTGTTAGATACCAAGGAGTTTCTCTCCACTCTCATGAGAATTTTTTTTTTATTTGAAAGTTAAAACGAATTAGTGGTAAAAGAACACATTGTGCTTATTCTTATAATTTACATTGTTCATGCAACTATTGATTAAGTTAAAGATTCTTAAGATTTAATAATTTATAAAAAATGGTCATTCTTACTATTTACACAATGCCTTGAAGTATATTAAAATTAGTATTAAGATTATTTCGATCAAGCTCTAAGAAAAAATACACATTACGCAAAATAATTTTTGATAGCACGATAGAACGCGTCTTAGTACTATCAAAAATGTTTATCGATATTGTCACAGCCGTGACAATCACAATTTGAAACACATGCGATTAGCGTGTAAACTCACATATTACAACAAAACGTGTTTACGTTGTTAGCCAATGAGAACCGAATACGATTACATTGCCCCCTTCAAATTTTGATAGTATTCGTTTCATAGTGAATTTGTTTAGTTACTCGTCCAGTGGTCAATAGGTTCATGCTAATATAATAACAGTACAAACTGTTTTATTATATAGATAAGCGGTAGACATTTAAAAAAGAAAGAATACAAGAATATAATAGTCAACACGAAGAAAGTGTTTAATGCCTGTTAAAACTGACTACCTAAACTTACGCCAATCTTATCTTATAAATAAAGCCATCTTCTTAAATAAAGCCATTATGAATAAATTTTGCCTTAAAAAGATTCACTAATATATATAACACAAGACAAATTCACTTAAAAAATTATATAGAGACTTTTTTATTTGATATGAAATTTAAAGAGAGATCTATTGGTCAAGGGTAAAAAAACTAATGAAAAGTGAAAATTTCGAGAAACTACTTAACTGAACGGAACACTATTTATGTAAATATTTGGAAGGACGATCAAACAGTTCCTTTGAAAAAATCTTATGTTATTAAAAATTAAGGAGAATATATTTAAATATTTAGAATTATTATATTCGTGACTTGATTTGAACTTTCTTTATCTTAATTATTTACTGAAATAATATATAAAAGAAGGATGAAATATTTCACCACGGTATGAAACGAATCGAACGAAAATAAAAAAACATATTGAATATTTCTACATTCATTGAAACCATTTTTTAATGGCACCATATGTATTTTTTATAATACATTAGTTCGTTTATATATAGAAACAATTTTTTTTAAATTATGAATCAAAGAGGATAGTTACCTAATTATCATATTAACGATCTATTTTGCTTGTTACTTTTAATCCATTCCATCATAAGAGCGAAAAGAATATTTTACTTACTTATATACGATTAAATACCCCCTAACTAAATTATAACATTTACTTAAATCAGTTTTCTTGTAATAAATAAAACTAGAAAAAGAAAGTCAATTAAATTAATTAAAATAATTTTAATAGGGCTCAGACCAGTTAATCCTCCAAGCGGGTAGCAATTAAGAAAATCGTAAAGCTGAAAGAGGGTATAAAAATAAAGTGATTCGTAACATTAATAAAATTACAAGTAAGACTAACTTACAATTGGCGTACAGTTTCCTTTAGCACGTGTAAATAATAAAAAGATAAGGAAGGAAAATATTTATTTAGGAACTCTTTTGCGAAATTAGGTAGGACGGCCTCCCCGGCCAGAAAAAAGTCTCGACTGGAATCAATTCTGATATAATTTTGGATATGTGGATAAAATATATTGATTAATACCTTGTATTGAATATATTTGGCGTTAATTTTGTAGAAATTCATTATTCACAATTAAATGAAACTACGTGATGTAGTATTATTTCTACTATATTTAATTTCTTTACCACGACCTAGGTTTCGTTGCATTACAACATCTTCAGGTGGGATATTAGCAAAGATATTATTTAGGACCTCTTATCTTTGCTAATATCCCACCTGAAGATGTTGTAATACAACGAAACCTAGGTCGTGGTAAAGAAATTAAATATAGTAGAAATAATACTACATCACGTAGTTTCATTTAATTGTGATTAATACCTTTTTAAATCTATGGAGTTCCACTCTTCTTTCTGTTTCAGTTCATTTAATTTAGTTTAAATATTTAGTTACATAAATACAATATACAATTAAAATTATTTAACAATGTAAATATTTGATTTCATTCTTTTGTTTTGGAATATATTCTCAAAAAATATAAAAACTTTTGAAACTTTATTTGCTTTTGTGTTCACGCTCAAGTTTTCTATATTTTCACGTTCAAAATTTTTGTCAGAACTTTTATTAACATCATTTTTATCCTTTAATTAATTATCTCATTTACATTGTAATACAACGCGCAAAAGTTGCGGTGAAGATGCTCCTAAGGATAAACTTTTGGAATATATTTATAATTATACAAGACACGGAATATACGTAAGTAATAAACGGACTATATATGAAATGGTCACATTAAATTTCAAGACAGATTTATTGCTACTTTTATATGAAATTTTGTTGAGGAAATGTAGGTATATATTTAATTTTGGATGAATAAAACAATAATGTCACAAAATTTCGATCAGTATTTATTAACATTTTTTAAAGATAGCTCAACAAATGTCTGAAAAGTTGGAAACGAATAAACTGCACTGTTGACTTTCGTTACGAATGTACGTTTTGCAATAACTTACAATGTAGTTAATAAATTTAATCCTAGTAAATTCAAATAATTTCTCTTTTTTAAGAAGATGCAGTTGAACACTCAGAATAAAGTAAAAAAGTTATGAACATCCGTCGAAGAAATACTCGAATCTTTTCCATAATTTCTGGTCTTGAACACCGAAGTGGTGGAAGTGAAGATTTTTGGATTCATCGTATTTTGATTTATAAAAGTTCCGAAAGAATATATGACAAGATTTCGGACAGAACTAATTTTTCGTAAGATATGTTGAGATTAATGAGATTAAACCAATATGGATCTCATTTTTCAAATGGCCTAATGGGATTGTATAACTGGATTATAACCCCAGAGAAAAAGGTAAGTTAAACAGTGTGGTGATAATTAAATAAATAATAAAGGTTATTTTCGTGACAATATTAAAGTAAATAAAGGTAGAAATATTTCTGGGCCTAACAGTACTCATAATAATTGCACCTGGAGTGAAATTTCAACCTAAATATCAATGTTAAACCATCAAGGCACTCTTTAACTTTTGTTCTTTGTCCATAATAACGTTAAAGACAATACAAACTAAAGAATTTTAATTGTAACCTTTTTGTCAATATTGTTCCAAGCAGATATAATGATGTGTTTATTTCTAGATTCTTAAACGTTTAACGAACTTTTAGACTGAACGATACTTTAGGAGCCTTTACCGTTGTTTAAGAAGAACTTTAAGGACTGAAGGGATTCTAAGTTGTCGGGATTTAAATTTGTAATTTAAATTTCCTTTCATAATTTATGACAATTAAAACAAAATTATATGATTGATAGTGATTTTAAATGAAGGAAAACTGAATAGTTTCTGCCAGAAAAGCTTTCTTCTGTAACCATCCAAAAATCGGTGGAAAAAATATGAGTTTATTTGTAAATCTAATACATACATATTATGAATGAACAAAAGTGATGTTTAAATTTTTATTCTATATCAGTACTTTACACGCATTGATTTGATTTGTTTTCGTAAAAATGTAGAGTGCAGTCAAAGAGCCATTTTTCCGGTAATCGTTATATTTTTACGTTAATGTGCTCAATCTTTTATTTTTAAATAATCTAATCACTTATAATCTAATCACTATTTGCGCATCAAATATTTGTTTTCAAATGAGAACTAAATATTCACACATTATTCGGTTACATAAAAACTATAGCATTAAAATTTTCCAAGTCATACGTCGTGTAAGAGGTCAAATAGTTTGAATTTATTTCTGTAATACATTTTGTTTTATAATTTTGTAAATAGGTTTTGGAGGAAATACGTAGTTACTAAAATTTAATTATATCTAACAGGATTTAGCTTATCATTGTTTGCACTAATTATAAATCTTTTTCTGTATAAATCGATGGTATAATCTGGTTTATATATAAAAAATAGATATAATTATATGAACATTTCAATGATCTTTAAGTAATTGTAAGTGCACAATTAAATGCAACTACGTGATGTTGTATTATTTCTACTTTCTTTAAGTTCTTTACCACGACCTAGGTTTCGTTGTGTTACAACATCTTCAGGCATCATTAGCTAAAATAAGATAAGATAAGATCTTTGCTAATAGCCCACCTGAAAATGTTGTAACACAACGAAACCCAGGTCGTGGTAAAAAACTTAAAGAAAATAGAAAGAATACTACATCACGTAGTTTCATTTAATTGTGAATAATGAATTTCTACCAAATTAACGCCAAATATATTCAATAATTGTAAGTGATTATTACCAAATATTATGCTACTCTCTGTTTCATTCGCTACCGAATATTCTATGATTCGAATCTGATCCGCACATAAATTTATTCCTACTTGCGCACGACACAAAGTATTTGATCATTTTACTTTTATTTCATTAATCAAAATTTCAAAGCACAGTATGAGGAGCAGTAAATTTTGTTTGACAAATACTCAAAATTTCCCTAATGTTAAAGGATTAAACTAAATTGTAACGTCATTTTTAGTAATATTCATTTTATTCGGAAAGAGCGAAAGAGAAAGGGAGATATAAATTTTTTTTGATGTTGGATTTATGAAATATTTGTATCATACAAAAGACTTTATGAATGCTTGCATTTTGCTTCGGTTTTCTAAGAGAGGTATAATAATCACATTTTCTGCAGCAAAACGAGTTAGAGTGTTTTTTAGCTTATGAAACATAAATCATTAAAATAAATAATGAGGAAAAATTACACGTAAATAAAAGCAAACATGCAATTACGCATGCACGTATAAGCTGACATATGTAAAATAATAAAAATTTAAGCAGAAAAGTTGCAAAAGAAAATTAAAGGCAATTGTAATTCTATTATCGAGGCGCATCTGACTGCGAGATGCTCGTGATGGTTCAATGGTAGAAATACTTTTACTTCACGATATAAACATAGACAAGGCTAACATTTTCATTCATAAGTTGTTCGGTTTTGACCATAATATTTTGAAATAAATTAATAAATACGAAATAAAATATTATTTAAAATTTTCCTAAAACTGTTCAATATATTGATTAACATTGCATTAAAAAAAGGGTCAAATCCTTATAAGTGACAGGGAACTTTTCAACCGATTAATCAACCTGTGAACCATTTCCCTGAAAGAAAATTACAAAAGATCATGGGAACGAATCCATAAACTATGACTGACCAGGTATTGATAAAGCAGGATACATTAAGGAACACGTTACGGATTGAAGCATTTGATTGGTACTGTAAAAACATCACACATTTCAGAAAAGAGCGAACGCTTGAAGAGAATCAACTCTCATTACAATTACAATTGAATCATTTGGAATTTTCTGATATTTTACTTACAGAAATAATACTAAGTATATGAACTATCATAAATTTTTTGTATTGCCTTATTTCGTATAAAATAGGTATCTCTCTTTTAGATATTGCTGCATTTTTCTTTAAATTATTGCTATATGCAAACTATGTTTTAATGAATAATATAATTATGCAGATGATCAAACGATAAATTGAAAATTGCAAAATATTAGTCAAAAATGAAACAAAAAAATGAAGGAAACGAAACACGTGTTTGTTAAATACCTACCTGGAATGCAAAAATTAGACAAATCCTTCTGGGGACGTACCGCCACGATTTTCGTTATTTAAAAAAAAAGCTTTGCTGGATACGGTTTATGGTAAATATTGTTTAAACAAAATAATTTTAAGTATATATAAAGATCTTTGTATTTAACATTCTTTGAATGATTTGAAGATAATTATCTTATTATTATCCAAAGTCCATAAAACTAATTGCCCATGGCAATTTAATATAATTTGAAATAGATTTTCCTTACCATTTGAACATTATTCCCTTAAATACTTGCTCAAAAAATATTCAAGATAAATGTAAAATTCATTTTAGGCGCATTTTCGCTACCATGTGAAAGTAAAAGTACGCCCTAATAAATTCTTTTGATCAAAAATATCCTCACTCTATCAGTTCACACGTCATACTGTGACTATGTACATTAACCTACCTACTTTAAATACTTTTCTATTTTAAAAAAGCATGAAAAAATTTACAACTGCAATATTTAAAAATTAGTACAGTTGTTTTTTCTCACGTATTATTCATTTTTCCATATTTATAATGTCGACATCTCATTTCGTTCAGCCTTTTTGGTTAGCTTTGTAAAGAAAATTCCAAACAGCCGTAATGATTATTATTGATTTATGTGTAAGTATTATATAATAATAAAAATATAAGAAACAATATCAAAACCATTGTTTTCTACAGACTGGAAATATCTTCAAAACCATGTTTGAATACGGCAAGTTTCCTATTATATTTTCCTGGAACAGTTTAGTTTTTCCTCTATCTTTCCTTTTTATGAAGTAATCTAAAATTGTTTGTAAGAAATTGCCTCTGTTGTGCCTTGTGTAATTAAATAACTGATCATTTACCTGCAGAAAATACTATTCAAAAATTTTCAAACAATATAAAAATTAATGGTGAGAAACAAAAGCTAGTATTGAATTATCACGCACAAACAAATATATGGTTAAATTTATCTATTCAAGTTCTTTTTGAAGTTTTATTTATTTATTTATTGAAACCACATACCCAACATATGAATTTACCCAAAACGCTGGACGAGTGGAAGAACACAAGCCAATTGGCTATAAAACTACAAGGAATACAACACAAAACAATAATAACGAAGAAAGACAAAAATGTGTTTGATTTGCAGGTTCAGCAGTTCAGCTAAATATAGTCGAGTGAACAATAGTGAACTACTAAGCAACTCCATTACCCCATTTCTGAAGAGGTCAGTGAAGCAGTGAAAACCTTGTGGAATGAGTGCATTACGCAATACTGTATTAAACAAAATGAGTGCAGGAAAGGTAGGTAAATGTTTTAGAATATTCGTATGTGCTCCAGGCAAGAAAAACAAACTGGGACATTACCCTATAATAAAGCAAGCGGGAGCATAAACGCTACTCCTATGAACATTAGGATATAAATAGCTTAATATGAGGCGTAGGGTACTATCGACTAACATTTTCATGAAAAATTCCCTACTTTTTTTTATAAACGCGAGCCTCGTAATAAATAAAATGGAATATGACGGTTCCGAAAATATTTTTATTGTTTGTGAGAAAGATATTAATTTGGAAAAAAAATAATTGCAATTCAAGCATAAAGCAAAATAACAGAAAACATTTTTAATGATGACGATAATACAAATTGTAAGCTTTTTAACTTTTCGACACATAAATAATACATAGCCTGAATTATTACAGTACCAACAATGTAAACTCTTTATATTCATCACTATGGATTTGATAAGTAAAAATTGTGATTTATAATGTGAATTTGCATTTGAATGTGAATGTGAATTTGCATTTATTTGATTCATAAACATATTTCCATGAGTTTCCTTTTAAAACAAGTAGTTTTAAATACATTATAATAAATATTCAGGTCAATTACGATACTTCTCGGCCGATTGAAATGACGTTTCACACTCTACAATAAGTCTAGGCGATATGTGGCGGCACATTACAAGACGCCTACGCCCACGCGCACGTGCACGCGCACGCATATGTACGCGCACGCGCTTGCGTACGCGCGCGCGCTTACGTACACGCACACACGCACGCGCCGCACACATTCGCGCATAAACACACATACACACCCACACATATATGTAGTAAATATATAGCGTTGCAAGTTTAAATACCTAAAAGAAGTTTTGGCTTTACATTTTTTTTCATGTTTTCTATGTGATCACGATCACATAGATTAAAATAAATTAATAAACTAATAATTGTGGAACCAGAATAATCTTATTTCACACTTTATTCTCCTTATTGTGAGATATTTCATGTCTATGCCAAATTCGATACCCATTTTTTTATTTTTTTCGTAAGGTCTTTTCATAGAACAAATATAGGTCTCTCGTAGATAATGTAAATTTTGTATACAATTATATTAAACAGGCCTTTCTTGTTATATCAATTTGAAGAAACGAAAATGTGTGTAAATAATTATTAGAAAGACGACAATAAATCTAATGTGAATGAATTTATGTTGTCATTAAGTTTGACATCGACCTTATTGACAATTATAGAAAAGAAAATATATTACTTTGATTTAAAACCTCTTTCTTTTTGGTTTAAAAGGTATACTGGCTCTTTGTACATTTTAATAATAACCCAATCTGATCACAGTGAAATGAGACCTGAAAATAAAATAATTTAACAATTTTGTGTACTGAGAATAACTTTAAAATTTCTACCGAAAACATGTATAGATAAAAAAAAAATTTTCAAGATTCACAAAGTAAAAAAAATGTGTTTAATATCTTGATATGTACCGTTTGCAAAATTTCCTGCTTTTATTTCTGAAATTGGAGACATTGTGAGTTTTTTACAGATAAAAAAGGTTCTTTAATTATGTACGGAAAAGTTTTTTTTTTACTACCATTTTCTTAAAATTTGGCGCTACCGCTAAAATTGTAAAGTGAAATCTCAACCGCTTGAAAATTTTTTCTTATATTACTTTGGTTATTATATTCTTAAGCAGCATTTAACATAAAAATATATTTAAAATAAACAAAATATTTGAAAAATGATAATCGAGACAAGATAGTAAAAAAATGTCTTCGACATGCATATCCGATATGGAAGATGAAAATGAGAAAATGTTTGGAGTTTTCAACACTTAGAGCATAGAAGGTTTTCTTTCAGAAAAGTTTAGTCACTCCTAAGCAACAAAATATGTATTGAATACTTCTTGCATACAGATATCGTCATTAAATGTTAAAGAATCTTAAATTCATTCGACCTTTATTAGACAGTTATTTAATATATTTATATTGCCTTAAAAATAAGAACAAAACTTAAGTTTCAATTGTATTACTAAATTATTAGTTCATATTATTATGTATAGTTTGCTGCATGTTTATTTTATTTATAAACGGCCTTCGAATGCTCATTAACTTTGTTTTTTTATTCGAACCTTTATTTGAAATATTTTTTTTAATATTCTAAAACACTACAATAAACGCCACAACTTGCAATTCAAAATATGTCACAGAATAAACAGAATCGAGACTTTGGGCGTTTCCCTTTTTAAAAAAGTGATTGCATTGCTTCGAAATATAATTATAGATCAATAGATAGTTTGTTAGCATTTATGCAAGTACGCACTTACATAATAACGCACAATGCTTTATGAGTAATACACAATGAATTGACTAATTTTTCAATAGAATGCGGCTTCGTTAACCAACCACTAATTCATTTGCAACTAAAGGTTCGCCGATTGAAATCAGACCAATACCGATTTCGTACCTGGTATGGCCCGGCGGTCCCGATAACATAAGTCTGCCAATTTTAACTTTTAATTTCCCTTTTAGAATTTGGTAGCTGATCTTAAGGTATTTTGATGCGCCAATTACGAATATTTAGTTAGATTTTCCCCACCCCATTTTTGGAAAAGCCCTGTGTAAGAAATCGCAAAAAAAGTAACAAATTTATATCACAATAAAAAAATAATTACATGATATTAAAATATAAATGCATTTAAATGACATTAATAAATCAATTAAAAATTTTAAATACTTTCATGGCATCTCGTTTTTTTCACCGAAGCTCCGATTGTAAGATTCTCGCTTAAAAGTCTGATTTCGATCATATCAGTTTAGCAACCAACAATAGTCTGCAATCATCCTTTTACTCCACCTTCCCTAATAGCAACGTTCTATCCTTTTCAAAACCTGATGAAATCATTCGCCTTTTTCTTCAATTACAGCTACAAACTTATCAGGAATCTAGTCCAAGTGCTAATTAAGGAAGTGAAGCTTAATGCTCATCGAACATCCCAATTTTTCCGAAATGTTTAATACTTATTTGGACTTTTATGGTTTCCTAGGAAATTGTTCACTACTTTCTTAAATGATTAGTTCAATTTCATTTAATTTTTTATTGATAGTTGTATCTTTCATCAATTTTCTTATGTCCAGGCCGAGGATAATATCTTTGTAATACTTATCGACCGCAATTCATTCTTTTTATTGTAAGTGAAGAAGAGAGTAATTTTTTATTACAACATAATTGTTTTTATACTTATTTAAAAATGTCACGCAGCATCAGAATCGAAAAGATGATATGACCCTTGAGTTAAACTTGTTATTAGGAGATTTGTAAATTGTAAAATTAACAAAAAAAAGAAACGGAACAGATAAACAAAAGCAGTGAAAATCAATTAAACAGGTTTAAAACGATATCACTGATATTTTAAGCAACGAACGACAAGAGTCGCTGAGATTTTTATTCTGATTCTTTCACTTTAGTTTCAAATAGAAGTGGAAAAATTTGGTGTAGATATTTAATACCGTCTCCTTCTTTATTCAGCGCCTTCACAAATTGTTTCACCATACCCAGTTTTATGTGTAAAAGAGTTAGTAAAGTTTTCAGGTGGTGGCTTAAATTCTGTCACAATATTTTTGGCTCATTCTTCGTCCAGTATTGTCCTCCGTCTCTACTAATTTACTCTTATTAAGCATCTTCTAACCATTGAAGTTAATTACAGTTAAATAAGGACTTTTGCTAATGACCTAAAAATCCACTTTTTTCTGCAATAATAAGCATATGTCATTGAGTTAATTACGTTATGTTTAACTAACGATTTATGAAAACTTATACATTTTTGTCTACTGCAACCATTCAGTATATTTTTTGTTCAATAAGAAACAATTAAAATAAAATATCAAGTCTTGACAAAGTAGTAACTCATCAGAGCCCCAAAATCTCTTAAAATCAGTTATCAAATCTGAAGGGGTAAAACCATTGTAGATATGTGTAATTGTTTGTAACTGATTTGGTAACAACGCTACGTGAGATTCAATCTACATTTCAAATGGCAAATCTGTGAAGAGTTAAGAAATATTCAGTTCAAAAGAACTGAATACATTATTTAAACACTGACTTAAAAGAAAAAAAATACTTTCATATTTCAAGTTCTGTGTTATAGGAAAATATTATAAGGTTGTGGATTATAAAGTTATATTTAATAAAATATTGAACTGAATATAATATAATAATTATATATGAATTTCTTTTTGTTAGATAAAAAAGTTCAAAAACGTTTTCATTTTAACTTGCTTGCAGTTTGCATAATAAGCATATTCACATGCAAAATGCCCCAATTTAGTATAAATAATTGAGGATGAATGTCATTAACTCTGGATTTTTTTGTTTAGAGCTAAATTTTGTAAAGGCACACGGGATTTATTTTCTAAGTTGTATATTTTATGTTTGTCCTTTTCGTGGGAAAAAGATTCTGGAAATTGATTATAATAAACACTTGTTAATAATAGTTGCTAAGAATGGCACTAATAATTTAATAGATGTTTTTGTACCCTAGTCGTTCTCAATATACATTACTATTTATACCGCTTTGATAAGGAAAAAACTGTATCTTCCGATAGAAGTGAATAAATAATTGTTTGATCGATATTGTTTGTCACAATGATTTCGGCAAATTTACATTTATTTAGGTGTTTGTGTTTTTTTTCGTGGTCTTGCCATCGTAGCTCATTTAGATTTGTTCTATTACTTCTCAAGAAAAATGAGAATAAATTATAGTTGGTTGAGAAAAAATATATTAAAATTTAATTAGAAATATCACAAAAATGTTTCACTCCCAACTCTTGAAAATTGAATTAAAATAAAATGTTTGTACGGTAAAACATATTTGGATCTTATCTAATTTAAATATGGCAAAAATACTATGTGTAGTGTGTTAGGATGATCCAAAGGTATGAGGTCTATGATAGCGCGAGGCATCGTGGGGATCGGGATTCGATTCTCGGCCATTCGCCGAACGGAGTTGGACTGTTGTTCTATTTGGCTAGAAGAGATTTATCTCATAGCAATAATAGCGCGCTATGTATGAATAGTATACAATAAAATACGTAAATAAGTAAATACATAAAAATTATTTCACGAGTGTATTAGACGACTTGTTAAACTTTTATTGTTGGTTTTTATACTAATTTAGTCAGATTGATGGCGACTTGAAAATTGACTTGATATGAAAAGTCAAAAATCATAGCGTGAAATTGAAAATTACGCAATCACTTCAACTTCATAACTGTAAGAAAAATACATACTCTCGATTTGAAATATTTTCAAGTTATGTATTTTATTCGAGATAAATAACGAAGTAAAAAATTATGTTTATCCATTTCTGGAACATTTCCTCCAACTGACATCCAATAAATATTACTTTACAAACTAGACGAGTTCAACAATCCTCTCCCTGCTTTTGATATACTGACTGATTTGTACTAGGCTGTAGAAGTTTCGCAAAGATACAACTCGAAACTAAACTGAAGTGAGCTCATGTATGATTATTGCCGTAACATGAAATAATTTTTGTAGTAACGTGAATCGATACAAATTTTTTTTCTTTCCTAGGAGGTTTTACTTTTTGAGAACTTTATCCTTTCTGACATCTTTATTTTCATGTAGGTTGACTAAGATCAATTTATGAGAATGTATTTCGAAATATTTTTATTCACTTGTGTGTTTGCATGAGTTTATTCTTAAGAAATGATACTCTTATACTTATGGAGGAGGAATTCCTCTGGCTTTGGATTGTGTATTTACTGACATTGCATCTAAAAATATCATATGTTTTTTTGTACTTTTGAACGTTGAAATTCAAAATCGTTTATAATAAATTTGGTTTCTGTAAAGGTTTTTTAAGTGAATATTTATGTTTGCTGTGTTTTTATTATGGTAATAAACATTGTAAACATAATAATTTATTACAATACCCAAAAAAATGTGGGATGCGGGCGCGAAGACCTCTCTTTATTGTTAGCAATATTATTTAATTGTTAATATCTGAATAATAAGTTAATTACAATAATTGGAAAATAATTAAGACATTATTAGAGACTGCAACTCCCTACATCTTTGTTTATTCATTCATCGCGTGCAAAATTTTGACACCCACGCCAATACCGAGGCCATAAATTATTTTAATATCCCTTAGAGGAGCTAATGTTCTTTACTCTTAATACCACATCTGTTAGGTTATAAAGATATGATTATATAATTTCAGGGAATGACATGCATCACCCCTATCTGAAAAATAGAACGTTTATATCATAATATTCCCTGCACGATTGTAATTTTTAAAATAGTATCGATGTAATATTTTGATTTATTTATCACATGGTTATTAACTGCCACGTTGTTATAATTTAATATTGTAGTAAAGTATGTTGTAGCAAGTGTATTAACCTTTGAAATAAAATTTCCTAAATACAACACACACAGTAACAATATAATTGCGATTAATATTCTTAATATACCCTAGGTTTATAGCGGGTTGCCAGTATTAATTTGGCGAAACTGAAGCTAATACATTTTTAGAGGAAACAATTCATAAATCAAGTTGTGGTTATAATAGGAATAAGTGTGCCTATGGTTGACCAAAATACATTGCAACAGAATAAAATAAAAAGCGAAAACATTGTGATAGACTACAACCAAGGTCTAAAAGTTACAATTGACTAAAACAAAACAGACGTAGCGGTTTACTGCGAACAAGAAACAAATGTTGCGACTGACTACAACCAAGAGACAAACATTGCGATTAACTGCACCCAATAAAACAAAATGGCAACAAACTTCAAGAAATTGTGCAAACTGAGACAATAAAAAATATTCATCTGTAGTATAATATAAATATTTAAAAATTTATCTGGAAGCTGCTAGTAAAAAGAACTGGTTTGCAAAAAAATACAGTATCATTTACTTGGTCCATTTTCGACAAAATTATTATAAAATATAACAAAGAACTGGCAAAGATTAGACCCACCCACATGTCCTACAGTCGATGTCAGGCAAAGTGAACATCTTGTTAGTAATTGAGACTTAGCATTTTAATAGTACGCGTTTAGGAGTCTTGGAAGTTTTATAAACACACAATAAGCTCTACGTCCATCAAATCCAATATCTCTCTCTGGAGAGATTTCGATAGCATTGGAAGGTTATAGGAGCAGGAAAAGGAGTAACGGGAGCTTACCTGGTAGTGAAAAAGGTAAAAGAAAGAAGGGCAGGTGTAGAGAAGAGAAAGGGATTTATAAGAGCGCATTTGGGTGAGTATCGGGATCAGAACAGATTAATCTTGTTATTAAGGCTGGTTGGTAATAGGAAAGTTTTAAATTATCCCGCCAGTTTAGTGACAATTATTGTATTCAAGTAAATGTTAAGCATTAGTTTAAACAACAACTTTATTTTGGTAGTAAAGAATTATATTAGCTTGCCATTCATTTCGCTAAAAATAAAGAAATCAGAAGAAAGCTTTTGGCTTGAGGTTTAATGGTGTTTTATTAACTACTAATAATCAGAAATATATTTTTCTCCTCATTTCAAACTTTAATTAGTTTAATTGATATATCAATTGATAGGAATATTAAATAGAAAAAAAACTTTTTTTTGAAAATTGGTCAGTTAAAATTACATTGAAAAAATAACAATTAAAAATAAGGTACTTCAGCAGAATAAACGACGGCAAAATAAAAAAAAAATACACTCTTGAAGCAATGTTTTATTAACTCATGGAACCATAATTTTGCTAATTTATATTTACGTGTACATATTGGATACAGATCAGAAGAGGGAATTGGATATGACGAAAAAAATAAGGGTATTGTA
The DNA here is from genome assembly GCA_039881145.1 of Druceiella hillmani. Classification (NCBI taxonomy): domain Eukaryota; kingdom Metazoa; phylum Arthropoda; class Insecta; order Lepidoptera; family Hepialidae; genus Druceiella; species Druceiella hillmani. The sequence goes on along the minus strand of JAYKKI010000098.1, from coordinate 5,902,325 downwards.
ATACAAAATTAGAAAAATTGTTACATTTTTGAGATGACTCCGTCTTTTATAGATTTGAGTATCTACAAACAATATTATAATTTTAGAGTTCGATACTTCATGAGGAAAACAGAAACATATAACATCCCTTACTATATATCAGTCGGTCTATCATAGTCGTTTGGTGGAACTTGTCACAGAAATGTATTTGTCCACGTCTCTGAAACTGAGGGAATCAAAATTATGGAATAATCAACATTGCTAAAAGTTAATTTAAAGTTTGTCGGGAAACTAAAGCATAGTTTATAGTTTTGAGATACCTAATATCACTATGTACATAAAATCCTTAAAATTGTTTTGAAAAATAAGTTTACAACGCCAAGGCGTATTTTCAAATAAAAGTATTATAGAGAATCTATTGGGAAATTAAAATTTATTTCTCACTAAAATTGATCTTAAAAAACTGGTGAGTGTATAAATTAATTTTTGATTTGAGAAGTCTTATATTTCCGATAGAGGGGGTTACTTGCAAAAATCATATGTAACGAAATATGTTACGGCAAAATTGCTTATAACTTGGGAAGTATAGTACCTATAGGTATTGTTTTAGTACCATAATTTAGAGGACAGAAACCATTCGGTAGTACAAATATCGCTGGCATAAATGGCACTGGAGTCGCATGCAGCACGACTTATTCAAAACTAAATTTACCATCGCGCGCGATGTTGAATAAATTATTACTAAGCAGTACATTGATAGATTAGAGCGAGAGTGGTCGCGTTTGACAGAGCTCACGATGTTACAATAGACGTTTTACATAAAAGTCATGTCTGTGATCATTAAAAGTTGTAAAATTTTAAAAAAGGGTTGGTTATTGCGATATAATTGACGACTGTTGTACTATGGCAACAACGCAAGCGGTACGTAATCTACAAAATTAAAGTGCAAGAGCTTGGGTAGCAAGAGAGAGTGAGAGAGAGATTCCAGCCCTCGGTGGCCCGCTTTGACCTCAGCGGAACGTATTCGTCTCTACAGGAAATGTATTAGATGTATTATATTACAGACTCTTTAATACACCCAAGACCTTTCACGTACTCCAGTGCGGCTTCGTTCCTTATACAGCTTACCCGTTTTTTATTAAAAGGACGTCCACTGTAGTTGTTATTTTGTTAGTTGTAGAAAAAAAAATTCATTTAAAAAACAAATCATTAAAAATGACACTTTATTTCTTATGATATAGTACTTCTCCATACATATTATTTTTTAGCCAACTCACTCGCACATGTAATTCAGTATTTCCTATTTTATTAGCCACCTACGAAAAGTTTTTAAATGCATATTTCTTCGCAAGTACCTTTTTGTATATATTCAGAAACATCTAATATGTAAATAGTTTTGTTTTTGTTTTTAACAGTTCCTATTAGAGTATGCAAGGTAGTAGAGGGATACATAAAAAATAAAAAAGAATATTGACATAAATTAGTTCCACTTTGCAAAACGAGGAAAGAACAAGATCTTGATTAAATAAAATTATTGCAACGAATATGATTTGATTATATATTGATCGTAATATTTTGTTAGGTTTAAACAATAATTTTTTTAGGATAGTCGTTTTAGATTTGGAGATGAATAAGAATGTTATTTTAATAATATTTTTTTTATATAAATTAAAAACAAGTATAATAAACTATAAATATTCACAATCCATATTTTGATCCGCAACACAGGCGACACACGCATGAAAAATGTGTCGTATTTATAATATAATTTTATTTTACTTATTTCATTTACATTATGTAACACAGTGTACCAATTAACGTATATAATAAAGATAATTTTCAATTGACATTCACAATGAACATGACTTTGTGTTTACATATTATATTTTATATAGTAGAAACGTTTCAGATGAGCAAGATCAAAGTTCAAAAAACATAGGAAGATAATCAAGTAAACAGAACACACAATTTAATACAAATTAAATTAACGTAATTGATATTGTTTACAGTAACAATAAATGAGGTAAGAATGTTTCATTACAGATATGTCGCCATAATGTAAACAATGTCACCCATAAGTAACCCTCCGGATTGCTTGATTTATTATACGATAACTATATAATGCACATGACATTTAGAATTAAATTGGAAATAATATAAATATGTTGAAGCTTTGCACTAAACTATTAATATTCATTTAAAATGAAGTTAAACATAAATATATATATATATATATATATATATATATATATATATATATATATATATATATATTTATGTATATATATGTGTATATATATATATATATATATATATATATATATATATATATATATATATATATATATATATATATGTGTGTGTGTGTGTGTATACAAATCGAAGTTAAAAATGGTAAATGTTATCGTCATGGCATTTAAAGAGAAAATTCTTAAACGGTTCGTAATTTAACATTATCTTTCACTCATTAAATTTAACCGAATTTAAAATATTTTTATAAGTAAAAATTTAATTCTTACCATATTTGATAATAATAGAATCTCACTTTTAATCATAAATGACTGGCTAATATATGATGTTGGTTTTAAATTATCAAATTAAAATTTTTAACTTTTATATATGCTATCTTAACGAGTTTATATGCACAGATTAATTATTTTATATTCCTATTGATATTATCAAGGCGAAAGTTTATTTGGATATTTCTTACTATCAAATGCGAAATTTCTAATCAGGGCTTTGGCATACAAACTGTATTTTGTCATAAAAATTTGAAGTAAATCTGAAGTTTCCTAACGAAGAGCATTCATCTTTTTTGTATGATATACATAAGGTATGTACTTGATCACATAATGTTGTCCGTAATGAAAATCCAACATATTTGATTTTAGCGTGTATTGACACATACGTCTATGCCAAACTGTCAATTCTGAACTTAGTTTATACAGGATATTATAAACAAAGATCAGTTTATACAGGATATTATAAACTCAGATTGACAGACAATAAAATTTACCAAACATAAAAAACACAATTTTGTAGAGAGAATTTGAAAAATTTAGATTTTAAGTAAATTATTGCCAAGAAAAAATTTTCAATACTGATATACTCGTAGGCTGCATTTTTGTAGTCCATGCAAATGAAGTCGTGTACGTTACTGCAGCCCATGTGAACCAAGTCGTACAGTAAATATTTACACACGGACTGCATTACTGCAGTCCATACGAACGATGTCGTATAACGAAGACTGGAACAAAAGCTGCATTACTGTAGTTCATGTGAACGAAATTATATAGTTTAGATTGAAACACAGAATGCATTATCCCAGTCTGTGCGAACGAAATTGTAGAACCAAGACTGAAAGAGAGACCACATTACTGCATTCCATGCAGACTAAGTAGGATAGATGAGATTGAAAAACAGGTTGCATGACTACATCCAGTCCATGCGATTCAGGTTGAATATCCAAGATTGGAACATAGTTTGCATTAAATTAGTCCATGCGGATGAAGTCTTATAATCGTAATTGACACATAGGTTGCATAACCGCTGTCAATGCGAACGAAATCGTGTAACGAAGATTAGCATATAGGTTTCATGACTAGAATTCATGCGAACTAATTAGTATACGCAAGATTGCAACGCAGGCTGCATTATAGCAATCCATAGAATGAAATCGCACAGTCAAGATAAGTGAGTGTTAAGGGTCAAAGATGATTAAAATAAAGCAGATAATTAAGAATAATTGTAAACGTCGTAGCTTAAACTTAATGTGCAAAAAGGCGTGCCATGACAATACGTGCATAGATTAAACTTTTGGTAAATATAATTTGTTTGTTACTATATTATATAAAATTTATGACGATGTGAAATATATTTAGATTAACTAATAAGTTATCGACACGGTAAGACAGGTAACGAGTTTATTAAAAATCTATGTATGTGAAAATGAACATTTCACGCAATTTTAGCAAATATTCACATTTTAACTCACTTTAAGAGAAAGAACTTCCGAAACAAGACTAACCTTAGACAATATGAATGAAATTGCCCTGAAATAATGATAATCTTTGGTACTTATAAAAGTTAATTATATAAAAAAATATACATATTTTATAAGGGCATCTGCACATAAGAAATCTTTATGCTGAATACTCACCTTAGAATTTAAGCAAAACCCAAAAATACCACACTTGAAATTGTTTGCGTAAAATAATACATATGCAGAAAAGAAGCCAATTCAATATTGTATTCGATATTGTGATATGTTATCTAAACAATATATACAATAATAAATGTAAAATGAGGGAGAAAGGACTAGAGTATTTTCTTCCAAACAGTTGTCGACAAAATGAAAAGAAAGACGAAAGACTATAAAAAAGGATAGCAGCATACAGTTGGAATGATGTATTATTATTTCTCTAGGGGAGTACTGACTACTTGCTATGTGCTATATAGCGAAATATTTGCCTTATATTTCAGAAAAATAACATTTTTATCAGAAAAGGCGAGCTATAGTGGTTATTCCTGACATAATAAACACGATATACAAGATCCATTTTATCCATTGAAAAAAATGGGTAATTTTAGTTAAAAATACATTAAAAAACAAAAGAAAAGGAGATAAAATTCACTTTCTATGTCTGAACAAGAATTTAATTTACGTTCCTATTAGATAGTATTTGAAACTTCAATAATTTTAAATGTTCGTAATACCTCGTCATTATTTTTAATATCATATAGATTGTAATTCACAAATAAGATATAGCGTTGTATTCTTTTTATCGTAAGTTAACTGAAATACTGGTTAATTTTTAATTAAATAAAGTGTGGATGCACGTAGACAATTGGTATCTAATTTCAACGCTTGACGAAACCAGATTTGCTTTCATTTTGGGGTCTGGGTTATGTTAAATCTTGATGTATAGCAATAACATTTTTCCCGTTGAACTCGGGGTTTAGGTATTTTCTTGTGTAAGTACTTATTTATTTTTAAACACATTAGAAGAATTCAGATTATTTAATGTTCATAAACATTGTTGTTAAGATATATGAGTTTGTTATCTTGCATCTCCTCGTTAGTTCGCAAATCGTTGGTCGCAAATTTTCAATTTAACCGGCGTGTAAATTCACAAAGCTAAGATTGAAAAAAAATGTTTGCCAGAAAACAGAATTTACGAATAAAAGATACAAAAATAACAAAATTTTATACGTGGTTTTAATTACTCTCAGACTTTTAAACCTTACTTTTATCGGAAGCTTTATTCAAGCTAAATGTGAATCAAGTTTATTGAAGCCAAATGTGAATTAATTTCGGACATGGAAAAGCAACTATTATGTTTTAAGCAAAGTATATTTAAAATGAAATTTACCACTTAAAACATAATAACAAAAAGTGCAAAGAAGAATACCAAAATATAGCTAGTATAATATTTTATACTCATTAGTATGTAATTATTACTGAAAGCTGAATATAATTCGCATTAATTATGTGGAAATTCATTATTCATTATTCATCAAGCAAAAAATTTAAATATTATCTTGCCAACCTGAAGATGTTTTCATAAAACGAAACCCAGGTCGTGGTAAAGAATTTAAATAAAGTAGAAATAATTCTACATCACGTAGTTTAATTTAGTTATGATAACTAAATAAATAATGTATTTTTTTTTATTAAATTTTAAATATTGGGGAGAAAATTTGACAAATTGTACCTCTTAGTTTTATATGTATTTAGGCCTTTTAAAAAAATTATCCTTTTTTCTCAGCATATTCTGTGATTATTAATAATGTAACGTTGAAACTAAATAAAATTTGAATTACTGATTTTCAAAATTTAAGGACATCAATCTCACAACAAAAATATATTGTTTCTTCCTATACTATTAGTTCAATATTCATGCTAATAAGTAATCAAAAGAATTCGATTCCGCCACCAGACATTCATTAAAAATCATAATTCCTCAATTTAGTTTCCTCATTCCATTTTATTACATATACTTATCCCTTAATAAATTTCCTGGTCCTTTTCTTTCCCACCCCTTAGTTTTACCATCCTTTCACCCACCCCTAACACTGCCACCCCTATCCCAAACACCCCTTCACTACAATTTAAAATTAAATTATTTTCTTCTTTTTTGTTCTATCTTCAGTTTATATATCATACTTTATAATCATCACATTTTTCAATGCATTTGTTTTTATGGGCATGGAAGAGATAAATTCTGTAGCAATAACTTCACAGACGTGTATAAATAAATAATACTAGTTCTGCCAATCATTTTTCCATCATTTTCACGCAGAAAGTGGTATGCTACATCTATTCTTCACATTTTCCTTCATAAATTCCGGTATATTCCAAATGATACTTACTGAGATTCAATTGAAAATTAAAAAGTTAAATGCTAATTTCGTGAAGCAGTTATTCCTTGATAAAAGTTAATGTATATTGATGTAAATAAACCAAATGTATGTAGTTAATTATAAATAAAATAGTGTATGTGAAAGATTAAAAAATTATTTAAAGAACGTCACACAAATCAGTATTTATTATTATTATTAGAGGGTTAATATTGTTCATTTTCATTTGTTATAATTATTAATATTCAACGTTTTCACCTTAATTAATATTTTTTCTTTCTAAATTTTGTCGACGTAAGATGTACCAAATGGCTGTCGTAACTCTAATTATGTTACGACAGCCATAACGACAGAATTTCAAGTTCTTTATTTAGTATTGTTATGGTACATGAGACGAGTACGATGTAATAAGTTGGGATATCGTATTTTCTATTAGTTTAATTATTAATTTATGAAGCTGAGTTTGAGGGACTGATGAACTATCATTTCGTATATTTTAATTATATTTTGTTAAAATATTTCTAGCGTATATTGCCGAAGTGGTGTAGAGCAGTCATGTGAAGTATTTAGAGACGAGATAAACTATTTTAAAAATTGAGAGATGACGATAAAAACTGTTATATTAGAGCAGGTGATACTGAAGGTGGATAAATAAAGTTTGGTGATATAAATGTTGAAGATGATGTGAGATATCTTCCTTAAATTTCATTGAATTTTTTTAGATGAAAATTTTTTTACCTTGCTCTCACTAACAAAGAAAATATTTGCTTGAGGAACAGCACGTTGTTTTTCTTTTCTTTGTGGAATATATTTCATTAAAGTAGATGATGCGTTTGCTTATTGCACGGTTGTATCTTGTTTCTTCATTTTAGAATTTCTTGTTCTATTCATAAGGTTATTAGCAGTCACTACTTATTACAACTTTGATATTGACGTTATGTTGTCTTCATAAAGAATTTTAAATGTTTTGTCAATATATATATATATATATATATATATATATATATATATATATATATATATACACTGTTTCCATTTCGTAATTGAATTAAAAAAAAATTATATAACTTTACGACACCCCGGGTTTCTGGCTGTGATGAATAAGGACTATCATTAGAAACCCAAACAAAACGCTGAACTGACTTCATTTATGCAAGATCCATCCACCTATCTAAGTAATAGAACATCCCGGACTGCTTGCTACAGCAAGAAAAAACGGAGTGAGATAATCTCTCTCACAATCCGGCTACAAGCCGCATCGTGTATCATTCATGTGTGCCGGATGCTTGTCGAGCGGAAACCGCAAATCGTACTCTGCTACAACACATCGCCATTAAGTCGCAATACATTCGTATTTCGAGGTACATTAACAATTCATAGATATAAATTTGTAATTTAAGCATTATTTCGTTTCTTCATTTGGACATTTAGGAGTTCCCTTGAAGAATTGTATTCAATCATTTCGTTTAATATTTTTGACGCTCATAATGAAATATTTATTGTCTATGATAGATGGTACGTTATCCGTGACTCACTCACTGTACTATTTTTTTCTATTTAGTGACGGTACGAATTTTTCGTGGCTATTTGTTTAGTTGTTCGAAGTACTAACCATTAATTAAATCAAGAATAATGCAAGTCTTACCAACCGTTTATAATTCAATAGTATATATACCATTACAATAGCAAGTATAATTAAATTTGCCGAAGAAATCATAATAACTCCAACAACTCTGCCGCGTCAGCAACGCTAATAATTTATTTGTTTACGTCCCTAACGGTTTTGTGAAAAATATTCTAAAGCTCATGCGAACGAAGTTACGGGCACAACTATTACTCTAATTAATTTATTAAATTCATTCACAAAGTTATGCTCGTATTATTATTTTGGGTGAAATAAAGTAAATTGTTTGATGAATAGATTTGTTATTTTTAATTTTCAAGTGAAATTCTGTTTTGAACTTATAAAAAACACGTCATAGCTAAAAAATTTACAATCTTGCTATTATAGTGATAATCCAAATACAATAATGGCGAGTGAGTGATGGGTTATTCATGTAATATAATAACATGGCAAAAAATTAATAATAATTTTTTTTTAAAATTGGTAATATATTTATTAGCGATATATTTAAAATTATCATCTGCTTCCCTCCCAGTTCATTAGAATATCTTACTGCCAGGATAGTAAACCTATGAATTGAAGTAATTTCTGAAAATTTTCCAGGTCGAAAAAACCTGTGTCTGCGTATTAGGTTTATATGTGTTCCGTCAGGAGAAGATTTATTTTCGTTAGTTTATGTTAATTAACTTCACGATGTAAAACTTTTAACTACACAAGGCTTCAGAGCTTCAGAGATGCCGTCGAAGATTTTCATGATTTTTCACTATCATAATTTTTCAGTGTATCGTTTACAGTCCTTCGCTAGAGGTATGCATTATAAATTTTTTAGGGTTTAAGGTGATAGTGAAGTGAAATCTTTAAGGTGAAGATTTCCTTTTAGTCTAACTTAATTTATGAAACTTACAATTCGGATAAAAATATTTTCCTGGGTCAAAGCACGAGGGACAAGCACCTTTTTATATTCGATCATATCTATACTTTATATTTAAATACACTTAGTCGGTTTCAGAGACAAGAAAGCTAAATATCAAAAGTTAATCACATCATTTTTTCTTTATGTGGATATATACGACTTATCTATACTTACAAAAATAAAATGACTAGTGATTGAAATGACTAGTAAATTGAAATATCAATGTGCAGCCTTAAACATTAACTCCAGGAATGAAGTTTACAGTATACATTTCTTTTGTATTTTTTATGTTTAATATATTTTATGAATAGATGGATTCTGCCCATATTATAGATAAGAGAAAGTAAACAATTAAGGTATATATATTTCAATAACTTAGATTTTAACTAAGAAATGTAATTTTTTTCATAAATCCAAATGTTATATTTACCCTATTACAATTAAAATATCTTCCATGAAATACATTCCATAAATTTCATACTTTTGCCAAATATATTGATCTCAAAAAAATGTAATTGCATTGAAATGATAATTCCATTTAATGATGTAAACATATAGTTTATTAAGAGTTTTTTAAAGTAGGAAAATATTATCTGTCGGTTTGTTTATTTGTTCTTATGATCAATAAGGAAGCAATGTATATATAGAATATACGTCTTGCAGACATAAAATTTTGATCGTTTAGTTTCTTTAACCATATGTCAAATACCATGAGTGCGAAAAAGTGTGCTTATTTTTTATGACTCTCTACAAGGAAGTAAGACAAACGGAATAGAAATCTTGTGGAGATAAAATTTGGTTTGTTTTGTGTATCTAACCGTATTATGAAAACTATATCGGAGAAGTTACGTGTGATGTCGGAAAAATTCTATAATCTATGTAAATTATAAAACTTGAAATCAAGTGTTCTTGTTTGTTCTCTGTTGGAATAGTCAGTAAACGTAAGGATTTTTACCAGGATTTGCAACATCTGTAAACAATCCCTGTTCTGCACTCAAACTGGCAACTTATAGCTATGGATTTCTGCTTCTCGATACGGCAAGTTTTCAGTTCTTACAAAAACCACACGTACCGTTAATATTTGCGGTCACATTTATAGATCTAATACACATACAATTTATTCGTGCAACCGTTTTAAATTTCCACATAGATACTGCAAATGAAATTTATTAGATGAAACTTTGAATGTTATTGGCAATGATTATTCACGTACAGTCATATCCATTAGTTACAATGCAATTATAGCTAACATCAATTTTTGTCATGATTGATAAACATTACATATATTGATGTTAGCACATTAATTTCCCAGAAAAATAATCTAATTACAATATCTTTGCTAATATCCCACCTGAAGATGTTGTAATACAACGAAACCTAGGTCGTGGTAAAGAAATTAAAGATAGTAGAAATAATACTACATCACGTAGTTTCATTTAATTGCGAATAATGAATTTCTACAAAATTAACGCCAAATATATTCACTAATTACAATTTTTTAATATAAAACAATTATAGTGAAATTGCCCCCCACTATCAATAATTCGAATTTAAATGTGCTCGAAATCTGTTTCCTATTATTTCGACCAGATTCCTTGAGAATATTAACCTCCAGAATTTGAATGTTTTCAAAATATTTTTACGCAAATTTTTAGTAACTCTCTTAAGAAAATCCATAATCAGAATTGATATATAACCATAATATATTTCCAGTCATTTGGACCAGATTTCAGGAATATCAACAATCAGGATTGAAATGTAATAAAATTGTGTTTCCCATACTTTTGGATGGCTTCCTTAAAAATACGAACAATCAGAATTTTAATCTAGTTAAACTGTGTTTCAACCATCAGAATTGGAATCTCGTCAAAATGTTATAGTATTTGGATCAGCTTTCTTGAAAATATCAATAATCAGAATTTAAATGTGGCCAAAATATGTTTCGAGTAATTTTGACCAGCTTTCTTAATGCTATCAAGAATTAGAATTTGCTTCCGGCGAGAATATGATTCTTATCATTTTGATCAGGTTTGTAAAAAAATATCAACAATAAGAATTTAAATATGGCCAAAATGTGTTTCCAGTAATTTTGACCAATTTTTCTAATAATAATTTCTAATAAATGAAAGGATACACTTATAACGAGTTATGTAATATACTACCACCTTTGTTTAGAAATTTATTGCAAAATTACTAATCAAATTACACTCTTGGAAAAAATTACTTGACCATTTCCGTGCTCCCTTTTGAATCGGTTAATAATTCTTAATATTATTACTATAAACACACCCGATATTCCATACTCGCGAACAGATTTAATTCCTTACAAAATTATATACGTACTCGCCTATCCGTATCCGTATAAGTTTGTGTGTACATTAATGTAGGGCTGTCATCAGCATACAGATAAAGAGTTATTACTACATATCGGCTTCAATATTTGCGGACAATCAGACTTTGACGCTATACGTCAGTAACATAGCTGTTTCTCTTTCTAACCAATAGCATCGATCGAAGAAGGACTGTCTCGTTAGCAAGCTGGCGCAGTAAATTTGTACTGGCGCGCAGTTTTTATTATTACCTAATTGTAAAAATGTAATTACATAAATAATATTTTAAACTGTACATTTAATTGTGTGAAAGTGATTTGATAATAATAACATTAAAATAGAATTTTAAAAAAGGTACTTAGTGTGGATCCTACAGACGCAATCAAACCTTAAATAAAAATAAATTTTGTATATTTATAAACGTGATACACTGAGATATTGTGTTCGTTGTGCTTTTGACATGATTAGATTTGCTTCATGGGAAAGATCTCTTAATAAACAATATGTTAGTTTATTAGTTTGGTAGTATATTGTTACTATGGCCGATACTGCAAGGAAACGTTTTCTAACTACATCGCGTTGAAACCAATCATTAATTTTTGAGAACAGTTTAAATTTAAAGCTGCTCAGTGACACATTTGTAGTATTAACCAAATAAGTATTAACCAAATAAGGTCGTGACATAGAACAAAACAATTTACAACAAACAAAAAAAGGAATACAAAACGATTTCCTATCCTTAATGATTTTATTGTTTCCTAAGAATTTGTACGCAGCGCAATAACGGACCGTTATATATAATTATTATAAATAGTTACCAATTGAAACTAAATTACAGAAAGTAAACTCGGCAAGCATGGTAAAATTGAACAAATCACACTCGCACGCAACGAGCGGCAACCTGAGAACGTGTACACTCGATTGTACTCGTTGTCTGCGGGTGACGTTAAACTAGCGAGTGGACGTGAGTGTCGCTTTTTACCCATTAATAGTTAATATTTTTTGCTATAACAGAAGCTACCTTAGTGCAATTAAAGCAAAGTTAATATAGTTTAAATCTTCTTGCAAAAACAGATACAAATTTTCATAATATTCATTAACCGTAGATAACATAGAATATCGTTTAAAATTGCTACTTTTAACGGGTTCAAAATATTATTCCTAATTTTATTTGCTATACCTTTGGTAATAAACTTAAAAGTATGAAAAAATATGTGTATTACACCCTTATTTCAGGAACCTCCAAACATAAAGTTATAAAAAGCACGGTTTTTAGATACCTGGGTGAAGATCGCACGAACACTAGAACGGGGATTCTAGGCGTAATTGTTTGTGAGAATTTCACGATGATATAAATTTCTCATATGATAAATACATTTTACTACAAATGAAGTAGAATCATTAATGTGGGATCCAGATTTCGACTATATTTTTCAGGGTCCCATACCAAAATAGCCTGAACGTCACCCCATAGCTGTCTTAAGGCGGTTCATCTCGCAGTGGATCATACGTTTTCTACTATTAAACGGACTCATTGATAATTTTGTATATCAATAATTAAATAAAACTACGTTATGTAGTATTATTTCTACTTTATTTAATTTGTTTACCACGACCTAGGCAGTCATTTTGCGGAGTGATTTCAAAATTTATGAATGAATTAAAATTAAACTTGATTTATACACGATTGAGTGTCTTCCAATTTAAAATAGTTAATTGTATATAATAGGGAAAATGGTAAAAAAAGAAACGAACTGATAAAAAATATCAACAAAATCTAAAGATCCAATAATAATTTAAATAAAATTATAATACCAATTTATTCATTCTGAGTAATTCTTGTCTCGTTTATTTCTTTTTAAAATATGTCTACATAGTTTGGATTCATTTATTTATTCGACTACGAATACTTACAAACATAGACCTTTCTTTAAATATTAGGGTTATCTAGGCCAGACTTAAATTGCTGCACCGACGTGACATTGCGAATTGCATTGAGTTTTTACTGATTTAATATGTGTTACTAGCGTGACCCGTGCGAAATCTTCGCATTATAAATTATTCAACTCAATTTAATAAATCAAAATTGATTGCAGGTATTCAATTCTTTTCTTATTTTGCACACTGCTTATTACGTTTTTATTCCATTATGAAGCTCAGATGACAGATCAAACAAATATTTTACTAAAATTGACATATAGAGGCGCAAGTATCAAAAGCATTGAGCTAAAGCGCCACTTTATTTATACGTGAGTGGATTTGAAATTAAACAAAAATTTTACCGACCGTCAATCATATTGACGTTGAGCCGTTAGATGGCAGCATTGCTGTTTTGTGTATATAATTTTAATAATTAATTAATTTGCAAAAACAATACCAATAATAAATTTTTTAGTTGTGGATGCCGGTAGAGCAAGCAATTAACTATAAAATGATATATAATTTATGTGGATTAGTTGTGAAGTTTTTTCTAAAAAGGGAGAGTAACATCTTAACCTTAGCGTATTAATATATATGAATGATGATGATGATGATGATGATTCCTTGTTTTTTTGCCGTTTTGTTATCACATATATGCCACAGTTAACATATAGAGTGATAACCTTAATTAACCTGCATGCAAATCGAATTAACTCATCTGCAAGCATGAACTGTGTCATCTAAAAAACGATGCACAATAGCTCGTTTATAATAATTTGCAATATTTTGTTTTTAGAATTTAAGTACATTGCATCTGCATCTGTTTCATTGCATCTAGGAGGTTGGAATTCATAAATAAAATTAGTACACGTCTAATATTAACGTATGAAGATGGAATATTGCATATATTTTACTTGTATTATTTGCATAGTGCCAATTACAAAAAGTGCATATAAGATTTACTATTCGCAATGTAAATTAATATTACTTATTCAGAGTGTAATTCAATTTGTTACCTTAAATGATCTTGTCCACCAAAAAGTTGGTTCGATATGTAAATATTGAATATATTTGGCGTTAATTTTATAGAAATTCATTGTTCAAAATTGTGTAGTATTGTTTCGTGTTTCCTGATGTATTATTATTCATACTTTCTCTAATTTTCTAGGTTTCGTTGTATTACAACATCTTCAGGTGGGCTATTAGCAAAGATTTAAGATCTTTGCTTTAATATATTAACAAATATATTATTTCTCCACGTTACTAAAATGGTAAAATAACTTACTCGATGTGAATATTTGGATTTAAACGAGCATTGTAATACAAATTGTAGTGTGGTTTTAGTCACACAAAACGTAAGAAAAATTTAAATTTTATGAAAACGAATTACAATGGCTGTTAAAACTAAATCTGAAATATTTACGTTCAAAAAGAGAAAGCGGATTAAACGAAAAATGTTTATGCGTAAATTGTATACTCGAAATATAAATGTTGTACAATTTAAAGAAGAAAATACAAAAGTATGTAGATTATTATACGGTATCCGATTTCAGCTCAACAAGCATTCGGGGCACATAATGAATATGATAAAAAACAAGCTTTATTCGCGACCATTAAACTATATTTGAAATGTCTTATTCTTCAGGAGTAAGTACCGATAACTTCGTCATTTTACTTTATGCGCGACGCAAATGACCAACATCATCTCATCAACAGCCTCTTTCCTTCCACTTATAGCTAGGATGTAGGCCTCTTCCAATGCACTTATTATTGGAGCTAATGTCCATAATTGCCACGCTCGTACCAGCAGCTCTGCTCGCCGTTAATTATCTACTGTATTTTATCTACGCGATTACCAACATCATTCTTGTTGCGCTCAACGAACGGCTAGGAGTCGAGCCTGAAATTCCGCAGTGCGTCGCGCCATTATAGGCCTTAAGTATGTGATGAACCTAATACACCACGACAATGACAATAATTTGTTCGACAATACTCAATGATAAAACATTTGTTAGAAAACCGATTCCAAAAAAGTAGTTAAAAAATTAAACTTAAAACAGAAAGTTTCCTGAAAAAAGTTTTAAAGTTACTTATTTTTGAATTCGGTGTCAGTATTGTCGACTAATTAATACAAACAAATAACTTTAGTTAAATATATATATATATATATATATATATATAATTTGTTAATGATTAAACTTAATTTTTTTATCTAGTAGCAAATATTTTGAATTACGATTGATTTACTACCATTAGCTAAAAAGGTGCATTATTCATCTCTAGAACTCATCATCAGATTTCATCGCTAATTTTTGGATGTGATGGGATGATCACAATATATATAGCATTACCTTGCTAATATTTTCTTTTAAACAAAAAAGTCATGCGAATTGGCCCAGAAATCGCGGAAAAATTGGGAAGTCGTTTAAAAGTGGAAAATACATTTCATAAGTCAATAAAAACTTCTATAAAAGTTGTTAAATGAAAAAAAAATCAGAGCGACACTGGTGGACTCTCTTCAATCTAAATGTTCCAAAAATAACCAGTAACAAAACCCACCAGTAACAAAAAGGCTAGAAAATCCCGTTAAATATATATTGATTGAAACATGTGAAATTGAGCCAGAAGCGCATTTCTTAACATATGCGTAAATTTGATGGAATTTTGTTTCTGACACTGACTGACAAAAGTCAGTAATGATTGATCGCCAGCTCACCACCGTTAGCTTGCCTTACACTTTGTGAATTTCATGTCATTTCCCATTTGCCAAAGCGCGTAATTCATATGAAGTTCAAAGGGCTTGACTTATGTACCCTAATTTTTGATATTCCCTTGCACCTTATAATTTCGTAAATCAAGGAAATTTTAGTTCCAATTTTAGAAACGGCGAGTGCGGAAATATTTTGTAATCTAGCATCTTTAAAAATTCGATTGTTGGGCAGCTGGACGGTTCTTGGCTCGGCTGGATGGTTTTTGTCTTAAAATGACCAGGATGGTGGTTTCAAAATCGCGAGATGCTTTTATTTGTCTAATACTTTACCCAGAAGTATATATTCTCGGAATATTTTTGAACATTTTGTGCACTTTTCATAATGACTCGTAGTACATCATTTCGTCAGGGCTCAATTTTAAGTGAGTATTAGAGGATATCTACGCAATCTCTTTTTTGAATGTTATATTCGATTACGTACTTGCAATTAACCTCGAAGGACAGCACCCTTTCCTTTTCCTTACGACAAAGACACGATAGTCGAAGTGGCAGACCGTAGAGAACAAGGCAGCAGACTTTTTTGCCAGGTGGCTTGATTGGAGCATGAAGGATAAGCTTAGCTTTGCCTATAGGTCATCGTAGAAGCCGACTCTGAAAATGGACAAGATTGTCAAAACTGACTGGGAAAATGGATATATACCTTCATTAGACCAGACATTCTTCGACCCTAAGATAAGTTTACGCCATAGTCAGTCTGTGTAGAGAGCCAGGATGATTTTCCATGTAATGGCTATGCAGGGGGGTTTTAAGACGCCTGAATTCCGCATCCGATATACGATAATACGGTATACGGCAAAACGTCCCAGTATATTGGCCTACGTACCGTCAGTGCAGGCTCCGCACTGCTTCGGGATCCAGAAGATTAGAAGGGTTTGTTTGCAGTGTTTGCTTCCCAATGTTTCCAGAGTGCGCTACTTATGACTCTAACCAAATCCAATAGAATATCATTCACCGGATGTATTACCATTTTCAGCGGATCTCCTGCATACCGAGCTTGTGATCGCAGAAAGTGTGACAAACTTTGATCTGTCACGAAAAAGAGTTTCGAAGCAAAATCGTCATACTTTGAGTCCCTAGTACAAAAGGATTTAGTACGAGAAATATACGCTTTTTTGAGATCATCTGTGTTCGCTAGTAAGTACACAGGTTTGCATTATAAACCTGATGTGTATCTGTAATAATGAAAATAATGTTAAAGTTTCAAAGTTGTTGATAACGAAAATTCAATCGTTCGTCTTAGATACTACGGGGCTAAAAGAATATATGTTCAAGTCAAATATTTGCTTTTATTTCTTAAAATCCATAATGTACTGCGATCTATTGGAGATAAAATGAAATAAATAGACATATGCAACTACTAAAATGTTTGGGAAAATAATCCGTAATGAGGCAAGTTAGCGGAATTTTAGGGTATCTTAGTCTACATCATTGGCTTTCGGAGATGCATGTGACATTTAATTTTTCGGAAATAAGATATTAAAACAAATATTTAATACAGGTGGATACTATCGCTTCAAGGTGATAACGAATGTTCTTATTCCTAAAATTCTCTTTAAAGTGAATAAATATGAACATACGTCTTCCCATCTATGTGCTTAAATTTATTAGGATTTTATGCTATATATTTTACAAGTTGACGAATGACAAACATTCGTTCAAGCATGCATCAAATATAATTGATGATTTTTTAAAATAAAATGGGTTTTCAATAAATTCTTTAAATTTTAATCCATATCCATAGTAAAACAATAAAAATTTAACACTTGTGAGTTCGTCAGTTCGCAATAATTTCAAAAACTATCCAATTGATTTAAAAAAACATTTTTTTCAATACCTAGAATATATTGAAGTAATAAATAATTTCAAAACCTTTCATATTTACAAAGCCTACACTTTATTTGGTCTTATACGACGCTGCTGAGTAGCTGCCAAAAAGAGTGAAGTTATTAATTGTGATTGCCATTGACGGCCGTCAATAGAATCGACAATGACTGAGTAAAGTAGGATTTACTTTTAACCGGTTACTGTTTCCAGTGCAAGTAGCAATTATTTTTACCATAAATATATTCTACGGATAAACTTCTAAATTACTTGGAATTTATCTCTAGTCAGTGCACTTTTCAATAAGGCTTTTATACGTTGGAATATATAACGTGAAATATTTACAAAAACAGTACATTTTGAACCAGCAAAATTAATCTATAAGTAAATTTCATAAAACAGGTTTTAATTAATTAAAAAAAAGAATTTTAAAAATTAAACCTGCAACAAAAGCACATAAATGAACACGAAAGAAATATTAAAAAAAGCTGTTCGCGATCTACAATTTCATCTTCAATATTTCTACCAATAAAAAATTCAAAAATTCTTTTGAAGGAAAGTCATTAAATATATTGGAGCTATTTAAGCTGCTATATTACATATATATTTAATGTCTTGAGTAGCAATGTCCATATCGTCGTATGAGTTGCAATGCCTACAATGTCATTTACTTTGGTTTTAAACATTTAAGACCTGATTTTCGGATGAAATTGAAGATTATGGATCACCTACATACATGTACATAATTTTCAGTAGGCAACTTGTCAGTAGCATCAGAAAGGGTGGGTATATAGCGAAGAATAAAATTAAATAGGTTTTTATTCAACGGGCAACAAAATTCCTGAATTTCGGATGGCAAAATCAAAATCTGAAATTAATAATTATCACTACTGAAACTGGATATTAAAAAATGAACTTTTCTAGGCATTACGTTACTGGAATATTTTTCTTAAAATATATGGATAGTATTCATTCCAGCTCTTAAGGCAAAAATTTAATTTTTAAAAAGTTTTTAGTTCTTTTTTGTTTGACTATTTGCTTGTCAATACCATTAAGACAAGAAGCCGTGTTGTTTTCTTTTAATTCGTTTCATGTGACGAGCCATATGCATCATAGAATAAGACAATTCTGTAAATAAATCAATAAAACTTATCACAAATAAATCTGTAGTATTTATGAAGCATAAATTATGGACGAATGTAAATCAATTTACAAGCATCTAGTTACATATCACTTGAAACTGAGTTGTATTTGAATTTACATATTAGAAATGGGATAAGATTCTGATATCATAAACAAGAATTAACTATGATGTAAATGTATTTTGAAATGAGTAAATAAATTTAATTAACAAATAGGTGATAGTCATTTTATTGGTGAATTAAAAAATATTTATATATTCACTATATTAATCAAGAAATATTAATATTTATATATCCATTCAAGAATGGTCGGAAAGCGATAATTTTAAAATTTTTGAAGCACAGATCTGTTCAAAAAGAGGGTCACTTAGTGATTTTTACTAGAAAAGTTCTTAACCACATAGTGAAATGAGAGAAATATATCCAAAATTTGCTAACGAGAAAAGTCATATGGAAAAATTATCAGGTCCAACTATGAATTTCAAATAGAAAAACCACAAAAAGATAGTAAATAGTAACAATTTAAGTTCTGTATTATATATGTAAAACTGGTAGGTACATATTTAAACCAGTGTCTAAAACTTCCTTTGAGAAAAGCATTAAAAACAGGTTATTGTATACAAAGAAGATTATTTCATGTATCCATTTTCGCAAGAGTGTTCAATTGGCTGAACAGAGAAAACAGCAATTAAGTAAGTTCACGCTTCCATACTCCGGCGTTAAATCTCATATACATTACTGGAATTATCTAAGATTATATGGCGGATCGCCAACGCGTCTTATCGGTTCGGTAAGTAATAATTAAATTGCAAAAGCTTTTAAAGTTACACCAAATGAAATATGATTTTAACAAAAACTACTCCTTGCGTTTTAAATACATTTTATTTAAATCACAATGCACACTCTATTCATCTTCCCTGAAGTATAATCAATTGTACATTATTGTTAATTTGGTATTGTGTAATTACACTATTGCCTGCGCGAAACTCTTTCAGGTAACGTATGTTCCGGAGTTTAATAATTAATGGTAAAAAAAATTTATATTGCAAATATCAATAAGATATTAAACATTTTAGCATATCTGAGTCATCTGTTGCGTTAAAATTCTGAAACGCTTGAGAATATAAATGCCGAACGCATTCTACCACCAGCGGAATCGACTGTACGCTAAGAACATGGTGATAGAAAAAGTTTATTCAAAAGCTAATGTATCGATGAATCGACACAGCTCCACTGACTTTTGTGCCTTTGGTCGCTCATTTAGTTTTGTAAGATTGCTTATCAAATTGTTGAACCCTTGCCGCACGCGATTTAACATTATTTTTTTCTTTTAAAATATATGAGTGTAAGTTAGTTATTATTATCGTGAGTTATTAGCTAAGTTGAACTGTTAAAGCAAGTTCACTTCAGCTGCGAGCTTATGTCGAAGAGACTCATTTTTTTAGACTTTTATTCTAAGAGAAAAACTATTAGAATTTTTTTTGTTTTTTCCTTCTTTTTTCTTTTTATGGTCGTGAAATTTAATAAAAATACTAATAGAAGGTTTTGGAATTATAATGTAGTAATATTCCTATGAGCACAATAAAAAATGCTGATAGATGGTGTTCGCCGTACCGATATAGTAATTTCACCAAATATTTGCTTCTGTATTAATAAGAAATTTAAGGAATTAAATTTTAAGGGCACAATAGAACATTTATTCATTTAGATTACTATATGTACTATAGAAAAATAAACCTGTTAAGAATGAATACAACTGGCAACACGAAGGTTTTATACACACTTAGTCATTTACAAAAATTTTACACATATTTTCCTACTTAACTGTATACAGATATTAATTTTACTTTCCCGTATATAAAATATCATGGACTATATCATGGACTTCTGTAGGATTATCTTGCATGAAATTATGAAAAGAAGAATTTTATTATTCAGGAAAATCGATTAGATCGTTTGACTTATAGTAAAATTTCTTAGGTAAATATTGTTTCTATTGAAATAAATGCAAATCGATATGTTTTGAAGCTATAATGTATTTAAGTATTCTATGTCAAACGAGCTTTGAAAAGAAGGTCATGGATATTTTTGTCAGTGTCCATAAACCATTTTCTATAAAGTCATTTTGGAATCCTTCTGACTTGGTTTTTCAAATGTTACCCATACGGGCTTTAAATTTTTTTAAAATTAATTTTCCACCCAAAAATTTTCTTGTTTATTTATTTGTCTTTAAGATTTAGTTACAATTATTATTGATCTTTACATACTAAAATATATGCGAGTAAAATGAATTAAATTTGCATACGGAAAAAATTTATAATATATTTTCAGTAGCCTAAATTTTACGTTTATATATTAAACTAATTAAGAATAAATTTTGATTGAATTATAACGATAGATGGATGTATGTCTGCCCGTCTGTCCGTCTAATAAAAATGTTATGTTTTCCTTTTGAGATATGAAACCATTACGATAAAAAATGATAGGAAATTTGAATGAGAATATAAACAAATTATTTTCTACCATGACTTCGTTCGCGTGCATAACAGCAATGTAGCCTATATGTAAACATATGGCTATATAGCTGTATATGGCTATAACCGTAATAATGGCATTAATATCATGACTGAATTACATACGCTAAGAAAATTGTACAGGCTTGTGATATTGTCCTTATAGGCAATACTACGTTATCAGATAGAATTATAATGAACGTACTTAAATTTAGGTATTCCCTCAGTAACCGCTTCACTTTTGAAGACAAAATGTATTGCTCAAATTTTATGCAGACATTAGAAAATGTTAAACTTCCGAACATCCACCCATTAGCTTGGACATAAATTTATAATTAAACTGAATGTACAATTTTAGTAACAAGTAACTGTAAAAAGGGTAAATACTAAAAGTGGTTTAAACCAATAAATTAATGATTAACTTTTATAGACATAATTTAAATTTTCTAGATCATAAAAATAAAATATCCGTAATAAATATTTTAATTTTGTTGGAACATAATGACTAAAAGTAAAATGCAAAGTTATGACCCAATATGAAAAGAAATACTTTAAATTATTTCATTGAAATAATTTAATAATACTTATAATTTTCCGGAGAAAATGTAATGTTAAATTGACCTTTAAGAGTTTTTACTGTATCTGCGCGTGACAGTTATATTTATTATTTTTGACTCACATTTATCTACATATTTAACCTTTCTCTTAAATGAATGTTAATAACCTCATACAAACCTTTTAATACATTAATGTTATTTTCAAATTAATTCTAAATATTACATGCTTTATGTATATTTTGTATAATAAATCAAACAATCTGGAGAGTCGCCAACGGGAAATATCGCCCGCGGTTTTAATGAAATATTCTTACCTTATTTAAACCGTAAACATTATCAGTTACATTAATTTAACTTTGTGTTACATAAAGAAAATTCAAAGCACTGTCGACTTGATTATAACCTTTTGTGCCTACCCTTTTTGTACTTTGATCCAATTAATCTGAATCGTTTCCACTTCATAAAATATAATTCGCAAATACGAAGGCAAGGTCATCGAGAAGGTTCATTACACTCTTCATTATAAACTTAAATTAGTATGGTAAGTTATACACTTTATAATAATGTACTTTTATGCGTCTGATAGCAGGGGTATCAGATCGGATCAAAACATTAATTTTGTATGTTCATGAATTCTTATTTGTATCCATAATCACTTGAAATATTTTCCGTTTAGAACTTCGTTCGTATTCATTGGAAACCTAATAAAATTCCACCAAACCTTATTTTCTTCATAATTGATAAAAGATAACGTTGAATCATGTTTATTGCATTAATTTTTATTTAATGAAAAGTCTTTCCCTTTTTCCTTTCGCAAATTGGACTAAATACTTTTGTTAAGATTTTTATTAACTTATATATTGATATACAGACTTTAATGTACACAAATGATACATATAGTGGAATTATTAATGCGAGAGCAATCTTTTACAGCCAACCAGAACATTGGTCCAGCTACAGTCGATTAACGACCGAAAATAAAATCCGGGAAACTGCGCCCCAACATAATACCATTATGACAAGCCAATACACTACGGCGATAAAATGAAAGTGTATATTTTTTTCCTCAATTTTGACGAAAAGTAGATTTCAATTTCTTAATGGATTTTCTGTCGAAAGAAAATAACTAAAATTTAATTTTAGGAATGTTAGAAAATTTGATACTTTAAGAGCATAGGCTGAAACGATATTTTGTTCGAATCTAACAGCGATACTGCAAAACACCTTTCTCAAAGAATTTGTTACTCACGACCTAACTTTTAATAATCTCATAAAATCAAAAACTAAATAAAATATTTATTTATAAAAAAATAAGTGTGGGTAAATAAGCATTCACAGATTTTTCGTAAGCGGCTTGTAAAATGCAGAATACAGTCTTGTATGTGCGATTGTGAGGGTATATAAAGTAATGTGTATAAAAAGTTCAAATAGCGACTCAACAAAGTACTTCTATTACATCAGAAATACTACAGTATTGTTTTCCACGTACTATCTTTTGGAGGGTTTTTCCTTTACATGTCAAAAGATAAGACAATTACAGTGCGCGCTGTGTAAGGATACGTTCATTGACTCAATCACCTTTTTTTAAAACTGAATTTTGGGAAGGAAGAAACTTTAATTTCCAATCGATTTTCTTTCATACTTCTCTCTGCTTTTATTTATATTTGAAATAAACGCGTGCCGTTTTACACTCACCTTTTTTAACATGCTTTTATTAGGTTGACTTATATGCAACTAATAGTTAGTAATGGAATCTGCGAAACTAAATTTCATGCACTTCTAATTCTTGTATCATTATGAAACTGCATTTATGTGTAGTTTTAGTGACAATATAATAACTTTATAAAATTGCTAAAATTTAATTCAGTTTTAGAAATTAAATTTTCACTCACTTCGAAACGTCTGAATCATTTAAAATGTTACATATTTATCAAAAACCGATAACAGTAAAACAATTGCACAAAATATAAAAAAATTAAGTTTAAGGCAAAAAAGATATAATGCAATAATTCAATTAAATATTTAAACACTTCTGCACGTCCGAAATATTTAAAAGTTTGCATTCGTATCAAGAATATATTTATGTATATATATATGTATATATATATATATATATATATATATATATATATATATATATATATATATATATATATATAGATACATTTATGTACAAAATAATAATATATTCAAATTAACATTATTTGAATGAAAATGGAGAATATTTTAGTTAGATTTCAAGGCAAAGTGATTTTGAAAAATTTTTTTACTAAGTAAATAGAGAAAAGACTAAAAAATTTTGGGACGCAATTTTATTTCATTTCACCCACGATAAATAAAAGTTAAAGAAATAGGTATTTCTTTGCCCCTCTAAAATTAAAATATAATTTTTTATGAGGTGTACTTTCTAAAATACTTGTAAATGTGTTTTTATCACAATTCGGAGTTCTAAATATCTTCACGAAGGAAGTTTTGAGACGAAAACTGCTACTGTGACAGACAAACAGACAAAGGAACACGTCAATGATCTTCCAAAGAATTTACTTTTTTTATATAAAAATCCTGAAAAGACTTTAAAGGATCGTCTTAAAACACTATATTTTTATAATCATATTTTGTCATTTCATTCCTCTGATCTATGTCAGATGTCAGATACGTGTGTTCAAGTATAGGTAAAAATGTGCATATACATGTATATATTTATGTATGTATATATATATATATATATATATATATATATATATGTATATATATATATAAATAAATATATATATATATATATATATATATATATATATATATATATATATATATATATATATATATATATATATATGTCCCGTAAGGATTGGATCAACGAAGTTTCGATGATAGAGGGGATTATTACACATACGAAGCAATAAATGTTATTACCCAAGGCTTAATAATTTTAGAGGTAAGGTTTTTGAATTTTTTTAAAATGTTTGTTACTGCGCATGAAAAAAAAAATTTTGTTACTGCGCATGAAAAAAAAATTTATTTGGTATTATTACTATTTCTGCTTTTTTGTTGTTGTGAAGAGAATACTCGCCTGTGATTTAGTCGTTATTATTGGCAGTATAAAAATATAAATGCATTTTTAATGTGTATTTTTTCAATTACAAAACATGAAAATGATTTTTGAGTAATACTAGTGTAAAAAATGTATGGCAACCTTTTGGAACTTTATTGAGAAAACATATACAATTCACAGACTTTCGTTGCATTTAGTTCTGAAAACATTCGAAAAATATCCGCTTTTTTGAAATAACTCCGCATTCGCAGAAATGCTCAAGAACAAAAAAACCGCTTATCATAATTGTTACTCTATCTCTTTCCCATTTGTGTGGTCTATTTATTGTTCTCTCCCATCAAACGTTCCCCTCTACTCCTTCCCTTAACAACTTCGCTTCTTTAGCGACTTGTTTATCGCTTGGAGTTAACAACGTTTTTATTTCTCGATCTACGCTTGAACTGAACCTTGCTTGTGCTTGTGATTTGGGTATTGTTTGACTGACCGCACTAAAAAATGCCTCCTACCTACACTGCTTGTGAATAGGCAGAAATGTATTTCATTTACCGGCTATATGATGGGAATGCTCGGCAAGCCGCCATACCCTAATCGCAAACGCTATCCCGATCGTAGGGTCCTTCTTCGTGTAAATAACACATATTTAGACGATCGAATTCTTGGAAATATAGTTCCTGAAGGCAGACCTAGAAATGTAGATGACCGTCAAGTGCTAGCTGAAGTGGAAGACACTCTACTAGTGTAGTGTCTACTAGTGTTCGGCGAATTTCTCGACGTACTGACGTCGTAAAATGTTTTGTACACCGTATTTTAAGCAGAAATAATTCATATCCATACCATGTACAACGAGTGCAAGCACTTTTACCGGCTGACCATCAAAGACGAATGGAATTCTCTCGGGACATGCTGCATCGATGCAGGCAAGATCCGCTTTTTTAATTTAATCTTATGGAGCGATGAATCCTCTTTTTAAAGAATGGGAGTATTTAATATGCATAATTTACACCAATGGGCCATCGTGAGTCCCCGCACAGTAAGGTAAGATGGATTTCAACATCAATTCGGAGTCAATTTGTAGGCTGGAAACCTGGATGGCATAATCATCGGTCCATTTGAAATTTTAAGCCGTAGATAACGTACTCCATAAATGTCCACCGCTGCTTAATGGAGTACGTTATCTACGGCTTTAAAGAGATGAACTTGGAAACGTGTTGAATGAAATACTCAAAAAATGTACATGATAGAACGTGGTTACAGCACGATGGTGCACCGGCTCACTTTTCGCGACAAGTAACTGAATACTTAAACGAAACTTACTCAAATCGATGGATAGGACGTGGCGGTACAGTTGCATGACGCTCGTTCGCTAGACATCAATCCATTCGACTATTTTGTCTAGGAATATTTTAAGGAGGCTGTCCATGAGACTACTAATGATAATTAACAACAATTAAGACATAAATTACACCACGTGTCTGAAGTGATTATAAAATAAGAACAGGCGTTACGAGTTTAAAATTTTTTTTTATTTTAGTGTAATAAAACCATACTAAATGCGTATGAGTTTAGGAATTAAAACATGTTATGAAATGACGTAGTACAAGAAAATTATACCTCTCGGAAATATGTATACATTCTAGATGTTTTTGAAATAAAGTTTCAAAAGACTGCTGTATATTTTTTTTACACTAGCACCGTTTAAAAATCACTTTTTGTGTTTTGTAATTAAAAAATGTACCTGTTTCAGTGTTCAATTTTTACGTTACAAATAATAACGAATGAATAACATTTTAATCAGGAAGACGAATGTTTTATTAAAGATTTTGGACAATAAAAAAGCAGATATAATAATAACACCTAAAAATTGTTTTTCCTCATACACAGTAACCAACATTTAAAAACAATTAAAAAATCATATCTCTAAAATATTAATATAAAATATTAGGCCAGGGATAATGAAATTTATTATTTCGTAGCGGTAATAACCTCTTCTATCACCGACATTTCGTTGATCCAATCCTTACGGGACACCTGTACACACACACACACACACGCACGCACACATGCACACACGCACGGGCATGCGCGCGCGCACGTACACGCACACGCGCTCTCGCACACACACGCACACACGCGTTCACGCGTTCACGTGAACACACATACACACACACACATACACATATATATATATATATACACACATTATATATATATATATATATATATATATATATATATATATATGTATTTATATAGAACGCGTACATTTAGTATATGATTGAACCTAGTCTGGTTTGAATATTTTTATTTTTATTGTTACAGTATGTTTAATCGATTGTAGTCTAGCGCAACCTTTTCCCCTTCTTTTGCTTTGAATGAATATAGGCCCGTTATCCCTTTTCCAGTCAGGTAAGTTGTCTCCACGTAAAAATTACGCATACCTCCCTTTTCCCCACGTAGCCCAAAACGTACCACAAATCCCTTTCCCCTTCGCAATAACATAATAATAATATTATTTTAATTACTTTAACAACAATATTTTTATTCAAAGTTTAAGTTCATTTTGGGTACAGAAAAAAAACTTAAGGCCACGTTATTTTTGCATAGCCTTGGTTTTTTTTTAAATTGGTCAGACTACAGTATAGAAGCTCTAATAACATGGTGGTTGAGAACGAAAAAAATTGACTCAAGCGTCAATCTATGGATGAATTGGCAGGTTGCCACCGATATTCATGCCTTTAGACGTGCCTGGAATTTTGTTTATGATATAGTACCTTATCTTTTAGTTAAAACGTTTATAAAAGTATTGACTTAACAACTCAATATGCGAGACTTATTATTATCCTTTTCTTCAAAAAGGTAAAAGTGTTATTAAGATATGATTATTATGGGTTACTTGTTAAGCGAGAATCGTTAAATTAGTTAAATTTCATCTACTAACTTATGCAGATAGGTAAGGCTTACAATCTTTATCTTTTATTGACGTGTAATTGCATTAGTTTCGTTGTGGATCAGAATAAGTGATAATTATTTTATTGATTATGAATGATACAGAGGAAGTTGCAGGACGAACAAGAGGAAGAACGAATAGAAAATTAACTGCAACCAGGTTTATGCTATTGCATCGTATTGTATTTACTGATATATAACATTATTAAAATTTAACCTCAAAATCGGTAATCTATTTTATTTTGAAAATGTGATTTCAAAAATATTAGCTTTTTAATTACAAGTAGAACTCATATTACAAAAGTTCCGTTGAGCTTACGCAAGTAAACATTTATAAGCATATAGGGTAACTATTTACAGATGTAAATATGTGTATTATTTTTACCGTGTAATTATATTGCCTGGTGTATATTTCATAAACTTAAAATATTGACTTTCTTAAAAAACTTAGGGGGCTGCCAATTTTTTCTCAAACTTTAGGTGAATTTCTAGAACTGCCGTTTTTTTTAAATTTAGACTTGACAATTTTAGAGATTGATTGTGTGGTGAAAGTGGAGTGGATCAAAAATATTTGTAGAAATTTCTCGTATAAAATAGTTTTATAATCCTTATAACTTGCATTTTTTAATAATGTGCCCCGATGCATATGAAATTTTAAAAAAAAATTATTACCTAATTACCATCCTGCAAAACCTCTAAGTGAAATTATTTTTGAAGCGTTAAGAAATTAAATATACACAGTTTATATAACGGAGAAGGCGGGAGGCGGATGGTCACAGAAGAGAGGTGTGGTCAAATGAGATTATCGATATCATGAATACTTAGCGACATGACAGGTAAAGGGCAGTTTATCCTCTCGTTGAGTTATTAATCCCACGAGACACGTTGCAAAATAATGACCTTTAAATATTCCCGATAAATATCAGCGCAACACCTGTACGTAGCTGTCGGAACAAGCTAACATATTAATATACTTACTTTCGCCCGCGGCTTCGTATAGATAAATTTTCATATGAAATTAAGTTAGTTACCTTCACGTGGTTAACATGATAAGTGATTTGTAACTAAAATCGCATGTAAAATCGATTAATAATTAACATGATAAATAATTTGTAACTAAAATCGAATATTCAATAATTAACTGAAAACTAATGTAAAATAAGAAATTGAATTAAATAATAGCTTTAACTTATTAATTACTTTATTTTTTGTTGTTTTTTCCATTTTCCCCGATCAGTGATGAAATAAAATTACTAAACTTAAATTGCTATGTAATTATTGCAAATATTAATTGGGGAATCATTGTTTTGAAAAGATAGAGGAAAATTCGTAGTAATGTTTTTGTTTTGTATGCTGACCTTCCTTTAATCAAGTCATACCTTAAAATGTGGCAGT
This sequence comes from Druceiella hillmani, assembly GCA_039881145.1. Taxonomy (NCBI): domain Eukaryota; kingdom Metazoa; phylum Arthropoda; class Insecta; order Lepidoptera; family Hepialidae; genus Druceiella; species Druceiella hillmani. Next base: position 5,873,003 of record JAYKKI010000098.1, on the reverse strand, counting down.
TTATAGGATAAAGGTAAATTTAAATTTTATAAATAATTTTTCTCTAGATTATAAACACACCGTATGTAAAAATTGATCTGATAAAAATTTTAAAATTATTGTTTTTGTATTTTCATCTCAAAAAAAACAAATTTGATCAAATCTTCGAATTTCTCATTAAGAAATAATAAAACACAACTGATAACTACAACGTCAAGTAAATAGTTAATTAAAATTAATTACGTTCTACTAAACTATCGTTGGGGACAGTTTACTTAGTGGCAGCAAACACTATACGTGTGAAAATTTCCAATAAAAAATTCTACCTGTTAATGAAAACCGATTCATCGTAGTTATTATAAATATATCATGTTACATTTTTTACACTTTTTGTCCATTAATTATATCAATTGTCCATCGACCAATTCCATTTATTACTAATTTCTTATAATAAATTTTCATTATATAAGTGTAGCTGGATAAGACAATATGTCTATTTCATTCATAATCGCTGGCTATTACTCAAACAAGAAGTTTTAAAAATATTTACTACTCTAATAACACAGGTTTGTGGGAACACCAGTGCTACGACTATGACAAATAGCCTCAGAACATAGTGAAGAAAAAATTATTATATTTATGGGCAATTTTATCTTGGACTTAACTTTAAAAATTGGTAAAAATTGTTATCAATAACCAAAACAGAAGAATTCACATATTAATTAAAGAAAATTGTGATCATAATGCCTGTACGTGTATGTATGTGGCTGTGTATATATACGTACATACTTTATATATATTATATATATATATATATATATATAAATATATATGTGTGTGTGTGTGTGTGTGTGTGTATGTATAGAGGATATATATTAAACATTTGTCATTTTCAGTAATTTTTTGTCAAAGTCTTTAATGCTTTGTAACTATTTTGTTTTTTAAAAAGACACGATTGCTGAGTTTATTGAAATTGGAGTGGTCCCTTATGTGATATTAATTTAAATTTATTGTGACTAGTTGTTAGATAATGATGAGTAGATGGCATATTACACATCAGTTTTATACACCATTAAAAAAATTACACATACATTACATCAAATCATCCTTCAGCGTCTGATCTATTAACACGTAAGACCTTTAAAATTACACCTGAATATAAGTTATTTAAATTTACACTTTACGAGTATGAACAGCGAATTAATCTTTGAAAGCAATCAATTACCTTCAAATTTACCCGATGAAAGGCGCATTTCGACTGCGTGAAAATCAAGAAATAATCTAAATTTGCTATTCGACACAGACTTATTGATAAATCGCCTGTCACCCAAAAGGTGCCTCGTCTACGTAATTGATTGTTAAGTCAAACGCTACTCCATTAAAACTAACTTCGTTTTCTCCAAAAAAAAAATAGAACCGGTTATGGCCTTTAAACTTTTTAATTTATACCAGATAAATTTATGAAATTCAAAGACTAATAAATTTCTCTATAATGATTCTAATAGAATGCAATTAGAACAAAATATGAAAGCACTTTCATAATACTTTGTAATAAGTGGTAACGCTTAGTGAAATAAAAGATCTGAGATATTCGTTTCGTATTTTTTTTAAAGTAAAATCTTAAGGAAATTCTCTGTCGTTTTCTCGAACATAGCAACATGCTATTTATAAATCAAAGATGAAAATGAAAATGTTTGACTCTCTTCGTCCTTTCATCTATATAACGAAAATAGGGTTGTTTTTGTAATTTTCTCCGTGCAAAGAAAAAAATTGATGATATTTATTTTCTAAAACTTGGCTTATTGCTTCTAAGTAGTGTTTCACTTAAATAAATTGCTGTCGCTCCCGTCCCTAGAGATTCGCCCTAAGTGTAATTATTCACTCTGGAAAAATACACTTTCAAATTTAAATAGAGAAATTCTCGAAAGTTACTTACTAATGTTTTCTGCTACTAAGTAAACTGCCCCTGACGATAGCTCAGTAGAATTTAATTAATTTTATTTAATTATGTGGTTTGACGTCCCAATCATTAATTGTGTTTTAATATTTCTCAATGAGAAATTTGATGATTTCATTGAGTTTGAAGAAATTAGGCTATAGAACACATTATGACTCAATTTGTTGGGAAACATATGATTAGGATATCGCTCATATAAAGGTGAAGTAAATTGCAAAAATTCATACGATTCTTATATTGTTGGATTTATGAATTATTTAAAGGACGTCTGCCGAATAATACAAATGGTTCATAAATCCAATAATTTAAAATAACAACAAATATATCTTTCTTTCTTATTTGTTTCGCAAAATACATTACCATAAATAATAATTCAGTATAGCATTACCATAAATTATAATTCAATATGGCCACCCCAGTTATTAAATGAGGTTAACTTTTTTGCCGTCGCTTCTAATTCAGATCCAAAAATTATTATGTATATGGAAAATGTTTTACTTGGTTACAATAGATTCTAATAGAATGAATTAACTTTTCTGATTTAATTATTATTAGGCAGATATAGACGTAAATTATTTGTTTTGTTTTTAATTAATTGAATATAACACTATTTAATAGATGTAGCAAGACAAATATATATATTCCTTTAATATTTTTTTTGCTGGTTACGCAAAAGTACTATATAGTGGTATCTAAGGGATGGGACAAATTTGAGGAAAAAGGCGTCTCAAGGTTTGTCAAGTAAGTCTGTTTCATTACAATATCTCCCTCAAAAAGGGAGATGGTCAAAAGTCATCCATACTTCTTCAATAAATGCACTGTTCATTTATCAATACAAAAATAAAACTATGGCGAAATCATTTTGTGATACTTTTAATTTTAGGGGCTTATTTGCTGCTAAGACTGATTAAACCTCATTTGGTTCTAGCTGTGTCTTTGTTTGCATAGACTATTGAAAAATTTTATTTACAATAAGATTAATACAGTCAAAACTATCTATTATAATAAATGTAAAAGTAAGCGTTATTTAAATAAGCGCGCTTGGTACTAAACTGTAAAATTACGATATTTTCTTATCAACTTGATCGATTGCGATTAATCTTTATCTATATTACGCCAAAATCAACTGGATTCACTTCTAAAAATGTCATCAAAATCTTTCAACTATTCTTTTGAGATATATAAAAAAATAAATAGTCTCATGGCAAACAAAACATTTCAAAAGCAAAACTTTCCTGGTCTGTTACTTTTGGTAAGTTCTTTTAAATAATCTCTTTCTAAATAATATTTATTATGTGGACAGGAAAACTCAACCGTTTTGTTATGTGAATAGAAAATGTTACACCTAACAGCCAAAGTTAGTTTGCTTAATGCGAGTACAAACATTCTTAATACATACAATTTTAAACAAATAAGAAAATAATGTAAGTTTATATAAAAAATATATTCGATATAAAATCAAAAAATATTATGTTCACAAGATTACTAACAACGAGGTCTGCCCAAATACTCAATTTCCATACTACTAATTTTTAATTTCATTCATCGCTCGACTCAAAATAGACATAACGCCATTTATAGATGGACATAGATACACTGTATCGATTTAAAAGGCAAAATTGAAATATAAGCATGGAAACTTTACTATAACGAAATGAAACTTCTCTACTTATGCTCCTTTTATAGTCTATTAAAGTTAAATTTTATTACACGTATATTTTATGTGAGTTCTATATAATATAATTATAATTATTAATATTATACGACGTAAATTTTACATATTCGGTGTTTTAAATCAATATGTAATTTACTTATAATATATGTGCAAATGTTTTTAAAATTTTTAAATAATGTTTGAACAATTTTTTCCTTTAGTTATGTAAACAATAAAGGGCACCATCTGTGGTCCATGTTGAAATATCATTTCAATGAATGTTAGTCACAAATTTGGATTAATATCGCAAATATAGCTATATGGGTGGAAACATATAATGATATTTGTGATATGAGTACATATGAACTGATCAATATATAGTATAAATATAAAATTATGCATTAATGGAATTACTCTTCTTGATTTAAATTTCCAATACATCACTTTTTTCACAAAGACCAAATAACGGTTTTATTAAAATTTAAAATTAGGGTATTAGTTTTAGCTATATGCCAAGTTTAAAATAATATAAGTTTTGTTCAATTCAATAAGAATTTATTTCAAACCAAATATTAACTACCAGAAAAACACATAGGTATTTACTAAACATAAATTACCCAAAATAATTACTTGATTTTGGACTGTCTGACCCAAAAAATTACTTGTGGGAAAAGAGCATAAAATAATTGGAAAAAAATTAAGGTGTTATTAATCGCGTTTACAGATAAAATATGAAAATAACACGAGGGAAACGATATGAAAAAACATCAACAGTAATTTTGAGATGATAGTTAACTAATACTGTAGGATGAAATCTATAATATAATGAGTTTTTACCAAAATGTTTCAAAAAACTTTAGTCATTACAAACTCATCCTCATACTGATAATGCCCTCTATATATTACAAATAAACACAAAAGGTAATAAATTTAATAACCTAGAAACATTAGAAATAAACAGTCATAAAAAAGACACAAAGGTTAATATATTAAATGAAGAACTAAATATGATGTCATCACCCATAATTAATATCTTCTAGACATAATATAATTAGGCATTGAGACTACAGTACTCTTCAGATTTTTTCAGCCCAAATTCACATATAAATATAAGTATATAAAAAAAAATAATAAATATATATATATATATATATATGTGTGTGTGTGTATATATATATATATATATATATATATATATATATATATATATATATATATATATAATTAAATATACGAATAAATAAAACCGGAGATATGTTGAATTAGCGGTATAACCATGTTCTTCAGATACCCTTGCTTTTGTCTAAATATATTACCGAGAATAACTTGCATTTAATTTTATTACATACACCAGAATATTTGCATTGTATAACCTCATATAATAACAACAAATGAATTTATTACCCTCACTAAAATACTGGTATATCGTATAACTCTCGGAATATAACAAAACTTACACCGCTCTCCTACAATAAACTCCTTAACATAAGTAGTGGGAAAACCCACACAAAATCGGCTTCCGCTATTGTATTTGAAACATATAAATGCTGTTGGATGTACCTTAAAGTTAGTTTTTGCTAAGAGCCCACCTGAAGATGTTGTAATACAACGAAACCTAGGTCGTGGTAAAGAACTTAATAAAACGAAGTAGAAATAATACTATATCACGTAGTTTCATTTAATTGTGAATAAATTGGTTGTTACAAATTGGCGTGAAGCTCTCAATGATCTGAACGTAGGTACTACCTCATTGCAAACATTGCAAGTGGACGGTCGAAGAGAGGATGAAAAATGTCATGAGATTAAAAAAAATTCACTTTTACTACGTGTAGCATAGAAAATACGTTTTTGACTCTGCGTTTACGTTCCCGTACACGTGTCATAAGATTTGAAAGAATATAAATTACTTGTGCATACTTTTTCAGAAATATTAATCTTGTGCATAAAAAAACAATACGTAGCATTTTTATCGGGTGTTAATTAAGTGCTAAAATTTTTTTTAAAGTTTTTATGCAGTATGGGTTATCTTTTAAAAGGGAATGTTATAAAAATCATAAAAATATTTCATAACATTATGTAAAACAACTACAAAGATTAACAATACCACGAAAAATATTTTTCCTCAAATTAATTATATTAAGTACTATTAAATATTGTCAACATATAAACTTGCCAGCTCTGCACACAAATTTTCCAACTTTTTATATGAAGTGAATAAAATCAGTCGTTAATTATGTAAACACCAACCGCCAACGTTTAAAAAACTTATAAAATTTCCTTTTTTGAGAAATATTTAGGTACTGAATTTGGTGTTAATTTTGCAGAAATTCGCTATCACTTAATTTTTGTTCACAACTATACGAAACTAGCAATCTAGTATTATTAATAACGTACGTAATTTCTAAAGACATGGACAATGACAGAAAAAGTTAAACATACCGTTTCTGTTTTTGAAAGAAATATTTTGAGAAGTATTTTTGGTGGTCTAAAATGTGGAGAGCATGTGAACAGCAACTGGAGAAGAAGAACTAACTCTAAACTTTACAAATTATTTAATGAACTGGACGCGGTCAAATATATCGGAATTCAAAGAATAAAATTGGCAGGGCACTTGAGTAGAATAAACGACAGTCGGGCAAAAAAAAAGATCTTCTCAGCCAGACCAGTATGCTCCCGAAAAAGATGAAGACCTAAACTTAGGTAGCTCAACTACCTGAAAGACATTCAAATCCTAATTATAATGAATTGGATGTCTCTGGCCAAGGACAGGAGAGCTTGGGAGTTGATTCTGCAGAAGGCAAGGACCCATCCTGAGTTCTCCAGCTATTGACGAAAAAGAAGAAGAATATAATTTCTACTATATTTAAATTCTTAACCACGATCTAGGTAAATCATTTAAATAAATGAAAATCGCAAGAGATTACGAGCATAAATCTCCAAACGGTGATCGTATCTTTATTGTTACGGACACTTAGTCTTCCTTTACCTTTGGATCAAAAACACGCTAACGATTGGAACATTTGATCAACTTATAAAAAGCGTCATAATCTTTAGGAAAAAGGAACGATTCAGGAAAAGAATATAATCGACGGTCATTGCAATTATTCTTAAATTATTAATGGCCTTATATATTACTCTTAGAAAAATAATAGTGAATTTATATTTCACCTATATTTAAATAAAAATAAACAATTGGCGAAGGAGGCTTAAAGGGAATCTATAAAGTTTTAGAAAAAGGTTTAATAAAAAAATAATAACTTTATAACTACTGAACTATTTTAAATATTATTATATTACATTCTTCCCCGTAAAACCGGACTCTATTATTGAGATAATGCTGCACTTTTCTTTAAGTTCTACTTTGTGCAACCAGCTATGTCTTGTCGAAAAAATAGTTACGCTATAATATTACGTATGATAATTTGGAATCCGCACAATTTTAATTAAAAATGAAAGAAAAGGAAAGCAATTAATTAGATATATTCTGCTCGAAAAGCGCTGCTTAAATTTGTAAATAATGCCTAAATTTTAGTTATTTTATAAGGCTCTGCTTGATTTTGTATGATTTATGCTGAATATGATTTAACAATTATTTGAAATATACATGCAGATCCCTGTATTTAATATTCTTTGAATGGTTTAAATAGATATATCTAACCAGATTTAATAAAAAAAAATGTTACAAAAAACGTGCATAAAAATAATTATCCATGTGAAATTAATATACTATTAAATAAAACTTCCTTACAATTCGGATATAAGGGAAATCCTCCAATAATTGTCCAATAAATATGCAAAGTAGATAAAAAATTATTTTCAAATTTCCTCTAAGTATACGGTAGGTATAAATATGCTGTAAGCCCCAAATAATCAATCTGATTAAAAATGTCCTCACTTGTTAAATTCTGATGTCATATTGGTACAATGCACATTAATTGCCTTTTTACTTCAAAATTGCATAACATGACTGCCCACTTTCAAAATCAGTACAGTTTTACTTTCTCACATATTACTCATTTTGCCATATTTCAAATGTCAACATCTCATTTCATTCAGCCTTTTTGGTCAGCTTTATTAAGAAAATTACAAATGGCCGTAACGATAATTTTTCAACAGACTGAAAATATCCACAAAATCATTTTCAAACATGCTTATCATGTTTCTTTAAGTAAAATACGGCAGTTTACTGCCAGTAACATTTTTCCAGAACTATTTCAGCTTTTTCTCCGTTTTCCTTTTTATAAAGTAGAAATTGATACAAGTTGCTTTTATTATGTCTGTGTGTGATTAAACAACTGATCACTGACATTGAGAAACTATTATAACTATCGTTTCAAACAAGATAAAAATGTGCTTTGAGAAGCAAAGGCTTTCAGTACTGAGTTACTACTTGAGAACGCACGAGCTAATATGAAGTTAAACTTAATATTCAATTCCTTTTAAAGTGTCATTTATTTATTTACTCAAATTACTGGGCATGTAGGAGAACATAGGAAAATTGGCTACAAAACAATAACAAACTTAAAACCGTAATAAAAAAATGAGACAGAAATTCGCATAAATATCATTAAGTGAACAGTGGCAAACTAAGCAAATCCATAACCCCATTTCTAAAGAGTCAGAGAAGTAGAAAAAATGTCTAAACTAGGTACTTCTTGGAATACTACATTAAACAAAATGAGTGCATGAAAGATAGGTGAATGCTTTAGACGATTGATACACGATTCAGCCGTAAAACCAACTAGGACATCGCCCTCCCACGGAACAAGTAGGAGTACAATGCGCTACTAATCTCAAAATAAAAAGGTGATTAAAGTAATTATTTAGTAATTAAAAACAATTTGTATAGTTATATTTTCACATCTATTGTTCACTTTTCAACATTCATAATATCGAACTTTCATTTGATTCAGCCTTTTGGTTAGCGCTCTCAAGAAAATTAAAAATTACATTAAAATTTATATTTGATTTTTTTGCATGTCATTTCTATTATAATATACGTAACATTATTTAAGGTATTGTTTTCTACACATTGGAAATACCCACGATGTTGTTTTTATAGATTTTGTAAAATAAAAACATGTTGACCTTTTTAACATTTTCTAAAAACCTGAGTATGTTATATAGCTTCATACAGAGACTGGATAACTGCATTTGTAAATAATTTGTACATCATTAAAATAAATCCTTAAACCTCTAATAATGTGCAAATTTTTTTTAATAAACTAATATAATTTCTTTAATAGGTTACTTAAAAATGATATGCATGACACTTTTAATTGAAAAATTGCCATAACTGTTCATAATTCAGTTCGTGTAAAATAAAATATGTTTTCAATACAAACAATTAAATGAATATCTCTATATTGATACAATTTGATAAAAAATCTGTTATTTATATAAATAATTAAGCTTACCTTTAGTGTGAGCCAACCTGACGCGGAATCACAAGTACATATTTTAATATATTTGGTAAGTATATATTTTGGTACATTATAATTTTTATATATATTAAGAGAGTTTATTCTTCAATATTTAGTTACAAAAAATATAGTAGTGCCATATTTTGATTTAATAAATTTTTATAAATGACGTCATTTATATCAATTTATTAAGGTTACCTTGAAGTGGGTCAACATGATGCATAATTATAATTATATATCTTAATTTATTGGTAAGTATGTATTTAAGTATAGTTGGAATTAACTTCATTTAGAAATATGTGTTCCCCAAAATGTAGTTACAAAATTAATGTGTCAAAATTATTTATAAATAAAAATAAAAATAAAGAACGTCGATCTCTTTTTCCTATTTTTATAGATACGTGAAAATTTCTTTGACATATTTCATCTTTTAATTAAATAAAATTATATTTCAAAAATACTAAAAAAACACGCTGTTTGCTAAAGGTGTATTTTAGTTTTCTTGGACAAAAAATTAAAAATTATCTTTCATCATAAAAATATTAGTCAAGAATGAAATGATAACTCGGTAAAATGTAATTTTTTCAATTAATTTTAAACAGAATGAAAAAAATAAAAAAAATTTCATTAATATAGAAGAAAATGGAGTTCTCTCGATTTACATGTTCATAACAAGCACCTCAGTTTTTTTTCATAAACGCGAGCATGGTAAGGAATGAAATGGAATACGAATATGACGATCGTGAAAATATATTGATTTTATGTCTGAAGGGCATTCATTTAAAAAAAATAACAAGAAATAGTTGCTTTTCATGTCTAAAGCATAATAGCAGGAGATATTTCCAATAATTGTGACCATAAAAATTATACGTTTATTTCCTTGTCGACATATAACTAATTTTTACTAATAGCTTGAATGATTGAAATGAAAACAATGTAAATCCTATATTTGAATTTCTATGAATTGGCTAAATAAAAATTGGGACTTTCAACATGAAATATACGTGGTTTGCTTAAAAACATATTTCAATGTGTTTATTTGAAAACACCGAGATTTTAGAAACATTACAATAAATATTCAAGACAATTACCATACGCCTAGGCCGATTGTAATGACGCTTCTTCTTCTACAATACATCTAGTCCAAATGTGGCGGAACATTATAAGACGCATAGACCGATTGTCGAACTCAATTCTCATTTAGTCGCACCAAATTATGTTATGACTGCAGATGTCAGTCCCATTCCTGAAATACATTAGCATCTCACCCGTGAACATCTGTTAGGCTGTTTGCGAAAGGTCACCGTTTTATAAAGAACCGAAACACGAAACGAATTTTAGTGTACAAGCTTATTAATTAATCAACATGCGACATATATATGGTAAATAATATAGTGTTTCAATTTGAAATAAATAAAATGAAACTACGTGATGTAGTATTATTTCTAATTTCTTTAATTTCTTTACGACGACCTAGGTTTCGTTGTATTACATCTTCCGGTGGGATATTAGCAAAGATCATGTTTACTAATATCCCACCTGAAGATGTTGTAATACAACGAAACCTAGGTCGTGGTAAAGAACTTAAAGAAAGTAGAAATAATACTACATCAAGTAGTTTCATTTAATTGTGAATAATGCATTTCTACAAAATTAACGCCAAATATATTCAATATTTTAAATAAAATGAGTTTTCGTTAGAAATACTTTTTTCCTGTTTCCTTTGTGACCCTGATAAAAATAATTGTGAAAACTATATAATCTTATTCATCAATAATTTCCCCTTTATTTTTAGAAGGTCCAGGTTCCTATTAAATTAAGTACCAATTTTTGAAGGTTTTTTCTAGTCTCCTTTCATAGAACACACATATTTATGATTTGCCAATAATGTATAGTTTGTGTCCACTTACCTACATTAAGTAAACGTTTTTTGTGATAACAATTTGAAGAAGTTAAACATTGTTTAAAATTGAATTTGAAGGATCACAATAATTGTAATATGCCTCGATTTTAATGTTATAGCTAAGTTTGTTATTGATATTAGGGAAAATTATAGAATTAAAAAATATTATCCACATATGAAATATATTTGTCTGCCTTTTTCTCTCTACATCGGAGTACTAAAATAATCATGGCTACTAAAATAAGACACATAAGTACAATAATTTTACAATTTCTGTACTGAAAATAAATTAAAAAGCAAGCAAGTACAATTAACGACAGAAAAAGTAATCACAAATAAAACTATATGGGACGAGCGACATTTAAATGCTTCAATGTAAGTGTTGAGGAATCTTTAAACAAAATAAAATAATTACTAAATGCATAAAACTAACTGTAGTAAATCGTTGATACTTGTTTCGTTGATGAACATGATGATAATTCGGCAGCAACCTGTTTTTTCGTTGAAACGGATTATATAACATATTTAAAAAAACGATCACTTGCGTGTTGAAAAAGACAAAATTAGCATTGTGTATTTGGCAGTACCTGTTGAAATTGTTTGTAAGAAGCAATTTAAATATTTTTATTTAATTATAAACAAACATTTATGTCAAGATTGTCTCGATTTTTCAAGCCCATCATTTCGAATCTTCACATTTCGCGCGTAGAGCATACAAATGATAAATGGAATCTCTATTCAGTTTGAGAAAAGTTTTGTAATAATACCTCATTCTATAAAGTACTTTGAATAGTTATAAATTTTAAAAAAAATGTTAAATTTAAAAGGTTTATAAAAAAAATTATTTTTAATGTTTTGCCATTCGCAAAATTTCAAATATTTATTTCTAAAATTGGAAAATATGAATTTGTAACAGAATATTTATGATAAAATTATAGAAGTTCAGTATTTCTCGACGGTCTTAACATTTTTATTTAGAGTAAAAATCGTCTTAAGTGAAGAAACTCTCAATCAGTTAGTAAAAGTTAAGTACATATTCCAATGCGTATGTCGTATTTTTGAGCAGAAATTGTTGAGCGTATTTTTGAGCAGAAATGTATATATCGTATTTTGAGCAGAAATTAATATAAAAATGTATTTAAAAATAACTGAGAATACTGTCCTTTTGAAAAGTGTATCAGTGGCCAAATAAAACCAACTTTTGGTTAATTGGCCTGTATCGATTATGTTTTTGCGTCAAGAAAGAATAAATTTTAACATATATTAAGAATAAATTTTAATATATATTAAATTCATTCAAGCTTTTCCCATTTTGCGTCAGTCATTTGGTAAATATACGATGGTAAAAAGTATAAATCAAGGTGAGGCTTAAATTGCTTTACTAAATTATTATGTTCATATTATTTTTTTGTAGTCTTAGTTTTTTTGTGCCTGATCGTTTAATATAAATCAACGTTCAATTCCTCATTACCTTTTCACTTTTTTTCATTTACTCTGTTTTTTTATGTTCTACATCACGTTTTAATAAATATTACAATTAACAATTAAGAATTTACCATTTTTTACCATTTTTGGCGTTTTCTTTTTTAACGAAATGAACGTATTGCTTTTAAGTACATTTCTGGATTAATATATAGTTTTGTACGTATCCATGTAATTATGCAATCGCATAATGATATGCAATATTTTACAAGTATTTATACGATTAAATAATTGATTTCCCAATTTAATGCGCTACGCTAACCGTCCACTAATTACTTTACGACTGAATGTTTGCCTATCGTAATCAGATCAACACCGCTTTCCTACCTGGCAACGACCGATGATGCCGATTACAGTTGGTATCTGATTTGATATAATGTTACTTGTGATTCTTCATTAACTTGGTTAATACCCAATTAGTTAAGAAATAGTAAATTCAGACATGTCTCATTCACCCATTGTTATTGACAAGAATATATAGAAATAAACTTCCACAATTTAAGTTCGATATTGTAGTAAAACATCATCAGTAATATATACAAGTACTCTTGACGTTACCAAAATATTTCGTTATTTACATCATTACTACAAGGAAGCAAAAACTGTATGTATCTTTGATATAAGTGATAAAATATTTGCGCGCATCTTGATATTGGTTGCCTTAACGATTTGAGCAATTTTAAGGTCTATTTAAGTGTTTTTATTATCAGCGTGATCTTGCTATCTTGGAGGTTCATTCTTTTGTTCCTTAAGAGCATTTTTATCAGTGGTTTAACATTTGTGTGTTAAAATTAGTACGTACATAGTGGTTAAAATTTTAAAGTGGCACAATTTTGCTAAAATCAGTAATTGAATAATATAACAACAAAAGCCTCACATATTACTATTTCATAAACGTCGATATATAAATTTAACACTTTTTTCCGTTATCACAGGACTAAAATATTTTTCTCTCATATTTAATAGTAAAATTATGTTTTTGTGTATTGAACCAATTTCATAAACGTCTACTTTGCTAACTTGATAATATTTCACCGCGACAGATGGTCCTTAGGATGAAAAGAAAAAAGAGTAAAGTTAAAAAATGTTGGTTCAAACAGGAAAAAATTAAATGCGTAATTTTACTACCCAATTAAGATTGCACAAAGAAAAAGCTTGAAGAACGAAATAATATTAAATCACAATTGTTTTAATTACAAATATATTGAAACGTTTCCCCAAGATTACGGTACATAAAAAAAGTTACACTCAAAGAAAACATAAAAAATAGCTGGCTTCCAAATGTTTGCAAAACTAGATTTGTGAGCGTTCCGTAATATAGTTAATTTTTTTTAATACGTTTATCCAATACACAAAACTGAAACGTGAATGCAGAATAAGATTTTTTTTGCCATTGAGATGATACAACTATTTTCATTCCAAGAAAAGGCTTTTGTGATAAGTAAAGGATAATTTTCGAATTATTTCGAAATTATAGCCGAATAAACAATTTATATTAATGGCCTTTTTTATCTAATATTTCTGTATAAATGATTGCAGAATTTTAATTCCAGTTGAGCTTTAAACTAACTTCACTTTTTTGTTATTTATTCTTTTCAAGTTTCGCAAGTATATTACAGTAATATTTAAGTCTTAGATTTATTTAAAAGTTCATTCGATCCTGATTTTCTTTTATTTCCCACGTTTTTAATATCATATTTAAATTAATGGAAAATAAGTAGTTAAACCCAATTAGGTTTTTATTCATAAAAAGTTAGGAAACAAATATACGTGGATGATTAATTGTTAAATTGGTTTTTGAAAACAATAAAATAAATATACTTATATCTAATATAAATATTGAAAGTCGGATATGAATACATAGCGCTGTACCTTAGAGATATATAGTCCGAATTAGAATGTCGGTAGAATTAGAATATCCAGCTGATAGCTATACTATAAAGTTGGAATTATAAAATATAATTTTAGCAAGAGAAACGTCTTGAATTGTTTTGGATATTTGGCTAAAGTTTCAAAACAAGTTAAATTGGAGAAGTTTCTAAAGGCATAAGACTCTCGAGTTTATTATGAAGTATTCTAGAAACTTTATCTTTCATGAATATATATTACGAGTAAATCTAAAATTAAGCTAGTCATTTAGTTTACATGGAGAGAGAAACCACACCTGTATCTATTAAAATAAAAAAATCTGGTAATTTTTTTCTTTCTTAAGACAAGTGGTTATGTTCGTGACACATTTTAAATTAAATTTATTTTAGATAGGTTATAACTTTTGTTTGCCGGGTAAGAGATTTTCTTGAATGCATTTTATAAAATGACCTAAAACTTTATATTATAGTTTGGTAATCACTAAACGTTAAAAAGATTCCACCTTTTTACTACCTTAAAAGCAGCATTAAAAAAAGTAAGTGGCCACATCGAAACTAAAACATTTTAAAACTGTAATCTCTTAATATCGCTGTACCTTAGAGATTCTTGAGAAAACATACATTCTTTTACCAATTTTGTGACAGTTAACTAATAAATTTTATTTTGCAGCAGAGATAGAAAAGTTAACTATATTTTAACTACTGTTACTTCAAGCTTGCTTCCTAAGCCTTACTAATACAAAATTGATACTTTTGACCCGCCAGTTTAGCTTGTTTTCTAACTTTTAAAACTAATGAAGATTATTTGAAATGAAATAAATATTATTATTTAAATATTATTGTAGCGTTAAATGTTTGGTATAACATTTAACTTGACATTTATTTAGATATTTAGCTTCACGATTTCATTAGGGGCATTTCCCAAAAGCTGTATAAGTCTCTCAAGTTTCTTGTAAGGTAGTCTGTACATTTTATCTTTATAGGACATATAAAGATGCTATTGCAGTAAATCTGAAATAGTGCGCATAGAAACATACTTCTTCATGCACTAGGCTTATAAATAATACGTCCTAATTTTGCATAGATACTGCTGTTGTTATAATGTAGAGGCATAAGGCACAAAGGCATAAGAGCACGCGCGTGTAATTTACTTACTTAAAAACACCGACAAAATTATAAAATATTCGCTAAAATCTGAACATAAATGGGAAAATTTATCTACATACGTTGAGAAAAATCAGCGTATAAATTTAATTTGTTAAGAATTAAGACAGTTTAAGTTCAATAAAATTAAGTTTGAGAACAATTTTTTAAACAGTAAAACGTTAATTATGAATTTTACATACGCATCCGTGCCGTCGCCAACTTCACTGCAGAACGTTGGAGAAAAACAATACTGTCATATGTTATTTCCATGTACACCAAGACTTCAGTGAATGCTTTAGTTCGGACGTTTTATTTCTTTGTCATAAATTGCTTTATTTTATCGTTATAAATTGAATTATCTTAAAAAAATTGCAAAAATTTTTACATTCCCTCCGACTCTTTCTGAATAACAATGGAAATTAAAATAATTCTAACTTCAATAATTATTGAGGAAATTGCCTATATACTGACACAGAGAGGCAGCTAAGGACTTTGTTTTGTAATACGTATTGATAACATTATTCTGCGCCATTCATCTACCGTATACGTTCTGGAGTTTTTTAACTTGGAAATAAAACTATGGATTTAATGTCTTTAAATATTGAAAATTATCATGTTTTTCATTACATCATTAGATTACTATATTGCATATATAAGCTAGGTAGTATAATATAATTTAACAATATTTTAACAGGTCATAATATTTATATTTTTAGCGTATAAATAAAAAAAAATGTATATCCAGATTTATTGTAGCCATACATTATACCTATTTACCGTAATACATGCAATGCTTTCGAATCATTTAGCAGGTAGATTGACTGATCCTACAAAACATTATATATACCGCCTTCTCAATTTACATTATTATATTCGATGTGACATAGATAATTTTAATTATTTTACGTATGTAATAACATAATGGACTTTGAATCACTAATAATCTCATAATTTGCAATATTTTCTAGGAATATTTTGCAACTGAGATAAATAGGGAGGAAGGAACTTATGCTTATTTTTTCTGAAAAACTTTTTCTTGATTATGAACTAAAAAACTTAGAATTGAATCATCAAACTAATTTCAAATAAAAAATACACCGTTTTTCTTTTATCCTTAACATGCCATACAGATTTCTTTTCTGACGGTTATGTGATAGAGCATCTTAGATCATTTATATTTTTTGTTTGTTTATGTTAGATTTGAAGAATTTTCCAGAATAATAGTTTTTTTTTAACACATATTTTCTCAAGTACTTAAAAAAATATTTAGCATTTCTGACGCAGAGATATAGCTTTTCAGGTTACCTGAAACTCGTATCCCGTTTTGTACGATATATTATTTTTAATTTAGTATTGTGGATCTTAGATACTTAGATGCTCTGCAATTGAACTCCGGGTTCCCGGGTTTAGTCTTCACGCGATGAGGGTACTGCCCACTTACATCGTGAGACTTGAGGTTCCTATATTTACAAAATAATATTTTGGATCTCAAGCCATCCAGCCCTAGGGCTGCAGGGGTATCGCCTAATTAAACCGTTAGAGTTAAGGATCTATTATTTCTAAATAAGTGTGTCGAATTTCAAGCAGAGGCTCTGTCATCAAACTTCAGGTTTCAACTCCTTGGTCTAATAACATAGGGGCACAGCCTATTTAAATCCTGAGATTTGAGGTTTCGCTGTTTTAAAATTAGTATCATAAGTCTCAAGAAAAGACAACTAAGATTAAACTACTGATTTGAACACCTCAGTTCTTACACTGCAGGTGTTCCTAAACTGAGAGACTTAAGGATCTGCTATTTTTTTTAAATATTATTGTGGATGTCCAGTAGATATTTTGTCATTCAGTTGCGGATTCTGACTGTTTTTGTTGTTGAGTACTGCTTAAAACTGTGAAACTTTAGGATCTGCTTTTTTAAGTTAGTATTATGAGTCTCAAGCGCAGCCTCTATAATTTAACTCTGGGTTCCGACTATCCTAGTCTTCATGCGGCATTGATAATGCACGTTTAAATAATGAGCTTGAGAATTGGCTGCTTTTAATTTAGTATTGTACGGCTCTAGCAGAGATTCTTCATTAAACTGCGGGTTCCAACTTCTCAGTGTCGATATTTTAGGGATTCTGCCTGCCTGTAGAGTGAGATTTGAGAATCCGTTTATTTTTTTATTAGTATTGTTGAAATAGTCCTGTCAGTAAACAACAAGTTCCAGCTCTTCTGTTCTAATGCTCTAGAGTAATCTCTGTCTGTATCGCGAGATTTGTAAAACGTTTGTTTTTAAATTAGTACCCGTGGTTCCAAGCATTAACGTTATATTATATATGAAAAAAAAATTCTGCCGCTGATTGAAATTATTCTATACGGTGTCACATAAAATATAATACATCTTTGTGTATATTTGTAGCAATCTCTGTGTGTGTGTGTATCTGTAGTTATATCTATGAGTTTGGATGTGAAAGTGTGTTAGGGATAAAAAGTAACGTCTACTTGGCAACGTTTCCTAAAATTTCTAATAGTAACACTATTTTGCAAATTTATTTATGTTCGGAAACGATATTTTATCACTGAATCTCCAAATAAATAATTACTTTTGTTATTTTATATTTTCAAATGTGCTTCTAATACGGTTATTTGAGGTCAGTTGATTTTTGTTATAAAAAGTTTTGTCTTTTATTTTTCAAGTACGTACAACCACAACGCGGAAATGCTTTGACTAAATTTCAATATTATTTTTTGATCTGAAAGATGTAGTTTCAAAGAGACGGAATATAAATATAGGGAGGACTTAATAATTTACTCCAGTTTGACGATAGGGTTGGAAAGTGATCTAAATGTAATGTAATTTGGTCTCATATAACTTGCAACGAATAGAGAATTCGTAAAAAATAGTAAGAAGCGTATGGCTATTGAGTCAGAAGACGACCAAGGAAACTCCTCAATTATGAGGAGTGTCTTTCACTACCTGAGTAGATTCGTCATATTTGCGTTCTTTGCCTCTCTCACGAATCACTTCATTAGAGTAGTGGCCAGTGACTGATGATAAAGCCAAAGGCGTGATAGTATTTCTTAACGATGAGGAGTAGTTTTATCGTCTTCTGTTCTGGTTGACTTATTGTAAGTTCTTCGGTTACAAATGGTGAAAGGTAGTGACAATATTCTGACGATAATTTTATTGATTGTGGGTTAATTTGCCTTGTCTTAACGGTTGGTTAGTCGCAATTGGTGGCGAAGGTCTGATTGTGAAGCTGTCAGGAGGTGACCAAAAAATAGATTCATAGTTTTTGATTTCTTTTTTCATCTTTATGATTAATTTGGTGACGAGTAGAAGCCAAGGTCTTTTCATAGAACCTGTAGATAATAATGAGAACTCCGTGACGGTGAAGGGTAGGTTCATAAACTTTGGGCTTGTTTGACTGACGTGATGAATTCTTTGATCACATATAGTGGCCAGTCACTGATGACAGAGCGAAAAAATGGTGACAGGACTCCTCAGTGTAAAAGAATAACTTCAAAAATGCTACGTAAGAAGACAATAAAATAAATGAGTAGGTATATATATTTGTACATATACAAATACATGAAACATATAAAATAAAGGTATGTAAGAAGGTATGCACAAAACTTAGGCAAGAAACATTAAAAAATATGATTAAGATATGTATGTGCTTTTTTCACAAAAGATTGAAATGTAACATGCAGTTCCGGAGACTGAAGAAAACAAATAAACAATTCTTGCTTTGATGTACATTATAAATTTAACAGACAAGTCATATTAAAACTAACTTGAAATAAATTCTAATTTTAACCAAAATTGTTAAGAATTTTTATAAATTACGAACATATATCATCGTGTAAAAATCAACCAAATATAGATGTTTTTCGGGCTTTTTTCTTTATATCTCTTACTGTGAATAATGCAGTTGAAAACTATCATCATGAAAAATAATTGATATTTAATACGTTTATATTAATTTGATAAAATATTTTATACGAAATATTAAAAATATTTTAAATAATCACCTCAATTTATTTTGAAGTATATTAAAACTTCAAATAAAATATGTTCAATAATTAATTTAACAAACATAAATAATCTCAAGGTAATTCGAAAAGTATAAAAAGAAACAATTATTACATAGCTATCAGATTAAACAATACCCAACTCAAATGGATTCAGTCGGTAAGATTATCAGAGGATTGACTGCCGCATTTCCGAATAGAATGCAGATCATTAATCAGAGTCGATATGAATTGATGGATTTAATGTATTTGTAATAAATCACGTACTTCACTATATTGAATTAACGCTCACCAATTTTAAAGTTATTTTAGCAAAAGAGACTACTTTTCTTTATGATATACATTTTTAAGTATCGATATACATTTTTAGTTAAATGTTTGTATACTTTGGCTAAATTACATATAAAAAAAAATTTACGACAATATTCATTAAATCTGCACTTCTCTAGCAAAGCTCTGCAATACCTAGGCCCTGGCTTTTATACACATCTATAAATATGTATAAGAGCCAGGGCCTTCAGGGAGTACCAAAATTTCCCTGATTGATATTTGATCTACTTGTACACGGTTGTCAAGAGTAAAGAGGTATGATGGTATCAAAAACTGAGCGACACTTTGCTTGGGAATATGCTTATTAAGTAAAGTGTGCACAATTGAGAATAAAAAAGTTCCCGAACTTTGTTTATCAAACATACAGAAATGGATGTATATTTCTTGGATTTTATTCAGTGCAATATTTTACTAAATAAAGGGTTTTATAGCCACAACTTCACTTTATTTTTATATAACGTTGAGCTTTAAATGCGAAAATAATTATTTTCGTTAAAATGAATATTTAGAATAATATCCAATTGTATGAATTAATTTTAAAATATAAAAATTCAAAAAAAATATTTCAAGATTTACAAGTCGCATTAAAAAAAATTGTTTTGAACATTTTGATACATGCTGTTTGCAAAATTCCATATTTATATTTCTGAACTTGCAAAATTGTGAGTTTGTGACAAATAACAGATAATATGATCATAAAAGTACACTACGAGTATCTTAAAATTTGTGCCTTAAATCTTCGTTAAAATTTGTAACGTAGGTTACGTTCCAAATTGAAGAGAGTTAAAATCATCTTTACTGCAGAAAGTCTCAACCGGTTTATAAAATTTTATTTATTTTATTTTCATTATTTTATTATTTAGCAGCTATTAATATAAATATATATTGCAAATAAATAGAAATATGACAAAATTCTTCAACACGCTTATCCCATAGCCAAAGTGAAAATGAGAATATATTTGGAATTTTCATCGTTGAGGTGAAAGCTGCTAGCTTTTCTCTTAACCAAAGTGTATTAATGATCAAATAAAACACCTCCTCTCTCAACACCATGACGTGTATTGAATATTTTCGGCCTCAAGGTACGGTCAGTAAATATTAATTAATCTTAATTACATTCAACCGTGTTCTATTTTCGGAAAGTCATTTGGTATATGCACGTTGCTATAAAGATATGAGCAAAACTCAAGTTTGAATTGCTTTACTAAATCATAGTGTTCATTTTATTATTTTTAGTTTGCTGTATGCTCTTTTAATTGAAAAGCAGCCTTCAAATTCTCATTAACATTTTTTTAACAAAAGACTAACAATATTTTCTTTCTAGATAGTTTGTACGTATATATGCAAATACGCCCTTGCATAATGACGTTCAGTGCTTTGAAGTGAATTGGCTAATTTTTCAATAAAATGCAGTTACGTCAATCAAATACTAATTCATGTGAGATCGCACATTCGCCAATTGGAATCAGATGAATGCCAATTTGCTATCTAATAAGGTCCTGCGGTCCCAATAGTAGTTTGTATTTGATTAGGTTGAACGCAACGACAGGTTAATTAAGATGAATACAGCTAAATATATGATTCTTAAATTAATTTTTATGAAAATAAATATTTTTATATTTTTAGCTCGATGTTACATAAAAATATCGTAAGGTGGCTTCAAAACCTTTTATTTAATAAAATATTGTATTGAGTAAAATCTAAGAACTCAACATGTATTTCTGTGTTTTTGATGAACGGAGTGCAGAAACATTTTTTCCAGATCGCGTACATATTGCATAATAAGCATATTCCCGTGTCAAAATTAGAAATTCTGAGCGTTATATATTTATTGACGAAATATATTTGAAAAAATTGGTGATTACGCAATTACTTCAACTTCATAACCATAGGGAATGAATGTGAGTTTAACCCCGTCTAATTTTATTTAATTGCATTCGATATGATACAGCAAATAAAAAATATTATATACATATAGTAACATTCTGCCTTGCTATGAATAACATGCTCTTGATTTGCTTTTTTTTCAAGATATATCTTTTATTCGAAATAAATAGAAAAGTAGAAAATTACATTTGTCCATTTCTGAAATACTTCCTCTTGATATTGAAATGAACTTCAATCCTCGAACTGACATCTAATAAATATTACTTTGCAAACTACAAGAGTTCAACAATCCTTTTTCCGCTTTTAATATAGTAGACTGACTTGTAGAAGGCTATAGAAGTTTAGCTACGATACAACTCGAAACTAAACTGAAGTGAGCTCATGTATCATCATTGCCGTAACATGAAATTATTTTTCTAGTAACATGAATGATTATAAGTTGAACAAAGGTGTTGCCAGTTTCGATAGCTATAAAGATTGTTTTCTGTTCTAGGAGTTTTTCCTTTCTAATATATTTACTTTTGTATTGGTTGATTAATGTAGACTTATCACAATTAATGTTTCAAATATTTTTTACACATCCATCATTACTTTATTTTTAACAAATGATACATACCTCCTCTTACTCTCGATTATGTTACTATTACAATGGACCATAAAACTGCACTCATATTTTTTGTATTTGTTAATTTTGAAATTCAAAAACGTTTCAGGAAAACATTTTTTGAAAGATATTCAAACAAATAAAATTTTAGTCCCTAAATATATTAGTAGCCGGTGTAATGTGAATTAAGAAATTATGATAATTTTAAAATACGGACGTAATCGAGAAGTTATGATAATCTTAATATGGTTTCGTTGGTGGGCCCAAAGCTTTTGATGAAATTTTGTCACTGTAACGTAAGTTTTAATTTCGTAAAGCAGCTTGTAACTCTTTTAAGGAATTATACTCATTCCACATAGATAGTTCGTACTACTTCTTGGAAATTTAAATTATGTATTATAAGAAGGTTTCCAAATTTTAAAAAATAAGTTTCAGTAGATTCAAACGTATGGAGCACAGGTTACTTCCACTAAAATTATAAAACTGATCACTGATACTCTTCATGAGCTTAATGCTTATTGCAATGAAAGTAAGTAAAGATGGATGTTTCCAAAGAAAATGTAACTAGATAAATACGTATCACATTGGAGCCTGTGGATATATATGTATACACATACATATATATATATATGTTTGTATACTTTTAAAGGCTTATAGAATCTTAAAGGAACGTCCGATTTTTGCAAATAAATGAGAACTTGAAAGTGAGTCATTTTCTCTATTATAAAAAACAATTTTTATTGCGCTTTATGAGATAAAGTGTAGTGTCGTCAAGTTTCATGAAATTAAATTTAAATACCAATACCCATCATCTAACTATGTTGATCTATGTTCTAAACATGCAAAATACCTTGTGAATCTCAAAGTATACAATTTTAGTCTTTGGTTTATCAGATCCGCAACAATTTTTTTATATAAATGTAAATATATAAAGTGCCCCTTTAGTATTGCTCTTCAAAAGTCGTCTGCAAACGCTTTATATGACATAATCTATAAGGTGAGATTCGTTCCATACCTCGTAACTTACTACCTTTTTTTGTTTGTTTCCGTTGTGATACTTGTTTTATTTTTTTATTGGAACAAAACAAACAACACTTGTTTTATATTTATCTAATATTATTTATATTGTTTTTATCTCTGATACCCATTCATGCAGATATGCCTTTCCTTTTCGTGCTAATTTTAGACAGTTATAGTTTGGAGAGTCATAAGGATTTATTTTTGCAATGTATCAGACTTTTATTGTCACACGACTATAATAATACAACGTCACGACCACATAATGTGTAAAAAATTTGCTATGTTTATTTTGTTGTTAGAGTAAAAATTACTAGTTCGCCAATTCACTACGAAAACAAAATCGTATTTCGTGGGTAAGAAACTTGCACGCATGTACAATTTGAGGACATATCAATTCAGTGCTGTCCATCTACAACATGGGCGAGTTCACGGTAGTCACAATATGTACCATTGTATGTACGTCGTTACCGCTCATTAATATCTCCCTCGCACACACTTTAATATATATAGCTACGTATTAATTTCAATTCAGTCACTTATATTTCAATATAGTAAATTTAAAGAGTAGATTGTACTTATCCATTATATGTTACTATATATATTCGTCATGATATTAATTCATATTAATTCTTTTAAATAAATTCTTTATACGCCAATGTGCATATGCGTCAGTGTATCTGTATATGTCAAATTCATAACCATTAGCTTAAGAGATATATTATTACTTTTATTGACCCGTAAATATTGCAAACACAAAATAATGAGACAAAATCATGCCACACGCACCAATTTTTTTCATCGCTATTGAATTTATATGCAATGAAAAAAAATATTTTGAAATACGTTTAAAAAATTTACATGTGTTGTCGCATATCAATGAATCCTTTTTTGACTAATTTTCTATTATGTTAAAATTAAATGTAATTTACCGGCGTACAAATATTATCGAGAATCTCGACTTGTCTTTTTTATATAAAAATTTGCATGGTTATGAACACTATCACAAATGATATTAAAGCGATAGTTCAAATATAAAAGAAGATGATATTAGAAGTTAACTTTGAGCATAATTGAAGGTTTTCTTAATACTTTATTTTATTTACTACTACTAAAATAAGGTGACATTTTAACACGTCACAAATTATAAACACATATTTAAGAGACCCATTTAATAGTATCATTTACATATACTAAACTTGTAAATAAATAATTTTTTGTTCTTATTTCAGATTAATTTATATATTTTATTCAGAAAATAAATGTTCCTTTGGTTAAGTATAAAAATATATATAAATATCAGATTAAAATTATCTTAGTTAAATCACGAAATATTCTTTTTGGTAACTTCATTCACTTTGCAAATATAAACATACAATAATTACATAATGTCATTAATAATTTTAATTTTTTCCACTCAAAAATTGAGTTCGTATATTCAAAATTCTGGTTTTATTATCAACAAAACAGATCCAAAAAACTTTTGAGTCGTATTTTTTTAAGGAACTGACTATTTTCGTCGGTAAAGAAATTCTTAGGTACGCAACCCGCACTTGGTGATATTTTCTTAACACTTTAAAGTTAAGTTGAAAACTATCGTTTTTTTGCAGCTTCACTCGTAAAACAATATTTATTTGACGTAACATATGCGTGTATTGGTTTTAGGTTGCAAATCTACAATGTAAAATGCAATTCGCTCATTTCTGCTGTGTATATAAAAAGAGAGGTTTTGCTCTTTGAGCGTTTTGCGCTTCTATATGGAATTAAAGATTAAAAATGTTGAAATTTAAATAATTATAAAACGTTATGTTAATATATAAAATAACTTTTATATCAATATGATAATAAAATTTTACATTAATTCTATTTAATATTACACAACAACATAAATTCTACTTAATGTTATAACTTCACTATGAAAGTGTGATAACCAATAAGTGACATAAACTAATGTAACTAAAGGAAAATAAAGAGTACAAAGAGTAAAATGGAAGTAAATTTAGTTGACCTTTTATGAAGAACATTTGATGCTCATACAATAATAGTAGACGTCAACGGCAGTAATTTTTTACGCAAAATTTGGGAAAATATTTTAAATGCAGCATTGAGGAGGGTGATGCTTCTATAGTTCATTGAAGAGGGTGCACATTCCAGCCTTTAACAACAAATAAGAAAAGGGAAAAATTTACAATAATTGAAATGTTATATATATATATATATATATATATATATATATATATATATATATATAGTATATGTTGATTCTCATAACGAAACGTTGAATTTTAGTTTAAGTCAAATACGTGAAGTGAAGAACGTTTAATAAGAAAAAACGCATGAACAAAATGAAACTCGTCTGTAAAACTTATGTCTGTTGCGATCTATGATGGAAATACTATCCAAGAAAAAGAAAAGTCATTAAAAAATGTGATACTTATATGATAATTCCCAAACTGTCAATAATATTATCGGAAAGAGGTAAAAATTTCAATATCATTCTTTGACTTCAATATTACGGCAAAAAAGATAGGAAAAGCTAGTAAAGCGGTTTCAATAAAATATCCTGATATGAAAGGGAGACAACCTTAAGTAAGGAGAAAAAGAAAGAGTATCTTCCAAACAGACAGACCAAAGAATAGAAATGAACACAAAGGACGATCTAAAATGAAATAAAAAAATAGGGAGTATTTAAAATTCAAGCGAAGAAAAATTTTTATTCAGATCACGATGATTAATTTTAACTGCTATTTAATAAATTTAGCAAGATTAAATTTGAGCTGAATTTAATTAAATTCTTTATTTTTTAGTAGTTACGGGTACCTTTATTTTCTTTCTCACGTCGCTTTATTCTAATAACTAATTTAAAATTAAATAACTTTAAATGTTATATATCGTTGATTTAATTGAGTACTTGTATATCTGTAACATGATGTTTTTATTATAAGAGAAGATTTCTTATCTTTTTAATTATAGAATACGTAACATATGGCTATTATGTAAATTTGGTGCGTAATAAATATATTAAGTAATAATTGACATAGTTTTCTTGTAAATGACTTGTATTCCAACCAAACATTTTGGTCTGAAGCTTTCACACTACATGTTACGCATATATTTCTATAAGTAGCGATACACTTAAATAAAAAAATATGGGCTTCATAATTTATTCTATTACAAAAGTAATATATATATATATATATATATATATATATATATATATATATATGTATATATATATATATATATACATATATATATATATATATATATATATATATATATACATATATATATATATATATATATATATATATATATATATATATATATATATACATATATATATATATATCTAATTATTGTATTGTATATGTCTAATTTAGTTCCAAACCGAAAACTTTTAGTATGGACAACTTTATTCAATAATAATCAGAAAGTCTCAGAGGGCCAAATAAAGTCGCGGCGAAAATAAAATACAAATAGTAAAATACAATCACTAGTAAAATAGTAAAATACACACACAAGTAGTAAAATATAATCACTGGTAGACTGTAAACGGGGGAATAAAATTAAAGAACTGACTAATATTATTTTAGATTCAATACAACATTTTGTAATTTCCTTGTCATATGCATAGGTAAATTATACTTAGAATTTTGTATGTAAAAAGGCAAAAAAGGAAAATTCATAATTTCAGTTCGTGCGCTTCTGTTCATCTATCTGTCTGTTATAGCCGTTTTAATTCGAAATATTTTTATGTGAAAACTTTGGCGTAGAGATAAAGCATATTATTCGATTATTCAATACACATTTAATTAGTTAAATATTCAAAATATTTATGCAAACTTTTAGTTATAAATATTTACATAATATTTCTATTCAATATTTCAAAATATAAATTTTTGAAACAGTTTTTAACTGTCAATATTTTTATTAGTTTAAGCCTTAGTAAAATATTGGTAGGAAATAAAATTGGAAACTTACCTTGTGACATAGATAATACATTTAGGACGCGTAAAATCATCATATATTAATTTTATTATTATGTTATTGTTTAGGACATTTTCTATTTTTAAGTGGCAAAAAAAAGTAAAGTTATAATAAGTGAACAAATATTAAAATATAATATAGAATTATATAAACTGCCAACAGTATATAAGAAGCGGTGCATGAAACACACCTTTATGTTTCCTACACCACTTATTTTCATGTGCGAAAGATGAGAGTCCCGCAAAAGACGGGCTAAGTGAGGGAGGAGGAGATCCCTGTGTGAGCAACGTAATTATATACTACCTGAATTAAAAAAATGATAATAGCGTGAAATGTGAAACCACTAGAGAAAATAAATATTAACTCAGCTAACCCTTTACCTTTAAATTTTCAGAAAATTATTATTATCTGTTGGGAAAAATATAAACAATATTAACGAAAATTATTAGATGTTAATCATGGTAAAATCATTTTGAGAAAGTATAAATTATAAGTTTTAGGTTAACTTTTCTCAGTCTGTTATAGTTATAGTATCTACTAATCCTAATTGTCCTAAGTCCACTCAAAGAATTGAAAGAAATATAAAAAAATCTTCTAATAAGATATAAAATATAACATAATATAATAATAAACAATTCGTTAACATATATCACGGTTTGAGTAACGGTCTTAAAATCGTAAAAATTCGATGGGATCATTTTAATTGCATCAAGCCAACTCAAATAAATTAAAAGAAGATGAGCTGTCATGGGACGATTGGCAGATGTAAAATATCAAATTTTTTTTATATCTTTAAACTGAAATATTTTCGATTAAACTAATCCAAAGAAAAACAAATTTTCCGATAGTTTTTAACGTTAACATAATAATTTTATTTTTTTATTCTACAATATGGAATAACTAATCAGAAAAATATTACTTAATAAAGAATGAGCTTAAATATTACTTAATATAGAGTAGTAAAATAAAGCAAAATTACTAAAATATTGTTCAGGCTTAAAGTTGACGTGCCCAATCGATGGCTTGGAATCTGAATCTGTCTGCTTCACTCCTCTTCAGTAAGCCGAGTTTATGTATTTATTATTAGGCAGAGTCTGCGTAGACTCGAATCTATGAATAAATTAGGAAAGAAAAGACAAGTTTGAAAAGAAAGGTCGACTCTACAAATTTATATTTTTCAGAGATTTGTTGAATAAAATATTCATAAATTAATTTATTAATATTTTTTTATAAATTTAATTTTCTTCTTTTTGGATAATATAAGTTGTAAATTATTATTTCATTGCTACATTTGTTATATATTTTATTGTAATTTACATGTTGATTAATATTCGAAATCATTTTCAGTAAAGCCGCTGTTTGTTGGAAAAGTGTACGTTAATGCATATTACCATAATAAAGCAATATTATATTTTCGGTCGGCTTTTGGATTGTCAAAAACATAAATTTACAATGCGAAAATATTCATGTTTCTCATAAAATTTAAAATATATGATGAAATATTATTGGAATTAAAATTTTAGTATTAATTTAACGTAAATATATTTAAATAAATATTTTAATCAGTATTACAACTATAGAAAATTACTTTACTATAGTTCTTTCAGTGGTTTTCTTTAGTAAACTGATTGATATTTAGAATATTTATAAGTTATTTCAAATAAAAATTGTTCTTTTAAATAATAATACTATGAGATCTACTTGTATTTTAAACATGCATGTATGTCGATACATACGACCTGTTAAAAGCGTGTTTTCCAGTTTTTCCCATTAAAGGTGATAATATATTTTTAAAATAAACTATTCATTAATAGAGTTGTGAGCAGAATAGAAGTAAATGAGGCCACGGTTAACCAAAAAAAATTATGATATACTACAACCCAGAGACAAGGTTGCGAATGACTACAACAAATAAAATTAAATTGCACACTACAATCAATTGCACAAATTGAAAAAGCAATGAATATTTGTACATAACATAGAAGGTGGCGGAAATCATAATTGCATGTATACAAATGGATGCATGCATACAGAAATCGTTAGAAATTTACCTGATGAAAGGATTTAATAAGTATTTTATGGATAAAAAAATATAAAGAGAAATCTATAGAAGCTACAGGTAACAAGAACTGCTTTCCAATAAAATTAAAAATTCTTTTTTTTTTATATCTTTTTGAAATGGTGATTAAGGAATTGAGAAATGGCGCTGATTGTTCCCAGCCATATACAACAGTTGGCGTCTGTTAAACTAAAAAAACTTGTATATAATTGTGACTTAACGTTATGACAGCATGCATTTAAGAATTTCTTGGAAAATATTAAACACAAAATAATTTCTTTATCTATAAAATATAAGGTCCCTCGTTGGGAATATTTTTATAGCGTGTGATGGGTTACAGAGAAATACGCCTAATCAGGAGTAGGAGTAGTGGGAGATCACAGGTGAGTGAAATAAGTCAAAAGAAAAGGGATATGGATAGACGAGGGAGAGGGATTTACAGAAGTTGGAAGGAGATGGGTTAGGGATTTTTTAAAATTGCCTGCCTGACTAGCGACCACAATCGTAATCAAGTAAATAACAAGCACTAATGTTAAAACCAACTTTATTTCGGAAGTAAAAAGCTATATTTATAGAAGTTCAATAACCTGTTATTCAGTTAGACATTAGAAAAACAGCTTTCGATTGAGGTATATGATTTAATGGTGATTTATTAACGATGGAATAGTCCATATTAATTTAAGAGAAATGTACATTTTTCTTCTAATTTCAGACTTCATTTAATTATATCGATGCACTTAGGTAGATTAAATTAAAAAGATAACTTATTCGTTCAAAAATTAAAAAAAATCACAAAAAAAAATTCACACTGAAAACAAAATGTTACACTTTAAAGAAACGTAATACTTATAATATATATTTACATAAGCATTCACGCATATGTAAATTTGACATAGAATAAAAGTGGAAACTGGATATATCAGAAAAAGTAGAGATATTATATTGAATATTGACGTAGAAATTGAAAACTTTAACTTAAACATATTAATCTACTTATACTAACACAGAACTAAGATATGGTTTCAAAGGACCAGTTACAAGGACTTCAAAAATATATTTTTTTCATAAATTTAGGTGACGTATCTCACAATATATAGAAAATAAGGCCAAAAAAATTAAGTTAAATCATATATGATGTGCAAATATACTCGTCTCAAAATTAGGAAAAAAATGCAGTTTTTGAAAACCACAAAATGTTTGTAGGACAATTATAGTGATTATACTAAATATTGTAATTTACTAAATAGGCACCATGTTTATACGCCTATTATGGTATGCAATATATTTACGCTGTGATAAATTAATAATGGTAAATAACTTAAAAGAAATACTACGTAACCTCTAATATTTATAAGTGCCTAAATATTTATAGAACCCTTACACTGAGAGTTCTACTCACGCATTAGAGATATGTTGTTTTAATTTTAGGTATCGGAAGAAATTGTGAAGAGCAATTCATTTTTCCTTCAGAATTTGAATTAGGATTGCTCTAGAACTTTGGTGAAAATTATTACAGAAATGTATGTGCCCACGTCTCTGTGAAAGTAAAAATTATGGAATTATCAGCGTATCTAGAAGTTAAATTTGAAGTTTAGCGGAAAAATATAGCAATTCACTAATTTTGAGATATTCATTATGTTAAGTGCAAATCTTAAATGTACGTAAAATATGTAAATTTTTTTTAAAAAGTAAGTTTGGTACACGATGATACAGTTTGTTTTGAAATATAAGTAAAAAATAAAGTGCAGTAATGTATAGGGAAATTGAGATTTACTTCTCAATAAAATTTAAATTGAAAAAGAGGTCACTTTATAAAAGAATTTTTTATGAAAAGACATTCACGGTAATTGTAATTTTTTTTAATTTACAAAATGAACTCATTTAAAAGACAATATATTAAAAATAATACTCTATTCCTTCTGAGGTAGTAAAAGTACTTTGTTGAACCGCTAACTGACATTTACGATTATATTTTTTTTGCCCAACCTCACAGTCGCTCAAACAACAGTGTTCGTTATTTAATTTTCCGCTTACGAAAAATATTTAAAAGCGTATTTCTTTGCATTCTTTTTCATTTTGTAAATGTCTAGACATGTTTAATAAATATATTATTTTTTGTCAGTTATTTAGGGGTTGCAGGCTATAGTGGTGAGTCATTTTAGTACCAAAAAAAATTATATTAAAATTAAATTCTTCTACTTTTTGAAATAAAATAAGAACAGAATCTTCATTAGACCAATATTATCGCAACAAGCCTGATTTAATTACATTAGGAGTATCCTAAAATTTTATCACTTTCTTTTAAACCAGAGAAATTTTTTGTGAAGTCACTTTAGATTTAGAGATAAAAACAAATTATATTTTAAAAGGATTATGTTAATAATAATTACAAACAAGGACGATAAATTATAAACAATACAATATATACTTTGATCGGATACACGAGTAAGAAAAAGTTTAATATAAATAATGTACTCCTAACTAGCTTATTTAATTATATATTACATATTACATTATATATTATAGCGCACCAATGAACGTATAAATATAAGGAGTTTATTTGTCCTTTCCTATGACCTTGTGTTCATACTTAAGTATTATATTTTAGGAAGCAGAAACGATTCAGGTTAATTGGATAGAAGTTCACAAAATGTACGCACAAACGAATATAATCAAGTCGACAGCGCCGAAATTTTCCTTTGTGTAATACAAAATTAAATTATCCTAATTGATATTGTTTACGGCAACTCTTCAGATTGTTTGATTTATTATACGATAACTATGAACGTTATGTTAACTTGTGAACGTTATGCGTAGTTAAAGTGAAAATAATTTCTTGTTAATTTCACTCTAACTTTTCATTTATAAATTTTAAATGGGTTTAAAATATTACCATATTTCATAACAATGTAATACTTCACTTATGTTCCTAACCATTTATTCTCATATTTTATTTTCACATCTAAAAAGTTTAAATTGCATTCATAATGTTTTTGTTTTTAAACTATTCGCACCATTTTACGGTGTTGAGCGGCTAATTTAGGGCGTTAGTTTTAAATTATCAAATAGACATTGTCATCTCTTGGCAAGTTTATATGTGCAGAGTATTTATTTTACATTTTACCTAATATAAACAAATTCAAAATATTGTACGAATATTTCTTGCTATATTAATATATAATTACTAAGCAGAGCTATTGCATACAGGCTATATTTTGTTACAAAAATTTGAAGCGCTTCCTAAGGTATAAGCATTATTTCTTTATGATGTACCTAAGATTCCTATTTGAACACCTAGTATTGTTCGTAATTAAAATTCGATTCTGCTAGTTCAATTTTGCCGTATATTCCAAGCTATTCCAAATTTCTATGTGTATGCCAAATATACAAATGTTTGTCAAATCCGAGCTTGGTTTTCCCAGGACGGTAGACATACTTTTGCGAACACATTTTGAAAAAATTAGAACAGAGTTAATTATTACCAAGCCAAGAATTGCAAAACACAAAGGTTGCATGTGATGTGAGCTATGCAAACGAACTCGTATAGGTAAGATTGACACATAGGCTATATTACAGCAGTTCATGCGAACGAAGTTATATAGCCATAATTGAAGTATAGTCTGCATCTCCGCAGTCAATGCGAAAAAAGTCATATTATCAGGATTGACAGCACCAATACTCAATACAGAATATACAATATCACGTCACCATGCGAACGATATATTGTTACTAAGATTGATACATATGCTGCATTACTGAAGTCTATGCGATGCAAGTCATATAACCAAGATTGACAAATAAGCTGCATTAATGCAGTCCATGCGAATGAAGTCCAAAAACCACGATTGATACATAAGCTGCATTACTGGAGTCCATGCGAAGAAAGTATTACGCCAAAATTTACACATAGTCTGCATTACTGGAGTCCATTGGAATAATGTCCTATAGCCAAGGTTGAGACATAGGCTACATTACTGCAGTGCATACGAAAAATTTCGTATGGGCAAGATGACACATAGGCTGCTTTACTGCATTTAATCCGAATGAAGTAGTATAGCTAAGTTTGACGAATAGGTTACGTTACTACAACTTATGCGAACGAAATCGTATAGCCAAGGTTGAGACCTAAGCTACATTACTGCAGTCCATGCAAAAAATTAGGTATATACAAGATGACACATAGCCAACATTACTGCAATCCATTTGAACAAAGTAGTGAGTAGAAGTTATGTTCACAACATTTTTTATGATAAATTCATAATTTTTTTGTTTTCAGGGTTCTATTTCTCAAATCAAGAAAGCCGAATTCTTGAAAATCTTGTGTTCATCAATAAGTTACACTATTTTTTTTCGAAACGGATTGGAATGAAATACTAAAATTTTGCATAGTATTAATGTGTATTAAACGGTAAATATTTTATTACTTAAATTTCAAACATATGTACATATATGTATGTATATATATATATATATATATATATATATATATATATATATATGTATGTATATATAAATATATATATATATATATATATATATATATATATATATATATATATATATATGGATATATACTTTAAATAGTTAAATGGTTATACTATATGGTCATAAATGTTTACCTGCGTAAACCTGTACAACTGGAACTCACACTACGGAACTATCGTAATGTGAGTTTCAGTTGTACAAAAAGAGCTACTAATTTTAAATCACATATTTTCAAAAGAAAATAGATTATCGATTTTACATTAAATTTTTACTAATTTATTTAAGATTAAATACGATTCGAAGCGTTAGCTTAAACAAGGTTGCAGTTTGTTTCCTTAATTATTCTTCCCCTTGTTCCTCCCGCGACTTCCGTTGCATTATTAAAAAGCAATAACATAACTCCTCAATTATTGTGATATACAATAAAACTGAAGAAATCACATGTCCATAAAAGATTAAGATTCTAAGCGTTACCTACATATATGAATTGGTAGATGTTATGAAACTAATTTAATGATTCATGTTAGTTAAAAGCACACAATAATCAAGTCTTAATTACACTTTTATTTTCTTAAGGAATGCAATAATATTAAATCTCCCTTGGTGAGTTCTTAATTCAATAATATAATAAATAATTTCGCTATAAAGTTTTGCATCACATCACGCCCAAAATTCAGTGCACGTCACAAGGCGCGAAAATCGGCCAATTCGTCCATGGATTGACACATTAATTAACTTTTTGTCATCCCCAACCGCTATGTTATTAGCGTTTGGTCAGTTTCGCCGCTAGTCTTTTGCAATTATTTGTTTAAGCCTTATACAGTTATAATGTGGCCAAAAGTTTCAGACGTCATTAGGGAAAAGTCATTTCAGAAAATTAATTGAGAGTAGCAACAGATATATCCTGTGATCTGACCACTTTTGGAAAAAAAGGGACTATGCAAATATATAGGTGCCATAAATTTTATTTACTTTTGAAACCTAATACTTATGCAATCGCTTTCTTGGATTTTCGAGCTGTCGATTTAACACATGTCATTTGCTTCACCTTACATATTTCATAGAGATAATGAACTAAATTTAAACTTTCAATGTAAATATTGTGTTTTAACGAAATTCAGCTAATGTTGTAATTGTCTCTTTATTAGTCAGCTTTTATTAATTAAGTCGCCTGATACATTGTACGTTTTGGGCTACGCGGGGATTTTAAAAAGGAATGAGTGTGCCTATGTTCAACCACACAAACTGAGATAGCAATAAAATGTTCATATATAGTCGTTTTAGAAGTTAATGTTAGTGTACGCCTATATATATATATATATATATATATATATATATATATATATATATATATATACATATATATATATATATATGTATATACATATATACATATATATATATATATATATATATACATATGTGTACATATATAACCGTATATGTACACTTATATACATACACATGGATACATATTCATATCCAATAAAGATAAGAGGAAGGAAATGGGAAAATAAATTATAAAAGTTATAATACTTCTAAAATTATTTTTTTCGTCCGTCTGTTTATTTGGCCCAGTTGCAAGAAACTTGGAAACTAGGAAGTTGGCGTGGTGATTAAAGCATATTTACGGATATTTTAATAAGTAACCCTCACAAACAATTATATTTCCATTTTAGGGGGCGCAAAAGGAATGCTTGATGTTTTTAATTTTTAAGTATCGTGCGTGACTTCAATTGAAAGAGCACCTCAAAAAAATTTTCAAATTTTTTTTTTCAACATTTTTCCAGAAATATTGCTGAAAATGACCACAAAAATACTTTCACGCACGCATTTGAAACTAATAAAGTCAAATTTATTTAAAAATCGGGGTCACTTGAATTTGATCTAAAGTTTACGGAAAAACTATAGCGATGATTGGAAATTTTTGTAATATTTGTGAAATTCACAATATAAACATTGTCAAATCTCGAAATGTCCGTAAAATATGTGTTTTCAAAAATAAATTAATAGTTTAAAAAACTAAAATAACAAGCTTTTACAAAACATTGCACTAAAAAGCAAAAAATAAATATTTAATTCATTTTCTCTGGTAACTCAGTAAGGAATTTAGTGTTGGCCATGTAACTAACATGGCGTAGTGTGTGATATTTGAGAGTAAAATGGTGAGGTGCTTTGTCTTGAAATCTCAGTAGAATGTTAAGCATTTTGATTAATTTTAGTATTAATTCGATGAGCAAAATAATATATTTTTTAAAAAAAATCGCCCTACACTTTCATGCTCAAGTATTATACTTAGAGCATAAAAGTGAATTTTGAATGCAAAACAAAGGTATTCTCGAGTAAAAGATAATATTATTTATTTAACTCAACGTTTATATTACACACTGACCGATTAGAACGTTTGAACAGACTGAAAACGGTCGAATAGTGTTGCCATACAAAAAAAATATTACATTGATATTCACCTGTCAATACCCGCCCTCAATAGTACAAAAAAACGAATACTAAGTTACTTTTTTGACAGATCACATTTATTTATTAATCTCAATAATAAATTTTTATTCAATGCATTTGTAAAGATAACTGCGGTCTGATCTTCTGTTTTTAAATATTTCACATTCCATTTACCGTCCTTTATTAACTCTTTAATAAAATGGTATCTAATATCAATATTTTTCAAGCTCTTAACACAATAAGTATTAGCAACCATTATGGGTATTTCGATTGTCACTGAATATTGTGACAGGGCAAACAAGCAGGTTTTGCTTGACGCCGTATTTATTGCTACATATTCTGACTTTGTGGATGACAGACATACGCTGACTTTTTTTTTTAACACCAAGAAATCAAACAATTTGCAATCGTAAAACAATAACCAGTGGTGGATTTTCTATCCATTAAATTTTCTCCCCAATTAGCACCATAATATCCAATAAACATATCAGTATTAAATAGACACACTAACTTGTAATCAGTAGTGTGTTTTACATGTCTCAATACTCTTTTCAAACCCTTTCATGAAAACATTTTTATCTTCGTTTTGATAATTGCTGAAAGTTCATACAGCATCACAAATATCTGGTTTTGTCATAATGCTGTGTAAGATAAACAAACTGTAATTTTCCTACATTACTTTTCAATATCTGTGTCAATTACAAAATCATTATTTTCTTCTAATATTCTAGCATTACAGTTCACATCCACAGGGTACCCCTGTGGATTTCTTTACAATTGTGTATATAAAATTTTTGTAAAACATTTTGAAGGTATTCCTTTTGACTCCAGTGTGTAATTTTATTATCTAAATCATATTTCACATGTATGTCTAAGAAGATTAATTTTAAATTCACTGTTTAAATTTGACTTAAGGTCATAATCACTGTTTTATAATTTTCAAAAGATAACAAGTCGTTAATTTAGAATAAGACAAATATCTTTGCATCGCCATTACACTTACTATTCAAACAACAGTTACTTTGGGACATGACAAAACATTTTTGAATAGACACCCACTTTTAAAATTCCCATTTTGTTCCAATAAACATTTCTTACCAAACTTTTTGCTTACCAAACTGTCATTACGATTGTTTACGTTACTACTACGCTCACTTTGATAATGTCCCAATTTATTACACTTTATATTTTTATCCACTTGTAATCAAAGCTGATGACTATTGGATTATTTTCCATTTTTTTTTCAATCGCTCCTCTTATATCAATAATCTGGCGACGGGATTGTCGTATGTTTGTTCATTTTCCGGCGCCGAATCCCATGCAGGCACAAACTGCTTGTAAAAATTTGGGAGCCGCATCAACACCTTTGCAATAAATAATTTTTCCGAAACCTCTTCTCCTATTTGTATTAGTTGACATTTAGCTGATCTAATTCAGACAAGAAAGTAGACATATTTATGTCCTCCTCGTATTGATTACTGGAAAAAACCCTGTTGCAAGATGTGTGTGCTTGTTTCAATTTTTTTTTCGTAAACACTAGCAAGTTTTCTCCACATCTCAGCGAACGTAGTGTAAGTTATAATACGCATTATCGTGTTTTCTGATATTTCTACTACAAGCTATATTTGGGCTTTTGCGTCTTTTTATTCCACGAAGCCTTATCAGCCCCGGTAACTGGTATGACACTCTTCCCTTCTACTACTTCTAGTAAATTTTACTTCGTATCAAAATAACAAATTTAAATATTTTTGTTTTAAGATTAATTTGTGTTAATTTAATGTAATTGTAGTATTGTAATCAGGTCTTGATATGTGTGCAAAATTTTAAATAATTCACAGGTCGGGAAGTGAGGGAAAATTTAATTTAATTTTTCCACTATTTTTGGACTAGTATTTAAACCTAATTTTTTTTAATTTAAGAAATTTTTGTGTTGTCCTCGGCTTTTTATATGTGTGCAAAATTTTAAATAATTCTTAAAACTAAATTTTTTTTTTTAATTTTATGAAATAATCATATTGTCATTAACATTACACACAAATGAAAATGATGGAACTATTAAAAATGCATGAAAATTAGTTTCGCAGATTCCATTGCATAGTTAGTTGCGTACAAGTCGACCGTCTAAAAGCGTGTTAAAAAAGTGATGGGTACGACGGCACGACGTTATTCTTAGAATGTAGGTAACAAAATGTTTATATGTAGTTTTTATAGGTGTATGCAGCGCCAAAAATTTCTTACGTCATGTGAACACATGCATACATCTTGTAAAAAATGTTTTTATAAGATGTATGCATGTGTCACTCAGTGTCACATGTCGTAAGAAATAAAGTCAGTCGGCTAAGGAAAGTCAACGTGTTTTAATAGGTAATGGGCAAATATCCACATTTTTCGGTTTTTACGGTGAACATTTAGTGAAATACAGAAAACAGTTGTTGACTTTTCATGTAAACATGGCAATGAACTTTATTCAAAGTATTCCAAAACTTATGACGAGTGGAGTTTAGCAGTTGAAAATTTTGTTGATGCTTGACAACCAAATAACATTAGAGCCAAGAAACTGACTTCAAAGCAAAACCATCAGATGACGCAAAAACCAAGGCAAAGCTACTTTTGATGATTAATCCGGGATTGTACTTGCGTATTAAGGAAAAAAAACATTTTTGGAGTTGTGGGTCAAACTAACAACCATGTCCGATGACTCAGAATTTTCTAAGAAAATAACCTTAAAAATTAAATGTAGACATTTAATTTTGTTACTACAAGAAAATTGTGATGTGACTTCATACGTGGCGCAAGTAGTCAACAGCTCAGATATTAAAAGGCACATGATTTAGAATAACCGATGAGTGGACTGGTTCAATATTATTAGCAGGTTTGCCAGAAAATGAATTAATTTTTAATCAAAATTTATGTTAAAAAAAGATGAATGTGTCAACGAACTTAACTTTAAACGACGCACACGGAAATTATCTTACCTCTGTACAAGTAAACGAAATATTCCTTTAAAAGATAGTAAATTGAAAATAATACTATATTTATTCTGTAATAATAATACTATATTTATATAAAGTATTATATATATATATATATATATATATATATATAAAGTATTCTGTAATAATAATACTATATTATACTTTGTTGAATCGCTAATGGGTCTTTCTACATACTTTATGTACCTTCACAGTCACACACACAAGGCTATATTCTGCATTTTTGTGCTGGTTATGAAATGTCCGCAAAGCAAATTTTTCCCACTTTTTTTTGTAAAGATATAGGCCCATCTAACAATTAACTTATTTTTTTATTTTAGCAGAGTATATATCTATTAAAAGGTAGACAGTCAGTAGAAATTTATTTTATAAAGATATTTTCCAATATCGCTGTTAGATTCAAGCATAATGTCCTTAAAGTTGTTTTTAAAGTGCCAATTTTTCTAATCGAAATCTTTAAAATTATATTTTATTTACCGTTTTTTCAAGAAATTTTAAGGGCAAACATGTGTGAAAAGTTAAATTTATATACCTACATACTGCATAGGAAGTGCAAAAAAAATCTAAAAAGAAATTGAAATACAATAAAAAATATACACTTTCTCTGTGTAGTATGGATATATCGTGACCGTGTTATTTTGGGGTGCGGATTAGATTCCCGTTTGCCCGTAGAGTGTAGCTGGACCGATGTTCTGGTTGAATGTAGGAGTGTAATAATTTCACGACATGTGTCAATTATTTATATGAAAGTCTGTATTTATATACAGACTATATAGGTTATTAAACACTTTAATAAAAACATATATTCTAATACGCAAAAAGAAAAAAGAAAAGATCATTTATTAAACCCAGATCAATGCAATAAACATAAATTCATACCAAATAATTGTTTGAAAGAATTAAATTATATTTTAGAATGAATACGAACAAAGTTTTAAAAACAAAATATTTATAGAGATTATAAAAAAAACAAAAATGTATAAGCCTCCGTAATAGATATTTCAATCCCATTCAGAGGCATCAGGCATTTGGAAAATGGGATACATTAATAATTAAATTTTTGGCCTATTTCATTTGCAATATATAATACAGCATGCTTATTAAAGTTTATAATGAAGAGTACAATAAACTTTCTTGATGACCTTGCTTTCGCATTTGCGAATTATATTTTATGAAGTGGAAACGATTCAGATTAATTGGATCAAAGTACAAAAAGGGTAGGCACAAAAGGCTATAATCAAGTCGACAGCGCTTTGACTTTCCTTTATATAACACAAAGTTAAATTAATGTAAATGATATTGTTTACGGCGACATTAAATAAGGTAAGAATATTTCATCAAAACCACGAACAATATTTACAGATTTCTTGATTTATTATACGATAACTACATAATGCATGTGACATTTAGCATTAATTTGAGAATAATATAAATGTATTAAAGCTTTGCTCGAGGCTATTAATATTCATTTAAGAGAAAGGTAGTTAAATCTCTAGATAAATATGAGTTAAAAATGATAAATGGAACTGTCACGTGCAGTTAAAGTGAAAACCCTTAAAGGCCAATTTAACATTAGTTTTTCTCTCAAAATTTATAAATATATTTAAAGTACTAGTATTTCAATGAATTTTATTTATGTTTTCTTGTCATATTTGGTCATGATTTGGCATTTTAGTTTTTGTCATTAAGTTATTCTTATATCACTAACAAAATTAAAATCTAATTTAGTTCAAAAGGTCTATACAATTTTTTGATTTTTATAATTGAGAAAATTTAAATTATGCTTACGAATCTTGTGTTTTTAATCTCTTAATTTGAACTAGTTTAAGTTTTTAAACGTTTTATATTTGGCGTTAGTTGTAAACTTTTGAGGTCGATGTTTGTTATTTGTCACTAAGATTATACATTTATTGTAATTTTAAATTTATGTCTATAGTAATGAATAGATCTCAGGAGGTCTCTCAGTTTTAAACTCCTTAATATCTACACAAAATTTGAAATACTTTTTCTCGAAAGACGAAGTGGATCTTGAGGAATAATATTCAATGCTTAGGACATTCACTAGAATCATACTTGGTGTCGTAATGTTACCTGTAAACGAAATAAGAAATTCTTCTAAGTAATAGAATTCTTATTTTTGAGATATTTCCGCAAATATTGTTTAAAACTTCTACAGGAAATGTGTTTTCATCGTTTTTCGGATTATTGGAGTCAAATTTATAAAAAAAAACAGCATTGACAGGAAATTATCTAAAGTGTACCGGAAAACTTGAAAAATTTCTCCAAATATCATAACTCTTTTAAAAAATTCATGATATTTTATACAATATAAATATAATATTTAAACAATATATAACTCTGGATTACTAGTATGATTATATGATACCAAATTAACAACAACAAACGATTAATTTTAATTCAGGGAAATTAAGTAAAGTGTGAATTATGATTTAAATATAATTTCTTTGAAATACAGTAAATTGTATTTGTTACAATTATAATTATTTTGATGCAAAACTTTAAAAGTTCTTGCAATTTAATTATTGCTTCTCAAACCGTTAACAGGCATTGGCGATTTGCCAGA
Source organism: Druceiella hillmani (assembly GCA_039881145.1). Lineage (NCBI taxonomy): Eukaryota > Metazoa > Arthropoda > Insecta > Lepidoptera > Hepialidae > Druceiella > Druceiella hillmani. The sequence goes on along the minus strand of JAYKKI010000098.1, from coordinate 5,831,171 downwards.
TAATTTTAGAAAATTCATCTAAAATATATTTGATTTACACCTCAAGTTTCGCCGGGTAATCTTTGTATTAATACATGGAATTATCGTTCCAATGCAATTACATTTTTCTCGGATATATATAATTCGCAAAAGTGTGAAATTTTTGGAATTGACCCAATCTCTTTTTATCTAATAAGGATACAAGTTAGATTGAAATTATATAGAAAATTATATTCCCTAGGTCAAAACCAACTTATGGAAGACATACATATTCCAAATTATTAATTTCAATTACCTATAATATGAGTAGAATAAACAAATATTCATAAAATTCATTACACAAAAGAAATGCACACTGTAAACGATATTTCTGGAGTCAATGGTTAAAACTGGACATTCGTATTTTAATTCACCATGTAAAAATTTATATTTCTTAACGTAAAGAAAAGAATGTTGTTAACTTTTGTTTTCATTTTGAAATTTAATTATTTTTCTCTGAAACCGACGAAATGGGTTTAAAAAAAATAAGAAAGATTAATCTGTAGAATATAAGAAGTTGTTTTTTTATTTTACTTACTCATGACTCTAATACGATATACGATAAATATTGCCTTTTTACAATAAAGTAATAACACATCATTGTTCGGTTCGGATCTCTCGTCCCTCGTGCGTTGACCCAGGAAAATATATTTTTGAACGTATTGTACGATTACACTTTCATCAGTATAGATTGATTAAAAGGAAATTTTTAATATAAATAAATATGACGTTACACAACTCTGAAAATTCAATATATATAACACTAACTTAAAAACTTCTAACTGCAATATTGATAAATTGTGAAAAATCGTGAAACTCTCGATGGCATTTCTGAAGCCTTACTTAAAAGTTTACATCGAGAAGTTAATTAAACTTACGAGTATACTAATGAAATTACATCTTCACCTAAAGTGAAACAGAAAACACTTAGTGTAAATTATCATTCAATCATAAGATCATATTCTTCAGAGATGAAACAAACTTATTTAGCCATTATAAAGAATTTCCCACCAGAGGATTAATGATATTGAAATCTTGATCTTTCGTTGTTTTTTGTGTTTCGTTTGAAGTATTTGGTGGAATCGTGTTATTTTTCTTTCTATTAAATAATTATGTGCTCTCTACAAAACGGAACTTATGATTTCATTCACATGACTGTTTGTTAGTCTATCTGTCATAGCTGGTTTTCTCAGAGAAACTATCCTAGGTAGACACTTGAAGTTTGACATAATAATAAATTTTATTGACTGACATTTTTAAAAATAGGTAACTTTTTAAAACATTTATATAAAAATTAAACATGGGTCGAGAAAATACCCAAAAATGACTTGTTTAAATTTTTTTATCATGACTTGTTTAAATTTTTTTATCATGATTTGAAGAGGATTGCAATGAGAAAAGCAAGTGTTTTTCTCGCATTTTGAAATGGCATAGTAAAAGTATCATTTAAAAAAATGCGAAATAGAATATTATACACACCAAAACTCCACCCCCCTCCGCCACTATTTCCGAAACTACCGATACAAAAATCATAAAAATAGATTGATAAAATCTGACTAAAATTTGCAGAAAAATGTTAGCATATACGCTAGATGTTTTAATTCTTGAAAGATATAGTATATATCTTTCCTGTGTGAGAAAGTTATATTAATAAATACTACTAAAAATATTACGTGCCCTCAAATATTCATATACAATAGATTGTTTTTTTTAAACTTTATTGGTTTTTTTGTATAATTTCGTTTTACACGATGAAATTACGAGTAGCAATAAATATTTGTTTAATTTTCCGAGAGGTATCTAATACAGTAAGCGATTAAGTTACCAAGAACCGTGCTCTCTACTTTTATAATAATAGTATCATTAACATCAGATTTTAATACAATAGATATAGTAGAATAAAAAAAATTATATATATATATATATACACATACATGAACACACACACACACACTCACAGAAATACATATAGGTGAATTCTTCAGCTGTTTTTGATTTTTAATTTAGTAAAAAAATTAATAAATTTGCTATTTGTGCGAACTATTGAATAACATGCAAGTAGATTTAAAATGATTTAAGAGGAATATTCTATTCAATGCGCTTCAGGTTAGTTAAAGACTATAATTAAAACCCCAAACAAGACGAAGAACTGACTTCGTACATTCAAATCCTAAATATTACAATTCATATCCCACCTCTAAAAAAAAGAACATCGCGCACCGCTCCGCAATAAGAGAGGACGGAGTGAGATATTCCCTCTCACATTGCGGCTACAAGCCGCATCGTGTATCATTCATGTGTGCCGGATGCTTGTCGAGCGGAAACCACAAATGCTACACTGCTACAACATATCGCCATTAAGTCACAATACATTCATATTTTCCATATATTTTACAGTTTATATAGCAATAGTTTTACATTTTATTCGACAACTATATTTTATAATATACTAATGAACGCACGAACGTTCATTAGTATATTAAAAAAATATAGTTGTCGAATAAACTGTAAAACTATTGCTATATAAACTGTAAAATATATGGAAAATATGAATGTATTGTAACGTAACGGAAAATGGAATAGAGATAAATTAAAGCTTTTATTGAAACATAGACTAAAGCGGTCCACGCCCACGAGATACATCGGACTGTATTTTAAATTTCTTTCTACCCCCAAACAAATACAAATAATGAGGTTAAAATGAGATAAACTAATTGGCTATTATACAACACGTGAAAGGGAACGGAATGACAAATCGAATAATCGTCTGCAGCCTATAGTAATTTTTGCCGCTACGATTATTTGAAAATTGTTTTGGAGCTTTTGTTTCTTCCAGAAACAGGGAAACTTTGTTTATATTTTCTTCATAATTTTTCATACTCATAACTACAATAATATGATACCAATGCTTAGACTAACATTTCTTTTCTATCTACGTTAAAAATTTCATTACAATAAAATTAACACTTTTCAAGTTACTCCTTATTTCATCGTCATGACGCAAGTCCCATTGTTACGTGAAATTCACTTGCACCCGTAAGGGGTTAATTCATTTTTCAATAATATAACCCTATTTATATTGCCTTTAGCGAATTCATTGACCGCATGACATTTATATCGTATACTGAATTGGAGATTTATTCAAATTATATTTTGTTATTAAAATAAAAAAGCACCAAAATGATGTATCCATCAATGTTAACTGGTTCTATATTTATATATAGGTAAGGTATGTCAAGGTTAAGCTTTTTACTAACATTCATAATTATGTATATTTAGTTTGTTCGTTGTTACATTGGGTGTGAACTACCTCTGCATGGTAAATATTTATCAAGTGTTTGGTTTATAAGTGTAAATATTTACCATGTGTTTGGTTTATAAGTGTAAATATTTATCATGTGTTTGGTTTATAAGTGTAAATATTTACCATGTGTTTGGTTTATAAGTGTAAATATTTATCATGTGTTTGGTTTATAAGTGTAAATATTTATCATGTGTTTGGTTTATAAGTGTAAATATTTATCATGTGTTTGGTTTATAAGTGTAAATATTTACCATGTGTTTGGTTTATAAGTGTAAATATTTATCATGTGTTTGGTTTATAAGTGTAAATATTTATCATGTGTTTGGTTTAGAAGTGTAAATATTTATCATGTGTTTGGTTTATAAGTGTAAATATTTACCATGTGTTTGGTTTATAAGTGTAACTATTTATATGTTTGGTTTATAAGTGTAAATATTTATCATGTGTTTGGTTTATAAGTGTAAATATTTACCATGTGTTTGGTTTATAAGTGTAAATATTTATCATGTGTTTGGTTTATAAGTGTAAATATTTACTATGTGTTTGGTTTATAAGTGTAAATATTTACCATGTGTTTGGTTTATAAGTGTAAATATTTATCAAGTGTTTGGTTTATAAGTGTAAATATTTACCATGTGTTTGGTTTATAAGTGTAACTATTTATATGTTTGGTTTATAAGTGTAAATATTTATCATGTGTTTCGTTTATAAGTATAAATATTTATCATGAGTTTGGTAATAAGTAAGTAAATATTAATCGTATCTGGCGGAATTTAATTTTTTCATATTTGTTGGCATGAGTAATAAACAAATAATGATGGAAAGAAACAATATATTTTGGGCATAAAAGTAATGTCATTAAATTTAAAAAACACTAGGTTTAGTTTTTATTTAATTCCAATGGAGTATTTTTAATCGTCGCAGAATTCGCTGGGAAAAGGAAATTGGCGATTTCTTTTAAAAGGCTTAAATATACCACTTAATACCTTTTAAAGTGTTATTTGCATTTTGAAAATTTCTTCCTCGATTTCTATTTTTTGTATAAAGTAGATACATTATATCATTAGTAATAATCACATACCATCATGAATGTAAAATAGTTTAAAAAATATGTTTTGAAATTCTTATTAATATTGTTTGTTATAATGTTTTATAAATTAAATTTCATTTTGCAAGTATTTTACTTGAGACATAATATTTTTTTTTCCATTTACGAAATTAATTCGAATGAGTATGTTAAATATAATCTATATTAGAGTATGTTAAACCATATATAATATTCCGTTGTTTTCACACCTCATATTCGTAAATTCTGTTCTAAAGCAAACATTTTTAAATCATAGCTTAATGAATTTACACACCGGTGGAATTGAGGATATGAGACCAATGATTGAGATCAACGGATATTATTCAGTTTTGTCAAATGTAGATGCCTTTATTATTTCTACATAATTAACTTGTATTAATGCCCAAGGTTATCATTATTTCAGGGTTATACTTACATATTATCTTAGGCCAGTATCGTTACTGAATTTTTTTTCTCTACGGGTGAGTCGAAATGTGAATAATACCATTTCGAAATATTTGATAAAAATTACGTGTAATTTGCTTACATGCTTTATTTTGTTGATAACTGACTACGAATTTAAGATAAACTTCACATCATCAGATGCTTTACCTAATTTTGGACTGGAAAATTAAAGGCGGAATCAGATATACCCAAAGTTTAATCTACACATGTAAGATACTTTTTTGCGCACTAATTCACAACTATGATATGAATTATTTATAATTGTGTGTGAAAATATAATTTTTTTTAACGCTAAATACCCACATGCTTGTAATTTTATTACATTGGTCAAAATAATTAACAGTTACTTGCTCACTTAACCGTTACTTTAAAAAGTTATTTTAAAATGTAATGCAGTTTCATTTATCGTTATATACTCGTATTTTTAGGACTACTTTGCGAAATATTAATATTGAAAAATGACATGCAAATTATCCGTCCGTGATTTTAATAATAAGGTTTAAAAAATGAACTATCACAAAAATAGTTTCAGTTAACTTGCATTATCAATTTGAAGGAATATATTTAAAAATTGTAAATTAATTCAAAACCCTATTACGAGTATATGTGTTTTCCGACATTAACTCATCACTTTTCTTTCTTTTGATTTACTAGTCCGTGTTCGTTGACACTCATAGTTAGCAGTATAATTTTAAATAATAGAACGAAAATGATAATGAATAGCTTAACAAATGGTCTACCCAAATAAAATGTAATATAAGAATATCAATTATTAAATACAAACCAAACTAGTACCTTTTCCCTACCAGACTTTTCCCAGGAAATAAACTTTTCATTGAAAAGAAACAAACTTAAGTAAATATTTAAAAACAAGAAAATTCAAGCTTTCAAACATCATCCTCTCTTTATTTCTCTAATGAAGATCTTTTCAATGACTTCCCCTTCCATTTTCGGCAATAATGAACTGTTAGATAATGACTAAAAATAGAAAATTTTAATTTTTTTTCATATTTTTGTAACTTGTATAGATGGGAAACGCGATGCTTGAGGAAAACAATTGCCCGTTTTCCATCTCTCTATAATCTTTGCTATCCTCCATTATTTTTCTTAATGATCTATGTGAATCTTTCCTAATCTTTTGGTTAATTAGAATTTTGACAATGTTCTCAGTCTCACTATTAATTAAGGCAAAATATGTTCATAGGATATTAAAAAAATGTGGTGATTATTTTAACGTGAAGAAACGAATTGTTGAATCTTTGTTGAAATTACCAACATTAAATATATAGTTTGTAAAGTTTTATATCGTTAAACGATTGAATGGTCTTAAAGGGCAGTTTTAAAAATTACTTGCCTAATTAATTAAATTAGCAAAATCTTTCAAATCTCTTAGGTTTACGATATAAATTATCAAAAGGACAAATTGTAGTGTAGTCCCGCCATCTATCGGATAATGGACGAAAACAAGAAATTATTTATTTATTTTGAATATATTGTATAAATGGGCTGTAAAAGCATAATTGTGATTTAAAATATGTTAATTATATTTTGAATGGCGGCTTAACCCGTGATAATCTATTAATATGCGTCATATTAATAGATTATCATCTAATATCTTATCTTACGTTTAAACTATATCAGTTTAAATAATCGTTTCATTAAAGCCAACTTTAAATTTTAAGTTATATCCTTTCCTTTTCTTTCGTGCAAGTATAGATTTTTTAAAATCTTTATTGCTTTAATTAAATTAAATTATTAAGTAAGTTAGAAAAAAACCCATAAAGGGGGGGTGAAAACACCCCCGACTAAAAAAAGTAAGAACCTATTAATTGAATAAGAAACCCAAGAAAATCCATCGGGGCTGCCATGTCCTATGCCTAAAATTTTTCGATTTCATTATTTCGTGAACAAATTAAATTATCTTAGGTGCGCAAATAGCTTTTCTAAGCTGATAAAATGTGATAGATATTGAGAAAGAAAATGTCAATGGATTTTCTTGGGTTTGTAATTATATTAATATGTTCTTACTTTCTTTTAACCGGGTGTTTTCAAAAAAATTATTTAAACGCTTTTCAGTTAGAATCACTCCATCCGTTGTCGGTTTCTTTCAATTTTTTTAAAATTTTTCTTTATATTTTATACTCTTTCGATTAAAATGTTTACATCTGACGTGAGCTTAATCAAAACTTAAATTTTGCTTTTTATTATTAGTTTTAATAACCAAGCTTCTAAAATAAGCATTCGCCAAAGGGCAAGCTTATATGGCTCTTAATAGGATACGATCTTTAGACGGCGTAATAATAACTGATCTAAATCAAATAAAACTCTTCAAAAATCTACACAATAGTATACAATTGGAAGAATTAGAGCATATGAGAAACATGTTACGTGGGTCACACGTCAACGAAGCCGAAGAAATGCCACAAAGTAGTTAATCTAGATCAATGAACAATATTTTTTGCAGCACCCCCTGTCGAGATAAAAAGATGACATCTGACTAATAACCTTTTCCATTAAATCACAGACTTATTACCGAAAATCGTATCTAAATCGATCAAACTATTGTGGAGATAAATGGAAACATTCTTATGAAACAAAATTTGCAGCTCCCCCTGGTGACCTAACACCATAACCCTTATCCAAGAACCATTGCCGATTAGTTTCAAATATCCTGTAGAAAACCATGTCTAAATCGGTTACACCGTTTGTCACTGCGTCCCTTGATGAGTAATTACCGCAAAAACTATATAAAAACTCGTGCCAATGAATTTGAAACATTTTACAGAAAACCGTTTCCAAATTTTTGGAGATAAATGGGAACATTACCTTCCACACACAAACAAACAAACAACCTCTAACCCTAAACGCATTTACCTCCTCCGTTCTGTCGTGGGTAATAAAAAACATACAAATTTAATAACTTATAATGATAGGCAATATTTGAATTACAAATAAGAGGTTTTAAATTAAAACAGACGATTGCCGACTCCAAAACGAACACTTTTCCTGCCTAATTTTACGAAAATTGTGTAAATAAAACTATATAGTAAACCGAACGGTGTGGATTAATGCCACATAACATTTTCTTCAAAATGGTATTTAACAATCTTCTAATGCCAAATTTAAAATATATTCACCTTTAATAAAAGAGATTAATCGAATTTCATATAAAAACTAAAAATAATTACCAGACTGATCGGAATAGTCCGCAATTTCTAGGATTTTAATCTTGTTACAACATTTGCCAAAAACTGAGTTTTCGTTGAGTAAAATGCCATCTATAAGATAAAAATTTTAAGTTCATATGTATATTTAATTTATTTTGTTTTATTTTAGTTTAGCCCAGGAAATAGAAATGAAAACGGGTAATTCATACTTTTTGAGAATCTGATAACAATATATTAAGTTGGAAAAGGATTTGCAATAATATTCCCTACAGTCTAATTTTTAACCATAAGTTTGAAAAATCCGACAGTTTCATTAGTTAAATTATTTCACCTAGCCTTCATTAAACATTTCACGAGACATGAAAAATGTATATACTTTATATTGTGTGCATTCCGACATACCTTAAATCTATTTCAGTAATTTGTAGTCATAGACGAGTTTTTTTATCGGATTTTTCAAACTTATGGTTAAAAATTAGACCGTAGGGAATATGATTGCAAGCCCTTTTCCAACTTAATATATTGTTAAGCAAATTCGTAAGTTTCAAACGAAATCTCATTTTCACAAAATCGATGATTGTCACCCGACGGGATGAGTGAAAGAAATATTTTCGTCCACAATTTTGTAGAAGGGTAGGTATTTAATTTCTTTTTAATTTTCTTATACATATTAATTTGTAGCAACAGTTAAGCTATGATGGAAAGGGACGGATCAACAGATGATTAAAAGTACGAGGGTTCCGTTTTTTGTTATTTGACTGTGGAACCCCAAAAATACATAAAACATACTTAACGTTATATCATAACGAAATTAAATTTGTCGTCACGAAAAACTGACTTATAAAGTTTATTATTTTTTAAGCATGCGCACAGCCTCTGAGCACACGCATGCAAAATGATGTGCGCTTTTTACTTATGAACCGTCTGGTATTTCTTTCCTTTACTTCCGTCTCTGCGTTTCACGTGCTTTTACCTCCTGTACACGTAAAGCGTGCTTAGTCTACGTCGTAATTCAATTTGTACGTATTCTTTGAGTATGCGGTTAATAAAATCGCGTAAGTAAATTGGATAAATAAAGGAAATTAAAATAAAAGTAGGCATAAAATAATTTCTAAACAAAAATTGACATCCGTCTTCGTGTTGATAGCGTATAGATTTATAAAGCTTATGTATTTTTACCGGACTAAGGCGGAGAAAGATTTATGAATTTCACAGGTTATATATGCATATATCAGCCTTAGTATTATTCATCCGTACACACTAAACTGCCAAAATGGATTCAACAAATGTAATGTCTCCCTATCCATTTTGATTCAGAGAGTTTCCTGGGGTATATAACGTTATAAGTTTCATAGGCTCTATATGTACGCATGTATGTATGTAAGTTTGTTTCTTGGTACCGAATAAACTTCTGAAAAATTTCAAGAGATAAGTGTCCTCAGATTTGTTTTTTACAGGGAATATCTCAGGATACATAACTTTCTGAATTTTACAGGCTATGTATGTACTTATGTATGCATATGAGTGAGTTTGTTCTATGCTACAGACTAAATTATTAAAGTGATTTCATCAAGTGATATGTCTTTAGATTCATGGTATATAACATTAGGAATTTCGCTGAATATATATGTGTAAATTTCGTGCTTTTTAGTTATTTTTTTCTGTAGTCAGGTTTTAGTTTTTCCTCTTGTGGTTATGGAGACGAATTAAAAGTCATATAAGTAAAAATAGATTTATTGGTTTTTGATAATATAGAGTTCATATATATTTAAACTAGAACCATAACCTTTTCATTTCGTTTCACCGTAATCATGTTAAAAAATAAATTAAAGTATTTCGTTAAAATTTGCAATAGCCTTTGACACACATTTTATGATAATATTTGTAACTAGCTGTTTAGGCTATCTATATCTATAATTTTCACGCGATTACTAATCTTTTAGTAACCAAGATTTGACATCGATAATGAAACGCCATATTCTTCTATCCTGATTTCCTTTATTTAATTCCTTTTCACTTATGCATTAACAGATATTTAACTTATTGTTTTTTTTTTCTTTTTAATGTACCCTTTTATGTTGAAAAAGTTTGGGTTACCCTAGTTTAAGGGAAACGAGACACCGAAAAAATTCCTGTCGCGTAAAATAATATGTTTGATTTTTTTATAAAAGAACGTGACTAGAAGAAAATTTAAAATTTATATATATATATATATATATATATATATATATATATATATATATATACGTATATCCTGTCAAAATAATTTTTACCTCAATTTTCGAAAACTTATTATCCAAAAGTCTCTTATAAGCAAATACAATTTTATATTGATATTTTTCGAGTTATATACTGTAGACCAAAATTCTCTTGTGCACCGTAACTTTCTAAAGTTTGAAAGAAATTACTGTGTTTTAAATAAGCGAAATCACACGCACGGTTGACACATCTCGTGTACCAATTCGTGTATTTTTGCCTATTCGTTTGAAGCAAAAACCCGTTGCTAGTAAATGATATATGCCAATATAAGGCGAGTATTGACCTAAACAAATATCGTAAAATATTAGTCATATTATCTATGAATAACTTTCCTAATGTAATGATAAAATTAATAGATTATTTAATATTCCATTCGAACTAAAATTACTGCATTTGAACCACACAAATTTTAGCAAGGCTAAAATCAAATTTTACTAGCCATTCTACGAAACAAATAACCTAATATTGCACAAGATAATTACCAACACTTTATCTAATTCCGTCCCGTTATGACATAGTGATGTTTTAATTCATCGCTTTAATGTGATAAATTTATAAGCATGGCCTCCCTGTATTTACAAATTTATCACATTATACGCCTTATCAATTATTTGCTGTCACACTACATACAGAATTGTAGCATACAGATGAAAAGATTATATGTAAAAACGCGTCAAATCCAAGTAATTAGCGCTATGGATTAAAATATAACCTAATATCTTAATTCCCATGTTATTCCATAGTTTTACAAATGGTATCAAGTTTGTGTAATATAAAGGAGATAGCGAAATTACTAAATAAACACTGAAAAATAATTTCAATAGATATATTTAAAATAATTATTTAATTTTTAAAGATAATGGTTTTATGTTCTCAATTGTTATATTTATTTTTACATCAAACGATATTATTAATCAACAAATTCATGAGAAATATTTTTGACATATATCTGCCGTATCATTTAAATCCTATTATTAAAATATATTCCAAGTATAATTAACACGTATCAGCGTGCGATATCAAGCAAACATTTTTGCCTGTATATCTGCCACTATTTTAATTTTCGTTTCGCCTCTTAGGAGATAAAAAAACTCAATAATTAGTATTTATCATAATACGCGATATGCATATTGATCAAATTCAATATTGTTGTCGAATGTCTTTACCCAAAAAATAAATGCTAAAAGTGTAAAAATTATATTAAGATATGTATAACATACAAGATTTTTGAACAATGGATTTATCTCTCCAAATAAGCTGTTGAAAAGCAAGATGTGACAATCTTTACCAAAGAAATTTTTGAAGCAAAAGTTTGGAGGTTTATAAATTAATTATAGAAAAGCACTAGACGATTTTGATCATTTTTACAATTTTTGTCGCAATTTCTTTGTACGTCCATCACGTAAAACACAATGGTTTTAATGAAATTCTGAAAATTTTATTACAAAGATTTTAAAGTAAACCGCTCTAAGCGCTTATGCTAAGCTATGTTGAGAATTTTAATACAACTTCCGACTCTCCCCAAGAGATAGCGCTAGACGTCACATCTATACACGATATATCCTTATCCTCATATATCTTCGAACGTATGTATGGAAAATATATCCATAATATTATATGTATTTGCACATTTATTTTATACAATAATCGAGAAGATTTTAAAAGTTTTCTCAAAAATGAATGTTTTTTTAAAGATTGAATATAATATACTCTATTTTAATAAGCTGGGCAACAACAATAATTTCATTTGCGTGTATAAATATTTGAGTTATTTTATATGAGTGTAATTGTGCAAACAAAATATAGAAAAATCATTTTCCTGAATTCCATCCTAGATTTTTTATTCTATTGTTTGACAAATTGTTTCTAATTATTTCCCAATATTTAAGTATGTAGAAATAAAATTTTGTTTCAGTACTGTGCAATTTGGTTATTCACATTTTTATGATCCGGTAACTCCGCAATTGCTTAGACATAGATACACCGTAATAGTATGTTTAACATTCTACTTTAAAACTATAAATATTCATGAGTAAACCGTAATAAACTAGCTGAATAAATATATCCACACGGGGCGTGTTGATAACCCAAAAGCTGTTTCGAATGTTCAAGAAATTCGCCAGGTATGCTAATTATACTTTATTGCCTAATTAGTATTCTTAGAATTTCATCAATACGTGGGAGAATTTACAAATATGGCATGTAATGGATATTTCATGCGTAGGCTGGAATTCAAGATCTTGCTCGATTCGTAGGAATGCGATGTAATTTTGCGAAATATGTCAAATTAAGCCACAGAAGAAATTTCATTGACTGTCTTAGAGGTACACGAATTGAAGAAATGGGTAGTAATTATCAATCGATGTGTATTATGGAATGGGTATTTATCAGATTTTATTGTTAGCGAATGGGTCATTGCGTTTTTAGGTACATTTTTAAATTGTATGATTATTTACAAGCCGACCGTAAATACTAAATCGAAGCCTTCTTCGCTTACTCAATTTGTGGGAATGCGATGTAATTTTGCTGTCAATAGGTAAAATGTGTCGAATTAGGCCACAGGAGTAATTCCATTAATGGTCTAAGAGATACACGAATTAAGGAAATGAGTAGTAATTATCGATCGATGTATCTTATGGAATGAGTATTTATCTGCTTATTATTTATTGTTATCGGATGGGCCATTGAGTTTCTGGGTACATTTATAGTGTATGATTATTTACAAACAGACCGTAAATACTAAATCGAACATTTCTTCGCTTACTCAATTTGTGGGAATGCGATGTAATTTTGCTGTCAATAGGTAAAATATGTCGAATTAGGCCACAGGCGAAATTCCATTAATGGTCTAAGAGATACACGAATTAAGGAAATGAGTAGTAATTATCGATCGATGTATCTTATGGAATGAGTATTTATCTGCTTATATTGTTATCGGATGGGCCATTGAGTTTCTGGGTATATTTGTATTGTATGATTATGTACAAACAGACCGTAAATACTAAATCGAACACTTCTTCGCTTTTGATTTTGATTCAGTCATAACGAGAATTGAATTTCATTAATTGTTAAATAGAATTAATATTATTTTCTTCACGAAGACACTTACATCGATATTGTATGAAATAATTGTTCAGGAACGTATAATTTTAATTATAAATTTTCAGTAACAACGTTCGTGTATACTTTTATTGTAAGGGTTTATTTTAAGAGTGTAATTTGACTTATGTCTAGCGCTGTCTCTTGGAGACAGGCGGAAGTTGGACTCTAATAATATTGTATAAAATTCTGAACATAACGTGTCAATAGATCTTATTTCACTTTGCGTTAAAAACCTTAGCCGATAAAATCTCAAGAATTTTATTAAAATCTCTCTTTTGTTTTTCTTTTGTGACAGGTGTGCAAGCAATGAAATTGAGTCAAAAATTGTCAATTTATTTTCTATAATCTATTTTTAACCCCTCGAAACTTCTTTCTTCAAATATATATTTGTTAATGACTTTCATACGTTTTCTCCTTTAATATATGTAGATATTAACTCATAGTTCAAAAATTCACGCAAACAATGGGATGAAAAATTAAAAAAAAAATACATTAAGATATCTTAATGTATTTTTTTTTAATTTTTCATCCCTTTTTGAGAGACACGTAACCAAAAATGTTGAATTTACTCAATATGTAAACAGCATATTTTGATAATTTCGATAGACGTATTTAAAATAATTATTTAATTTTTGTAGATAATATTTTCATGTGCCCAACTTTTATATTTATTTTTACGTTAAATGATATTATTTATATGTAAATTTGGCAAAAATTCGTGGAACTTTTTTGTAAATAAGATACAAAAACATTTAATAAAACTTAAAAAATAGCCCACATTGATACGTCTTTATCTTATTCATAAACAGAACTTATCATTATATGCGATATGCGTACTGAGCAAATTCAGTATGTTTGTCGACTGTCTTTACAAAAAATAAATGTTAAAAATGTAAAAATATATTAAGATTTACATTACATACAAAAATTGTTGATACGTGAGTTTATCTTTAAATATAATATAAGAGCAAGAGTATGAAAACTTGTAATAAAAATGTATTTAAAAAAAAAATTTGGAAGGCTATAAATTACTTGTAGAAAAGAAATTTTGACCATTTTTATTATGGTTCTTCGTCTATCACGTAAAAAACGATAGTTTTCATAAAATTTCGAAAATTTTATCGCTAAGATTTTAAAGCAAACCGATGTAAGCGCTTTTGCCACGCCATGTTGAGAATTTTAATACAACTTCCGACTCTCTCCAAGAGACAGCGCTAGACGTCACATATGCAAATTAAAGTTCAAACGTAGTTATGGAAAATATATACTTAATATTATATGTACTTGAACATTAATTTCGTATAATATTCGAGAAGACTTTAAGAGTTTTATCGAAAATAAGACTTTTTTACCTATAATATAGTATATATTTGAGCAAGCTGGGCAACAACAATATTTTCATTTGCGTGTATAACTTTTTGGGTTACTTTATATGAGTGTAATTATGCAAACAAAAATGGTAAAAAATTGTTTTCCCGAATTTCACTCTATCAGGGATGCATTTATTCTATGGATTTTTTAAATCTATTGTCTGGTAAATTATTTTTACTTAATTCCAATTATTATTTATTTATATGAAAAAAAATCGAAATAAAATTTCGCTTCAATCCTGTGCGATTTGGCTATTCACATTTTTATGATCCGGTAACTCAGCAACTGCTTTCGTGTAGAGACATTGGCAGAATTTGTTTCATATTCTACCGTACAACTATGAACAATCATGAGTAAACCGTAGTAAATTACCTGAATAAATATATCCGCACGGGGCGTGTTGATAACTCAAACCCTGTTACAAATGTTCGAGAAATTCGCTAGGTATGCTAATTATACTTTATTATCTAATTAGCATGCTTAGAATTTCATCAATCCGTTGGTGAATTTTACGATGGAATACGTTGAAATACGGTTCGTACTGAATATTTCACGCGTAGGCTGGAATTCAAATTGTTGCTCGATTCGTAGGAATTCGATGTAATCAATAGGCAAAATATATTGAATTAAGCCACAGGAGAAATTCTATTGGTGGTCTTAGAGGTACACGAATTGAAGAAATGAATAGTAATTTTCGATCGATGTGTATTAGGGAGTGAATATTTATCGGCTTATATTGTTATTGGATAGGCCATTGCGTTTTTAGGTACATTTTAAATTGGATGAATATTTAAACACCGATCGTAAATACTATATCGATGCCTTCTTTGCTTTATGTGCTAAACTATTTTGATTCAGTAATAATGAGAATTGAATCTCATTAAAGAATTTACACTATTTTCATCACTAAGCCACTTATATCGATATTGTATGAAATAATCGTTCAAGAATTTTAATTGGAAATTTTCCCTAATAACGGTCGCGTATATTTTTAATGTACAGATCTATTTCAATAGCGTAATTTGAGTTATGTCTAGCGCTGTCTCTTGGAGAAAGCTGGAAGTTGTAATAAAATTCTCAACATAGCGTGGTAATATTGCTTATGTCACTTTGAGCTGCATAACATTGTTTTGTAGGGTTTAGAAAAGAATAACACGGGCATACATTTTTTCATGTGTCTATAATGATTAAAGCAAAGCAAGCTGAGATACTTCCCCAGCAAATACAATACTCTTCATTGATCTTATAATTTAAAAAAAATATGAATAAATGGCCCAAAAAACCCTTCCTCGTAAACCAAACTGTCTATTTCTGGAAATCGGAATAAAGTCCTTTCAAGAGTTACTGATAAAATCGCGTACACGTAGATAAATGCGACGGAAGTTTTACGGTCCATGTTAATTACGAAAACTTAAATTCGTTTTAAAAATGGTTTTAACAAGGCGACTTTTAACAAAACCGTTATAAAACATTAATATATTAGTTATATATAACGTGACCAATAGGAAAACTGCACCTATGTATTCAGGATATAAACAAATATTTTGCTGCAGATGATCTTAGCGAGATGAAAGTTATGGACACTGCAAACTTTACCCGCAACGCAGGTGAAAGTCTTTTGTAGAAGATGAGTTGGCCGACAATTGCCGGCTTTTATGGGACAAGTACATGGCCGAATTCAACCAACTTAACCATGTTAATATTAACTCGAGACAAAGAGGTGCGCACCACCGATTAAATGTCTGCCGCCTTCGTTGGTACGTGATCAATCGTATGTACGATCCTTTTCTTCATTTGTCTGTTCTCTAATATTTGGATCGGCGAAATTTAAACAAAGTTATTTCGATTTTTGTAACATCAATTTTTGTGGGTCGTGAACATTAAAGTCTCGTATATATCATAGCATCATAAATAATATAAAATATTATAAATTCTATATTCTCTGAGTATTTTCGAACGGATAATTTTCGATCGTCTACGTAGCGTGTTGTACTCCAAATAAGTTACTTTATATATTTATATACAAATACTTAGCCTTTTTTATTACTTCCATAACATATTCAACGATGCTCTTGAAATCGACTTACATTCTAATCAGCCACAAGGAATTTCATTTCGGGAATAAGTATTATCTTACCATATATTTCCAAACTACTTTTCTAGAAATTCCATGTAGATTTTGCATTTCTATGCTACCTATTAGAAATTTAATATCAATTTTATTGGAAGAATTAGGAAACTGTAAAAAACAGTTTTTACAATTGTTCCTTCATTTGTGCGCAATATAAAAGACTTATAATATAAAACAATATAAAACAAATATTTATAAATTAAGATAAATAAATAATTATCGTCAAATATGGGTATTTATTATCGTCAAATGTCATTATAACCAACTCAATACTTTATTATTTACAAATTGTTTTTAATGGTTAAAATTTCTCCCGCTTTACGAGCTAGATATTAATAAATTTCTGTAAAATTTTATAATTACTTATAATCAAATAACTAAGTTGGATATTAATTTATTGGTTAAAGTCAATCATATCTAATTATATTACAATTATTAACCCTTGACTAGTGAAGAGAAAAATTGTGTACCAGAACATATTCATGGTATCGATACAAAATTTAAAAGAATAAAGGACGGGGAACATGAATGAAACCTATTAGCAACGATTATGTAATCTTTTCTTTGTCTTTTTCGTGTCCAATTTTTTTTTAAATTTCTTTCAAAACACTTACCAAGCAAATAGTTTTTTGAAATAATCAAAAATAGTACAAACAAATTTAAATAATTAATTACATATTCTAATGAGAACTAAAACTTCAAATAATTATTTATTTGGTAGCAAATGTTTTTTGTACTCTGTACAGCCACAATTTATTTTAATATTCTGATTTGACAATTGTAGCATAACTTACTCACTACCCAGGTAACGATTATCATCACTTATATATTGCAAGTCCCCGTTAAATTTACCTCTAAAATAGACACCCTTGTTGTTCAACGTAGAAGTTCTATAGTATCATTCACGTTGCTAATAGTTGACCTGTTTACAGAGGTCTTCCATATTTTTTGATTCCTGATCGAAATCCACTTCTGAAACATCTATTTAAATTTATGTTGATCCGTAGCACCAAGAAGAAAAGTTTAAATAAATTACACTAATTACTTTTTATATTTACAACGATTGGTCTTTGCTCTCGTGGATGCTGTAATGCTTAATGGACAGGTAATGACTAGCTGTAAAAGTACTTATGAAGATACGAGGAAGAAATATCACTTTCAATTGTTTGTGTGAGATAAATTGTTATAATTACTAGTGCTTATTACTCTCAGTTATCAATAAATATTGGTGGATTGTAGTAATTTTTAATAAATTATATAAAATCCAGTTTTATTCATTAAAAATTGTGGCTTGTAGAGTATTATAATTTGTATCTATAAAATCTAAATCTGAAGTTTAAGGCCCATTTTAAAACAATTCCCTCAATCTGAAAATTCTGTAGAATGGATAAGTTTCTTAGTATAATTTATATTATAAATTAGTTATTAGTTAGTTCTCTTAGTTTGTTAGTGTGTTAATGTTTCTCTTTCTGAAGGCCACAAAACTTTTTATGTACGAATTATGACACGTTTGTATAATATTTAGGTAATATATTTTTTAACCAAAAATTAAAATAATTGTAACATAAAAATAGTCTCTCGTATTTGGGTAGTGTCCTTTTTTTTGTATTGGTACTGTTAATGGAATATGCTGAAGATATTGGTACATTTAAATGCATTAATTTATTTACTTACGTCGTTTACATTTGGATATACTTTAATATAATATGATTCATTCGGAGTAATAAATAAAACTTGGTTAATTTTCAACGATTTAGACTGAATAACAAATCTGAAATTATCCTGTGATCTTTAAAGGCTTTGTCGCAATTTGTTTTACTGTGCTTCGCTTATGTGATGAAAGGGTTCATATCTAACCATGCAGGTCAAATTGTGCAATAAAATGAAACACCGAATTTTGATATTTATTCCAGAAATACTTACCATATCCCCATTGATATTTGTACTAGAAATAATCGTTGAGTAAAGTACAATTTTTAGAAAATGACACAGTTTTATAGTTTTATTTGTATTTAATAACAACGCTACACAATATTTATATATAACTAAGTATCTACAGATGTTAAAAATATTTTTGTTTTAAATATGTATTATGCGTGATAGATGTGGTTTATTTTCCAAAAAGAAAAGAAAACAAA
Source organism: Druceiella hillmani (assembly GCA_039881145.1). NCBI lineage: Eukaryota > Metazoa > Arthropoda > Insecta > Lepidoptera > Hepialidae > Druceiella > Druceiella hillmani. Next base: position 5,812,150 of record JAYKKI010000098.1, on the reverse strand, counting down.
ATAAACGGTATAAAAAGTGGCTATAGAATATCATATTAATAAGGAAAACCAGTATTTTAAATAAATTAAAATATCCTATATACTCTATAACAATTTCCTTTTGTTCCAGTCAACATAACATTTCTAATGGTGTTAAAAAAATAATTTTTTTTGTTGACATTAATTTTCACCAATTTTTTGTCATCTTGAAGTAAATAAAAAAGAGAATATCCATTAAAAAGGATATAATATTAGATATATGAAATATTATGAACTCTGTTATAAGAAAATTGTTGTTACGTGAGTATTATATAAAAATATTACTGCTCATAAAATAGTAATGACAATGCATTTAGAAAATTATATATTATACTGGCATAATGCATGAAATAACATAAAATTATGTCTATGTAATTTCGATTAAATATGTTCTAAGCTTTGTGTGATTTTCGTAACATTTAATTAACATTTAAATTACAAATATATACAAATATTACGATAAATACTTCAAATCTATCAACCAATCTGGATTAACCTACCAAATTAACTATTCTTCATGTCGGTATAAAATGTTGATTTTCGAGAATCAATTTAATTTTTATCTATTAGTTATTTCGCACAGTCCTAAGTGTTAAAATTAATATGCCATGCGGAGACTAGACTAGACCATAAACGTCATTCGTTGCGATCATTATTCGTTAGTTCTTACCACATTCAAAAAAGAAAGTAATATAATTTTAGATGATAAGATATTTATGGTTTCTTCTATCGTTTTGTCTGTCGTGTATCAATAATATTCCGTAGAAAACATCAACAAACATAAATTAATATAAATTTGTCTACCATTGATAAACTGTCACCATGGAAACAACTAATGCTTAAATACAAAAAAGAGACCTTTTGGACATATTATTCCCCGCATTACGTATATACTTATAGAAAATTTCAGTTCACTACTACGTCATGGCTATTGTTTTATCCGATATCGTATTAATACTCCCGGCACAAATATCCGGCTGACACTGCTCTACAGTGTCGACGGAGAAATTCTCATATGACGTGAACTGTTGCACTTGGTTCTCAATCGATTTTGTCACAACACGCGACTTATTGTTTTTCATGTAACCAAGCACTGTAACTAGAACAACGAAAACAATAAAACCCATACAGCACCCCACTATCAAGCTTAACCTTCTAGTCACCATGGAAGCGAAACCCATGTATGTGTATGAAAACGGCCCTTGTCCATATGACTCTATTGTAGTCACGGTGGTACACCTGCTGGTTGGTGAGTCGACAAGTAATGCGGGAGACGCCGGCCCCACTGTGTCGCCGTGTATCAACTGAAAACTATCGTTCTCAGTCGCTTTTGATACTCGAGCTACAGGTAAGAAGTTGTCAGTTAATTTGGTTGACTGAAAGTTCCACTTGTAGACAACTAGAACACAAACCGTATAACGAGTACCGGGAGCGACTTGTAAAATGCGCGTCGATCTCACGGTCATTTCTAAAGACTTGCCCCGCACCTGAAAAAGAAAAATTCTTTTAAATTTGATTGTAGTAATGTTAAATAAATTATATATTGTCCAGTACATAATCTATACAATTAACATAACCGTAAATTAAAACGGTTTTTAGATAGGACATTAATTGCATTCTAATTATAGTTACAAATCTTTATTTGCGTATAACCGAAGGAAACTATAAAGTATATTTAATGAACAAACTAGAGTTTCTTTGAACCAAAGCTTCATTAATTAAAGAAAATAAATTTAATTAAGTAAATATTATTATTACGTTAATAATTTTTAGTTGATTACATTTTTTTCAAATTTTTAAATTTACGCTTGCCGCTACTCTTTAGAATATTATTTTTCTTTCTTTCTTTAAACACACTTTTTCAAATATTTTGACAAATTTAATCAAATAATGTGTCCAAGATTTTCAGATTCAGGAAATTTATACAAATATAAACAAAAGTTACCTGCTTAGGGTCATCGCCATAATAGGCGACTTGAAATCCTTGTATACTGGAGTGATTACGGCTCTGCCAGGATACAACGAATGAGTAAGGTTGAATATCTTGAATTGCTATTTTTAAAACGAGCGGTACGTCACACAGTTGCTTAGATGAAAGTGTTATAAACTGAAGTCCACGAAGATCCTCGGGCTGTTCACAGCAAAGTTGTTGAATTCCATTGGAGAATATCTTTCTGTGCCTATTAATCCATTCCCATAAACTCTGAGCTTCACAATCACATCTTAAAGGGTTATCTGTAAAAGAACAAGATACAAGTTGATGACTTCAGTACAAAAAATGTGATAATTGTCTTTTAAATGACATATTAGAAATAGTATTTCTTGGCTTAAGGATTTTTTAAACTTATATATTCAAATGAAATTTTTCATATTGAAAGAAAATTGAAGATATGTGGATTATCTGTTTAAAAATAATTTTATTTCCATGTTTTAGTTGGGCGAAACGTTTATTTAACAACTAATTCAATAATTAATAAAGAAATCTGATAAAGGTATTATGGCCAATTATATGTTTTATCATAATTTGTAGTCATTTTTCGAAGATATTGCCTACATTGAATCATCAAAGCTATTTGGGTACAACCCTTAACTATTCGTCTACCTATCGTATATAGCTATAACCTAAATGAATTTATCACTTCTCCCTGTCTACCTACGGGTTTATATAATTGAAAGAAGCAAACTTATAATATTAGTACTGCGATTCTCATAATGGGAATTTAAGATAAATTAAAATTTACAAGAAATTAAGCATCATTACAATACAAAATTTAAATAATTTTATTCATTATTAGTCTAACTAGAAAATTTAGAAATACCCCTTAACCCACAGGGCCTTTTAATTGCAGTTTGTGTTTGCTTACTTATAGTAAAATTAATATATGTAATATTATAGTATATATAAAATTATCTGTTAATATAAGACATTTTAATGTAATAAAAAATTACTTTTTGATTGCCATCCAAAGTCCAAAATAAGTTTTTTCAAGGATGCTTACTACTGGTTTTTTTCTCATGAATTGCTACACATTGTTAAAACAAGTAAAAAAAGACTCTTAAAGTTTTGAAACATTGAAGTCATAAAAATATTTTGAAGAAGGTATACTTTTAGTTTTGATAATAGATTCAAGTAAGATCATTAATATTTGTAAGGGGGACTCCCGGAAGGAACATCGTTGTTTATTTAGTCAAGCGTCGGTACGTAAAGCGGTCAATTTAACAGTGTACCTAAATAGTTTGACTAGAATATTAAAATTAATAGTTTACTTAGCTTAAAATTAAATATAAATTTAATTTAACATTTTTTTCAGTTACATTTTCTGTCTAGTTTCTATATTAAAAGCATGCGTTTATTAAATTTTTCTGTAGAAGATAAATTGTATTCGCTACAAATTTGAGACATGGAAATAACCAAGATAGAGAGAAATGCGAAAGGTTACTTGTATAGATTTATGGAAGTATGCTTCGAATTGTATATTTTGTATAGAATTTTTCAAAAGAAGTTTAACGGAGTATTTTTAAAGATCTAAAATTAACACAAGGAATAAAATTTCGAAGATAACCCGATAGACAAGACATCGAGCACCAAAATCGTTATTGAGGAAAAAACAACAGAAAAAGGAAGAAGATATGGTTCTCAAATTTATAGTTTAACTGCCCTTCAAGTATTTTTTTTAAATAACTATTGACAAACTATAGTTACTGATGATGGTCACCAACTTTCGACGATAAGTTAAGAAAGAGAACCTGATGCCAAGTAATTTCGGAACTTTTTAAACACTCTTTGTTCGATGAAATAAAATTATTTTTTCATCGTGTTCGAATAAAATTACATATATATGTGTATATATTTAATGGTAGCTAGCTTTTGCCTATGAATTTGCCAGCGTGAATTTTTATTCAGGGTTTCGAGATTTACATGCTGTTTCTGAGGTTTCAAAGCATGGAGTGATATATTTTGTATACTACATAGATATTACTAGTACCATACAAAAACTAAGGTTTTGCAATTTATTGTACTAGTTAAAATTAATACTGCAATGTATCATACTTTCCGGCAAGCGTATTTCAAATTTCATATAAATCCGTTCATTCGTACAGTGTAATTTTAATAAACATTCAAACATTCAAACTTTTGCATTTATAATATTGCGTTGGAATTAAAATATTTTAATTAATATAAATTTTAATAAAAATCTTGAGTTTATATTTTGATCGTAGATTTTATTAATATTGACATGGCGCATCTAGTTTCTTTAAAGGCACAGCCAATCAAATATTAATAAAAGACATGGAAAATCGAATATTATTAAAAGACATTCATAATTTTACTTAGAACTGATCAAGAAAAAAGCACAGATTTTCCGTTACTTCCTTTTTAATAGTAATGAATCGAAATGACTCACCGTTAAGAATGAAAGTTTTAATCTGCGTTTCCAGGGCCCTTAGTACTTTAAGGGGAATCACTTCCATATAATTTCGACTTAAGTTTATAACTTTTAGATTTTTTAGATTACGAAAAATTTCAGCAGAAAATGTAGATATCCAGTTCCCGCTTAAATCGAGCTCAATTAGGTTGTACAAAGATAGAAAGGTCTCTCTCGACAACCGTGACAAATGATTGAAGGATAAATCCAAATATTGCAAATTTTTTAAATTGTAAGGGAACTCATCCAATTCTCTGATATTATTGTGCGAAAAGTTGAGCTTGCGTATGGAAACGAGGCCTTGAAGTCTCTCTTTGGGGATGTTTTCGAGCTTATTAAAACTTATGTCAAGTATTGAAAGTTTACTTAATTTGGAGAAGGCCCCGGGCGATATGCGCAAAATTAAATTATGCCTCAGGTACAATTCCTTCAGCGAGGGAAAATAATCAAAATCTCGGCTTGTTATTAATGTCATGGTCGTATTTTCAATGAAGAGCTTCTCCACCAAGGATACATGATGATTTAAAGACATTTCTGTAACGTGAATAAAGGGATTCGATGTTATATTTAAATTTCTTAAACTAGGCAAAACATTGTCCGATAAAATTATCTGTGGTATATATTTGAAATTATTGAATGATAAATCTAAATGAATGAGGCTTTGGGAGTAATAAAGAAAGTTTGAGGGGAGTACTGTTAAAATATTGGACCTTAAATTTATGTTCAATAAATTCTTTAAGACGTTTGAACTAAATCCAGTGAGCGAAGAAATTAAATTGTTATTAAGTAGTAATGTTTTCAAGTTCGGTAAGCCAACAAATTTGAAAAAATCGATTGCACTTAATTGGTTTTCCGACAAATCCAATATTTCTAAGGACGATAAATTGTAAAATGCCGAATGAGGAAACTCTGAAAATCGATTCTTTTGTAAACGAATTTCTTGGACAATTGTCGTTGATATGAAAACATCTTTATTAAGATCAGTTAGCATATTATCGTTCATCTCGATTCGAAGCAGGTTAAGATTTTGTGCAAATATTCCGACGGGAAGCTGAACAATTTTTGCACTACTGAATGTAATAGTTTGCAACGATGGCATCGAACCGAACGTCTTATTGCTAACAGATATGAAAATGTTACCCGACAAAGATATTGAACGTAATCCAGGTACTTCTATCCTGGACAAATCGGTCGAACTAATATTATTGTTGTTTATGCTAATACTATTTACATTATTTAAACCCTGAAATGCTCCTGGTGTAATATTTTCTATTAAATTATTGTTAAGATCAAATATTTTAATTGGTATTTTCTCTGATAAGAAAAAAGAATTTATTTCTTTCATTTTATTGTGGGACAAATCTAAATATTTCAGTCTTCCTAATGTTTTGAAAGCACCCATTGCAACTGACTGAATTTCGTTGCTCTGCAAATTTAAGTCTTCCAATTCAGTCAAATTGTAAAACGTCTCATTTGTAATTGTGGACAATTGGTTACGACTTAAGTCTAAGTACTTCAATTGCATGAGGGCTGCAAAGGTGCCATCGTTTATTTCTTCGATGACGTTTTGAGTAAGATATAGCCTTTGGACATTACGTAAGTCCATTAAAAGTAGAAAGCTTATGGTTTTTATTTTGTTATTATTAAGCCACATAATTTGAACATCATGTTGACTTCGCAATGAACTATTTTTTAACAAACTAATATTGTTAAAACTCAGTTGAATTGATATAAGAGACGAATTTCTGTTTGGAAATATATCACCCACGGTACCGACTTGGTTACCTTGCAAATTAATGTGCTGCAGCATTTTCAAAGTAATAAATGCATTTGATTCTATTATTTGAATATGATTATTTTGCAGATGCAATTCTAATAGGTTCGGCAGAGGACTAAATACATTACGTTTCAAAGTCGATATTTTATTATTCTGTAATCGAATTTCACGTAAATTACCTAAATATTTAAATAATCCAACCTCCAATTCCAGGAGATTATTGTTATCTAAACTAATTGTGGTTAATTTGTGCGTAAATCGAAATATGTCTGTGGGTAGTTCAGTCAAATAATTAGTTCCCACATGAAGTTGGGTCAGATTAAAGAGAGTTTCAAAACTATTCGGTTCGATAAAACCAATTGAATTTTGTTCCAAATATAATACGGATAAGGACGATGAGTTCATAAACACGTCTGCAGTTATTTCAAGGATGTTATTTTCAGACAAGAATACTTCGTTGAGAAAATGTAAATTTTGAAATACTCCTGTGATATAATGTAAATGATTACAACTTAAGTCAACTGTTTTTAATTTTGTGTTTGATTGGAATATATTTCTTTTAAGATTTATAATTCTATTGTGACTCAAGTCTAACGATTCTAAACTCGTTAGTGATATGAATGCGAATTCGTGCACTTCGCTAATTATATTTTGAAAGAGCGTTAGAGTTCTAATGTTAGGGCTTATTCGTAAAAAATCATTATCTAGTTTAAAAAACTGATTTGATCCTAAATCTAAATATATTAACGATTTTATAGTTGAAGTTGAATCGTCTGATATAAAATTAATTCGATTTTTTGTCAAACGAAGAGTATGTAAATTTTGTAAATGTTTTAATGCGTCAAGAGGAAAATAGGTCATTTCGTTTTCCGTCATGTCTAACTCTTGTAAGTTGTTGCTCAAGCCGATAAACGCACCGGGCGTTATATTATGTATTTTATTACCTTTTAAATTTAACTTCAATATATGAAGACCTAAAAATAGATTTTCCGGCAGTTCCGTTATCTCATTGACTTGAAAGTCGAGCGAAGTGAGTTTTGATAAATTCCATAAGGACTTTTGAGGAATTTTATTGATTTTTCCAGAAACTATACTCAAGGATTCTAATGAATCCTTGAGCGATGTGAAAGCGTCTTCGTTTACTTTTACTACATGAGACTGCGAGAACTGGATATGTTTTATCTGCGCATTCGGGGGGAAAAGGTCGGCCGTGATTTGTTGAACTGTGTGATCAAAATCGTATATGGAGAGTGATTGGATTGAGCCCTCCACTAAGCCCAGGACATTGCGCAAGGAAGAAACGGTAGCTCCCGGGCATTCCAGGAAGAGACCTGAAACAAAATGCGACTTCGTTTAGCAATATTTAAAAAATTAAAAACTATCAAAATCTTAAAAATTAATTACTGCTTTCAGTTGGTTTGCACTATCCACAAATTGAAGAAAAATACGATGAAACAAACATCTACTGGTATATGTTCTTTCCGGAAATAGTAATATATGAAATCAGATAATTAAAATTAGTTGATTTGAAATATTCCTTATTATATATTTGTTTTTATTGATAGAGATAATTATAAAATAGTCTGATTTGTAAATAAAACTTATGAGATATAAATATATTTCTCGGTTCGCTAACAGCCTTCAATTCAGAAAAGTTGAAATGATTTTCGAATAATTTATTCACAATTACAAATTTCCAACGAAACCAAACGAAAATATAACTTCGGCATATAAATTTACGCTGAAAAAGAATAATTTTATTGGTGTCTAATTAAATTTGTTGATAAATATTGCATTAAATGCAGATAAATTTACTGATAAATTTATTTTCAATATTGAATCGTCAAACGGCGGTATGCATCTTAGAATTCATTTTGTATCAAATATATATAACACGCGCGCGCACATATACACACACACACACACAGACATATACACAAAAAAAACCATATCAACATATGAATATAAATATAAGGAATGAATTGGTTCAGAATGTATCCACTACCTTTTTTTCCTAAATTTCAGGCCCAAGCATAGGGTTTGTTATTACAAATTATAATTTACCCTAATCACACTATTGGATTAAAATCCAAAATATAGAAGGTATTTCTTCCGTCATCCGAGCGCCTTAATGGTTGCCACCTTTGGCTTTCTTTGTTAAAATCCCTTAAATTGGGAAAATTGAGAGGAGTGGAAAGGATAAAAATAGGATTATGTCGTTTAAAATAATCTCTAAATGACGTATACAATAATTTGTTATTTCACCCTGCGACAGGTAAATGAATTCAATTTTAATAAATGGTTAATAGAAATAGGAACCTGCAAAAATCCTTATGGTAATTGGTTTTGTTACGATCATAAATAGCAGCTGAGTAGATCGGTTTTTTTGTTTACAAGCGAATAATAAATAAAAGAAAATATTAAAGAAATACTGTGTTTTATACCTTCCTTGAAGTCGTAGCAAGGACAGTTGGGGTTGCGCTCCAGGGCGGGACAGCGCGCGGCGGCGAGGCAGGCGAGCACGAGGGCGCAGCAGGCGCGTGCCGGGCCGCGCGTCATGCTCGCATGCTAACGCCGCCCTACCGCGGCCTCGAGCGTGCCCCTACCATCCGATGCAGCCTCCGCCGACACTTCTGCGAACCGATGTACTCTATTTTATCACACTGCTGTAAATATGAACGGCAAAAACCGCGAGAAAAATTAAACAATTTCCACGAGATGAAACGCACCCAATATTTTTAATTACTCTTTCTTCATCAATATTTGTTTTTGTTACTATATTTTTTATTGCATTTTCTGCTGGCGTTATTATTAGCTAGCACACCAGCATCAAGTTTTGACTACAGAAATGTCTATAAGTCGGATATACTATAATTTATTACACTACTGTAAATATGAACGGTAAAAACTGCGAAAAAAATTAAACAAATTCCACGAGATGAAACGCACCCAATATTTTTAATTACTCTTTCTTCATCAATATTTGTTTTTGTTACTACATTTTTAATGCATTTTCTGCTGGCATTATTATTAGTTAGCACACCAGCATCAAGTTTTGGCTACTGAAATGTCTATAAGTCGGATATACTATATTTTATTACACTACTGTAAATATAAAGGGCGAGAAGCGTAAAAAAAATTAAACAATTTTTGCAAGGTTAACTCATCCGTAAGCTTTATTAACACCCTCTTAAACAATATTTGTTGTTGTTACTATATTTTGTATTGCATATTCTGCTGGCGCGTGTGTTATTAGCAGTTAGCACATCAGTATCAATTTTGACGACAGAAGTATGATTTTGCTATAAATATGAATGACGAGAAATATAAAAAAAATATTAAACAATTTCCACGAGATGAAACGCATCCAACATTTTTAATTACTCCCGCTTAATTAATATTTGTTGTTGTTACTATATTTCTTATTGCATTTTCTGCTGGCGTTATTATCAGTTAGCATGCTAGCGTCAAGTTTTGACGATAGAAGTATTTATAACTCCGATACCCAACTTTTAATTCCTGTAAATTTTTAGAAAGCGGATATACCTTCCTCTGAAAGTGATAGAACTTATTTTTAAAAAAATATGTTTTACAATAACTTGCTTTCTAAAAATGACTTGCGTTTCTGTCCTTTAGTATGTAGATGCGTACGTATACACATTTCTTGAACGATTATGGTGTTTATTTTTTCTATTGATTTCTATCAGATTATCGATAAGACCAGCAGGATATTTTATATATATTGATGGTCACAATGGTTCGTCAGATAGTTTAAAATTTATAAAATAGTTTTGTATGCATATTTTTGTGTTTTCTATATTTGCTACTTACTGTTTTAACTTTTTTATTTTTTTTGGAAACTATTTTAAAAAAAAATAAAAGAATATCGAATACGTGCACTTTCATCTTTGCCAAAGATTTTATGCTCACCTTTGACGTATGCATAATAATTATATGTATATATATATATATATATATATATATATATACATATATATATATATATATATATATATATATACATATATATATATATATATATATATATATATATATATATATAAGTATGTGTGTGTGTACATATACACATTTTACATACGTTTTCTTTGTTTACGACATTACTTAAAATCCGAATTACAAATCGAATTTACAAATTAAAGTTTAAACGCTATATATTTAATGTATGTAATAAAATAATTTTCGGTAATTAAAATATGCGGTTTTTACGTTTAATTTAGTTACAGACACAGAGGTATGTTTTTTACAGAGGTACATTATATGAGGCTTTTAAATATTTAAGTAAAAAAATGGGAATAAAGAAAAAAGTCAATAATTAAACATCATTTAAAAACATGACATGAGGAATCAATACGGCGATTAAGAATTTTTCGCGATTAACAACTGTCTTGTACTTACGTACACGTCTACAAGATTACGTTCATTGCAAGATTTCCTTTACGTCCATCATATGTAAGCACGCTACACCATCTTTTTCTTTATCTTATAAGCCCACGGTTAGCACTATTTAACTATCGAAGACTAACTAATTAAGCAAGATACACACGAGTACGATAGACTACCTAGCTAATTATCTGAGAATACCATCAGCACTTATTTATTTGTGGCTTTTTATTAATTTACGAGATTTCAGGGAAAATATTAATGGAAATGTCTAAAAAGCAGGAACTTATATAGCCTTAGCATTTTCCAATAATATCAAGTAATTGATAAGTAGATACGTGCCAAAATAAACAATAATTTAGGTTAACTGTTTAATATTTCTTAACGATTTTCAATATTAAATCATATTGGATCTCTCTATATAGAATGACAGAAATATCGTAAAGAGATTAACGTTTTCAAAACTGTTAAAAAAAGCATTATTACCGTTAATATGCAAATTCGGCTGGTACATTATACTAAGATAAATTTACAATTTATTGGCATTAATTACGAATTTAAACTCTGCGCATCATTGATACATTCACTTAAAAATTAAATTCTTTTGATTTTTTAAAAATCCGTAATAAAATTATAACAAGATAAATTTGGTCTCGAGTTATTCTTTAAGTAAGTTTTCCTTTAAAAAAATAGTAACGAGCAAATGAAACATGGTAATGTAGTATCATTTCTTCTTTATTTAAATTTTTAACTACGACAGGTTTCGTTGTATGAATAACTGACGAGTAAGTTATATGACGACTAAGTTTCGTTGTATAACAATATCTTCACGTGGGCAAGTTGAATTCTTTTTCAAATCATCCACCTGAAAATGTTGTCATAAAACGAAACCTACATTGTTCTTAAAATATTTAATAAAGTAAAAATATTACTACAGCACTTATTTTCATTAACTCGTTAAAAAAATTAAATGATAATTAATTTCTATTAACCTAATGCCAAATATATTAAATCTTAAAAAAATATTTTATTGTTTGCTTCTATGTTTGTTAATTATATATTTAATAAATCATGATACATTATATTTAAATAATCATAATACATATGGTTATCAATTCAGCAACTAGGACCTCATTGTGATCATTTGTATAACATAACAAATTTGGATTGATTTAGAAGATCTACAAAATGTTTAGCCTTACAAAGAATGGTCGGGGAACCCAGACACATATTTTGATGTTGCCATCTGCACTTTTTCAGCTTCACGAGTTCTGAAAATAGTTTGCTAAATTTATGCAAAAGTTTTTGAAAATCATTTTATTCAAAAACATTGTCAATGTTATTAAAAAATAAAAACGGTTTTTTTAATAACGTATTATTTTGTCTCACATATTTTTGAAGTAATTTCGAACTGTTTAAAAAAATTATCTGATAGAAATAAATATATATGAAAGAAAGATATGAAATAGTAAATGATCCAGAGCGGATATAAGGAGACTTATTTTTTTTAAGGAATGTTATACGTAATTTATTCTTATGAACTTATAAATGCAGTTATAATGAGCCACTTCATATATTTTTCTCTTATAATATCTCTGCGCGAACTACAAAAATATATTAGAATTAATTTTAGAAAGTTTTTCTCACACAGTAAACAAAATTCAAAAATTAAAAAAAATATGTCATATATTAAAACATATTATCTAATAAACAGTGTTTGCTTTATCAGTTGAGTTAATTTTACAATAAAATATTATCAAAAATACCAGGTCTAGCCTACGCGTGAACTATTCCCTCAAGGACGAATGAAAATCAGAACCTGAAAACATGTAAATAAAAATATTACGGTTGATCAGTGTCTTAAGATAAATTATATTCGAAATATCCCACTGGGACCACCAACCCTACTTTATTCTCATAGAACTTTTGACGCTTCAACATCATTATTCTTAAAAATATGTTTAATAATTTTCGTATAATTTTCTTTTTAGAACTTCATTTTCATCACCCATATACATTTCTAATAAATTAGGTATAGATAATTAATATTGGGTATAAATATTTAAGTGGCACTTAGTGTAGCATCTCATTTCCTCATATTGAAAACTCACTGTCATTGGAGTTCATGTTCCTTTTTTGTTCGCAAAAGTATCAAGTTGTGATATTTCATATATATATATATATATATATATATATATATATATACGTGAAAACATCCCCGCCCTGGCTAAGCACGGGTGCAATGTAGGTACTACTGTATTGTAATTGTGGAGCGATTAATAATACTACAGTCCTTCAAGCGCCGCTGCTGCCGTCCGTGCACTGCATCGGCGAATATTGATTTTGGGTAATTTGAAATGGGTGATATCTTTTAAAATATTAATGAAAATGATTTTCTGCAAAAAGCAAATTTTATCGACATTAAATGCCCAACGGTATAATATCGATAAAAATAACTTCGTAAATATACCCCCACAAAAAAAAATTAATGAAAATGGCGACTGTGGGTTATCAGTAAGATCATATTTTTAAAATACACCATTCGATAGTACAACGTTTTGATCATAAAGTTTAGTCAGCGTTAGCAATGAAAGCGCCAAAAATTCTGCTTTTTTACGAAATATTGATTTTTTTTTTATATTTCCTGTAAATATAACATAAATCTATTATACATATAATGTACTTCGTGAAAAAATTATCTGAATGATAATGAAAACCGCATCAAAATCCGTTGCGTAGTTTAAAAGAAAGATATAGAGAAAGAAAGAGAAGAAGAAGATGGACATACTGACGCGGGAAGTGACTGTTTTATACTAATTAAGGATATTTCGTCTTATATTTTTACCGACAGAATAAATAACTATTTTAAAATAAAAAGACATATTTGCAGTTGATTTATGTCTCTTGAAGAGTGTTTCCGTGAACTTTTTACAGAGCAGACAACCTGTCCTATAGTCTAGTCAGTACAAAGTTCAAAAATAAACTGCGTACAAGATCAATCAACTGCAAATGTAACTTTTTATTTAAATAAGTTACGGAATCCTTGATGCTCGAACTAGACTCATGTTTGAGTATTTTTAAGCTATGTAAGTAAGATATATGTGAACTCTTACAATAACCATTTCCCTAAATGACGTTTGAAATATCAGAGTATGAATAAAATTTTAAATTTTTCAATTAAATTTAGTTTATTTTCAGTATAAAATCTAACCGTAAGCTTATTTTTGAGCTGAGCAAATGTTTTACTTAAATATATTTTCTTCCTTTACCGCTGAGCATGGAATAAATATCATGTGACATTTTCTCATATCCTGATGTGGAAAATAATAAATGTATGTATCTTAAATCCTGTAAACAAAATCCTTAATATCATGCTTACTCGTCTTTGATATTTTGTTTTAACGGTACTATGTGCTTAACTCGCTTCCTTTACGATGCTAATACACTGAGAACGTGCTTACGCATTTATTAAAATGGCTTTCGAGCGATTACTGGGTCCCGGGACTCATTCATGATGGATTTGATAATTTCAAACAAAGGCACATGTAATTATTTTCATTTTAGTTACATAAGAACACAAGTTAATGATCGACGTTATACATAGCTATAAATATTTAAGATATATGTTAACTCAACATTTAAAGAATTGTTGAGGAAACGGAAGAAGAGATTTATGAGCATTCCCGTTTCACTAAAATTATTACGATTTTCAATTCACTCAAAATAATATCACGTTTCCTGTCTGTTTCATCAGAGCCGTATTTGACTTAATAAAGTTGTGATGAAGCAGACAGGAAACAAAAATTAAATTAATTTTAAACAGAAAATAATAATCCAATTTATAACAGGGGCAAAATGTATAAGCAGGGGAAACCTGTCAAACACGAGTGGAATTTGCAGTGGATTCCGTGCACATTTAAATATTTATTTGTAAATATTTAAATTTTACAAAATGTTAATAGTAAACAGTTTACAAATATGATGTTTTCACTATCTAAATATATTGCCTACTCTATCTTTCACAGGCGTAAATTCATACTGCATATTTCAAAATTATGACATCCAGAATCATCACATTTACATAGTCAACTTAAAAATGTATTTTGTTTAATTCTAGTTTCAACAGTCTCGGAAATATGGGAGGAGAATATATTTTAATCGAATCTTTAAACTCAATTTTTGAATATATAATATATAAAATTTTAAAAAGAAATATATAAAATCCTGACATACTTAAAACGATACCACATCATACATTTGGCATTTTCAATACATTTATTTATGCGTATTCTCAGCTCCCAAAAAATTCCACCTTAATATTTTTGATTGTGAAAAATGGATAACAGACGAATAGAGAGGCACGTGAATAGATCTTGTAAGTATTCTATTTCCTCCTAAAGGGGTATGAAAAATTATAATCATAATTTTTAGTCAGTCTTGTGCTACAACGTAATAATAGTAATGCTTGAAATCTGCGTGCGAGTTTGAAATGCCTAATATTTCTATGGGCATAGCAACCGACTGTCCAATATTTCCATTTATAGTGTCTTTTTCATTGATAATACTCAATTGTGCCAAATTTCAAGTTTCTATGTCAAGCGATTTCTGAGAGAAACAGGTAACAGACGGATAGAAAGGCACGTGAATAGATCTTGTAAGGATTACTTTTTTCCCTGAAGGGTACAAAAAGCTATGGTAATAATTTTAGTCAGACACGTACTAACAAGTAATAATGGTAATACTTGAAATTTCCGCGTGAATTTGACTTGCCCAATATTGCTATATACATAGTAACCGACATGCAAAAGTCAAATATTTTCATTTATTGTGTCTTTTCATTGACAACCCTTAATTGTGCCAAATTTAAAGTTTCTAAGTCAAGGGATTTCTGAGAAAACCAGTAACAGACCGATAGATAGACACGCGAATATATCTTATAATGGTTTCCTTTTTCCTTAAAGGGTACAAAACACTAAAACGATAATTTTTAATCAGTCTTGCACTAACAATTATTACTTGTTAGTAATGTTTGAAGTTTTCGTGCATATTTGAAACCCTCAATTTTGCTATATATATAGCGACTAATTATCCAACATTTCCTAAAGGCTACTATTGAGGGTGAACCCAGGAAGATATAGGAAAGGAAACTGCTTCTTTTATTTACTTTTTTTTGACAAAAAAATAATGAAAAAACCGTCCAATATGAGATCGACTGGCGCTATAGCGTCTGTAGTAAATTGATATTACATAAATCCGCTACGTACCAGCAAGTTCTACAATCTATTCACAGAAAAGCAATGAAAGTTCTATTGAAACAGACGTGAAGATCTAATCTTATGATTGATTAAAATAAATCTCGAATCAGATTTACGTCCTTGGATAAAATTAAATATTTCAAAATTTTTCAAATTGTTCGAAAACATTTTACTTATGACGTAAAAACGGTTAGTAGATAGAGGTAATGAAGTGAAGCGAAATCTTATATATAACCATGATTAAAATAAATTGAAAAGGCCACATATAAGTAATTCATACCATAATATAAGTTCACCATACACAAATCATAGGGATGTATATAAACACATTTGTGTCTAAATGAATTGTTAATTCTTTATCAGCAGCTTATTTATCTAATGAATTATAATCACTTTTTATATAATTTTTGTCAATAGCCGACTCTATTTTAATGTAGAGCAAATGATAATGTTAAATTTTATGTAAATTATTTAGCTCAGGTCTTAATGGGAGCTTGTACAGGCTTTAGATGCCTATGCATTACAGAATTTAGTTTCACATACAATTGTTAATTTTTTTGCAATATTCGAGAATGAGCACTAGTAAATAAAATATTACGTGTATCCATTTCTTCAGTTTGTGGTTAATTTTAACTAAAATTAATTTCAATCATTATTAGAACATGGTGAAAAATAAAGTTATTACCGATTATAGCAATGAAATGCAATTTCTGTGTAACTGAATGAATAAATTTTTTTAAACATTACAATCTTAACAGATATTGGTTCGCCCGTATAACAAAACGTTTACATATAATAATTATATTATCATTAAAATCTTTGCTTTTCTGACTATGATATATACATGTAAGCGTTATATACCATTACATTTTGGTCTTCTACAACAATAAATTCTAAAGCGTTGGTTTTATTACACGGATTGAACTTGATTTATAGTGAATCATCTATATTGAACGATGTATTTGTATAAAATTTTATGAATTTTTGGAATTTTTTTAAACAAGTCATTTAAATATAATCGGAATTAAATACGAAAATATAATATTTAATCAATGGTTTGGAATCGCTCCTAGAATACTCTCTACGGAATTTCATCGAAAAAGTTTGACCATCAGTGGTTCCACTACTGCATCATAGATGGCACCCCTAGGGTAGGTTTTGGCATTATATCACTAATGGCGCTATAGGAAATATATTCGAATATATAGAAATCCTCTAAAAATGTATTAGTTATTGAAAAAGAGTAAAATAATGACACAGCGGCATATAAGAATATTCCTAGATTTTACTGCATTTCAAAGCACATTAAACCTGCATTTCAAAACACATTAAACAGCTATACTACGCGTACATGTAAATATCACAGTCAAAAAAGTAAGCAAGTCAGGGGTCATTGACTTGCTTCAAGGAAACCAATACCAACATCATCATTACTTCGGAACCGTTTGATATATAATGTTTAAATATAAACTAAGTTTAATATAAGTACTAGGTATCACCTATCTAAATTTCATGTCAAAAATTTTAGTAGATTTTTTAATTAAATCTATTTGTCAGATTAATTAAAAAATCTACTAAAATTACTAATTAAAAAAAATCTACTAATTTAAAGACAGACAGAAAGATTAGTTTTTTTTAAATGAAAATTACTTACCATTTAGTCCTAATTATACTTTGATAAGTCATCTCTTGTTGAAAAAAAATGTTATATATATATATATATATATATATTTCGAGTTTTACCTCGACAGTAATTGATTTATTAACTTTGTGTCGCATATAGCGATAGCTTCCAAAAGCAAATATATACAGACAAAAACAAGATTTACAGCAAATGTAAAGGGGGTTATTTGTATAGTAATTTAAATACTAAATTCACTATAATTAAGTCAGAAATGTTATAAATTAAAAAAAAAAAAATACGACACTAAGACCCACTTTAAAGAAATAAACAATAAATATGAAGGGAAGTCCCACGTGAAATAAGTAAAAAAAAAAATACGGCGCTCAAGAACGACGTTATCTGTCGCTCCTAATTCTACTCGAGGGGCGCGGTCTACTCATTAATGCCTTCTTTGCTCCTTTTCATCGACGAAATAAACTGTAGGGTGAGCAGCCCTCGATAACTGGGGACGTTGCGTAACCCTTCCCTTGTTCGACCGCTGAGCGATATTTCATAACTTGGACTTTTAATAAAACGGTTATGGGCGATGCGTCGTGGCACGAGAACAGCTGCTTATTATATTTATGCGCGATTAAGTTTGCGAAGAACGCGCAAATGATTGGTTTCATTATTTTAATTAATATGCCAAACGTAACGAAAGTATTAATAAACAATTTGTAGAGAGTTGAGAGAAGCAGGCTATAGTCGTTCGCGCTAATCGTGTATTTAAGATTTCGTGGTGCGACAAACAAGACATGATTTCGGCATATTTGTTTGTCTAACATTTGTCACAATTTTAGATTTATATTTATAAAATAGCAAAAGTAATTGTTTCTGATAAGAATATTAATGAATATATAGGAAAATTAGATAAATTATTAATGTATTCCTCACAGACATAAAATATATTTCATAGAGTCAAGTGTGACTTGATATATCTTTAGAAGTTAATTTATCATTTTAATTTGCTATGTTTATATTTTCATTTAATTTCTCATTTTCAGAATATTAAATTGCAAAATATGTTTCCAGCCCTTTACTTTCAACAGATAATAGCATCTGATTTGAAATTTTAATTAAAGAAATTTTGGTAAATTTCACGGAGCATGAAATGTTTTTTTTTGGAGTCAGTTTACATTAACAATTTTAGCATAATTGGACGAATTTTATGGTATGACTTGTATTTTAATTTGTTTTGAAATTTCAGTCAAGATATTTAGTAGTACACAAAATGAGGAAAGGAACTGTCTTACTGTCTAGCACAACCGTTTTCTCAAAAACGGCTTGGTGTTAAATATAGCAATAAAGCATATTAGCCCGCACATAATCCAATAGATTTAGGACATGTGAAGAATTATGACATTCGCTAATATTGATGTGAAAATTTTTGAGAGTTAATGAAAAACTCAAAATATTTTTTTTTATTCCGAATGTTTATATACAGTGGCCAGGATTAAATGTCGGACAAAGAATGAAACTATTCGTTGGCAATAAAGAAATAAATTTTCGTTGAACTAATACATAAAACACGCCCTTCCTCTATTTGAGTGCAAGAAATAATATTACTTTTTAACAAACCATATACTTGCCCGGAGTGCGGTGTTTACTCACAGTGGCGATGTCTTCGCAGCTGTTCTTGAGTTATTCCCCCGACTGACGCTTAACAATGCACGCAGGTATTTTGAAATCGAAAAGGATAACATATAGTTATGAATATTATTTCCAATTTTCTGAGAAAAAGTCATCTCTTAAATTTTATTTTAACGAAAATCAACAATTTTTTTGCATAATAAATCACGTCTTTCTTTTTCCGCCACTTATTCCCGGACACATTACATAGATACATATATAACTCTAATTATTTTTTTATATTCTGCATGGTTTCCATGAAAGAGAAAATTTAATAACAAATTAAATAGGTATCATTATTGTTTTTTTCTTTTATTTGAAAGAGTATTCGATTATATCATGTATGACAAAGTACGCATGTTGCTTGAATGTTTATGGAACCTTTTTTTTATAATTTGTTTACTAAACGACGAATAGTCAACCCAACATGATAATTGTGTAATTCGTAAAAATTACGTAGCGTACGAATCGTTTTTCGAAATGAGCACTAATTTTGGTAGCAAGTTTAATAATTTTTAGGCGTTTCTCAGCACTAAAACTGTCAACAACAAATTAATAATAACTACCATAACATGTCGAGCGCCCCTATTGCAGAACCCTTTAGTGTGGGAAATCATTTGAAAGGGTTAATAGTAAGGTCCCCAAAATATGTTTTTATGATTTAATAAATACAATAAAGAGACGAATATAACATATGGTCCCCGTCCCCTCGTACTTCAGAAACAACTGCATTTAAAATTATGAATAAAACAAAACTTGCCTACTCTTGTGAAGACCCTCTTCACAAAAGTAGGCAAATTTTGTAGAAAAACTACAGCCGTGATGCGAAATCTTATAATTTTTTATATATGCACTAATATTTTGACGTTAATTTAACTGTTAACTGAAATGTTAACGATTTATATTTTAAAAAGTTTCAAAAGAAATATTATTTATCTTTAAATAATTATATGTGCATAACTGCGCAAGGAACACTCGTAGTACAATTACTGCTTTTGTGTCAAAAGTTTTCTAATAAATCCATTGGTTTAAACATTAATATGGCTAGTAGTCTGTTCTTCTACTTTAAAAGCAGGAGTCCAAAACCGACCACAAAGGGGATACATATTTCTAAGACTTAATTTTAAGACTTAATTTTATTTAGGTCATATTTCATACCTATGCTCAAAATCGATGCCAACTTGTAGATTTGTGTTTGTAAATTAGTAAATATCTTTAATTACGGATAGAAAATTGAGGTGGCCTTTTCTGGTTTAAAAATAACACTTATCTCTAAGCTATTTTAAATGTGCTTCACATTCAAAATTTTCTTCATGTAATTAGTAATAAAGTGCTTCAACCAATTGAATATATAATGGAAAGATATAAGTTTTCTATGTATGCTTCATGCAGATATACATACAAAACTTATATCTTTGATACATACAAAACTTATATCTTTGATACATACAAAACTTATTGATTTGATACATACAAAAC
The DNA here is from genome assembly GCA_039881145.1 of Druceiella hillmani. Lineage (NCBI taxonomy): Eukaryota > Metazoa > Arthropoda > Insecta > Lepidoptera > Hepialidae > Druceiella > Druceiella hillmani. The sequence continues at coordinate 5,791,501 of JAYKKI010000098.1, read as the reverse complement.
TTATATCTTATATAAATCAATTAAATTAATTCTGGCTTAACGTACAGCCTATCGAAACAGTATTTACATATTTGTTAACTCTGTCTTTTTTCTCTGCTTTATTATGAGAGCTGCCAAAGACCTCGATGAAAGTCTGCCGTATTCTGCAATTATTGACTTTAGTTTGCAAAATAATTTATCGGGCCAGACCTGGGTTGGTACCTTAATGTGAAATTAACTCTCTGGAATCACTAGAACCATCTTTGAATAACTTTAGCTGTAGCATTGGGAGCCACTTTCTTATACATGCTGCTTATAGTTTCTGCTACAGAAGAAGATAAATTTATAAAGTAAACATGATTATTTTAACATCACCCAGTTGACTCGTTAAAAGTTAAGATACAAATTATATTTTAGAACGCGCCGCGCTATTTATATATGCTCCATTTTAAATGTTCTGAAAAGCTTCAATAATTATTGCTCATTAGCCAACCTGATATAAATCACAACAGTAAAGACTCAGATAATAGTTTTAAGATAATTAAAATATAAAATTATGCATGGTTTTTCAGTTGAAAGAATTATTCGTTATGAGCAATTATTATTATCAATATGGTAAATATTGTTTATCAGAAGATATTGCTTTAAGCACATAAATCTCTTCATTGGTGATACAAAAATTTAATGATTATACATTAGCAGATAGCCTGTTTAAAAGATTGTGGATCCTTATGTACAATTCATCAATTTAGTATCATAGTAAAATTATTAGTCCATTAGAGTCTAAGAAATATGTAAAATTTATCCAGAAAGCAAATAGCTTTCTCTTTTTTTTTAAAAAAAAATTAATTAGTTCCTTTGTGTGTATATTTTTGCAAATTTTTAATGAAAATTAACCAAAATAATTATATGTGCTAGTTCTAATCAAACCAAGTGTAATGAATTTTTTAAACAAATGGCTGAAAATTTTGAAGGCAGACCACAAACTGCATGTTACTCGAGCAAAAATAATCTGAATTTTTAGATTCGAATCTGACAAAATTATCTTTTCAAGCTACGCAAGTTTAGCTAAGATGCTTAGCAGAATCGGCTAAATGATAAGTAGTAATTAAAAATTTAATTGTCTCAAAGTTCTGGTTATCCATTTACGATTAACCCGATCATTTGTTTAAAAAACCTATATATGTTCTAATAAAAAATAAGAATGAAGTAGAGAACAAACACTTGTAATTTGATAAAACATTCACTGAATGACTTATTAGTGACTTTAACAGATATTTACCGATATAGGCACTAAATTTTAAAAAAGAAAATTCAAAAATAAAAATCTATGTAATTTTATAAAAAACTAGCAAACCGTCCAGATTTTGCACGGAAATTATTTCACTCGTTTATAAATACCATCATTACTTTTAAACATTCCTTTAAAAACTAGGGCAAGTGAAATTTAATCGATACAGAGAAAAATTACGGACAAAGTTTCTGCAAAATAAGCATTAAGACAATTTTGCAAGATATGTTG